>OZ022310.1:8826130-10026130 GCA_963989215.1 Hedychridium roseum | reverse complement strand
GCCCTTTTCCGGTTTGACCGATCAAACCCGCGACTCTCGGCCGGGATTGTTCCTCGCTAAAGTGTCAACTGTCGCCCTACTGCGATTAAGTACATTAAAAAATACCGCGCTACTTCGCTCGATTATAATCGTACCAAGCTATATACTGTAATGTCAGTGAAGCCAGAATCGTCGGCGGTTGGCTGGACCTTGGCGAGGCCCTTGGCGAGGACCTTGGATCTAAGGGGTCAAGGACAAACGATTGCGACGCTCGTAACCGTCAGTCCAGGTTCACCCCGACAATTTCGATATCCCTGATCGCCCGTCCAGGAGCAACCACGTGTCTGCACGGAGTGCTGACCAAAGTTTACCGTCTCGACACACCTTGGAATCCACGTTAGTGTCGGGACCAACGTCGGAACTGTACATCGGTGCCGCGTGCGCCGATCGTTATTGACGGACAACGCGTCGTAAGTCAGTGAATTAAGAAGGACGTACGCCTACTGTACGTGACAACAATGATACTCAACAATCTGTATTTCCCCCCTCGAAGATCTCGACTCGCGGGGTACCGCCTACTCCCCGCCCGAGTTTATAATCTCCCCACGCCTACTCTTCGTTTTAATATTTAACTCGAGTTTCGCAGTGTATTCTCGCTGTAATATCGGGCGCGATTTGTATCTCCGTTATCGTCCATTCGAAGCTACATATTTCCAAGGCTTTTTACCTCTACTTCCATGGATTGGCCATGAATTCCTCAACCCTTCGAATTCTTCGAGGCTGAGAGAAAATGGCCAAACTACATGATTCGCGCTCGTTGCAGCTCTTTAACTAAGGCATTGTGCTACTTATGTAGGTGGGGGAAAAGGCGTTAGAGTGTTACTTGATCGTTTTATTTTAAGTGTAATTAAGCCTGGCGCCTCGGTGGCAGGGTCCAAGCGTTCGGGCCGGGTTGAGCCTGGTGGGGGGCAGGACGTCACAGTTGCTGGTCCCTACAGGGTACCCAGATGCTCGGTCCGGATTGCTCGGCGATCACCTCCTTCACCTTCACGTAGATTTCTTCCGGGGTATCGCCCTGAACTACGGCTAAAAGAATTTCGCGCAATCGTTAACCAACCCCGTATCCTGAGCCAAGAAAAAATCGAGGGGATTCAAATGAGCAAGTTACCAGTAAAGTATTCTCCAAATTCTTGCTCCATTTTCAACGCACGGTCGTATGTTTTCTTCGCTTGTTCCTCGGTCATTCTCTTGTTCATCTCCCTGAAAGGATATCGACCGACCAATGAATATAGATTATGGATTATCGAGCTAGGATTGGAAGTGGGTCGTTCCCCTGCAGGCTAGGAAAATGGGATTTCGATTACTTACATGACCGACTCGACGGATTTCGGTTTGATGAAGATGGCTATGGGATAGAGTTGAGCTACTTGTAACCTCTTGATGGCGTTGCCGCTCACGTCAAGAATACAGTGCTTGCCCTGGAAGGAGGATAATTTTATGAAAAACTGTGCTACTCTCCTTCGAGCAAAGATCCCTGTAAATGAGGGCAAGCGAAATTCACCTTCTCAGCGACTTCTCGGACAGACGCGACTGACGTTCCGTAAAGATTGTCGTTGTATTGTCCGGCTTCTATGAACAAGTGGTTCTGAATGTCTCTCTCCATCTGTTCCCTCGACGCTACGAAGTGATAATCGCGACCGTCCACCTCGTATTCTCTCCTACTCCTCGTCGTGTCTGCAAGAAGGGAAGGGAAAACGAGTGACCGCCGGGAAATTGTTCGTAGCAGCTGTCCACGATGCGCAATATTCCGGTCTTCCAATAATCCGAGGGAATCATTGTAGCCTGATTGATGAGTTTCGCGGAAAAGTCGGATTACTCACGTGGCACGCAGCTACCGAATTTATCGGGAAACTCTGAGATGAGGTCATCGTTGATACGATCCTTGAGCGGACCCAGGATGATTACCGGGCGTGTGTACTGAATCGTCAGCTGCTGTACCGCCTCGTAAGACAGGACATTTTCCTCGCTGCCTGTAAGGACCAACGAAACCCATGAGACAATGCCATCCCTGTCGCGAGAGGGTCGGCCACTCGGTTAAAGTGTCATCAAGTTTGGCACTGGCGAACAAAAGTCCTACAGGACGTCCACGGTCCATTGCTTCTGAGCGCGTGTAAACGTGTTATACGAAAGTGTTCATACTCGAAACCAGAGTTACGGTTTTAGCGGGCACGGCGAATAGCGTTATTTTCCCTCGGACGAGACGGCGATTCATGCTCGAGCAGCCAAGTTCCAAGCGGAACGGAGTAAGCGCTAGGGTCCATTCAGCGACCTTCTAACAAGTGCCGTACAGCCGTCCAACAATACGTGGTATAAGTGGCGTTAGTACATGGCGATACTCTACTGGTACTCTAAGCGGCCGACTTGCGCCTGAGAATCGATAACTTGCCCTTACCAGGCACGTATACTCTCTCTCACCGATTCGATCTACCTCAGAGGAATACCACTTCTCGTCGCAGGCAAATTTACAGAAGCAAAGGACACATGCCTACGGGTTCCTACGAACTCCGCTATAATAACTCTACGGCAAGGAGGAAAATAAATGACTAAATGAGGAACGTCGATATACCGTCTCGGTTCAGTTTACAAAGGGTAGGAGAATCGAAGGACAAGATAGGGGGAGGGGGCACATAGAGGGTAGGATTTATCAGAATCTTCGAGTTTTGTCTTTTGCTCTTTTCTCCCTGCAACGAGAAGTGAAATCTACTTTCATTTGCGTGGAAAGCGCGCCTCGAAGTAGCGACTGTTAAGACGCACTAGAGTGATTAGTTTGCGAGAAAGATGACATATCGCGACCGTCTTAACTGCGCGAAGTGCTCCTTGAGTCTGCGTAAATCAATGGAGCGAAATACTCAAGCTGAATTAGTCGTTTTGTATTCTCCTGGCTTTTGTTGGCTTTTCTCGGCTGGCGCACTCCTCTTTCACACTCTTTTTTTTAGCTTTCGACTTACTAAGTTCGTCATTATCACTGTCATCCCCATCCTTTTCCAGATAAACTAAAGTCAGTTCCTCCATATAGGGCAGTTCAACCCGATACAAAATTTCTCTACTTCCTGCGGCGCAAGATAAATCTTGAATGAATAAAACAGAAGGAAATGCAGAGCGAATGAATGATGGATGGATGACACGCAGCTGCTGGACAAGAGAAACAATAATCGCGAGACAAATCGTTAACGACTCCATGATATTTTTCAGCGCGAGAGCTTGTGGACTTTGTAAACAGAAATATGTTGGCCCCTCGGTAATCCTCGTGATGAAAAAATCAGAAATAAAGGCAAAATGTTTGGGGCGACCGATTAATCGATGCGACAGTCGGGAGAGTCGTAGGAAAGAGATCAGAGAGAAGGCAGCGTGAGAAATAGAGAAAGAGAGAAAGAAGAGAGGGAAGACTTGATTACCTTCGGTGTTAGTGTCGTCCTGGGTGTAGCACAGCATGAATGCTAAAACATAATAAGTTGATATTTCAGTACACGTTGCGCACTATAAAGCGGCCGTACATTATCGCTAGGTTAATTAAGCGCTAAGCACGAGGCTCCTTCTAGCGAGAGACTAATCGCTTTACAAAGCTGATTTTGCCGTCAACGGGAATCGCTGCGGTTCGTCGCAAAGACGGATAGAAAATTCCGTCGAGCCCGAGTCGTAGGATACCCGTAACACTCCTTCCTCCTCGACGATTTATCGCGTTTTACCTTCGGCAAAGGGCTGACTCTTCGCCACGATCATCATTCTAATGTAATTCCACAGTGTACGACAATCACGGACAATGACACATTTACGGTACATTTAACAAATGGTGAAGTTCCAGTGATAAGTACACTGAAGTGCCAGCTCAAGCGTGAGGGGACACGAAATCGTTTGATCTGTCAATGAGAGAGCTGGATTTTCACGAGGTAGGATCAGCGAGAAGGTCGAGAAGCGTCAAAGATTTTTCGCGCTCCAATGAAAATGTTGGAGAACCCATGGAGGTATGGTAGACAGGACAGCCGAGTGCATAGGAGAAAGTTGCATTATCCAGGCGAGGGGAAACGTGCAACGACCCAGCCGAAGCTCAAGCGACAGATATGGAGACACGGATTACGTTCGTTACTCATCGTAGGAATACTTACGCGTAGGATCGTTTTCATTCTCGGGTGTGGTGGGCGACCCTACACAAGCAGGCAAAAACAAAACACATGTCACGTTTTTACACACATGGTAAGAAACACAAAAGCTCGTACGGGACGCGGCCACCTCGGCGCGCTAATTAGTCCGAACAGTTTGCTAATTAACGAACCACGCCAGCAACCCTAATTATCAAATCCCATAAAATAAATGAACTCAGAGACTTTGGTGAAAAAAATAACGGGATGGGTCGGATCGTACTAATTAACCCTTATTCAGAAAATACTTCGAATCCGATGATTTTTCCAATTACTTTTTCGCAAACCGCAGGGATGTAATTAATGGAGCTGTTAATAATGGACTGGCACGATTTTTCGGAACAGGGGTTAATGTCGAACATTTAAGATTGTTACGAAAGTTTGTTAGTAAAATTGACGGACAGTAAAGTTACGAATTTCGCAGGTGGTTCAAATAAATTCAATCGGACTCGATTGGATCGCAAATGAATCGTGATAATCGAGAGGACTGCGCAAACGTACACTCGAAATCATCGGGCTAAAAGAGGTAGCACTCGCACGTTCCGATGGGAAAAATGTGGTCGGATGTTTTTGACTGTCCTATTTCGAGAAATGTTTGGGAGTTCGAAAAGACAAATTTTCCGAGCGACTGTCAATCTCGCCAAGCGAGAAATGACGTCCTTCGAAATTCAAAGGACTTCGAAACCGATGGCAATCCGTGACAGAACGTATTTCAAATATGTTCGCGGATTAAACTTCTGAAGGACATTTTTTGCATGATAAAATTTATCCGACCGCCTCGGGACATTTATTTGACGGGACCACATTTTTTTTCGGCATCGTGCTCTGATAACTGGGAGACATACCGCTATATATATATATATATATGTAGATAGAGAGAAAGAGAGGGGTAGATATACACGTAAACACAGTAAATACGTCTCTGGAACATGCACCGGGCGTGCAAGGTACAATAGAGCGAGAAAATACAGTTTTCATGGCACTCACGTTCCTGGTCCGAACCGTCCTCGGACTTGTCGTCCTTGCTTTTCATGAACGGGAACTTCCTGCTGAAGGAGAAGTTCTTCTTCTTCCTATCCAGCGTCGATTGCTGCCCGGGCAAAAGAGACAATTGTCCTATTCAGTGATCCCGCGTGGAAATTAATTGCTACCGGGACCGGGGCAAACCGGGGAATTGGATGAGGGATTGGTCTGGGGTTGTTTGTAAACCTTTTGGGTTAAGTAGCTGGTAAATAGAAGGATGGACGATTGATACACGTTTTTAGGATCTGTTTCGGTTGAGGGTGGTTCAATCGATTTGTTTGTACATTGAGGTAGGCTCGAGTTAGACTGACCTTATCTAGTATCACTGGCATATGACCCTGGAACTTGACGGAACGATCTCTGGCTCGCTGTTTGCGTTCCCATCGTCGACGCGACGGAATTATCCCCAGGCCTTCTTCCTCCCCTTGCGGGGTCACACGTCTAGCTTGCCACCATTCGTCGTCGCTGGCATTCGTCACGTGCAGGATTTCCCCGTAACGGAAGGCCAACCCACGACTTGGCAGGCCATCGTCCTTGTTCGGGTCGTAATCAAATAGGGCTCTGAGCGGATAAAAAAGGAAAAAATGATCTTGGGGAGTGATTGACGAAGCACGATGGTATCGACCTACTGCGGAGGGATCCGTGACCTCGAAAGACACTTTATTCCGCGTCCCTAATTGAGTCGAAGCTGAATACGGATCACTGGAGACGCGAGGAAGTTCCCTGTCTAGGAAGATGGATGTCGTAGACCTCCCCGCACGTACAACAAGACAAAGTGCCGGTGGTTTAAACGACGGCAAGAAGAAGGTCGCTTTCCAACGTTTCCGCGTGGACATGCGACTGTCCTATAGCGAGGCGATTCAATAGGCCGGCATAATTGATCCGTTCCGCGTGAGGAAAAACAATGAAACCCAGCGAGTTCAGGGAACTAACTGATTCGTCTGGAAAGCCGGCTTTCTAAACTGGCCTCGCCTGGCTGAGCCCGTTAATTAATCGCAACCAGTCATAGCCGAGACGTTGATTCGAGCGTCAAGTCTCCCTTGAGGAAGTATCATGTACAACCGGCGTCGTTTGAACTTGGAAAGTCGTGTCAAAGGCATTTCTTTGGCAGATTCTGCCTTGGTATACGATTAGATACCGCGGGGAACTTTCATGTCTGTCGACGGTCTTGTCCCGCTTATTCACTCACCTGACGTAAAGAGATTTCTTCTGTGAGGTCCTCATGAGGGTACCTGTCATCATATTCTGCTGGGAGATCTGTTGTTTAAGATCATGGATCTTGGCCTCGAACCTGTTGTAGTCCTCCGGTTTGTATTGCACCACGATCGTCACTGTTTGCCCGGTGCCCTGGATAATAAAATCACAGGAATTTTCGTAAATTTTCATCAATTTTTCTCTAAGCGTTTCGTTCGTTCGAGCATCAATCTTGCCGGGCTTATCGGCTTAACCTCGGGTCGTCCGAGTTTTTCTGGGGGGAAGGGCTGGGTGTATGGTTTACCTTAAGGGCGGCGGCGGCCTCTTCGTGGGTGGCGGTCCTGAGATTGATGCCATTGACGCTGAGAATCTGGTCTCCACGACGCAACTCGCCGCTCAGATCAGCCGGTCCGCCGGCTAAGATGAACGAGATGAAGATTCCTTCTCCATCTTCACCCCCGACAATGTTGAATCCCAGCCCCGAACTCCCCTTGTTCAGCACTACCGTGCGCACCTCTCTGCGAGCAAACGAAATTTATCCATTAGAAAAAAATATGAGGAAAAACCTCTTTTAATTATCCCGTAGTCATTATTTCCTGTATTTTCGTTTTCACGTATCAACACTTTTCACACGGGAATAGTATAATTATGATTCTAAACTAATGT
The DNA here is from genome assembly GCA_963989215.1 of Hedychridium roseum. Taxonomy (NCBI): domain Eukaryota; kingdom Metazoa; phylum Arthropoda; class Insecta; order Hymenoptera; family Chrysididae; genus Hedychridium; species Hedychridium roseum. Next base: position 10,019,072 of record OZ022310.1, on the reverse strand, counting down.
CAAGTGTCGACGTGATTAAACAAACTGGAGCACGTTTTTCAGGCTGCTTGTAAATTAATTAGAAACGTCCTTGTCGGTGTAAGGATTATTAAAACGGCGCTGTTAATTAAGGAAGCAGTTATTTGGCCGATCGTAAGAGATACTCTATAATGTTAATTGCAATCCAAGGCACTCCTTTCTTTGCGGGTCCTCCCCTTTTTGTCCTCGGGTTATAATTAGAAGCCCTGTGACACCGCAGTGCCGTTAAATCCGCGGAGAAGGATCGCCAAGGAACATCCTGCAACTCCGGCTTGTTTTTCAGCTGCACCGTGTATCCGTCGGCGAATAAAGTTTTTTCATTACATCCCCGAGCGCCACGTCAACTTTCCAACTATGTCGCCGGTCATTAATTGCTGTCCTTCTCGCGGCACTCTAATTAAAGTCACAGCCACCTAAGAACCAGCTCGGAATGGTACAACGCCGGGGGATTGTTTTCATTAGCCGGAAACTGATGTGCAAACTGCGACGTTTCCGGAGATCTTCAGGTCCTACAATGCCGGTCGTCGTTCGCGGAAACGACGGGGAAAATGGTCATTGGGAAAGTAATCGCTTCGCACCAAGACATTCGTGCGCTCGAATAAATGGCAAACCGGCTACGCTCAAAATTTCCCCGTGTTTGAGCATTTATTGCGCCCGGCGAACGTATCGGTAATAATCGTTGGGCGAATTTATCGGCAGCCAGGGCGCCGGTCGCGAGTAATTCATTTGAACGTATTTAACGGGCCGTGTAGCTCACTCGGCGAATTATTCGCGGCTCACTTGACGTCCGAATTACTTTCGATCGGCCGATCAGCCATTTCCCTGTAATACTTTCGACCGTTAAAAGTCCGCAGGCTCAGCGGTAAAATCGTAACGTGCCACGTTCCCGTCTGTATCCTACGTTCACCGAAACGAATTTGTCGCGTCGATCGTCCTACGTGAAATACAGATCAAAGTGTTTCCCTTCGCTCGAATTTCAATGTAGACCGTCGGAAGGGGTGAACCTGATTTCAGGCTCCCTCAAAGGATCGACAACAACAGTCGGCTAAATGAATAACAAAAGGTCAGAAGTTGCTGCGGCAGATGCCGGGGTAAAGGGGGCGTGATCTCACGAATGGGGATGAAATAAAGCGATGTAACGAGGGAGATGTATCGCAAGAATCCAAGGCATATTTTGGAGGGGTTCAGGAGTTTGACATGCGTCGTCCTCTCGGGAGAACTCGAGTGTTCTTCTCTCGGTGGCCTCGGGGTGGCCTCGGGGTGGCCTCGGGGTGGCCAGTGCCAACGGCGTCGGGGGTTCCAACCCCATTTCGGTGGGAGCACTCGACGCGGCCTTCTCGCTTCCGTTAACAAAGACCTCAAATTAGCGGTCCGCCTCTCTGCAGCTACGTTTCCGGCCGGCGCGTTTCCATTTGGGCCACGTCAGCCCGGCCGACGAGGCAAACAAGTAGCCCCTTCCGTCACCACCCCTCCCCGCCCCTCCCCCCTCTCCGCCGCCGCAAGGGACTCAAGCCACACACGCAGGCAGGATTCATTATACGTGCGGGGTCGCGCGAATCGGTTTAATGCAAATTCATGCGTTATGCAGATATAGGAAAATTGCGTCGACCAGAATGGATCGCGTTAGTCTCCATCACGTTCGCCCTAAACCCATGGCATTGATTTATTCACCGCTGGATTAAGAGTAACGGCCTTTCTCCGCCCTCAAAAGGCCACGATCTAAGTTCAATAAACACTCGCCTAGGATTCAAGTTGAGCTTACCCCTGATGTTTCGTTTCGACGGCTAATATGAAATAATGGCTATAAAGTATTTTCATTGGCGGCCTGGGGTAAACACTCGATGGACGATACTTCGGGCAAATGGAGTCACTTGAAATTCCTGCTCCCCGTGTTTTCACAGCTTTTCAATTTTGAAAGCTACACGTATTTCGCGCGGTTGTTTACTCTGGCCAGCTGTCGATATCGCGATCCGCCCTTAATGACGTGGACGTCCACGTCGGGCAGGAAACTAATGGACACGTCTTTGCCGCGTAATCCCTCATGATCCGTGGCAATTTCGTTTCACGTGCAGTCCAGAAAAGCAAATCGAACGATACGAAACTTCTCAAAGAAGCGAGGTAATATGAACGGTAGCGTTTTATCCCTAAGTCTCTTTTTAAGTGAAGGGAAAAAACTGACTATTAAGTAAACGGCTTTATAGTTTTATAAAAATAGCACGCCCGTCAACACCGCGATGCTGGCTAGGCCAAGTTTTATAAAAAAACAAATTCACCCGACGCGTTGCTGCAGTTTGCGACAAGTGCAGCTCGTCGAGAGAGTCTCCTTGGCGAAGAAAATCGATGGCGCAGTGACGTAGTACTTTGAGTTTTCGGCCGACCTACCACCACTCGAGAGGAATCGGCAAACTTCTACACGGTTCTCCACGTAATTACAGGGGAAAAATGACTTTATTTTACCGATAAAACTTTGCCTGAATATCGAGTCAATGAATAATATTAAATTCAAGCACAAGTAATTGGTTTGTCCGGACAATTAAGTTGCATTTTTATGGGCATTTTTTGAACATGACAAACAATTCGTCGAACGGCAATTGCGAGTAGCTTCGAGGGGAAAATTTCCAGTTTGTGTTGGGTGCATGTGACGTGCGCTGGAAAGGGAAGTGCAAAGCGCAGCTCGTTTCGCGGCGCGTCAAAGCAAATTTAAAAACTGACAACGCCGGCGGTCCATTATTTTCCGTTTTAATTGGACATCCGCGGTTTTGTTAATCGACGAAAAAGCAGGGTGATGCTATCGCGGCACGGGGGGACGGGCGGGGGGCCTGGTTTTTCCGGTTTTACGCGGTCATTGCGCAGAACGTGATGCGTCGCGTACTATGCGTCAACGCGCTATGCATTTGCAGGGGGAGAAACAGTCTCAGCTGAGCAGCCGCACTGCCGAGACCTTCCCCCGTACTTTTCAAGTACACGCACGTGACAATTACGACAAGCAAATCACGAGTTCGGCCTCGAAGGGAACGTACAGAAATTCCAACTCTTGGACGAACAACTTTCAAGGATATACAACCTTTACCGCTCGATGTAAAGCTTGAGACTTGCGATCCCAGGTGTGCGATACTTCGATTGATGACCGTTCATTCGTTCGTCCACGCACGTCCTTACCTTATTAAAGTGTACCCGGGGGTAACTCTGTCGTCTGTCTCTCAATATTCTCAGGAACATCACATTAGTTTCCCAAATTAGTGCGGTGCGTCGTAGCGATAGAGAAACCTTTTCACGTTAAACCTATAAACTTTTCACTTTACCGATTGAAACGACGCGTCGAGTTACCGCTGCTGCTCCGGCGTTGCAGCGGCCCGAAATGGGCGGCGCGATGGACAATAGCAGTTGCAGGGCGATGCGCACTGCAGTTGCGATGCGGTTCGAGGACACGCGTCGCACGCACCTGCGGGAATCCCCGCTGGACCGGCTCGAGTATCGCGTCTGCTCGCCGGCGAACGACCGCTTTATCGTCACGGGGAGGAGGGAGAGATGATGAAGAAGAAAGAGTGAGAGAGAGAGAGAGAGAGGTGAAAGTTGCTGCGAGGGCTGGCAATTCGGGCAGAGGTTAATTGGGGTGGGAAAAGGACGGAGGGTGGAAACGTGCTGGAGAGGAGACTCGCTGAGAAGTAGGTGTATCGCGGAGGAGTCGTGGAACGAAGGGTTCTCTTGCCGTGCCTCGTGGCGTCTCGGGCCGTCGCGACGGATTAAAGCGCGTTGTAGGTCGGCAGACCGTGTCGCCATGCGCGCCGCCACAGCCCCTGCGAGCTATCATCAGATCGATAGAAATAAGCTGGCTCTCTCGCTCTCCGACGGAGAACTGCCGCGCGCTTGCGGCCCGCCGAAATTTTCACCCACTCCTCTCTGCCCCGCGCAGCAAGATTCGGTTCACCCTTCCCTCGAGAAGGTACACTGGCGTCCGATGAATTCACGTCAGGACATTCCCCCGAAAAACGAAGGAGGCGCGACTTTACGTTAAATTAATAATCCTCGTCCCTAGGTGTGGGATTTCACCCCGGCCAATGAATACGATGAGTCGCGTGTAATCACGAGTTATTCGCTGCTAGGCAGGAGGGGTAGATACGTTCCGTGAAAGGGCAATGAATTAATTAACCGAAGGTGGGGGAAAGAGGGGTGAGGATAAAGGGGCTTCGTGTGAAATCGTTTTAAGGATAATAACCAATCTGCCCGAAGGGATGTTACGTTCGTTTTTACAGCGTGAAAACGACCTAACCGTTTGGCCAATGAAATAGTCTTCTCGTTGCAGCTGCGTATCCCCCGTTTCCCCTGGCTAGTCCCTCCGGGGGATAGTCTATCTCTCCCTTGGCAGGGAGAGAAGTCAATTAACGGGCCGTCTATGGTAAATACAGTGTGATCAAAGGGCGATTCGCCGTCATAGCATTTGCCATGTCAATCGTTGCAGACGAACGTACGATGTTTGCCGGCTAAGCAGCATCGTTAGCGTGAAATATTTTGCGAAAATCAGGGTCTTCGGGGAGGATGTTCCTCGCTGGCTAATTAACCGGCATCTCCCTGTAGGACTAATTAGCGGGAGCCGCGGGGCATAATTGAAGCAGCGCGTACACGGGAAAATGGAGCGTGGATGCGTCGACGGAGGATTACGGGACAAAGTGCGCCTCGTTGAGCTGCACTCGACAGTGTAATTGCGGGTACCGCGAGAAATCGGCGTATCTGGGTCATCGTCGTCGTTGGAGAGCGTCCGTGAAAAGCCAATCTTGACCCGCGGGACTCGAGGAGCGGAGGAACGAGATTCACGGTCGCCTAATGAGTGTCGTTTGACCTTGCTCCTTATTAAGGACACTTGGTGACCCTGAAGGGCCTTCTATTATACAAGATCAACGGGATACTCCAGGCACGGACGTTCCTCAGGACGACGAGACCATGTGTCGCTCTCAACTACAGAACTGACAAATGCACCGAGACGTGCGTCACGAGGAGCGGGAAGACGGGGGCGGGGGGAGAACACACGTGTCGCACGTGTGCCAATGTCCGGCACGGAGAGCGAAGACGACGCGCTCGACTTCCGGCAGACTCGTTACGCACGACCCTGACCGACTCTCACGGTCACCGTACAATCCCACACGTGGCCAAGACTTTTCGCCTCATTTTTCAGGGCGTTGGACATTTTACGAGGCAGGTGTGTCTTTTTACGACAATGGAACGCCGCAAAGGACATCCATTTGGGTTTTTTTATCTAATTCCCTGAAACTCGGGGAGGGGTAGAAAATGAATCTTTGTGAAAGCAGCTGACTCAGCTTGTCGATAGTCGTGCCTGAATTTGTCCGAAAATTTCCTTAATCCTCAATATTCCTTGGCGCGATGTTCCTCCCGGATAATAGCACGACGCGGGTAAGACAGTGGAAGGCGGAAGAAGAATCGAAGGCCGGAAGCTGGCGAGTTGCGCAACTTTAATAGGATTATGGGAGTAGGAGTTGGGCAAGTTCGGCTAGGAAATACCCCAGGCGATATCGAGCCGCATGTCTGCACATAAATTGCTTCCCGTAGTGTCTTGCCTCGGCATTAAAAGCATTATCGGGTCGTGGATAATGTCGAGCTGCCGAACAACTCTTCCGCGGGAGGACTAATTTCATTGCCGTTTGTTCAACAACGGCCAACGCCCATCACACCCACGCACAAACGGTGAACGGAGGCAAGGGCGAAAGAGTGTATAATAATCCCGAGAACTTTATCAGGCAATTTGTATGTTTCTTTTGTGTAGACGAAGCAGAGTGTAGCGAAGGTGAAACTGGATAGCGAGGGTGGAAAAACAGTCTGATGCTGGGATAGTTGCCGAATGTCTGCTTATGGCGGTTGGCTGATGGAAAGGAAAGCCGGCAACTCCCCTGAAATCTCAGACGGGATGGAACGTGGAATACAGACTGGCTGGGGTTAGGGGAGATGTGTGTAGACGTGTTTCCGGTACGCCTCGAGTCGCGTCGGCTGCTGGCTTCGCGGAGCTTCCGAACTATCCGGCGCGATTAGAGCGCACTAAGCCGAGTGACTCGAATTTCCGGCTTACCCTCTCTGATCCGCCCCCGGAAACCACCACACGCTTTCGAGCCTCGTCCACTTGGAAACTCCTGGCAAAGCTGTCTTATCGACGCCCCCCTCAGCCCCACCCTGAGAATCTCCCGTCCGTCTCTCTCCCCGCTGCTCGTCCCTCATAATTCATCGATCCGCGTGAAAACTCGCCAAGGAAACAACTCGTGCGAGCTTATCGTCTTACGTTCAATATTTCTCCGAGTTCGGTTCAATTATCGAGAAATCCTGGACGAGAAGCGTAGGAATCTCGTAGAGATTGGAAATCCATTAAAGTCCAATGAATTCGGAAATTTTCCAAAAGGCCCGACAGTTTCGATGGAACCACAAAGAACGACGTTACCCTAAATCTCGTAAAATCAGAGGGCTGACCTTAAACGAGATTGACGTTCGACCGTTTTCCCGGTATTACGACCTTGCCCCTATGGGACCTTTTGCGCTCTGACCTAGGTCAATCGGCCAACCATGAGACAGGAGTTGACCGTAAATCTTTACCCGCGACACAAAACGTATCACATAAACGTCCCTTTTCGTCAATCAATCAAACCTTAGGAACACTTTAAACATTTTTATAATTTCGTGCGATTGGAAGATACTGTGCGTTTTGAGAATGTTCAGAAATCCAGAGTATATGAAAAGAACTATAACTACTTCTGTCAGACTTCTGCGAAGCCCTGCGAATCGTGCCGAGAATTTCACAGAGTTCAAGACTCTCTGCAGGTTTCTTAAAAGGCCAGCCGGTCCGTGGAATCCGGGTTAAATGGTTCTTCGTGTACGGAAAGGATTATTATTCTTCGATTACTCAACCGGCAGAGGCATTTCCAACTTCGATTGTCGCTCGCTCCTTCGTAATTTCCTCGCGATAGAATCTTTTCAATCTACGCGCAAAGAAAAGCTCGTCAATGAAATCACTGGCCCGCCACGAAAGAAAATTCGTCGGCCGAGTAAGTGGAACTTATCGGAAATTTCCTCGTCAATGGCTAATCACAGGTCGATGGAAAAATTTCGTCCTTTAAGCTTTGTTTCTTTTTCCATTCGTTTTGGCCGACAATCACGTGCGTTTGACCTACCTTCGATAGAGTTTGTTCCTGAGGAGTCGACGTCCCAGATTGGCGAATGGCCGCAGGGGAAAAATCTGCTGTCTATTCCGCGTCATCTTGCTTCTTCGGGTTTTTCTCATTTCACTAAACTTCACTTCTCGCGCGTCATTACAGTTTTATCGAGTCTATCACTTCTTTTCACAAAATAATCCGGGTCTTGCCCTTTACAAAACCACGTTGATATTCACGATTTCAGTGAACATTCTGTGGACTGTCGTCGATGAATTTATTTCCACACGCCATCATGTACGACTTTTTTCATTTATCTGCAGAGGTAATGACATTTAAAAGGACGAAGTTAAGGCTGCTCGCGTTCGATGGAGCTCTCGATAAATAAAACTCATTACGGGAATTCGCATTACCCCCCCGTAAAATGGTAATTTGTAATCCCGATGGAAAAGGAATGGCATTAGGCGGGAGTTTGGACGTTATTGGAGGCTCGGCCTTCGTCGACGATTTACGAGTAGGTTCTTTTCGTCAACGAAAGCCGAGTACTCGGAACTTTCCCAGCTGTTTTCCCGTGGGACGACGCAATACCCCCCGTTGAGTCGACGGCGACGACTCATCGTCTTCTTCCGCGGCTGTCACGCGACATTGAATTCTCTCTTTGTCTCATGCATCGCTCGTGTGCATTCGACTTTCCTTTTTCGCGCCTTCCCCTTTGGCAAACTGGTTCGTCCGGAACGGTTATTTTTAGCCCCGCTATCGCGCGGATCCTGTTTTGTGGGATCAACACCATGGCGGGCAGGCACGCACGTACGCACACGAAAAAAGCCCACTGACGAGATAATCGCGAGATGCTTCTCCTCCCCAAGACCAATCGATGATCCATCTCATTAATATTTCACCGCTTAACGGACAAAAAAATTCACGTGTCTCTTTAAATCAGTATTTCTTGAACAAATTTCATTCCATTCCCCCTCTTGAATTTTATTCTATTTCGTTTTGAATTTGTCGACGAGCAGGGGGCGTTCTTCGGTCGACTTTCGTCGATTTCCCTTGGAATTTCGATACTACGAGGCGTGGATTTCGAGTGAATTCGAGAAGCTTATCACCCGATACGTTTGTGCACGATGCGACTACAGATGCACTGCCTTTTGAAGAACACAGGTCCGGTCGGTTGCACCCCGCCGATGCAACTGAAACTGCCGTCAAAGGGAGCCTGCCCAACCAATTGCACTGCACTTTTCCGCCGCTAACCGAGCGTGAAACTCGAAATCTTTTACAACGTGTCGTCCAAAGCAATATGCACTTCGTTCGATGTCCCTTTGTCGAGTGTTTATGTAACTGGCAATGCCAAACGGCCGATTTAAAGTAATTACACGGTCGGTCGATTTTAATACCAGGCAAATCTTAGAAAGCTATTGTCACTGGAAACTTGCAATTTTATTTCTTCTACGAATTTCAATGTGCATTTCGTGGCAAATGTAAAAGATCGTAAACCTACGACTTCCGTTCGCGTTGGCGGCGAAAAACTGCTGTTCCGGTTACGCTTTTACCCGGTAGAACTCTAATTATCCGGAAAATGACGAACGATTGTTCCGAGTAATGCGTAAATAGGAAAGCTCGTTTCGCTTACGACCTGTTGCCGACGCAAGCCGATCCTTTTTCAGGAAAGTCTTTGCAACGAGGCAGAATACCATCGACGAATAGCTGAGCGATTTGAAGAAGATATTACGAAACGTTTGCTCGAACCGAGACCGATTTCGACAGGCGGTTAATCGTCCATAAGAGAATACGGTTCGAAGTTGCGATACTCTTCATTTCCATCGACCACTTGGATTTCCACGGAATTATCCAACCGAAAAGCATTTTTTTTAGCCTAGTAAATATTTTTCCCAACAGCGAGAAACGTTGGACGAAGGTTCGTTACGTTGTTTTGAAAAATTTCGAATCCGGACAATGATGAAACGAGGAATATTTGTGAAGAACGAGTATTACAGTGCTGGTTTTTAAACGTATATCCCGATGGTCGGCTCTTTTGTCCGGCCGTGTAGCGATGAAACAAAAACAAGGGAAATATGAATTGCAAATCGAAACAGGACCGGAGTACTTCCTGCCTGTCGAAAAACGAGCGACAAGCCGCCGGTACAAATTGGAAAAACGATTTGTCAGCTCGTAAATAACGGACAACCAGGCTGCCACTGATCCTGGCGATCAAGAAAATTACCGATACCAGCCGGGGATGGCCATTAAGTCGAATTATCGTTTTTAATTAAGCCACCGGCAGGAGGGCAGAAATAATTAAAAATCGACATTCACATCATTACTTCCCCGGATGAGAATATCGAGTGGGACGAGGGGAAGGCGGGGGGGGGGGGGGGTTCGATGAGGTAAATCGTTGGATTGACTGGTGCAATCGAACCCCGTGTACCGGGTCCTGCGCGAGTAATTATTAATTGCAAATAATCGAAAGCGGGATTTGTCGGGGGGTTCGTCGACCCTCGCGATTGCCAATAACCGGTTATTCATGGAAACAGCGGCATCGGCCAGGTCGAGAATCTACAAACACGTATGACAGGGGAATGCTTTTGTATGCAAATTGCCTCGGAAATCAGGAGAAAAGTCCCGCACGTGTGCATCTATGTTTTCCTTCCTACGCTAAACATTCGCCGACGCGATCGGAATCATTGCCACGCCGATTTTCGTGTAATTTCGCGTAAAACTCGACAATCTCTTCACCGATTATCCTCATGACGTTCGTCGATATTTCTCAGATTCTCATAAATGGTGGTACTAACAATCCCTGGGATTAAATAGTCCTGTTTACACTTTAACCGACGTTTCCTGGTCGACCGATATTTTTCACTGAGCCGAAGCTAACAATCCTTCTCGGTCACGAGGGTATTTCACGAGAATTCACAATTCGCGTTGTATCGCGCGGATCTGCACTTGCCGTCGGTTTGACTGGGAATGACAGACACCGCGGTGACTTGAAACGTTCTCCTTTGGTGCCGAGAGGAGAGAGAAAGATCGCGGGAATGCCGGCGACGGCTTCTCCTGGTAGTCGCTTTCCTATGCGTCATCGAGCCCGGTCGCTGATCTCCTCCCACGTGTTCCTTCGCCCCAACGACGCCTAACCACTCGTTCCGCTCTTCCTCTTAGCTCAACACGAGCAGCGTTTCTTTCCTAAGCCGCTTACCTACCGACCAATCGCGCAATTACGCCGACGAATCGGATCTCCCAGCAAAGACGTCCAGGTGGATCCTACCAATTAGCGTCGCACGCGATAAAAGCCCTTAATCGAGGCAGTATGAAAGCTTTGTCAGAGGGGCAGAAACTAGAGAACAAGGGCCATGAATTATCCGACATGTTCCAGTCGATATAACAATTGATAATTCGATAGTTGAATCTCACGGTTTGCGAGGAAGGAAACGAGGCCGATATGGATGGTACTTTAAATTTCATGAAGCGCGTGTGAATTCTAGTCTCGCTCCGGGCAGGGAAATTATTCTCGAGGGGCGAGTGAAAACTAGCTAATTCCACTGGCCGTGCCAACTCAACTGTCCGAGAACTGACGGTCCTCGCGATGGAACTATCGACTAACAGAAATTACTCGACTCTAGCAAACATCCCTGATGACGGTAAAGAAATCAGGCTAACGAATCGGACGAGTGTAGATCCTCTTAACGACAAAGAAATGCAATTAACTCCCGACGAAAGATTCTTTCCAAGGGATTTCATGTTCGAGGGAATTTGAAATATCTCTCGATCGTGATCATTAGCGTCGTTCGTGCGGATTTTTCATTAATAAATCCGCTGTCGTGTGTTGAATTTTACGACGGGCACGTCTTGGCAACGGGAAGTCACGGCCGTGGGAAATACCGTGTCGCGTACGTGCGTCGTGAAAGTACCGATCAGAAATTGCCGCTGACATGGAGCCATTCGACACACCGACAGCTAAATCCCCGCCCCTTTGACACGAAATCCATTGTCGCGAGATACAACCGTGATCCTCGACGTCGGATCGATAACGGCTATTGAAATTTTTTGTACAAATCAATCCCGTGCGACGTTGGGCAATCGTTACGAAAATCAGGGCGGTCGAAAAAGCCGGTCAAGGTGTGAAAAAAACGTACATCCCAGTGGCCAAGGATCCGTCGACTCGAGTAGAGTTTTATTAACAAGGTTCGGTAGTTGGAGCATGATTTCTTCAAGTTCGTTGCGACAGAACGGTGATCGAAAGTGAATGATTTATTTAATGGAGGTGGGTCGTTGGCCGCAATAAACGGGAAGACGCTGGTGCTCTGGCGTTGTATGAAATGATTTCGTCGAATGCACCGCGAGGCGTTAACAGCCGAGACGTCGCGAGTATTACGATCGTCGAGGCGAAAGGCACTATTCAGATTTCTCGCAGATTTCATTTAGCCGGCTTCTACCGCCTGGAATATATCAGATTTTACGTTTCCAGCTGCCGAAAGCCTTGAGATTTTTAACTGCCCTCGGCCGTCGTCGCTCATGATTTACGCACTGGCAGCACTGCACTTCCAGCGAGTTGCTCTTATTTCAATTCCGATGGCAATAACGAGCGTCGCATACATTAAACAGCCAACGCGAATGACTGAAACCCACGCGGCAAGCTCCTCCTTGCAGGGAGAGCATTTAAAATTTCATAGTAATGCTCCTACCGAGCCGTAAAACACTGTCCGTATTCCAGCGATCGTCAGTCACGGTATTAACGATCACATCGCGATATGCCTACGCATATCGTAAGGACGCGTATACTTCATCGCTGTAGAATCACGCTAACGGAGATTTCACTTAAGTCCTAGGATCGTCCGATTCGAGGATGATTACATTTGCGCACTGACGTACGATCCACTCGATTCATCGATTAACGAGAAATTCACGATTCACCGAGGAGTTCTGTGGCGAGGACGGGAAACGTCGGTCGGCCGGCTGCTATATCGGCGAACGAGCCGGGACTAACGTATTCCGTTGGAAAGATGCACAGCAAGGCCGGTCAGGGCACGGGGGTCTCTCCCCTAATGCTTCCAAGTCGAGGGGAATGGCAGTGATGCAAGGGGAAGGGAGAGAACGATCGTCTGTTGGCCTCAGCATTGTCGAACCCTCCTGTCGACTGGCCAGACCCCTCGTCCCCCCTCTCTTACACCCTCCGGCGCCGGCGGCAGCCCTAGGACGTAAGAACCCGCATTTCCCTTCTGTTCCCTTCACTGTGCGTTCCATCGTGGCATTATAAGTCGAGAAACAAAGCAACGGCCACGTAACCCTGCGGTTCGATAACTGTCGTTGCGGTTGAACGCGTGTCGCGAAATTCCGTTACATAATGCACAGAGCTATATATATGCATGGACGGAATCGTTGTAATAAATAATATGGAAACGATGAAATTATCATGTGTCGCTTGGTTTATATTTATTACACTTGTTGGGTACGTGCTTTTCGAGCTGATTTTTTCTCCAGTAAATTATGTGCATGACGCTGCATCTGCGAGATTGAAAAGCACCAACATAACCGTCAAACGGGGTGGTACTGTGTTCGTCCCCCGTGGAGGGAAAAGATGACGGTAACCCTTTATGGCGATTCTCCCAGCGGGATTTCGTCCGCTTGAGCGGGCTCGAGAAGCTGTGGAAATGGTTGCGACTTTGCGTAGATTGCGCGAAGCTCACGTTAACGACGAGACACGTGATGAGCGTGAGAAAAATGCGGCGAGGTATGCGTCTTTTGGAGGAAGGAAAAAAGATTTTTCTTATCTCGCGTATTCCGAGAGGTTCGGTGCCGTTTTACAAGCTGCACTTGTAAGGTATGCCGGGCATTGTTGGTCGACGGTCCCCGACAAAGCCGTACAACTGGTTTTCGATTGCCGCCGGGGAAGACGCGTATGGTCGCTCGTCGAAGCGCCACTAATGTCCAAGAAAAAACCCATACAACGAGGGGCACTGCGAATCGCCGGTAAGTCAAGTCCTTCGACGGGTCAATGCCGCGATACGTTATGCAAAAATTTGACAACGGCAGAATACGCGGTAAGAGGCGTTGATTCGCATGTTAATCGGCTCGATTTTCATACTAATGGTCTTTTAAGATCATTCACGGCGAATCGCGAAATCCCAGGGGGGTAGTCTGGGTTTCCCGGTTTTCGGCCGACGGAACTTTGCCTAAATGCTTTTAAATGCAGCCTCGCGGGGGCCGATAAAGCGTCACGGAGATGGTCCGTTCCGGGCGCGAAGAATTTACAATTCAAATTGAGCAATGCATTGAAATTTCGGAAGCCAGTCCAACTTATATTCCGCCCAGGGCGCGACGTCTCTCGAGTTCACTTCCTATTCGCGGCCGCCAATTGTTCGTTTACTCAGTAAAAACGATCGTGCTTTTAAATATCCCATCAGCGAGGAGACGGCAGTTTCTCGAGGGAAAAAGCATCGGCTGTAACGCCGTGCGTTCTGCACGAATAACTTGTACGCGAACGTGCCAACTGCGTTAATTAGCATTAATGCACGCTTCTATTTTTACAAGTCGGCCATCGTGATAAGAGAGGAAAATGGGCCGGCCGGATAATTAATCCCCGGCGCTACGGTAAGTTGAAAACATTAGACGGCACACGTGACGCGAATACACGAGTTTTTAGGCCAGGGAGTGTCGAGTGCATCTGCTGGAATGATTTTATCCCCCGACAGACTTGAAAATTCTTAGGAAAAATTTTGCAAGACCTCGCACGACTATCGTGTATCTCATTAAAAAAGGTTTAAGACAGAAATCCTCGAAGATTGTCGTTTCATTCTCGAAGGTGCTGAACATCTTCCTACGGCAGTCAAGATTTTCACGAAAGAATTTCCTTCGTATTTGGCGAAAAATTTCATTAAAGCGGAAACGCGTTGCCATCGACGTTCTGAACGTCGGTAGTTAGGGAAATACGTGGATGGAGTAGCTCGATTCGGGGTAGCTTCTCTGCCATGATTGTGCGAAATCGTCTGGGCAAACATATTCGCCGAGAGTGGGGCGTGTTTGCACGTCGGCAGTTACGTGCGTTTCCGGTTCTCGCGTTGCCACGTCGTCGTTATCGCGTCGTTGCAAGAACGGAGGTGCAGTGGGTCGATTAAGTGCACCGACTGGGAGTCACACGATTACGCAGCTCCGATGGAATACGAGGAAATCGTGCACCAGGAGGAAGGTCGAAAGCTTCGCTCGATATCCTCTTCGACGATCCTTCGAATTCTTCTCGGGTAAATCGATCGGGGAGAAAAGGGCAGCTTTCATCGTTATTTTCTGGCCGCAGGAATGAGGGGAAAACGAAGGATCGGGTTTCTTGCAATTTCTCCCCTTTTCATTGGCATCTCAAAGCCTGAGGTTCCGTGTCGCGAATTTCGACAAGGGTCGACGGAAGGAAGGGCAAGGCCAGGGAGTGGGGTGGGGGGGGGGGGTCAGGGGTGTAGCTGGAACGCGTACGCCCCCGTTCACCGAGGGAAAGGAATTTAATTATTAGTTGGCAGCTCACTTCCCGTCCCCCGTCCTTTCGTTCGTCGCGCATTCATGTATATGCATGCCGGCGTAACGTCATTTTCGACGCGCATCGCCGCCAGTGCAGACATCAACCGACACGCAGCATAGTCTCCTATCCTATCGACGATTATTCTTTAAACTGAGCCCTTCTCCCGCTGCCATTTACCCCTTCACGGGATAGCTACGAAACCTTGTGGAATTTCATCAGCTCAGTTAGGTCCAGTAGGGATACCCAATGATAGAATTAATTAAACCGCGCGACACTTCATTATGCCAGTCTCATTTCGCTAGTGTAACGAGTGTACGGGCAATTTATTCAACCGACACAATTGTATTCCTATGATGTAAATCAACAGAGGTCCAGGCGCATTCATTTCATTAACGGTTGGATAATCGGAAGGATGATTAATTACCTATCCGACGCGATAGATTGGCCAATTATAAGTCGTAATTAACTAGCCGCATAGCGTCGATTATCGTTTGGAGTTCTAGTTGGTGGGTTCTATTGTTCTTGAATTACAACGACTGCCGTTCAACCGAAAAACAGTTTCCTTCCTGTATTTTAATCAGCGATATCACTGATTCAAGTGGATTTAATTTCCTTCGTGTCCTTCCCACGCTGTGATATGCGTAATTGCCAGGCATTTGCCGAGAGCGCCGTATAACGTCGTCACCGCTTTCTTTTGTACATCAATCAAAAGTCGGAGAAGAAACAGGAGGTGGGTCTTGAAGTAGAAAAAGAGGGGAACCCATTTTGCTTGGCCTTAGTGTCGGTATTCTTTTGAACCAATGAGCGTCTACACAATGTACGCAGATTCGAGTCATTCAACGCGATCCATCGACGACAATCCAATGGGATCCCTAATATGAGGACCTTAATACGCGAAATTCTCAGCTTCCTCTTCTCTTCTTTTGTTGTCGTTTCTTAAATTTTCTCCCGGTCACGTGTCATGCCGTTTCGTTAACGTTCAAACGTCCTCCGAGTGGAAAAGTAATGTTGCACAAGGGCGCGTGTAATTATCGCGCAGAAGGCAACGCAGCCGTTAGAGAAGCGAGTATAATTGTCAGGGCGAGCGGGATAAAATTACAGCCTCGCATGGTTCTCCTTAAAGATGGCAGCGCCGGCGAAATTTAATAAAGCGAGTCTCTCTCACTCTCCTCGTCTCTGGTGGGTCCTTAGAAGACCGTCGTAACTTTCATAATGAGATGCCAGCCGGATTACGCGTACATGCAATAACGCGTACACCTCAACTTCTCGTATACAAACTTCCAACCTGCTGATACCGCGAGCTTGTCATTCCACGCGAGAAAAATCGAATTTACTCTCCGACATGGCTTTACGAAACTGTCAAACTTTATTGCCTCAGTGGTAGATTCCCGATTTTCTTGGTTAAAGAGTGAATTTACTTCGGACGTTCTTGGAGGATTCTGTGAGATGATTTTCGTTGCATTGAGGCTCGAGATTGATGAGATCATTTGCAACATTTCGATGGTTGACGTGTGTACTCGATTATCTGGGCCGGAAACGATCGAATCGCTTTCCCTTTGGGTTCCTTCGTTTCGTCTTGTACAAATACCTCGATAACCTCGTGTACACGTTCGTTTGAGAACACAGAGACGGTTCGCGCAGCCGAGGGTCGCGCGTAACCACTTGTTAGATCTCGCGCTAATGGGTCCCGCGACTAATTACAAGAAGGAAGCTAAGTGTCGTTAGAGGAGATGCTGGATAACAGCCACGACACGTCGGCGGGACGGTTTGTTGGATCGCCGTGCTCGTAACTTAATTAAATCACGATCGAAAGGAGTTTACCGGAGTTACTCGGCGAAATTCAATTCCACGCGGGTATTTCGCCTTATAATGTCTGACCCGAGTTGCTAGGCGACGATTAACCGTGTAAATGTTACAGATTCCAGCGAAGGCAAACATTCAAATCACACTAAATTCCATTAGTACATTTATCGACGGATTCATTGATGTTTGTGTCACCTACGGTCCAAGTACTTCTCCAAATTTTGCCTGTGCTACGCGCGATGTTCCACGACTTTGTAACGCGATTTACAGTTTTCTGCGAAGCAGTCGAAAAGTTGACGGAACAAGCGCGAGAAGTGGAGGGGGACTGAAGGGCCCGGGGGGAGGAAATAGCTAGTCCTCGGGCTCTCCAAGTTCGCCCCCCCCCCCACTCGCTCCCTGGCCAAGGACTCTCCTGAGTGACCATTTCCTAGTAAACCGCGAGCCCCGCAAGCTCGGCAAGACATGAGCTTGCAACGGCCAGTCCTTGCTCACACGGACAGGGCAGTTACTTACGCACACACTGCCGAAACTTTGCACGTTCGTCCTCGACGGAAGTTTGCCACGATCGGGAATAAACTTTAGCGGGACGAAGGGCCATTGTCGATAGGGTTTTCGCGAGGAAAATGAATAAAGACGGGCCGCGAGAAATTCTCATCGATAAGCGGAAGGACAAGTTAGTTTCTCCTCCCTGGCCTTGTGTCAGCGATATTCAGCAGCACTGTAATTACGTTGAGTGGACCAGGAGTTGCACTTTGCATTCATGTCGACGACGATTAAATCGTTACATAAAATTCACACGTCATCATCACTTACCAACACGGTTGGGGATGACTAGGTTTTACGTTCTATTCCATAGACACTCACCTGCAACACAAAGAATTCCAATTAATGTTATTCGCAGTTATTGAAGTTACGTATTTGTAATATTTCAATAATGTGGATAAACGTTTTGTAGTTGGGCAAGGGCAGGAGAAATCGGGCGACAGTGCGACCAACCGGACGATATCATTCGAATCGCCCTGCTGGAAATAATGTGCCACGCCGCGCGTATTAATTTCACTGTGATCGAACATTTCAACGATAAATCGGCATACCCGCGGGAAATATTGTCCATTCTGCCGGCTGCAGCTGGCGCGGAAGGCTCGAGAACCGCCGATTTTCGTTATTCAAATCGCCAAGATATCCCCCTTGGTAGGGACAAAAAGATAGCGGATAAAAACTTCACAAATATCACAGAAAATTATGGAAAATGGTTGACAATTTTTGGTCCAATGATTTTCATTGCTGTTAAACAAATAATATGCATCAAGGACATTTTTGTAAATCGTTTGCCAGTGTTTTCATAGCCTGCGGTCTCTGTCATTAAATTCGATTGTAAAAAAAGCCACCAATTCGATTATCCAAAGGTCGAACGAAACCCTTTCTCCAGCAGTCATGCACACAAACGTAGTATACTCTAAACGAATTTGCATAAAGCGTGGAATTCTCGATTAAATTCACTGGCATGGGATTTTCCAGATGACAAGGCATTGCCTCATTTCGTTATGATTATATGAACTGCTGACGAGTTTTTTCATCGGTCGTACAACCTTACGTGCATTACTTGTAGCTTTTTTTTTATACAATTTCTGAGCTTTCGACGGAATTAAACGCGTTTTCCCAAGGCGAGAAATTAAAACGGTCGCAAGCCGTGCCGTGCTTCCCGGAGACTTCAACCATTCGATTAATTCTGCCGGTTTGCGCGGCTTTATTACGCGAGTCGAGCGTCGCGTTATGCGTCCTCAACACGAGCGACTGCAGCTTTGAAGGTGCTGCACTCGTCTCTGAGGCAATCTTTCCCCGTGTACGTCACACGCGTGTACGGAAATTGCCGGGGGATTCCATTTCTTTATTTGCACATGGCATCGACCTATCTTATATATCATCGCATGCCTGCGGACTTTCATCTTCCGAGGAGCAGCAAAAATCGCCTTTGAAACGCCAGTCTACGGGGTAGAGGAAGACCTCAGAGTCGATTTCGCGGGAAATACACGAAAAACTAAACGTCTGATAATCCGTCAAAAGTTAGCCAACCTCGGGTAATTCCCAATTCATGAATTCAGTATAAAATGGTATGGGATTTTTGAACTACTCCGCCCTGATCGAGTTGCCCTTCTCCCCTAGCCTGATTACCATCGCACGCAAGCCTTGAACAAAGACTTACGAAGCAAAAGGCGAGGACTGGCAAGAGGAGGAAAGAGAAAAGACCAGGGGGGGGGGGAAGGGTACTAACGAAGAAACTAATTACGTATAAAGGCCGAAGCAAGAACACAGCTAGATGGAGAGGACGGGATACTAGCGGGAGTAAGGGCCGGAAAATTAGCGGGGTAGGGAGCCGAGGGTGGAGAGTACCGCTGGAAGATAAATGGTCGAAGTAATCGACGAATTAAGCCAACAGGAGAGGGCGACTACGACGAAAAAGCTTATTTCGCCCGGGGCAAGCTCGTCCCCCCTTCCTTTAGCCCCGCCCCCGACTCCTTTAAAGTTTAAACAATTAATAGCGATCCCCGGTATGCTCCTTTTTTGGCTGTTCCCTTAGTGTTTGTTATTTTCCTTGATTCATCAATTACCCATCCGTTAGAAATTCTCCTCCTATCCTGCATGATCTTCGTTCACAGTCGGCGAGGTAAAAGGCCAATAACAAAATGCGGAACGTCCCGTGTAAGGCGAAAGAGAAGGGGAAAACTGTGGCCCGGTGTCAATTATTTTTGCCGGCGAGGGAAAAACCGAGTGAATGGGGTTAATGAAAAGGGGCAACGGGTAGAAAGGGTTCGGTTGGCGAGGGAACCTTGGCTCGGTTGTCTTCTTAATGCGCCTAGGTTTAATAGAAGTCTCCCCCGCTCCCCGGAGTGTCGTCTTTCTGGGGCCGCGTTTCATTGTCCGCTGAGTGAAGTTCCGCCATCGTGGGTGTCGCGTTTCTAATTAAAACAATTATAAAGGCCGACTCTCCGGTCGCGGCCATAACGGACGGATGAAATTCAAACGAAAGATAATTGAGTTCGGCTCGCGGGCCAGGGGAATTTAATTATAATCGTTTATATACACGGCGCGGGGTGGGACCAGGAAATCCAGCACAACCACTGAACCTCAGGGGAGAAACGAGTAATTTCGCGCGCGAATCGCCATTACGAAAGAGGCCATATACTTTGGGCATAGTGTGATGGTCAACGTGGGACGAACCGGTACAACAATAACGATTCACGGGCATCCTATGAATAAACATGGAAGGAAAATTAACATCCATCCGCCCAACGGATTCTAGCTTCTAATATTATTCACTTGAAAATCGTCGATGAGCTTTTAAATTCCATCGAGAAAATTCATTGCTCGAGTCTTGTCAACTTCGGATTTCCGACGTCAGCTGCGTACCTCCAACTTTGACAGTTGGACCTCCAAGTTCTTGGTGAAATTTATGACGGATATTTTATGACGGGAACAGGACGTCGCGCGAGAAGAGTGAAAAAGGACGCTGGATAGGGATATGTAAAAAGAGAATGCGAGGACGGAAGGGACAGGGATCACGGCTTATGCATGTCAATGTGACGCTCCTCGGATTTCCTTCGGACTTCACAGTGTTTTGCCTACATGTGTACGTGTTTTTACACGTGCGCAGAGCTGAGAGGCGTGGAGAGCCGAGACGTTACGACTTTCAGGCATCAGCAGCACGAGCTTCGCCCCCTTTTCATTTCAGTCTATCTCCCTGAGCTATGTCTTTATAGCTCACCTTTCCCCTCAACTATCTGTCTGCCGTTCTGTCACCTTGCAGGTCCCTTCACCTCGTTTCCCCTTGCAAATACTAGTCTGCTTTTCCTGTTCGATCGACGAAATTCTTTTGAAGGATCCCAGTGTAGTTAAAGGACAGTAATTTCCTGACTTTTCTCACGATCTTGTCGGGGTCAACGACCTTGGGGGGGGGGGGGGGGGTAAAAGGTTTCGTATGACTTCGGGACATTTGTCTTTCGTGACAGATTTGAGATTTCCTGGAAGAGTCGTCATATTTTCTTGCAGCTTCGATGGCTGGTCAAAGACGAAACGGATTCTCGAATTTCCGTTGGCCGTTAGTCCTGCTTGTCATGTAAAATGCTTGGACGGACTTTCTTCTGGGCCTCCGCGGATGAGGACGCTCTCGGTGGTTCCTTTGAGTCGACGATGACGATCTCATCACCCCTCGCGGCAGCGCCGTTTCCCTTTTTCCCCGAGTCGAGTCCCCCGACACGGGCCGGAATATTTGCATGACTGGCGAAAGCCTCGCTGGCAGATTCACCGGGGATTTCTATTCACGGTGCGCACGGCTTGTTTGCTTTCCTTGCTGCTGCCACGTTCCTCCTTCCTTCGCCGTTTCTACTACGTCGACGCCCGTATTTCCACGTTTACCCCGACCTCGTCTTCGCCAAAATAACCAGCGACTTTGCGCGCTTCTGGAATATTTTACGCCTAATCGCCCGTCCCTGTGTCGGCCCTTCCTTTTCTTGGTCCAAGCTCTCTCTCCTGGCCTTGAATAATTACCATCGTTGTACACGCTGTTCGGTCTTACCTCGACGCTGCAAGTACGCCTGGTTATTGAGAGGACAATAGTGTTACCAAATACGTAATGGTCCCCCTCCCCCAGGTGAATCGACTGCCTTCACTGAACTGACTGAACGACGAATAAATTTCGCCCAATAGGGTCACAGTTGTACACGTACGGCCATTCGGTGGAAATCGCAGCTGCTCCAAAATCCCCGAACCTTGGAGCAAAGCTTCTGAATCAAGCATTTAATCCCTACTAGCGGAGCTAATAGTTCCTCGCTTCCGTGGTGGACGATCAAATAAAGTCACATGTGTTGCTAAAGTTTCCACGATTCCAGCTCATCGTTTCCTAACTACGCAGATAAGCTTGCGACAATGACCCGTGCCTACGATCTACGATTCCCCGACTCTACGAAGCATCATAGGACCCTGGAAAAAGAAGCCCAGGAAGAACAAAAAGAAATTGATTAACAATTGTCATAAAATTCTGCTCGAAGGGGTAGGAGGAAAATTCGATAGCCACTTTTGTGAGTATCATCGCAACGAGAAGCATCTACCTACGTCGGTCTTCGTATCACTGTTAACGAGGAACAGCAGAGATCCGAGAGACATGTACGAAAGGTTATTACCGTGAGCCAGGGACGAAGACAACGGAGATGGTGGCCGGGGATCGGGGTGAGGCTCGTCGTTACGTGCGCTTCATAAAACGAGCCTCGTGAGTCCTCGTTAATAGCGAATACCTCTGGGTTGTTAGGTGGAATAGTGTCCCATGCCCTCTGGTCGCGCCGCAGGATGCAACAGAACCGTTGCCCCGCGCAAAAGAACAAAGGGAGAAGCCAATGTTGCTCCACGTACGAGGATTAAAGAAGCTCCGAGCTGCCCGGAATAACGGGCAAAAGTTTGCCATGCGAGGAGTATAACGCTGCTTTCCCATTCCGTCAACTGCGTGTTTCGCTAAGCAGTAATCGTGTCTGATTAAAACAACGGCTCGGAAATGCGAAATGAAACAACGGGCGTAATCTTTCAAGGTCGTAGGAGTCGAGGACAATGTTTGTTAGAAATGCTTCTAAATGGTTATGGTTTTCGTGAAATATTGCCCATGACCCATAGGATTCTGGACGTTAGCCCTTTAAGACTACTGGCTTTGTAATAATCGACCGCAATATACCTTTTACCTTACTTAAGCCCCTTCTACGAACGGTTCACGGTTCCTGCCGGTGTAGTTGTTGGTCGCATATAATTAGGTAGTTCGTTACCGCCGATTTCGAGCCTCTGTCCCGTGCAAACGTTTGCGGATGGGCCAACAGGACGACGTCGTATTATTATCGTTAACGACGTTGCTTAAACGGAAACCCTGTGGTTCGTAAAACAGGCCACGTGATTCCTCGTTAATGCCGAATATCTGGGGCTCATTAAATTCAAGGAAAAATCCACGGAAAACAGCTTAACCCCTCCAACTTGTGCTACGCCTGCGATTAGAAATTTCGTCGACGAAAATTCTCGAGTAGGGATCTCCGTTGAAAGTTTTCTTAGAATTATCGATGGGGGAAGAAAAGACTCTGCGTCTTCGTGTAATCATATTTTGTTTGAACCTTCCGCGGGCCACAAAGGACGGATCGTCTACGCTGAGAGCAGATGGAACGGCTTAGAGCAAGAAGAAAATTTCCTCGTAACAAAGACGGGACACGTCTTTGGCGACGGCCGGCTGATAGGATTGAGAAGACCGGCTCGACGTTCATCCGCGTTTCCTTACCGGAAGGAACCCCTGCGAAAATCGACTCATCGAAATATCAACTTCCCCTTCATCCCAACGAATTACAATAGGCGGATTTGCGCGTGGGGAGCTTAGAATTGAATTTGTCGAGTTATCCAACTGGCCCTTCTGATAACGAGATCCACGAAAAGTGAGAGACGAGGGGAAGATCGTAGAAATTACCACGAAGAATCCGGCAAAATGGCGAAGTTTACAGGATCCCATTTGCGGAGGTCGTGTCTCGAATTAATTTCGTGTTACCGGACTGGATCATCTCGATATCGGCAATGCCCTGTCCCCCCTTTACCCGGGGGGAATGTTATTACGGTAATCTCGTTGTCGGGATCCAAGGATTGGGCGATAAGGCGGGGCTTTTTGCCGCTATTAACGGGCAAGAGCCTTTTAAGTCCCCGCGAATAGGTCCGGCAGGCCTCGGGGGGAGGGGGAATCCGTAAGGAGGGGATCCGTACCCTCGCGATTGAGGATCCCGACGTTCGGACAGATTGAAATGCGGCCGGCCAGCTGCGCCGGATTGGCCACTTCATCCACGGAAATATCCGGCAACATTAATACATCCTCACGTCTCGATTTACCTCCATCCATACAAGAGGATGGATCGTATTTTCTTCTATCAATGCCCACGATAATACTGAACCCTTTCAAATTTTTCCTCGCAACGGACCATCCAATTTCCACTACCATTCTTGCTGGAAATATAGACAGATCTACTCATCAAGTCTGAATTCCAATCCCCTTGTTTTTTATGTCATTGGCGAGTCTCGTCGAGGAGAGGACGGTATTATTGGAGGATCGCGAAATAACAGATCTCGAGGATTTACCATTCGGGACGCGTAATCCTGACGACCCTATCGAGTCACCGGTAAATCACGCGCTTAAACGTATCTTTAACACAGGCGGGGCATAAGAAACGCCTACATTTGCCAACGACGCCGGGCAACTTCATGAATTATTCGCCGTTTATTTCGCCATTTGCACCTGTCTTCTCTCTCGTCAGGTATTTGCTACAACTGACAGGTAAATTATCAGTGAATATTCAACATGCTCGCGGAAAGCAGGTGATTTTCGTTTTCGGGTTAATAATCATCCTATGTCGAACAGAAATGTATGATGCTCGTAGCAACGTCTGACAGAAGAGAACAGTAATTTCGTTGCATGTTGTAACTGAATACAATAATTATAAACTCAAATATGTATTACGGATAATAACTAAACATGAAAATACTCATTACGTACATTACAGGTCGGACAGTATTGGTCGGATATTATAATATAAAATTTAATGTGAGACAGCCAGTGAAATTGTTACACACCAACCTAATTTCACTATTAATAATTCAGTACATTCAACGGTTATCAGGGGTATACAATTCCACTGATATTAAATTCAAAATACCTCATCCGCAACACGACTGTTGATCAGAAAAAGGTGAAACTTGGAAAATACGATTCTCCACTTATACTCACTGCTGGGAATTATCACAACACACGACGAATATCGTCACTCCGGCGGAAAATTAGGGTTTCTGGGACGATGGAGGAAAAGGAGAGAAAATCAAGGCGGTGGCCTCTGCGAAACGGGAACTCCGAATGACACGGTTCATTCAGAATGGCGAATGATGATTCAGCCATCACCGATGAGTGAATGTAATGGGAGTTTCGAGGACGTTATATGCATATGAGCCACCGAGTAACATCCGCGAACAAACGAGAATTTATATTCCCCCGCACACCGAGCGTCGACGTTCGGAGCCGCGGCAATTTTTTCCTCTGAATTCATATAATTCATTAGTGGGGCAGAATTGCTTCCATTCGGTGAAATATATCCCGTATAAAAGCCGCTCTAATGTTTTCCATTGGCGGAAAATTGTCATTGGAAAAATTCGATCGCTGGCCAGTCGGTGATACATCGGCGCACGTCAATGAGAAAATAAAGAATTTATCTTTGCAGATTTCCGCTGTGTAGCGTAAAAGTGAAACGGTCGTCCGTAGTGCGTAGAAATACAGTGCGCGCAGGGAAGCAAGTGTGTATAAACCGCGGGACAACGGGGAGAACATAAAACTCGGCAATCGGGGCATTGCCCTTTCATCGATTTTGTCCTTTAAATGCGACGTTTATAGCAGCGTATTCTGCCAATAAACGATACGCGTAATTGCGATCCCACTGAAACGATTTCCCCAGTAAATGTAACGTAAAATAGCTACTGCGAGTTCGTAAAAAAAAAATATTAATAAACCCTGGCTAATTAGTGCGAAGAGTGACGCCTTTGTTTAATGCCTTCGTGCACTTAATTACATCGCTCCGAGAGGTAATTACCGGGAATAAGTGAAAAGAAATCAAGTCTGCGTGTTGTGCAAAATTGAGACACACACACATAGACCGGTTAAATTTACTGGGTCTTGGCTATTGAGATTTTATACAGGTACGCGTCGGTGCATCGATTTCCGAAGACTTGATAATCGACGGGAATATAAAGTGTAACGCACACGCTCGACGAACTTTCGGCCTGAACCCCTCCGGTCCATTTGGCCCTGCATTTTTATCGGATTTTCATGCGTCGATAAATATTTCACGGGTTTGCGTCAGTACCTCTTTCACCGATTGCGACATGTGCATCGTTGTATTGACGCGCAACTGTGTGGGAAATATTCCCCGGTTATTAAGCAAAACATTCGCTTCAATTTGGCTATTTTTTTACGAGCCCTGTTACGGTGGATTTACGGGTAAATGTTTCTAAAGCGATCAATACGCTCGGATTTGTGAGGAATGACGAGTTACGGGCCAAGCACGTTTACGACGATCGAGACGGATGCCAAGACGCTCGGCTTTCAAGCGCCATTATTATCTCGGGCTCACATATATTCGCGTCCTTGAACGATGAAGAAGAATCGCCCTGGCCCGTCCGAAAGGCGCAATACCGAAGACTGCAGGCTTGGCAAGAGCACCGAAAACTCCTCAAAGTCGTCGGCGAAAAATTCGCTCGCCCTGGGTATTTTCTGGGTCAAGGTCGAAGAGCGTAGGACGAGGAAAAACGTAGGAACGTTCGGGGGGAACCGCAATGCGCCGCGGGGCCCATCGATTATCCGGACGAGCGGGACACTCCGATAATCGCCAGAGAGAAATCGAAGCCCGTCCGATAACGCTGCAATTTCGGGCGTTCCTGGCCGAACGAGAATCGAAAGTCCCGGCGGGTCTCTTTAATTAAAACCCAACGCTCGTCCTCTCTAATTAAAAGTTGCGCGGTAAAATTTCAATCGCCGGGAAAACGCGGCTACGCCGTGCAAATTTGCACAATGCTCGGCCGAAAGGTGATGTCGGACGGGGGAAGGGGTAGAGGGGGGGGGGGGGGCAAAGGTTTGCGAACGTTCATAATTCAGCTGAACGATGTTCAGCAGGGCCCGTTGCTCACGCAGGGAAGCACGATTCGTTCACTATTGGGCCAAGATAACGAAGCGAGGCTACGTTATTTTCAAGCTATTGACAAGCCGGAGTAAACGTCATTTTCCTCGACATTTACGTTTTCCTTTGGGAATGACTCGAGATTTGTAGACGTCATTAAATTCTTTAGCCGACCTGATAGCGATATCGTTCGGCTTCCTTTGTGCTCTTAAACGAATACTAAGACATGAATGGCCAAGAGGTTCTCTGATCTTGTTCGAAGGGCCATAATATCCGCGGGGATTTGCCGGCGGACGTTTCTGACGGTGAAACCGACAGCGCCGGCCCCGGTGAAGTTAATTTATCGAGAACCCAAGCCGATTATAACCGTATCGACAGCTCGTCAAGAGAAATCGTATATCTAGGCAGGCGTTCTACAACGAACCACGTAATTGGACGGTCCATTTATTTGCCCCGTCCTGGAGTATACCGCTTTCCAACTCTATCCGCCAGGAGCACCGCTTTCGTTTATTTCCTCGATCGCCCGCCGATTTATCCGCATTTACTTTTCACACAGCTGCGCTATCCAACGCGATAACAGCTGATCCCGACGTAATCCGGATTTACATAGACGCCAAACAACGATACGACCTTTGATTTAGAAAAACACGTCTCGTTTTTACCATCACGAGTATCGCCGACATAGGATAAAATCCAAAATTCCCACCGGGTAATAATAATTTCCGCCCTAATTTACGTGGCAACGCGCGACAATAATTTTCGGACCATTTCCAATTAAATTCACGACAATCTGTAATAATCCGTAATGAAATGCAGGACAAGTCGTGATAACATCCGCGAATCAGTTGGGAGTAAAGTGCCCGATAGCTCGTAATAATAATTCTCTGAGCTAACAGGGTGAGGGGTGAAATGCTCACACGTGATATCGAGGTAATTGCAGCCTCTGTAATAACACGACTGCCCCCTAACGATCTCGTGTGTTTTCCTATTTCCCGGACTATTTATTTCCTTCACGTGTTCCATTATCTTTGTCCGAAAGCCCAAACAATGCCAATGGGTTTGGGAACGAAGGTTAAAGGATGCAGGTTGCGAGATGGTTCAGTTTTTGACACGAACAAGTGAAATGTGAGAGCCCGCTGGTTATTACTTTTCAATATTGCCTATCGGCAAAAGCCATAGTCTCTCGGAACAGGAGGAACTCTAGTGAGAAATGTCCCGGCATAATCGAAAGGATCTTCCCGCTGAAAGCACATCGATTTCCCTGTCGTCGATGAAAAATAATGTCCTTCCCCCCGGCGATCTCGAATTTTTTCGCTGAAAAATGCTCGGCTCTGGTTAGTTTTTCATTGGCACTGGGCTTTCAAAATCCTACTCGACCTCGTAAAAAAACAGTTGGACGTTGGGCGCGAATGAAAGGGACAGCACTCTCTATGGGGAATCCATAATTTCTTTACGGGGAAAACGTCGAGCGGCTCGCGTCCGTTGCGTTTTATTTGCAATCGCTGGAAAGCCATGACAAAAGGGGGGAGGGGAATAGTTGAGCGTATCTCACCGGCTGGCCGCTCGCCCGAAATGCAAATCGGCAAACCGAACGAGCGCGAAGCGTCCAAGCGGATCGTCGTTCTTCGTCCCCGGCATTTTTTTTTTATTTATCCTGCGCCCGAACAATCAGCGGCGCAGGGATATTTGCCGTTCTGTTCGTGGCCGCATTAAACGCATTTCTTCCGGTGGGCCGACGTGTACTGATTTGTTGTTTTGTAAAATCGCTATATTATTTCGCGAGGAGTGGGCAACGTGAGTCGGCGCTAAATCGTTGGCTAATGCGCCGTCGGAAATACGAGAAGGAAGTATCGGGGCCTTGATCCTCCGGTTAATCTCCGATGCGGCTGATGTTGCGCGCACTTGCCAAGGCCAGTCGTTCTACCGTAATGAGCCTCCTCCTCGTTAATTACACCCTTGACCCCATTCAAAGTTCCCGGCTCTTCTGAGCGCGTAAAGCGCGATCAGACTCGACAACGTATTTCCTTTCCGATCGCAATGGTTTTCGTCGTGGAAAGCCCCACCTATTTTCCCTCTCCACCCAAGTCCTCGAGTTACGAATGAATAGCCCAACTTCATCGGTATTCAAATGAGCCGGCCCCCGAGACTTGGCCGACCTGGATTTTGACCCTTGAGTCGCTAATTCGCCCATTCCGGCGCGCACATAACGGCACTTAACATCTCATAATAAAATCAATTAACATTACTGGTGTGAACAGAAGATTACCAGCGAACGTACATGTGAATCGCGTTAACGACGACTCGCCTTGAAAACGAGGGGAATCGAAACAAGTGACAGAATTCCACGGTAATCCGGTCAACTGAGGAACACATTGAGAAACTGTCGAAGAGTCTCGCGAGTAAAATGGCTCATCAAGACGAGTTTTGCCTGGGTATATGTGTACTGGCGTATCGAGCGCGCCGAGCGTTAATTAAAGCAATCGGATATTTCCTCGGAGGCATCTCAGCCGTTGGATTTAATTATTTTCTCCCTGCTTCGGACGTGGCATTAGCCATTTCGCGCGACTGCTAACGTGCCCAGCCGTCTCTCTCCCTTTGCATTCCATGGGCGGGGCATTGAATTATGCACTGGCTGCTCGTAGAGACTGCGTTTCATATCCTCCGCGACGATCGCTGACCGATATCGACGAGACCGAGTCCCCCGGCAGACGGGCGAATAACGTTTCTCCGCTCCACCCTTCGCCCCGTGACTTCCGTCCGGATTGTCAATATTTGCAGCAGCCAGGATGCACGTGTGTGCATCCGCCACTCAATCCGACCGCCAAATGCACCGTAACGACGTCTCCGCGAGGAGAGACCGTAGCTTCAGCTTCGTGCAACAGAGACAACTCCAATCGATTGTGAACCGGCGAATTTTATGCAACAAGAAATTCTCGGGAGATAATCAGAGACCTACCCTTCGGATTATGACGACCATTCCTCAGAGTCGCGTTCCTGTTTCGTTTCGTTGCACTGCAGTCAAGTTTTCACAAACACGTTGTTTTTAACGAACCGTCGAAAATTCACTGCGGCACCATACACAGAATAAGAATCGACGAATAGCGGAATATTACACACGAGATGTCTTGTTTTTAAGACTGAATCGTAACGAGCTACGACGGTCGCTGCGTTCCACGCGTAGACTACGGCATCGATTCATACACTGACCGGAATCCGCCGTGCTTTGCCACGCGTGTGTAGCGAGTAAATTTTATCGCGGTATGCCAAAGCCGTCGCGTGGCCCGAGGACAACGACGACAACGACGAGGACTACACGACGAGCGGGAAACGGCAGTGTGAGTTCCTGCGTCCGCAACACGCGCACGCACATTGAGAAACCGGTTAGGTCACTATTAATAAATCCGTCGACAATTATGGCGAAATGAGGATTTCCCTCGTCCAGCGAAACGTTCAACTCGCCGTTGGTTTTAATTTCACGGGAAGAGAGGGTGTGAAGGAAAACGGTGGGAAAAGGATAAAAGGAATCCCCGCGATTACGAATGCAAGTCGCGGGAAAACGGCCATTCGGGCTTCTTAAGCCAGCGGAATCGGACGGATGTACAAATCTTCCTTTCCCCTTCTGGCGTTTTCGCACGTATCACGGAAAATTGCGTGCTTTGCTTGGGTAGACAGCGATTCACAGCCGCGAAGCCTGTCACTCGACTACCTCATTACTCACGGATCGTTCCAGTACTCCCGCCAACGTGAATTTTCCTCACACATCTATGGGTGAAAATCCGATAACCGTAGAATTAAGTGTCGTTACGATCGGAAACTTCGAGCGAGCTCCGTTACAATAACGGTATCGCGACTGAGGCCGATTGACACGGACGTACGGTTGCCTGCGCACCACAGGAAAATGCCACTGGGTCGTTACGTATGCTTAATGCACGATGCGGCAAGTTTAACGACCATGTCTTCGGTGATCGCGGAAGAAAGGAGAAAACCCGATAACCCCGTGGATGCGGGTGTTAAATGCGAATGGTGCGTCGACAGAACTGACATTCCGTCATGCCTACTGAATCATGCGCCGAGAATGGCCCGAACGTCGGACAATTCCTTCGAGTATTTTTATAGACAGCGTTTGCCTTTGGAAGGTCGTCAGACATTGCCTACATGAATTGATCCTTATCGTTCGGATTTCCACGAGTAGGTTGCCCATGCAAATTCATGACTCATTACCTGACGTCAGAGGAAACTCCGTCTAACAATTTCCACGTGAAACAGATTTCAGGAAATCGTCTGAACGCGCCGAGGAGCCGAGATATCGTCGATATTCGATTAATCGAAAGCCTCGGAGAATCCAGGGATGTCCTGCCCCTCGGCAAACTATTGCCGATTAAAAGCGAATATTTATCCGCGGAAATGGAGTCGACGCGTATCTAAACAAGTCTTTGCTTATCGGAAACCGGCTGATGATTAAGCGTAATCCATCGCAACGGCAGACGACGTTCGTGTGGCCGAGAGACGGTGAATCAGCTAACGAATGACTCAGTACACTACGCGGTTTTCGTATCGGCTTTCAGCATCGGTTTCTCCTCGTCACCGTTTTCCTGCTAAATCTTCAACACTCACCATCCATAAATCTGGCTGATAATTGAAAATTGTAAACAGTACAGGCGCCGGGGTACTTCAACCAGCTTGTTTCGAATGGTTCGAATACTTACTTTAAGCCGCGCCTGAACGACGACAACCGTTCTTACAAACCAGCTAAACGAGTCATCCTACGCTACGAACTTGGAGTTCTTGAAAAATCCAACTACTCTCGAGGTTTAATTATAGACTTCTGTCGATACACATTTCCGTTTAATTAACTGGCCGTACGTGCAAATCAATGCACTGGTTTCATGCGGAGAGGGTGACACATATTCTAATAATAACCAGTATTAATGGCATAAGCAACTTTTGTCAGCTACTTTCTCGCATTGTAGTCAGAATCGTACGTATGACTGGCCTTTGGGACAGTTGATAATACAATGACGAACGTTTGCACAACATTTATCGACACACAAACGAAGCGAATGCAATATGCTGACCGTTGGTTCTATTAGCAGAACGTAATGATCCGGATTCCCTGAAAATCCATGATCGTTCTAATAATTTTGTTGAATGGAAAAATAATCGTACGAGTTAAAATGGCTGGGGGTTGGCCTCAAAGTTTTGCCAAGGGGGTAAACGATTGTCGGCAATTCCGGGCGGAGTTTCGTAACAAAGTTTCGAGGATCGTAGGATTTTGCATGACGGTTAGCAGAGAGGACAGGCTCATCCGCGTCGTCTAGCCGTCGCGCCGTCCTGCCGGAGTCAAATCAGGGCTTTCCCCGACGACGAGGGTTAATTCCGTTAGCCGCCGGGTGTTCGTCAAGCTTTTACCCTCCAGTCGAATTTTCCAACGGGAAAAACGTCCGACATCCTCGGCAAGAGCGAAAGCTCATTCGCGCATTTTCATATTTCAAGGTCGACCAGCAACATATTCCTTTTATCATACATGTATTTTACCCGAGAGTCGTCAAGTCGGGGGGGATTTTTTTGAAAGGAAAACTTCTTGCCAGGATTTTCGCTTCCTCGGAGTTACCGGAAGCCGCTGGAAAGTGTCGGAAATTCGTTTGACCGGGCCGGACAAGAGCGGTGAGATTCCGCGTAACTTTGGATAAATCAGAGCCGCCGGCAGGACTTCTTGGCGAGCGAACGACGGTCAGCAGTCCCCGTGCTTCCCCGGTAAACTCGCTTAATGTAATTTCGCGGCCGCCAGTGTAGGATGCTAACACAAACCCGCGGGGCATTCGACGAGCACGCACGGCTGCGAAGAAAGCTCAGGGCCGTGGGGTGCAGAGGGAGTGGGGGGAGTGGGGGGAAGAATAGTTGCGGGAAAAGCGGCCTTTGAAAGCGCCGCAATGGCTCGCACAGTGAAAGAAGCAACGAAACAAGGGGAATAAATTAACCGACAAAGAGGCAGCTTCTAGCGGGCAAGCTTTTATTTCATATTTCGGCGAGGGGTTGCTTTTAAGCGGCAAGCAACTTCACGACGGACATAAATTATTTCCTAACAAGGGGCAACAAGTAAGTAACGAGCGCGTCGATTGCTCGATAGAAAAGTAGAAATGTGATAAATCATTGGGTTTAACGTTTCAGCAGAATAATACGGGTTATGGAATTTCGATAGAATCGGTCCATTCCCGTGGGTCCAATGCAAGCTGCACATCATGCGAGCGGTGCAAGCACTTTTTCGGAATCTTAGACGTCGTAAAAAGCATGGCAAGGCAGAGACACAGCCGAGACGAGCTCGTCTGTTCGTTTTCTGCATTTTCCACACGTAAGACGGATACCGTAAAATCGACGGCAGTCGGGCTAACGGACTGTAATAAGCCTGCAGTTTCACGTTTCGACGTTCCCGGCGAAGCGACGATAAAAATCGCGGAGTCCACCGATCACAGTCGTAAATTTAGTGCCAACGTTTCGACCTGTCTCGCGAAGGAATACGATGCCCCGAGTTTGCGGTATCATAATGTCCCTAATCGTTTCGTTAGCGACTATGGAAAATGTGTAGACATACCGACATGAAATTTCCCCTGTTCGTGGAACACTCGTTAAAAACGCTCGTCAGACGTCTATGGGAAAAAAAGTACACTGTCCTGGCTTATGTGACGAGCTTTTATGTCGGGGGTTTGTTATCGGGGAGATTCGTCGCGGAGTTTTTTTCCCGACGATACCGGAATGCCTTTCAGCGGCCGTGTGGTTATAAGGAAGGGACGGGGCGGGGTGGGGTGGGGAAAGGAGGTTTGCTGTCCGCCGGGGAAATTCTCATTGGTGGGGTGCATGTAAAAGGGCGCAGATGGTGTGTCTGCGCGCCTTCGGCATTCACCAGGCGGATCCTTTTGTTTTCCCGCGTAAATCAATATCCATTCAGATCGGTCCTACCTCGGATTGAAACGTCAACGAGGAATTTTAACGACACATCATCGGACGGAGTGATCGGCAAAAACCAAGCTAAAAATTCTCGTCCCGCGTACCTGCGGTTGCTCGGGTTTTAACGAACGAAAACGACCAAAGTTGGAGCCGAATTACATCAACGGGTACAAACAAATATCGGCCAAAGTTCACTGCTTTGCGTCTGACGTTTATCCGCATAATCGGAAATATGTCATTCCGCGGGGACAGCGAATATTTTTTCCAAACCGACCAACCGCGACAATCGGAATCCGATTTTACCTGCTGTTCCTGCATCGTGCAGTAATCATTACGACCGTCCGGCAATATAAACTTATTCTCAGTGAATGTTCCTGTATCACTCGTTCCTTCTTTATGACGCCATAACGAGTCTCGGAGGAAGGTAAAACAAGGATGGTGGATGATTTATCGTTGTTTTTGTTTTTCGACGAGACAGCGCCGGGGATGATAAGGAGAAAACTGTGACGATTAGTGAACGCGTCGGCGGGTGATTTAATTGCAAGTCCTTCCACCGCCTCACTGTCTATCTCGTTCCCGATGAGATATACATCGCAGGAAAAGAAGTGCATCATAGCGTGGATAGCAGATGAATCCCCACTTGGCGAATTATCGTAAATCAATTGCAAGAATGATTGGCAGGAAGGAGGCGGGGAAGAAAAAGAGACAGACAGACTTTGTAGCAGCTTTGAAGCTCTCAACAGCACAGCGTCTTGGCTATCACGTTCCTGGCATAACTTTCGGACGGTTAATGAAGTGCCGGGAATGCCTATGACCGTGATAACCCAGGAACTTTGACCCTGTCCCACGAACCGCTTCCCCGTAGTTTCCTCGGTACTCCAAGTAAAAACGAGCAGGGCGTTGCTAAGGCAAAACTTTAAGGACAGTACCAACACTTACGCTGAGACGACCATTTCTGTGCGTCTAATGAAGAAATGGTGTAACGTTAGTTCTCGTCGTTTTCCAAGTAGCCATTTAATTACGTAAAAATCGAAAACGTGATACTTTGAACGAAATTTAATGGATGTATATGTACGCCATTGGCAATTAAAGGGTTAAGATTGTAATCTGAGGTGACGATGTTTTAGTAGGAGCGGTGCATTCGGTCCAAGTATCGGGCAGACGTTAATCTACCTGGCTGACCATAGCCGTGGCCGTTCTACTTAGCGGTTGGCCAAAGCCCATTTCTGGATGGTTGAGAATCTCTGTGAGCCGCGGAGGAGCAGAGTTCGTCCTTTTGTGTCGCGGGAGGATTATTTATACGGCAGAGCGCAAAGCCGTGAAAACCCACGGTCGGACGCAACGAACTTGTTTACGAGCGGTTTGAGCCCCGAATGGCCGATACACGTCGTCTGGTTCTCCGCGAGTGACCGACTGGGACGAAGTAAGAAAGCACGGGACGAAAGGAGAGAGGGCAAAGAAGGAGGACAAAGGGGTGGGACGGTGCAGAAGAGGACACCGATCGATATGTTCCAAGTGATGGCTAACGCGGAAAGGACAGGCGTTCTACAACTCAGTGACGCCTTTATGGAAAGCGCCGATAAATCTTTATCTGGCCGGAAGGATGCTTCGTTGCGCGAGCTTTCGAATGATTTATTTGCCGATGGCCGGTCGAGCGGCTCAGGACAAAAAGGAAATCTCTGACTGACGTCGAATCGTCTCTACACAAAAGATTCAATCCCTGTTGTGTCGGTAAATACGATTACCTTCGCAGAAGCCAACGAAGCTCGTGAAACGGTGTATCTAATAATTTCACGTGTAGCGGGATTTAACGTCGGGTAAAAAGGAGCCGAAGCATCTATCCAATAAGTCGGCCGATGGGACAGACAGGCTCGGGGGATTATCGCTGGCTCAGCCCGTCCTCGGCAAGAGAAGGAATGACAACGAGCCAGCCGCGGTTATATCGCCGTCGTTCGGCGGCGTTTTGCAAACGGCAGGTTTCGGCTTTATCGCCTCAACGACGTCGACGGATCGCGGCTGAATCAGCGAGACGTTAGCCCCGTTTTCCAGCACGGCAAGATAGCGCCCCGGAAACCGAGGAAATTCACCAGCCAATATCGCCTGTCAATGACTCATAAACAGAAGGGAAAGAAATCCTTTAGCCAAGTTAGCCTGTTTTTCGTTGAATCGGGCCACCTGATCCATTGCCCTCGGGTAAGTTGGCTCGCTAAACTTGTGAGTGGAAGACGAAAGCGTGGTGTAACGCATCGACTGGGGATGTCGACGTACTTCCGGTCCCCAAAGGCACGAGCTGCAGCGAATCGTTGCACGGTTTAGTTGGGGCGCAATGTGTTGGACCGTTTTCTCGGCAATGGGTCTCGCGAGATCGGCCCCACGACCGCAACAAATGATGCATTATGCAGCCGTGCGTACTGTTCTGCCGACGCTTGTAAATTAAACAAACTGCAAATGGCTTCTACAGGAGGAGGACGAGCCGTGTGTACTTTGCCCCCGGGTAGGCGAAATTCGCTCGACCATCGCCGTGGGCGTTTTACAGGTCTCGCGAGTTTTCCTTTAACCGTTAACCGCCCCATTAGGGCAGGGCTCGGTTCTGCGTTTCGATTAATAGTTGGGAACAAGTAGAGCACTTTACGAGAAATTTAATCACCCACGGATTTCGGCCAGGGACTGCACACGATATCATTTTGTAAGAGACACTTTGGGAAAAAGATGAAAAATACTTCTACGTCGAGCCTTCCATAGAGATAGGAAAATGAACATCCCTCGGGGGAATAGATTATATCCGTAGCATGTGGGGAGGACATTTTCTCTAAGACATCCGCTCGCACGACGAGCTTCCGTAGCTCGACAATCCGCATTAAACATTTCCCGTCCCGCGGAAGGAGTAGTTCGCAAACGTGAATAATGGATTTCACGCGGCTGCGATTCAGCGACATCCAGATGGATCGAGCCAACCGGATTTTCCGCTGGTTTCCCGCCGGCAGAAGAGCCATGTAAATTTTTCACCTACCCTGCCCTTTCGTTCTTCGCCACCTCTCCTGTGTCCCCTCTGACCTCCCCCGCGTCCCTCCTTCCTCGACAATCGGGGATCGTTTCATTGTCCGCGGGACTTTGCGGCTTCCGCGGAGCTTCGCTTCATTCAGCCGGCTCAAATTTCATTTGTACCCTTCTCGGCGTGGCAAGGATTTTCAACGATGGAACGTGCCCATTGAAAAACAAACGAGGCCGCGAATTTCCGTGGTATCGAGCAAGTCCGCGAATTATTCCCGTTGAATAATTCCTAAAAATTCCCGCTATTCCGGCTGGTCTTTTGTCAAATTATCCGAAGATTACCGACATTCTCCGTGACTTCCGACCTCATTGTACGCCAAAGTCGGCGGTTAGCGGGGATTCTCGACAACGTCCACTGGACAAATCCTGGCAGCGTGGCTGGTCGAGAACGTGAGTTCCGTAGAAATTAAATTCGTCCGGCCGTCAAGACGAGGGTCCGACACAATAA
Organism: Hedychridium roseum; assembly: GCA_963989215.1. NCBI lineage: Eukaryota > Metazoa > Arthropoda > Insecta > Hymenoptera > Chrysididae > Hedychridium > Hedychridium roseum. The sequence continues at coordinate 9,982,448 of OZ022310.1, read as the reverse complement.
GCCGGACGCGGAGAAACTCACGCTTCCCCTTCGCCATCTCGATCTACCGACTTCCGCCCGGCGTTCCAGGTAAATTTGTTCTCCGCGAAATTACTCAAAGACTCGCGGACGACTTCTCCCCCCCCCCCCCCCCCCGTCAAGGCCGTTTCCCTAATCCTTCGTCGTTCCGCCGGGGCTTGGAAATTTCGTTAAATTATGATTCCACCAATGAAAAGTGTAAGACGTAAATTTGCGCTTCTCCCCTTTTCATCATAATTTTTCTTCATTTATGCGAGGAACGCAGGTAAACCGACGAGTCTCAGCTGCAGCTGGGATTTGTGTGGGCCGATTAAACGGCCAGAGATACCTCACATCCATCCCGAATCTTACGGGGGATTAGAAAACCATAATTCCGGGGATTAAACGGGAATTATTTGCACGGGATTTCCGGCTTGGGGTTTGACAAATACGGCCCTGCCCGTGCGTCTGATTACGGAGGTTAATTAGCTACGTTGCCAGATTATGCAGCGAATGCCAACGTTTCGTTTCATCAGCGTATCATACTTCCTGCCGAAATTCAAGAACGTTCGTACGTCAATTAACGGTGAAAGAAAATTGCAAACAAATTGGTCGTTCGTGAAGAAATGAAGATTCGCCTGGGGCATTCGCTGGACATTAATTGAACGGTTAAATTTCGCTCGACAGGTGCTCGAATTCAGATGGAACAACGTCGGAATTAATGAGGAGGCCGCGTCTACGAGATATCTCCGGGAAATATAGTTTAAGTATAGTTTCGATCGACTACACTTCGCCGCCTGCTGAATATTTTCCTTTAATATTGCGAATAACTTAACGGGTGGCCGGCCAGCCGGCGAATAAATATACGGCGTTCCGCCTAACTAGCTACGCCGGCAAAACTTTGGCGGTCCGTTCTTAATGGAATACTCCATTCATGGTAATATTTAACGGCGAGCACGGGCGAGCACGGGCGAGCAGTTTCCGGAGTAGTCAAAAGTACAATTAGTCCGTCTTGCCTTCTTTTCCCCCTTCTTCTTGGCCGCGGCCGGGCAAGAGGGCCAAAGCTACACATCTCCATCCTTCCCTTTCCCAGAAACTTTGCAGCCTTAGCGAAGATTTAGCCCGCGGGGATTCGCGAGAATTCTAGACGTCGGGCGGAAGGGGTGGGGATCGCGAAGAAGCAGACGAAAAAAGGGGAAAGGAAGACGAAGGGCGTGCGTGCACGAGTTATTAAGCTTCTCCGGGCATTGGCGTAAACGCACGGAAAAAAGTTTAATTTCTCCTCGCCGTAAATTAGCCGGAACCATTACGGCCCCGTCGTAATTTACTCCGCAGAGCCGGCTGCGGTCCTGTCCGCTTTCTCTTGGAGTTTCGGCAGAATGCGGATGATTATTTAGCACTCGGCCAACCGGAACTTCGGGAAGATGCCGGCAAATGAGACGCTCAAGGAGCTACTTCAACTTTGCCAACGGGAAACTCGACATATTTCTCTTTGGAAAATAAATCCTACCATTTCCGCGACTTCCGTCAACCACCCAGAATTATTCCACGGAATACTAAATACGTGTTCGCGTAATTTTTCTTTTTTCCGCATCCTCCGTTTTAATCCCCGCGTATAGCAACATTTCCGATCGATCCTTTGCGGTGCAATTTTTGTCCAATCCGAAAGTGCCGCGACGGGAGTCTCTTGTCCGATTTGCATAGATGGTAGATTGCGTACGTATGGAGATGCGAGGAGGAGGAAAGGGGAGGGTGGATGGACAGCGACAGGCTAAGAGGAGAAGTACATAACGCGCGTTGGTCCGATCCTCGACTGCGAAGGGGACCGATTCGATAAACCCCTTAATCCATCGGCAATTAGCTTGCTAGCCGACCACCGCAACCCCCTTCCCCCCTGACCCCTCTCTACCGAGCTTCCAGTCGCTCTCCATCAGTCGAAAACCAACCACTTCCGCTGGGAACCCCCTGAAAACCGTCCACCCCGATCGTCCGTCTCCTCCCACCTGACCGTCGGTCATCCTTTCCAATCGCTTCCGCTCTCTCGTTGTATAATTAACTCGACGTACGCGGGGGATAGACGGCAACGTAACCGTGTGGGTTCGGGCCGAACGACAATGGCAATTGGAAAAACCGCGGCTCCCCGGGGCCAATGCTCTGCTTTCAGGCTGACACGTGTAAAGACACAGATGGCACCGAGTGTTTTGCGTATACTCATTCCAATACTTTTAATCGATCCCCTTCGATTCGTACAAATCCGCCTATCCATTTATCCCTGTTTTACAAAACGTCTACCTCGGCCAGTCAAATTTTCGGCCCATTGCTGGCTCATGGAGTGCTTGTTAACCGACATTCTCACGTGACAATTCGCCTGCGCGTGTTTCGAATAAGAGATTCTGTTCGAAGCGAATACTCGCGGCACGGGGGTACCATAAATTACGTGAACAAACAACGTTGTCTTTGGGCATCTAAATAAAAGAGGAGATTCGCGATAAAATCTTATTGGAATTCCGGCGACACGATCGCCCGGTTCATCGGCTTGTATCACCATTTCTCGCTGTTCGCAGGCGAATTTCGGTGTACTGGAAATTCGGGGAAATTGAAAGGTACTCACCGTGAGACGTCCTCCTGGGAAACTGCGCGGGGGGTGGCAGCTCCGTGAAGGGCGAGGGACGAAGCGTGCCGCGATTCAGGCGCGTACGGTGCGTTGTTCTCGAGGGCCGAAACCGAGCCATTCTGCTTCCCTAATAATCAAACGCGCAACGATGGCAGTGATGAAAAACACACGGAGATATCCTCAGAGGATGGCAATTCGATTTAAATTCAAAGTCAATTTTCACTGACAAAGATGGGGTAAGGTGCGGGGGAACCAAAGGTCCAACGTATTAAATGAATGGACGATTAACGATGCCGAAAAATTAAAAAAAAATCACTGCCGCCGAGAACGAATTTTTTATCGTCCCGAGAGACAGTTTTGTTGGGAACGAGCAAGTAATCAAAAGTTCGAACCGTGTGCCCCGACGATTTGGAGGCTCTATTAAATTGAGCAGCGACGGGGAAGGCGAAAAAGAAGATTAAGAAACGAAGCACGAAAGGGGCCGGATTCAACGAGCCGTGAAAAGGAATACCTTAATTACTTTGGATATTCGCGATCTTCGCGTTGGCCAATTAAAGCCCCTTTGAAAAATCGCGTTCGATCGAGGAGAAGGAGAAGTTGGTCGCAAAAGTTTTATCATTTCCAAGCGTAATTAGGACGTTCGAATATCTCGTGGAGTTTGCCTGCGGGGAATATTAATTGAATCATTAAAGAAATGAACCGAAAGAACCCGAGATAAGCAAAAATGTATTTAAATTAGTAAAAGAATGCGTTAATGCGAGCGGTTCTAAATAAATTATTCGTTTTCCCCGATTACAGGGAATGGCGTCCAGTGAAAAATTCATCAGTTGAGCCGTCAAATGGAAAGCCTTTACGCGGCTTTGCGTAGGAACGCGAGCTTTCCGACACGTCTGACTGGCATGTAAAATGCAAACGAAAGGTTTACACAAGCGCAACAGCTTCCGGTTACTACGCTAATTTTGACAAACACAGCGCCGGAGAGATTTTGTCGGTGACTCAGTGAAAGCCTGTGACGAATATAGCGCTGCCTCGATGCTACCGAGAAATTCAATGTTGCTGAAAATACTTTGGAAAAAAGAGAACCGCGCGCCCGGCGGTTCTTTCCCGAGCAAACGGAAATTACAGTCGACACGTCAGTGGCGGCAAGAAAGGAATCCGTTACCGGGGAAACGTTTTGAACAATCCTTTTGCAAATGACGCTAATTTCCGTCTCGTTAAGCGTCTTTGCAAAGTTAATACAATTATTTTCGTTACCCGAGTGGTTTGACTTTCAAAGAAGAGCCTCTGGCCTTGGCGGAAGGGAATTTTCGACGGCCAATTAATGCAGAACAGGGCGTTAACTTACGTGGTTGGGGTGAGAGCGAATGGTCCGATGCAGGCGGCGGGGGTGGCAGGGTACCTTCCGGTTTGGCCACCAGCAAAACTACCCTGTCCTGGGTAGCTTTAAGCGTAGCCACGGCTTCCTCGTGCGTCACGTTTTCCAGATTCTTATCACCCTGCTAGAACCAAATGAAACACGTCTCACTAACCGCAACGTATGTCCAATTCCTGGCAAAAGGAACCACCGAAAGTCCTATTTGACCGCAGCGAACTTTTCCGGGGTTGGAAAATGGAGGGGGAAAGCTTGGATTGTTTGGAGCAAGACCCTCGCTGAGCGACCTAATTATCGGTCGATCGCGTTACCACGCGGGAAAAGTCTGCGGGAACTCCCGGAAACTTTCGGATACGTCGCCATAAACATCCGAGCAAGTTTCCTGGCTTGTCCGTTTTATCGATACACCGAGACGCGATGATGCGCCAAGTTAAATCGAGTCGCGATCTCGCTTCGACTCGTTGGTCGATCTTCGCCTTGCTCTCTTCGTTGCTCGCGAAACTCGTGAGACGTTTCGGGCAAAATGCCTGATCGATCTAACGAGCGAACTTCTCTGAGCCTCACCTACGTTCTCGCGACACGACGGATGAGTTGGTTGTTCACGAAAATCACGCTTTTCCCCGGTGATTTTTCACGAGGTATAAAAAGCGATCGGTGTATCGGACTGTCAACGAGCCAATATTTTAATTGGAACAACGGACTAGGGATTGTTTCCTTGTTAGCAATTGGAGATTTAAATTGTTTTAATTAACGGCAGAAGTAATCCACGGTAACGAGCCGTTTTACATAGACCCTCGAGTTTCGGGGAGTTTATTAAAACGGCACGGTTCGTAATTAATGACCCTTCGATTGATAGAAAGCAGAGGGGCGGCGACGTAACGAAAGCTGCCCGACAATTATTGCCGTTCCAAGCGTCACGGCTTTGATCTTGGATAACGAGGAGCGGTCGCGTCGTTTGCAGGTCGGCGAATTTACTAATTAACGCGACAGCCAGAGTGGACCGAGGTTTTCCCGTAGTTGACGATAGCGTGTCTGTGACCGATAATAATGGATGAGGCGGGGGCTGAAACCCGCAGGGCAAACGAGAGGAGAAACGGAGACGGTCGTAATGTCCAAGCGACCGTACGACCCCTGCCAAACGATCCGACAAGACCGTCGACGATGACCAAAGCCGTTCGGACAATCCCTTTGAATCCCGACCAACTCGTTAACTTTTCAGCAAAAAGCACTTCTTAAAATCTTCACGGACCTTGTGTAATCCTCGCCAACTCGACGAACCGACCGAGCTGGCTGGCATTCATTAATGAACCGGCTTAATCCCGCGGAAAGTCGAATATCTAGCGGACGTGACAACTGCTCGGAGCAGTATGGAATTTCTTCTTTTTTTCTCTCTCTTTACATAGACCATTTCCCGGGGTGATCGAAAAATGGGGGAATGGGCTGGGGGGAGGGGGGAGGGGGGTACAGAAGGAGGAAAATGTCGACCACGTATGGACCATTTCCCGGGAAGAATACTTTATGGGATTTTTGCGAGGAAGGTAGGCGGATAAGGAGACCGCCCAGAGGAGGAATTCGCCGACGGAAACTCCGGCGGTCTTATTATTTATCTCACGCGTGCTACGGGGCCATTCCGGGGAAACAAATGACCGTTGTAGGAACCCTCTTAATATTGCAAATACGTTATTACGCGTACGTGCGCGGCCGTTTTGTCGCTGGAAACGGCAGAATCTTTTAAATCACAAAACCATATGGACAAGCCAACGATTACCATTTAAATCGATCGGAGATCCCGGCCGATTCTTCCCCCCTCCCTTCCCCGTCAGTCTATAATTTCCCGTGTAATTTATGTCTCATGAATTTTTTTACACACCGTCAGCCCGACGGGATTTATGGTTCGTCCCGTCCACGCCGCCGAAATATCGTTAAAATGAGTCCGTCGGGTGCTCTGTTATAGCGCGAAAATGGAAAATTCGTTTTAATCTCGCGCGTACGTTTTAAGCCGGGCCCGTGCCACGGCCATAAATCAGTCTATTCGATTTGGCCGCTTTAATCGGCGGTTTTTTGGCCCCGCTCCCGCAAGGAAAGACGACGCCGGGGACGAGAAGAACAGGTTCCAAGGGAACAGGAAGGGGTAGGAAAGAGAGGCGGAGAGGAGAGGAAGGCAAGACTGAAGAGAAAGACGAAGCGAGTGGGGAAAGAATCGATGAAGCGAAAAATGGAAAAACCTTCTAGCGAACGATCTTTCGCGCCTAAAACCACACGGTAGAAGCTGGCTACGTCGCTGACGGAAGAGCTATCAATTACCCAGAGGCCGGCCTAATCTATTTCTCCCGTCCGCACTTAACTGTCCATTTGCGGGGGATGAGAGGACACGCGCAGGGACGACCAACGCGGAGCAAGTGGGCAGAAACCGAGAAAGGAAAGCAACATCGACAAGAGGACCGTCCGCCCGTCTGAGAATCGCGAGACTGCTGAGAAATGATCGCAGCTTCGTTTCACGCCGAGCACAAAAAGCTTCGACATATTCGTGCAATCGAGAAAACGCGGCAGGTTCAAAGATTAATTCCTTCGTTGAGTTCCTTTTGTCGTCGAATGACCGACTGCCAGAGGAGTGAGGAATCTTCCTTTGGGAAAACATTGATTTTGCTATCCCGAAAGACACACTGGCGGGGGCCATTACCTGAAATAATGAAAGCATTGGAAAGGACGACGAGGACGGGGAACAAACGGATCCGCCGGCCTCGAGTGCTTTCCCCGTTGTCGGACAATGGCGGTGCTGGCGGGGCGGGAAAGGGGAAGGAGAGGGGTAGGAGAGGGGAAGAGGCCGTTTACTCACCAGAGCGTTCCTCACGGCGACCAATTTGTCGCCGACGACGAGACGGCCGTCGACTTGAGCGGCGCCGCCCTCCATGATCTTCGTCACGTATATACCGTTGTCGCCGGGTATGTGCTGATTGCCGATACCACCGGCGATGCTGAAGCCGAGGCCTTTGTTGCCTTTGATCAACTCGATTTCCATCAGCTGCGTGTGTCTCCGCCGGCGGACGTACTGTAAACAAACGTGAACGATCTCTCAGTCTCTCCTGGCTACTCGTCCGACACGCGAGGAAAATATTCCGCGGCAATTACGTCATGTACTTGTTGCACGGAAACCCGATAGACCAATTATATGGTCGTCTGTGTCCTTTGCCGAGGCAGGCCTCGCTACATTTCCGCGAGGAAATCCTACGAAATCAAAGGAAGGAACAAGACCAGCCAAGATTCCTCCGGCTTAGGATTTCAAAAGAAGCCATTCCACCAGAGTGTTTATTTTTTTTTTAACGGACCCGTCTCGGCTGGTGATTGAATTTCAGAGCTCGACGATTCGATGAAACTCGCTACGACAGTTCTCGCTGAAACTTCCTAAATGATCCTCACGGCAAGCCGAGTAAGCCGAGTCTCTCATTTTCTCCGTTCTTCAGCGACTTCCTTTCCCGCTTTTTTCCAGTCGTTCTTTTTTTTACTTCCACGAGAAACGTAGGTGATTAAATGCCCGGACGATAGGTAAACCCCGCTACTATTTCTCGGGAAACAATTGCCGTGCTTGGCGCATTTCTCGCGAGAGGGGTCAGCGACGAGATCACCGGAACGAACGTTTTATGCGAATAATAATATCCTGGCCGGTGGGCTCGTAAACGCTTTATGCCTCTCCATAGTTGTTTTCTGGCCACTCCAGGAGGGTTAATAACGTGGAAAGCTCGGCCTGCCAACGTCCCCCTAAGAGCCTCGAAAATCTCCCTGCGACGCTTCAAAACGTTATTACTGGCCCACTGCGAACATATATTTTTTTCACCTCGAACGAAGAAAAAAATGATTTAATCTCAATTGCCGAGCGATCGATTAACGTCCACTCGACGCGAAAACGACAAACGGAAGTGGAAAGTTCCGGAACGGAAGGACAGGCATATCCGTGGATTGGATATTTGTCAGTGGGTCGGTTCTGTCCGGGATATCTTGGCCGGGCAACTCCCCGAGCACCGATCGTTCACCGCCCCTGTCATGTCGGCCGTGGGATCGCGAGGGTTAAACTTTCGAGGGAGTCGTTCATTACGTCTCCCACGGATATGCGTTAATGCCCCCGTGGCTGAAAAATCTCCCTCGATATGCTAACTACCCGCCAAGCTGAATTTATGTGCGCACAATTTACCAGGAAACCAAAGAATTCGCAATGGTCAAAGGTGTTGCAGGTTTCGAAATGGAATCTCTGTGCAACAAGACATACGAAGGAAGCCTTAAATTCGTGTGATTTTTCAAATTTTCGTCCCTTGTAAGACGTGGTGGGTTTGGAAAATAGACAATGGAGGGGCAAAGGGGGTTAAGACTCACCAGTTTAACGGTGTTGCCGGCGCGTTTGAGCGCATCGACGGCCGCCGCGTGGGGAACGTCGACGACAGAGACTTCGTTCACCTGGAGGATCGTGTCATTGACGCGCAGACGACCGTCGGCCGACGCCGCCCCACCGGGTATCAGCTTCGTGATGTAAATTGCCGTGTCGTTGCCGAAGTGGGGGTTATCTGTTCCACCGGCAATGCTGAATCCCAGCCCGGCACCACCCCGCTCGAGGACGATCTCCTCGTATTCCCAGTCATCGTCGCCGTTGACCTGAAACGCAGAAAAGAATCTCCTTTACCCATTTTCAAAGCGTAACACAATGTTCAATTGCCAAACGTTATAAGTCATAAATTAACTATCACGTAATTCATTTAATTCGATTTATTAATGGCTTCACAACCATAAAATACAATGAACAAGTATAAAAATCACGACATATATATTTGAATTTAATTAACGATGACTCCGATATTGCTCAAGTTCGTTAATGCTGCCTATCTGCCTGGGAAGGTTATACGTCTTCACAGGGAAGGAAGACGACGGTGCAATGGAAATCTTGAATCACTGCTCGTGAATCGTTGGTCGTTAAAGTGCATGAGCTATAGTTTCGTTGCTGGAAGGTTTCATGCACTTCCAGCGGAGTAGCAAAACGCTCAACGGTTATACCGTGAGCGGTGGATTTCTCGAGAGCGTCACACATAAATTTCAATTAAAGTTGAAAGTGATACGCGGAGTTCGAGACACGCCACGAAATCTAATATTCATATGCGGGCAAGGGCTGAAGCTTTGAAACAGGCGTGGTTGCGGAATTCACTGACGGGAGGGCAAAAGGGGAGGAACTCGTGGAAAATCTGTGCGAAAGCACTCGACATTCGGGAGGAATCGATGACGTATAAAGGGGAATGAAACTCGCAACGTGACTGGTCCGGACGTTAAAGCCGTAGACGGAAGGGGGCCTTGGGTTCCTACGAGTTTATAAACTGGCGACCTTCCCTCACGCGTCACTGCTTTTTCCAAGTTGTCCACGATGCAACGGTAGTCGGGGGAATTTAACAATCTTCTTTTTAGTCGGCGACGAGACGAGCGGTGCGACCGGTTAAGGACTTTTCAACGTTACGCCAGGGAAAAGAGCTTTTCCTCGAGGACTTGAAGCTCCTGCAAATTACAGGCATAATTCTTCGTAATGAGATTTCCCGCTGATTAAAAAAGATTTTCCATCGTGGCGAGGTTAATCGTATTCCACTGAACACAATGCTCTTTGAATTTTCGTCTCGGGTTTCATGGAGTTAGGACAAAAGGAAAGGCGAATTGTTTTGTCCCGAGCTGCCCTATGGCGCGGTGAATAATTGCGTGGAATCGGTCAAAGTGGCGAGGCGGATAATAAAGCCGCCTAAATCCAATTCAATCTAAAGGCGCGAGGCGGTTAAGTTCGCCGGAGTGGATGCATAACCGACTGCATAAACGGCTCCGGTACGAGCGCGTAACACCTCTCTCGACCCCCCTTGGTTTTCTCCTCCCTGTCCCCTCTGCCGGCTCCCCTTTTGTGCTCTATCTGCACGGGGGCGTGAATTTATTAAACCAGCGGTGGCCCATGAGACCCGTCGCCACCGGTACGAAATTTACTGGCTCGTAAATGCGTAATTAAATCCGGAAGGAAGTGGACTGCGCTGTAAATGATCTCGTAAATCAGTTGCGGAACAACTAAGCAGCGACCGCGAGTATACGTCGGAATTCTTGTCCGGTTTCATCGGTTTTTCAATTGCACGCTTTCAACGCGTTCCATTTTCCTCGGAAGTGGAAATTAGCCCTGGCCCGGTGATAACGGCGGGTCGGCGGCTGCAGTCGGAATAACTGCAGCAAGTTTGGCGCGTTTCGCAGGACGGGTCGTCGGAGTGCAGCGTCAACTGCTATTCCATGCAGGACCGAGGTCGAGCTGCATGGAATATCGTGGATGCAAGGTCGACGTGGAGGGAAAGGCCCTTTAGGAATGCAGTCGGCGGTTCGCTCGCGCGCATACCAAACGCATAGCGGTCGACGATCACACAGGATCGTCGTAGGTCGACGCAGGATCTCGAATACCCACTGGCGAATTAATCGACTCAAACATTCACCGGTCACCATGGCTGTTGTCTCACTGACGATCCTCTACCAACAACGTAATTTCGCCCACCGACGCTACACTCCGATTAACAGCCACGGAATATCCAATTCCCGTCATCCGTAAAGCCTATCCGGTCAATCGGATTGTCCTACGCTTCCTGCCGGAACAATCTAATCTCCCGAAAACCCACGACAGCCTGGGACAATTTCTTATCATTAAATTCTCCTCGCGTAGAAACGTAAATTCCGGACTTTACGTCACTTCCGAGGGAACTGCTCGCTGTCTAAAATCTTATCGTTACGTAACGCTGTTGTGCTTTGCTTGCATAAGTTCGTCATTGGCTCGAGGCTCTGGCAGTTATCAGCTGACGATAGCATTGTCGTAATGTCAAAGATATGGCTGTTACCATTTTATGACGCTTGCTGGCCATGCCGGCGATCGTCGTCGCAAAAGTAACGGCATCAGCGCCGCGAGGACATTGTCGAGCGCGAGAGCCCACTGCACTCGCTGCACTGGCTGCACTCGTTGCACTTTTCTCTCGCCGAGACGAGAAGACTGCACCGTACGCGTCGAGGACGAATCGTTATCGCGACACGCGCCGTTCACTCGTTGACCGCTAGTATCTCGAGGCACTGCACAGCACGGTAATCGCAAGGTTCTTCCGCGTTGACTCTGATTAAAAAGCAGAGCGCGGTTCACGAGGTCAACGGAAGAGGGAGTGAAAAGAGGAGGTTAAAGGAAGATGCACCGCACGGATCGTCAGATAATTAATGTACACTCGCGGTTGTGTAACACATGTGGCTGTCACGTTGGCCCGAAGAAAATATTGCGTTACGTCAGAGGTTTCGAATCTCCTCTCACGTTGCCACCGACGAAATCTCAACGACCGTTCACTCCTCTCGACTTATTTGCACACTGTCGCTGTAAATCCAATGGTCGAGTGACGAGCGATCCAAGAATCCCTCGAGATGATAGCTGGGTCCACTTTAACACTGACAACCGATTAAAAGGTACAGGTTTTCCGGTGATTTGATTTTGTCGATGTAACGATTGGAAAGGTTCGACTGACAGAACGGTTTGGCCTGTGTTTCCAGTCTGCTGGAAAAGGCGAAACTGCGGTCGCGAGGATCCTGTCACACGTAGACCGCGAAGTAACGTTATCCGCTCTCGTTCTCCTGTCGCCGGAGCGTTACTCGCGCGAGCAAACTCTACTACTCGCTCTGACTTTTCAAGCTCGCTTCCTCTCAGACGGTTTTCTCCATCCTTCTCTCTCCCTCTGGTTCTCCTCTAGCCGTCCTCCCTCTCCAACCCTCCGTTCGTCCGTCTCGCCCTTTTCCACATCGCGCACCGGTCTCGCTCTCCCTCCCTCTTCGTACCGTTTCCACTTCCTCTCTCGGTCTCTCCTTCTCCCTCGGACCCCCTGTGCGCGATCGGAGTCATCGCTATTATAATATTAGACTGGCCGACGGCTATTTCCAACTCACTGTGAAAATACATCGACGGCACGCGTCGTCCAACGCGGCGAACAAGACGATCGCCACACGCACACAGACACAGACGTACTCACACGTCTACATCATAAAACTCTGAAATAACCGGGATCACATATGCATGGTCAGTCACAGAGGAATCCAGGAACGTATCGATATTGTGTTGCTCGGTCGTTTGCCTTCGACGAGATTCGACGTCAACAGAAATTGATATTCGTGTAGAACCGTGCTTGAAATTCACCTATATATGACACTAGCTTGGCCGACCTAACGATAAAGGTAGTCCTTATATCTGGCTTGTTAAAGAAAGTTTGAGAAGATCATGTCTACCGACCAAGGACCCCATTTTTCTTGTCTTCCATCTCCTTCGACGTCACGGCAATTAGGTCTGTCAGCCGGAATTCCCGCAGCTCCTGAATAATTCGCAGGAGAAGAGAAACGTTTCCACGGGCGACAAACTCTTAAGCAGGTTAACGTCAAAACACCCGCGAGGACCTACGAGTTTTCGGATTACTTGGGTAATACGCTCGAGGGAAGTTTGCCGTGTATCGAAAGCACCTTATGATTCCGGAACTTGCCGTACCCTCTGCTAGGAAGACTCGACGTTGTAGCGGAGTAAAATGAAAACTACACGGAGGGTGTGCATTGATTGGTCCCCGGGCGATTAGCATAATTTCGTTTCCGTCCAAATGGTGTTTATTCGTCGGCATTAGAGGATTCTCGCGGAGTCCGGCCAGACAGAAAGTTGGCTTTAGCGCGATGGCTCGGCGGTCATCGTGTTTCGAATTAACATCTCCTCGGAAGCCCAGCGGCTATATTCGTCGGCCTTTGTCGGAACGCGGCTCGAGCGCCGCGTAAAGATAGATCTTTGGTGGCAAATAGAACGAGACTCGGTCTACCAGCGACCTTGAAGATAATTAACACAAAAGCTGAATTTCATTGGACACCGGTTGGAGTGGGGAAGATTTGCTTGAGGATGCTTCGATGGATTTTCTCCATGTTCCTGAGATTCCACGGGTCGGGTAATTATTGACGTTTCCCCGGGAAGACCGGGGGTGGTAGGTGGTGGTCGGGGATCGCCTTGGCTCGTTCCTGCGGAAGTTTCTGTCCCAGGAGTTCTCGCCGAGCGTGTCTCGACGATACGTTGCCCGGTGATTCGTGGCAGCCACCGTCGGGTTTAACGACGGATGAAATTACCGGCCGTATCCGGCGCGAATGTTTGTTTCTCCCCGGAATCGTAAATAGCGGAGCCGCCCCCCGAGGGTCGTCGTTGGATCGAAGTCCTCGCCAGAGAAAGTCCCTCATTTCCGGCGAGATTCTCGCGAGCGACGAGGGCGACGAGGGCGACGAGGGCGCCAAGGACCTCTGCGGAATTTACCATGGCCTCTCAGCCAGAAAGCCACGGTAGAGATAGCCAAAATCGCACTCTCGCTTTACGACCGTATGAAACCTAATCTACGCGTGTTTCTGGCCGGTGCGAAGCACCGAGGTCGGCCAGGACCTTTCCCTGCACGAAATTCTCTCGAATGGGAGCCTCAAACGTGATTCAGGGAATAAACCAAAGAAATATTAACCGCCACGGGTGTCAGGATTTTTGCGAACGTAATAGAATTCCTTGGCAGCCACTTGGCCGCATGAGCATTATGGTTAGAGAAAGTGTCAGGCAGTTGGCTCTCGAAACTGATACTTCCTACGTGTCGTAGGCGGTCGATTGGCAAGGCTGACAATGTAAAATCGGCTTACAAGAAACGAGACGGACGGCAGTCGCTCGGCGTCTCATGTCCCGAGGAATTAACGCCACTACGCAACTCGATCCACTCTGTCCCCCTCCCTCAGCTCTGCGGGCAACATTGAAACGAAAAAAATACACCTACCGACGTTGGCTCCAGCTGAGGAAAATCGCGAGACGATCTTAAAGGACGGAAACCACAGATTTTTGTGTGGGGGCCGTTTCTCCGTATTTCGCACGAGTTCACCGGGTTTCAGATTTCCCGTATTTACTCTCCTCTGGCACACTCGCGCTGTCTGTCGAATGGAAAGAACGCGTAAGGGCGGTCTACGTGCCGAATCCGAGGGTAAACCTCGTCGAAAGGAGTCGCACGGATGACGGTGATACCTTTGCAGACGCGCAAATACGTTATCGAGAAGAATCCAGGTACACAGAGCAGTCCTTATAAAAGCTTCTATCGCGGAAGAATCGAATCGTGAACCGTCTTTCGAAATTCTCACATTTCGCGATAAACTTTATCGATGGGGAATTTACCTGATAAAATAAGGACCGGCAAATATCGACCGCCGAACACCTGCTGAAATTGCGCAATTGCCATCGAAAAATGTTTTCGGCGACGTCTACCTTTCATCGGTTCGCGAACAATGTGCCGCTGTCATCGTCGTTTCGAGTGATGCTTACGCAATGAGTTTGTTGTATGTCGATTGTGTAACGAATCGCTTTGCGTATATACAGCGCCGTTTGTAACTGGCAAATACTACTGAATCGTAACCTTGGGTCTTTATTTCGCGACAACTCGTGTACAAACGTAGAGTAAAGTTGCACGTTAAACCGTACCGATGTTTGTATTTCAGACTTTACCAGAGGAATGGACTGTCCCGTAAAATTAGGAAATAATTGTTGGCGCGGTGCAAAAGGTGGAAACTGTCTTCCTCTTGAGAAATTCATGTTAACCCGTTTACATGGTGACTGGCTGTTTTTAACCTTGCTGCTCGATTTCCAAGGCACCTCGCCATGCGTTACTTTGGCGTCAAAGGGAAGCAGGGAAGCATCGCGAGGTATCTCCTTGCATTCCCCGGAAAGTGCAGTTGGGAACAATGAGTAAACGTGTCGTGCAATTTTCGCTGCTCCGAGGACCTTTAGAAATTTTTTCCCCAAAAGAAGTAATATTCCTTTGCTATTTTTAATCGACTCCTGGCGCGTTCACATCTTGCTCGTGTATATCTATTTCTCCTTCTTATTTGATCGGAGCAATGGCAGAAAAAAGTCGATACACCATCGGCGCAGGCTGAAGGCCGATAAAAGGAAGGAGACTCGATTCCGGGATTAAGACCTCTCCGAGGGAGAAACTCTCCACGGGAATCCGACGGTTCTTCCAGGCTTTTCACGGCGAGCGTGACATTTCATTTAACACGGTTCAACGTCCACGCCGATAGTTCCTACTTTTTTCCGCAATTTCCTAAACCGATAGAAATATTTTTCGCTCGCCGAGTGTTTGTCTTCCTTGGGAATTCCTTTTGACCGTTACGAAAAATCTCCTTTAAAAGGGCAAAGTTTTGCGCGAAGTTGTTGGTGGTCGGCGTAATGGCACGTCGTTGGGTCGAGCAGACGGGATGGCGAAAGGTCGCCAGTGACACGAAGATCCGGCGAGTTGCCAGGCTCGCTTGCCCCGCGCGTCTACGTGAAAACGAACGGCCGAAAAGTTTCGCGCTGTGTCGCGATTAGCGGGCTCATAAGGCTGCCCTGGCCAAGGTGAATGCGAGGCGAGACTCCAAGCGCGATTCCCGCCGGCGCTGCATTAGGAAAATTGGAGGCAATCCAATAGCCGGCCGTTCGAAACGGCGCCTGGACCTCGCTCGGTCCTTCGCCGTTAATCGTCCGCTCATTATTGCGCGATGCTTATCATTTCCAACGACAATCCACGGAAATTCCAGCAAGTACGATCCAAGTACAACTTTTGAAATAAATCTTTTCTCTTTCGAAATAAAGCGGCTGATGGATTCGATCATTTTTCCTGTAAACGAAAAATCCACCGTTCGAGTATCGTATGGACTTTCCGCAGGAAAAATGATAAAATAATTACGATTCAGGATCTGGCCAGGGAAGTTCCGAGGAAGTTGGGGCTCGCATCCGCGGTGTATTGTACGTCGGGCCATGAGCAATCTACTTGATGCAGTTTGCGCTCGAAGCGAACTTACAAAAAGTTCGCGTGCGGCTTGGCAAACAGAAGCTTCGGGTTCGCGGCGGGCACGGTGCCTTCCAACTCGCACAAAGCGAGACGAGTGGGTCTCGAGTGTAAAAGCGATACCTGAAAAACGGCGCATTAATATCCTAATGGCTACTCCGTCGGCCGCTTAAAGAGAAAGACGAGCCATGAGACCGAACGCAATTTTTTTCTCGCTCTCTCCTTGCCGGATTTTTACAGAAAATTAGAACAGCCCTGGGGTTCCCCGGGGCCAGTTGTTTATGCCTTTCGTTCTATTCGATCGATGCTCGAGTTTAATGCGGACTTTTTATGCGTCATGAGCCAAATGTCATAGGTTATCCGTGAATTTTCGTGAACCACTGCTCTCAAGTCTAACGAGCGACGATAAGGCTTAGAAAAAGTGTTCCGTGGAATGCGAAAATGCATAAGGAGATTCTGGTTGTCGATTTCGCGCGAAAGACCATTTTCACGGCAGCACGTGCGCGAGAAAATTTACGACGACTGGTCCGATCCAAGACGGAGCCGGCGTATAGAAAGTTGAACGTATCTCAACCGGAAGCCCGCGCCGGCCGAGGAGATATTATTTACCGCACGTGCGGCCGATCGCCCGTAATGGATTTATATGCACATTGCCCAGGGTGTTTTATACGTGTTTCGAATAATATCGGGGTAATTTATAGCCGGCGTAACTCGCCGTTCAGGGATGTGTGAAGGACGGCCGTGATAAAATCACGCTAAGAGGATGTTCGTGAATGAAATGCCAGCGTAGGAGCGTGGCAATAATAGAAAATATGCACGGCAATCATCTACAATAATTTACATTTATTTTCCCGTGGAATTGTAGTAAATTCCGGCCGGCCGACGGGCGCGCCGAAAATTTCCCGGCAAATGCTCACGTTCCGCCTATTTTCCCGGCATATCTGCCGTAACGATCAGCAAGAGCAAGGGGTCCCGGGGAAAAAAGCTCGCGAAAAAAGTGGAGCCGCGTGGGGAATCCATGAGGGCCGTGCCGTGACTCGTTTAACTACCTTTGATTAATTTAAATTACGCGAAATTCCCGGCAGCAGGTCGCACGTTGCATAAATAAAGATTAGACCGCGAGTCTGCCCCGGCGACGAGACAGAAGCTTCCTCCCCTCTCCGCCCCCCCCCCCCACCTTGCGCTCGTCCGAGTCTTTTTCCCCGCACGGAGATTCGCGACTAATTTATTCATAGATCAATTAAGAAACGAGCTAGCGGAGGAAGAGCAAATTAGGCGAGCCAGAGAAGTTTTTCGGCGGACGTACGGCGAAAGACGGTGAAACGTGGAAAGACCAAGGGTTGGCCGACGGGGAAAGAAGGGAGAGGGAAAGAAAATCGCGAGGAAACGCCGCGTGAATATTAATTCCAACCGGTGGGTTTCTTGTATTTAAATACGGCACTTTCGGAGTGGTTCCCTTTTATCGCCATTATTATTCTCCTTGGCGGACTTCGCGTCAGCCACTCGCAGTTTCCCGTTACCCAATTTTACGACTTTATTCGTTCATTCGATTTTTTCTCCCTGGCCCGGCTAATTTGGCCTTTCTTATTCGGAGGAACATTTCGTCTTAGCCGCTACGTTTTACGTTCCTCTTGATCCACTTCATTTCCCTTTCCCTTGAAACCCGCTGTATTCGCAGCAGGAAGTTTTTCCGCTTTATTCGGCTCTTGGCCGAGCGTGCGTTTCGTTCAATAATTTCGTTTTTACGGAGGAGCGGCTCTGGCAGGGAAGTCATCAGCGCGTAGCACGCGTAATTCGGCTTCGGGGAACGGCCAACGGCATCCTCCAAGTTTCCGGAGTTGCTGCTTCATCCGCAGGGAACGCTGCATTCCCGGATTCCGTTCCATCCAGCTTTACGACTGAATTCCAACGGCGAACTTCGGCTACACGTCTGGCAAGATGCGTCTACCGATCGAATTACTCAGCGGAAGGAAACAGCCAAGTCAAACGAATCTCCTAAAAAGCAGTATCGAGATAACCATTCGACATTTTTCTTGGGGGGTTCATTTGTTCCCGCGTTAATACTTTTCCCGTGGGAACTTTCTTTCGGTCCGAATTGGCGAATGTAGCGGAAACGAAGCGTCGTCGGAACAAGGGGACGCGGGTCCAATGAAAATTAGAGCTTTAACTTCCGCATTGCTTTTTGCCCGGGGCAAAGCTTGCGCAGGCCGGCTTATGCAAAGCTTGTTTTCCCGGCTTTTTTTACGGCCCTGAGAAATCGCCTTGGAAACCGGCGGACGTCGTAGAATCGTCGCTCTGATTTTTCTTCGCATGGCAAGATACGACTGGCGATAACGTTATAAATATTCATTAACGACTTTCCATCGTCCTCGCGGCCATTTGCTTCGTTCGGTCGACCGTTTCGTGCGAACGATGAAGAAACGTAGGGAAGAATTATCGCCAATGTTCCGACCCTTTTATGAGGCTAACCGTGAATTTTAATGCTTCCCAACGTCGGTGCAATCGATTTGATGCCCTCGAAATATAGAAATTACCGCACTGCCAGCTGGAGGAGCTTAAAAAAATTGCTCACCGTTCGCCTCATAGCTGTTTCTTATTCGACAATCCACTTCAAAGTCTTCCTGGGGCGTAAAAAATATTACAAGCTATTACCCGGGAAAAGAGGATCTTAGGATCCTCATCGGACGCACGTAGTCGTCAGGAGGATCCCATTATTTCAAAAGAGCAACCATAGAGCCGCGAAAACAAAGCCGCAGATGGCGAAAATTGCCGAAATTTAGAAGCTTCGGAATAGCTGGGCTAAATGAGAACGAAAGGAAAAAAGAATGTTCATCCTGCTTTTTCGAACTTCCGTAATTTGACTTAAGATCCTACACGGCGCAAGGGAACGTAAAAATGTTACGATGCTCCTCCTGCACGGAACGAGAATTTTACATTTTTTTTTTTTTGCATCCATCGAGATATTATCAGGTCCGGAAGCTTGCTCGTTTTTCCCGGTAATCGAATCAGCGAGCTAGAAAGAATATGAAAAGCAGGAGCAATAGGCAACGGACAGAAGTGAACAACATGGACGATTGCCGAAAGTCGGGAAAACTGTGACAAGACAAAAGAGAATGGTGCAGTGCAGTCGCTAATTGGATAGCGTTAGGCGGAAAAATGAATTGCTTTTCATCGTGCTTGCAAATTGATAACGTTCTTTCCGCGCGTCCGAGCTTCGCCGGGCCATTTTCTATCGGCAGTTAACGAACTGATCGAAGCTAATTAGTTGCTGCAAATTGCAGCTGCTCGGAGAATGGGGCCGCGCTTTCTACTTTGTTAGCCTGGCAAATAAATTCGATTGGGGCTCCGTTGTTTATTTCTAGTTTCGAGCGTTTGCGTCAGTCGGCAAAGTCCAAATAGGAAGAGGGAATTCGCATTATTACGAAATGTTATCGATTAACTTTGAAATTATTCACGTTCGACGGTTCGTAGAGTAATGACTGTATGCCTCTTTCTAAAAATAGAAAGTTGATTCCCTCGTGGGCGATGCTCGTTGAAAATTCTAATTACTTCAAGGTATCCTCGTGTGAAACGCCGTTGGGACAGACGGAAGGTTGAGGAACAACTTCGTCGCGGGCAACGTAGTCCAAGTTCGGCGTCATAGGGGTGCGCGTGTACCGCGCCAACAATTTCTTGGAAGACACTTTGACGGGTTAATCCGCGGAATGTCTTCCGCCGGGCCTCCCCCGCGTGCAATAAACCTCGGGCCAGTGGAAATTTACCACATCCCCAGCCGGAAAACTTGCGCGTATTTACCCGCCGCTAGGCATGCCGAATTAAAGTGCTCAGCATGTAATAAAGAACAGGATTCAACGTGGATATCCGCTGCTCTTGGCTCAATTGCTGCGAAATAAAATCAAAGAAAAGTGGCAACTTTACTATTCAGTCTCACTCCCTTCCCCGTTGTCTTGTTTTCTCATTCGTTTAGCTTTCTTATTAACGTCTGCGAGGTTCGATAAACGAACGGGGACAATGTGGGTGGGGTGGGGGAAAAGATTTGGCGGATTCGACGGGAGGATTCACTCCTTCCGCTCGGGAAGAACGGTCTCGAAGTAGGGGAAAAGAATCGAAAGAAAAGCAACCGGACGTGACCGGGATAACGCAAGCTCGCTTTGGATTCGTCTCCGTCGGCGACGAGCCTTTAGCGAGGGCACGCTGACGCGGAATACAGGATTCGAATAAATTTACGACCCTCCGTGCCGGATTAATACCGCTCCACCCCCTCCGTCCCGGTTCCCCCCGTGCATCCTGCAACGGGTGGGAAAAACTTGGCCGTCCCTGCAGTTCGTTCTTCAGGGAATTTCTCGTCGAACGAATGGCCAACTGTCCCGTTGTTAAAACAGCGGATCAGCTTTCTCCCCTTTTCCTAAATGGCCAAGGGTTTCGATGGGGCTGGATCTTGTCGGGCATTCGACAAGCATTTCACGAGTTCCGAGGCACGACTGCCTCATGTTCCATTCATCCGGACGTCGGCTGCCTTTTAGCCAATTACGTCGATAAAAGATTCACGAGTCTCGGGGAGCATCGATACCCATCGAGACCAGCCACGCGCGCCTCTAAAAGGATGAATCCAAGGAATTCTCACCAAGACGAAACTCCACTTCCTCACAATATCTTTGTCGACTCGCAATAAAGTTGACATCGTGATTAACACAGTTCCCCCTATTCCCCCTTCGATCGACGTTCCGTGTGCTTGCAAGAAAATTGCGCAAGAAATCGACATGAAAATACGTCGGCGATATTTTCAATGGCGCAAGGAGTGGTTTAGAGCTTAATAAAAGCTACGTCGTCGGTAGTGGAGTGAGTGGAAAGCGAGGGGAAAGGAAGGAGGCGGTATTTACGCGAGGGCGCGGGAATAAGAACGACGCGTCGACGTCTAGCCCAATTTCCGTGGGAGGAAATTTCTTGTATCGCCGTTCCCGGCAAATTGGAAAACTCGTACGTGGATCCTGGGTAAACGCCGTTAAGTTTGCCGGCCGACTCGCGTCGTTCGATGATCCGCGGAATTCGGATGCGACGTTTTCGCGAAATCAGCGATCGTAGATGCAGATTTTTTCGAAGAAGAAGAAGAAGAAGAAGAAGAAGAAGATCGAGAGGGCCTGGTAAATCCGAAGTGAATTTCCTCGGAGCTTCCGTCTCTCGTATCGCCGTTCCTGGAAAATTGGAAAACTCGCGGGCGAATAGCGCGAGGGGGGACATTAAGGAAATGCAGTAAGAGTTTGCGGAATGTCAGGGGAGGGGGGAGGGAAGGGAGAAGAAGAACCGTGCTGGAGCTTCGGTAAATCTCGACGCAAGTTCCTCGGTGCTTCCGCTTCGTTAACGCCACGAGTTTCGTCGACGTTCAAGGACGGGGAAAACGGTTGGCTGCTTCGTGTCCTTCGACTTCCCTATGACGTAAGCGTGCCACGTATCGACGGTAATGCGGGGAATCGAGTATAGCGAGCAACCGACAATTTCCCTCTCGTATACAAGTCGGTCTTTTCTTCGACGTCTTAAGAGGAAGACGATACGATACGATGCGAAGCAAGTCCCAGGGAGTTTACCTTCCGGTCGTACGGTCTTCGCGTCAAACCCCCGGCGGCCCTTCAACCAGTTCGCCAAGGTAAACTGAGGGCAATTGTTGGGAGTTTAAAAGTCCAGCCGAGCGAGAGCGGGAAATGGAACAGAGGAAGGCCAAGTCAGCTTAATGCGCTCGAGTACCTACGTTTTAAGTGTCGTTGCGGCTAGTACCGTGGCCTTTTTATTCTACCTCCTTCTATGCATACTTCAGTGCGACAAAATTGAGTCCGCTTCCCTCTTTCAGCCGAACCTTCCTTCCCTCAGCCTCTCACCTGCCGTCTAACACTTCGAGTGATTTCGATGCAGATGAGACGGACTACATTATCATAATACTCTTCAATTTTCAGGAGGAAAACGCTTAGGCCCTGAGACCTGAGTTTTGCCAAGCTCGACAGACGAGCCGTTTTAAAATAATGCCCAAACAAATATCCGTGCAACTTTATCGCAAATTGTCGAAATACCGAAATACTATTGGGCGAAGCATTAATTTCTGTTTGAGTTCGTAAATGTCATGCACAAATTCATGGCCCGTGTAAAAAGCGACCATTGTACAGGAATTTGCAAGCAGGTCGATCTACGGTTATTTCGACTGCATTAGCGAGTACGTTTCGTTCCCTTTCTCTATTTCCCTCTGTCAATTTACAGTTTGGTTGGATGTAGCGGTAGGGCTGACCACGCTATTTGCCACGAACGCCCTAATTTCTATCTGAATGTTTCCAAAAGTACAGAGAGTGCCAGTCGGAAAATGGCGAAACGCGAAGTGCTTGTTTGTCGATCGACCGCAGTTGTGAAAAGCTGAAAAGTATCTTGGAAATCTTCGACGATGGTTTCGTGCGAGTCAATACGATGTCCAGGCGAGTATAGATTTAACATTCGCATGTACAGGAAGAACGGAAGAACGTAATTACCCGTATAATGCGTTCTGTGCCAACCATTAATAAACATTCCGCTAGTCACGCGAACCACGGTAAAACTGTGAAATAATTGTCTTCGGGAAACAAATCTGCTCCGAGCAGTAACGATCGGTCATAAAGAATGGTTGAAATATTTTTTGAAAAACGTAGGATCGGTTAACGGGAATAGATGTTTCGCCGCTCACTCAGTTTTTTGCCCTTTCATTCACGAGTTTATCGAGATTGCCCGGAGGGTCGACGGAAGGAGACTCTCGTCGATTATCTGATTTTGTTTCGAAGCCCGTTAACCGGTGACTTTTACGAGCCTTCACCGGAATTGTCCCAGGCAATTTCGCCCAAGTGCCAGACCGATTAGCGATTACACCTTGGATTTACGGTCGAGAACGTCGAATTTCATAATCACGAGGTAAATGACACCAAGCGGCACTAGCCGCGAACGGAAATGTTTGAATACCGACAGAAACAGGGGAGCCAATAGTTTGCGAGACAATGCTACTACTCCCATTTTACCGGTGATTGCAGGTTTCAGTTAATTACGTCCGAGGGAAAGATCGGTAGGACTCTGATTGGCCGGAATGTGAGGATAACGGTGTTACGTGGGTTGTCCCGTTGGCCGTGCGTAACGTAGCCCTAGTTTTTAACGGGTCGAAGGTCGAAGGGGCAGGGAAAGGGTTTACACGGGCGTTTGAGCTGGTCAATAGGCGAGCCTTCGATGGTGGGAAGGGCGGACGATTCATGATCCGTCGGTAACAACTAATCTCGGCAATTTGCGACGGCACCGAGGGACACTGCTCGCCGCCCACGCACGTATACACGTCATTCCCCATGATTTATATGACGCGTCCTGTTATAATGCCAGGGCCATAATGCAATGCCAGGGTGGCAGGGCAGGAAGTGACAGGAGGAGACGACTCCCGCGGCAACACAGCCAACCAATGGCCCCTTACCGCTAAACAGCCGCTCTTGGCACAGGCCAAAGCGCCATTCTCACACTAACTGTTAAAAGCCATTTCAATTACGCAATGCACCGGCAAATTCCACGCAGTCCGCTGAGAACCGTTTCGATGAAACCCTCCGCCGATAGGCAAGCCAATCCCTATCCACGTTTGAGCAAATCCTAAGAGGGGCTCAAACAATTTTACAGCATTTCTCAATTAAGCCAACGAAATATGTTTCTCCGTGGAAAGCTGAATTTCCGGTAAACCCGATTTCCAGTTTCTATTCCGTGGCGCCCGATTCGCAATTATCTTAGTCGAGTTTATCGCGCAAACTCATCGGAGTTGCGCGTTCGGATATTTCGGAAGGCGTACAGGTGAGAAATCCGGCGAAGCAAACTACCAGGGGAATCGTTCTAATGGAATTTAGGATTTCAACGGGATGGCTCGGCGCGAAACAGAGACGCGTTTCCCCGGGAGAAAAGCAACTTCCGCCCGGGGAATTTGGGAATTTCCTTGGCTAGGGTGAAAGGGTGAAAGGGTCTGGCTGGCGTATAGACGACGGTAAATGGATCCCAAAATGACTGGCGAAGATAAGCGCCCGAAGATGGAGCACTTTGCGTTACTTGCAATGAAATCGAGGCAAGGCACGTCGCTTCGAAACGGAGATCTTCACTGGAAAATACTCGTAAAACTCATGGGAACGGTATTTCCCTTATTCAACAAGTACAACCGGACGTTCGCCTTATCTTTCCTTTCAGTCATTTTTTACGCTCATCAAGAATTTCCTCAAAATTCCCGGGGAACGGATTAATCCGCGGGAAACCACTGTTCGGAAGTTCCTTAACGAGCCGCAGTTTCGTGGGCGGAAGAACTGCATTCCGGGGATATCAGCTGCAAAGCAGACGCTCGCTGAATTAATACTGTTTTAATCCGTTTGTCCGCAGTACTCGTGTACTATTTTAACGACGATCTAAATTACTTGGTCGGCCCGTAAAACCGTTCTCCCTTCTCTCTTGGTCGTTGGCGGATCGAGTGAGTGGAGGAGCGTGGCATAATAATTTCGTAGATTGTAATATGATTCACGGGCCGGAGGGTCGTGGAAACGACTTGGCTTCATTTTCCGGCATCGGGGACGTTTCTCGCGCGTGATTTATCGCCAAGGCCAAGGAAAGCGCGGGGGCGGGAGGAACGAGGAAAGGGGGGGAGGAGGAGGAGGAGGAGGAGGGAGATAATCGGCAGCAGACAGCCACTACGAAGGTCGGCTTGGCGTTCGCTGCCAGACTTTCCTCTCCTCGGCAAACTCGATATTCACCAGCGTTATTCCCGCCTCCTATCCACCCCTGTTTTTACATCACTTTAGTTTTCCGCCCTACCTGTCGACCAATGAAATACCGTCCCACGAAATTCCGATCAAATCCCGCATGAATTTCGCCGACTGGGGAACTTTTGGAAAAAGCCAGAAATCATCCAACTTCACGACAAAGGGATAATTTTGCAAAGTAAACGGAAAGTTAATAATAGCGGTTCGGTCGAATGCCGTAACCGTTAATAATTACCATCCACGAGTTTCTCGATAATTTTCTTGTTTGCCCTCGATTCAAATGGATTTCTGCAAATCGCTGCCGGTATATTACGGCTAACGTCAAATTAACCGGTGTAGTGTATAAAGCGATAATTCGGCTAGATGACATCCGCGAGAGTTGAAGCAATTAATGGACACCGGTTGGGCGTTAACGTCCGGTTCTGTCCACCAATCAACTTTATGGACAATCCGTTTTTCGCGGCCTGCGGCCACGGAAATGACGGTATTTCAGCGAGCTCGTTGAATTACGAGTACGGCAATTGCGAGCGTCTCGCCTACCCTTATTAAAATCCATGGAAAACAAGGAACGTATGCACCAAGGGATAAGTTTAACTCCCGTGCTGACGAGGGCTAATTATTTTCGGGCTAGCGTACTGGATTTTCGCACCTCGTCGGCGCTCGAAAATCTGTTTACTCTCTTTCGACGTTTCAACTCCCCGGTATAATTTCACGGACTCGTAACTCAGCGCGGCTAACTGGGAAAACCGTCCAGCAGGACCAAGCTCGCTCGTGAAAATGACCTTCTCAGTTTCTGTTGGCTGAGAGGCCACGTGGCGGGCCAAGTTTCGTAAGCTAGGAAAAGTAGTCAGCGGGAAATCGGGTAAGCCGATCAAAGTAGTGGCCGGTAAAAGCCGCTTATCGGAGTGCATAGTCAAATGTTAATAAACGGAAGGAACTGGTGCGGACAGGCCCCGGAAGGAAGATAGTAGGATTTCCCTTTGACCCGTGATTGACTGACGATTCCCAGAGGGCCATCATTCCCATCGGGTTTGGCAAATTCCGAACGACATGAAATCCTCGCTCGAAACTCTCGTCGGTGTCTTACCGATTCATATTTAACGAATCTGTTGATCCCGCGTGGAAGGAACCGTCAGCAGAGAACTCCCCTGGCTGGCGAATGTCAGACACGCAGTACGCGAGCGAAGGGAGTGGGGAATATTTAGTCGGCCGATTGGCGAAGTTGGCTCGATTAATTTCGAGTTAAATTAGATGGCGAGCGCGCCGGCAACGGAAGGATGAAGGGAGAGGCAGGAAGGAAGGACGGGAGAAACAATTTCCCACGTATATTATGAATCGGCCAGCCCTGAGAACTGCGAGCTACTCTCTCCCACAACTCGATCCTCCCGCGAAAGGATTAAGGAATGCCACATGAGCGACAGAATCAAATACTTCCGGATCCACTGGTCCGTTTAGAATAAACGCGATTAAAAGGAAACTATAGGGCAATTGAATTAACGGGCCATATTTTCGGGATACCTTCCACTTGTGGCACGTGCGAAAAGATATCCCGTTGAAAATCTCACGCCTTGTTAGCCGCTCGCTTTCATGGCCGGGGAGTGAAACCATTAATAAACATGAATAAAAACCCCAGAGCCGGGGATTTATCACAGTTTCTTTACTTACGTGTCTCGTGTCCGCCGCGAGAAGTGGTGTGTGTGCCTGCAACAATGAGAGAGTGCCCAGAGAATTAGAGGAAAAAAAAGGCTTGCTGTCCGTTGATCCTCTATTTTGCTTGGTTTTTGCGCGTGCAACGGGACGGGGGTGTGCATGCTGCAGCCAAGGCCAGTGATTCGACGAGCCGGCGAGAAAATCGTGGGAAAACCGTGCTTCATGCCACGCATTTGCATTTGCAGTTGGGCGGTGGGGGGGGGGGGGGGTGAAGGGAAGAGAAGGAAGGGGGATTGTTTCCCGCGAACGAGGAGTCGTGAAAAAAAGTTCGCCGCGGGCCAACGTTTTACAACAATGGCCGGTGAACCGACACGGTTTTCCTACCAGCGGTGGGATTTAACGGCCGGATTTCGGAAACGCGCCAGAGTTTCCGTCCACGTAATTCGAGCGTAGAATTCGTCGTGGAGAAGGGGAAATGCGATCAGTAAAGATAAACGTCACAGGGCAACGAAGGGACTGTCGAAAGCGATGACGGTTCGCTGAAATTTCGGATCGCCCCGAGGAATGTTTTCGTCTCTTCGTTAGAAATTACGTAACATCGTGCCGTGATTAGACATTGTCGAACGAGGATTGCCCAACGGCAGTCGCTTTTATTTGGTATTCCATTTTTCTTCGCCCTGATTAGCGGAGCTATGTTGAATGGGAGTAGACAAAGGTGCGTGGGGAGCGTCGTTTCGTCGGGGTTGGAGCTCGTAACCGAAGCCCATTGGGGGGGGGCGGAAACTGGGCGAGAAGAGATAAAGCGATGTTGCGAGGCTCGTTATCGGGTCGAATGAGGGAAAGAAAGGAGGTCGCTGAGAAGAGAGAGGGGAGATATACAGCCGCTGTTTATACTGAGTGCGGCTGAGACGGATCGCTCGTATTTCATCTCTGGTTCCTCCCACTCCAATTGGTCGGTCCGTCCGAGCCGAAAACCGGCACACGATTCTAATCGGAATTTATCGAAACCCCGGCCGATTTCGCCTTTATTGGCACCGAGAACCATCGTCCACGTGTGTATGTGTGTGTATGTGAATGTGTACGACGCTACTCTCCGACTCCTGTTATTCGAAAGGGAAATTTATCGCGCTCAGCCTGCGTGTAGTTACAGGCCGTGTACACATGTGTACATGTTCGTTAATTCCAGTCGGTCCACTGATATATCGAGCGAAGGAACACGCATACTTCAGGTGCATTCCGCAGACAGCGCCGAGATAAATGGTTGCGGAGGTGGTTCTCAACATACTCGAGATCCTTTTCCTCGCGGAAAATAAAGGAAGATTACCTCGGTGAAATATCGTCGCGCTCGATGTTGCATTAACTTTCGTGTAATAGCACTTATCGATGGGCTATTTCTAATGTAAGTCTCGCGAGGCACGGGGTCGACGCAGGGGATTCAATCATAACGGTAATACGAGTAGGACGAAATGACAATAGCGCAAGCGGATAACGGCCGTGTAATCTCGGCTCTGTTTCCTACTTGCCGGGCTTCGAAGGAGAGCACAATGGTACGTGAGTGCGAGGCAACGTGACGGCAGAAAGCGAGACTGGCTCTTCTTTCCACGTCGTTCACGCCCGAGGGACGCGTAACAGGCTGTACTTGCACGTAGGCAGGTGCAATGGCTTCGGAAAATAGGAAAGTACGAGCAGCAGGCAAAACGCAGTGGAAACGAGTAACAAGAAAAATGACGGAGAGGAAGAGGAACAGCTTTCTTGTTCCCGGGGGGAGGATCCATTTGATCGAGCGTAATTTTTCGAAATTTCCTGCGATTCACCAAGACTTCCGGAAGGAGTGCTAGCAAGAATCGGAGTAATTAGAGAGATTCGAGCAATTAGGGAGCCGTCCGTGCGGTAGATCCATCATCATTAAAGTATTTTCCCTTACGATTCACGGCGTTTACGCGAAGAAGCGCTTCCATATTACTCTCCGTCGTCGTCGTCGTCGTCGTCGTCCTGAAGCCGTCGACGAAGGGGAAGAGCTCCCCCGGAACGACAAGAAAGGAAGAATTACGAGGCTCATTCCCGAGGACCTTCGACCTCGAGAGTTTTATCGCGTAAAACTTCGGTTCGACGAGCCGTCGAGGACGTTTTCCCCCCGTTCCCCACAGCCTCCTCGAGGAACGGACAGGGTGAATGGTAATTAATTACACGAGCTTCTCGAGGCGACTGGGCCTGCTCGATGCGCGCTGGAATATGAAATTTAATTAGCCTGTGTACGTGCGGCTACTTTCCGCTCGGCCCCGCGGAAAATTAAAGACGCCTTTCCCGAGCCCTTAATCTTTTTAAAAACTACCTTCGACGACCTCCGCAAAAATTAACTCCGTCGTCGAGCCTCCCGAAAGTAACCTTTCGAATATCGTGCTGCCTCGACTGCCGATAAATTGTCGTCAATTATGTTTGTGCAATTTAATGCTCCACTCCGGACAGTCGAGTCGGAGAACTTTTTTAACCATGGAAATTTCGTACACCGTAGGACACTCTGACGTGAAAACAGTCAAGTGACGATAAAAAATGAAAGGCACCGTCGACTTCTCGCTCTATGAAAGATTGATGGGACCGGGCGAATTTCATTCCAGAGACTACCACCTCGGCTGCCAATGAAATTCCAAGCATCCGAGCGGATTTTCCGAACACTTTCGCGCAAACGGCCAGCTTTGAGATCCGCAAATAAGTAATTCAGCGCAAATCGGTTGCCCTTGGGCTTGTACGACAAACTACGAAGAATGCAGAATAGATCCTAGCTTCTTATCCAAGTTTTTTCCTCACCCGATACGTAGGGGTGAAACTCGGGACAAACCGGGGACATTTCGTGGATTCGGCCAACTCAGGATTCGGCTACATTTACACATTTATGGAATATCGATTTTCCTAAAAACGAACCGTACGAAGGGTCGGGGTGGTGGAACGAAGTTTCCGAATATCCAGGCAGCTTCGATCGCTTTTGTTCCCCGCATGGATTACGCTGACAGTAGTGGAATGAATAAAAAATTGAATAACATGGATTCACGTAAGAATGTCGACGAGTACCTACGGGAAATCCATGGTTGGACTATTTTCGCGAAAAGTTTCGTCGCTGGCAATTACAAGTTTCTAGTGCGAGTCATTTGACAAGATTGACTCATCAACGCGAAGAAACCCTTCCCCGTTCGTCCCGTAAAAAATTCGTTGCACACGTCGATGGACAGACATGGGCGATAACTGGGAAAGGTTGAGGGGTAAATTACCAAGAAACTTGGACGAGCTTCTCCTTCGTGTCTGTCGGCTTTAAAACTTGGACCGACCCTTACAGCACCACGTTGAGGAATAAAATATGATTCATCCCCCCGCGCCACCGAGGAGGCACGTAGGTAAATCCCAGCTGTGGATTTGAGAAATGCCCGGCAATAACTCGTCCCTCATCCCCTTCCTGCCCACCCCCTAACACCGCGAATATCCCAGGTGCGAAGAAAGGAACGGGCAAAAGGACGAGTTGCTACGATCTTCGCATGAAAATAATCTATAAGCGTATGTGTGTGTGTGCATGTGAGCGGACAGAAGGTCGGCCATTACCATAAATAAATCGACCGCTGATAAGACATTACCTTTAACTGGAACTGCGGATTATTCATCGTCGCTTTTTATTGTCGAAAAATGTGAGGAATCTATGGTGTTTTTCAGGGTCTGACGAGGGACGAAATTGTGAAAAATGTGTAGGGGGGTATCGTTGCCGAGGATAAAGGGTGAGTTTGTCCGTTGCGTGAGGAAAATTTCGCGTAAATACCCCTGAAAAAGGGCAGTACTTTTCAACGCGTTTAGCCTGTTCATCCTTTGTGTGGGGTGCACTCCATGACATTCGACAGGAGAATCGCTGTGTCAGGTTGGATTACGACGTCAACGTTAACCCCAGGCGAACGGGGGAGGGGAGCGGATTTCCCGTGGATCCACGTTGCGTGTATGCGAGAGCCGTAGCAGGAAAATTTAATTAAGCTGCGTCCGTCTTGCTGTCGAGTCCCGGCGACCCTCGACGAGTAAAAAAGATTTTTCGTTTTTCCCGGTCATTCGTCTCTCTCCCTCCCGCTGTTGAAGCTCCGCGGTCCTGTCTCCCTCGGCTTTTCTTTCATCTCTGCTTCCCGTGCGGACCTCCTTTTTTGCACGTACAGCACGAAACGAGGGGTTTTGCCTTTCAAATCCGATCAAAAGCACGGGAGCGGTCGCAGAGGATCCCGCTGGCACAGGTGGTCGGACGCAGCGGCGATTTGCCCCGCTCGTCACTCTCTTTTCCTACCCTTTAGCTACCCCCTCCCCCCCGTACCGCCCCGTGCGCTTCATCTTGTCGTCTGTGCCAACGGCGGCACGATCAGCCGGAAAATTCGGGAATTTAGCGTCGAGATAATCGAACTTTCGCTCGCGCGCTTCGCTTGTGATTCTTCTTTTCCCTTCTCTTTTTTTTTTCATTGCCCGGTGAAACGACGCGCCGCGTTTCAAAGGACTTCGGACTCGTTTACGCGAGGCCGATGAAAAAACTATTGCAGTTTTCGTAAAATCGATTGCCGACGGGCAGTTTGCCGGAAACACGCTGGACCCGTAAACAAATTCTATGGACAGGTCCGGAAACTCAAACGCTCTGCGGCGTAAAAATACGAGCCGCCTCGTGGCCGTTTATCAATGCGACTAAAAAAATATTGTCCCGCCCGCGAAATATTTCGGCTCTCTGATTTATAAGCTTTGTTCGCGCACCAACGACGCGGCTATAATTTAATGAACGACCAGGTACCCGATTTCCAGTGGGTAACGACCATCTACGTGGCGAGGAAGAATTTTATGAACCAACGAGAAATCACAACGCCCATCCGTGCACTCAAAACGAATCGCGTAAGAGCAAAAAATACGGGTCTTTACGTTTAACGATTATGATACTCGTGATGGGCGATTATGTCGACTATTTTTCACCTTGAAATGAGGCAAATAATCGGCAGCGTGCGTGAGGCCGATCGATTTTTATTATTCTCAGGAATCACCTCTGTCATCGTTCGTTTATCGTGAGTGTAGTTATTTAAACGAGCATTTACGGTCCACTATCACGTCGATTCCCCAGATGCCGTTGTATAGCGGGGTATAAACACGACGATCCGATTTAATCGTTATCAATTGTCCCAGTTGGAGCGCATCAACGTCGTCGTTGTCTTCGAGTGGCTGTCAGGGGAACCGAGGGACGAGGGGAGCCGGGAATCGATTGAAATCGAGTTGGGGGGGAAACGAAGCATCTCGATAATTGGAGACCGGTCTCAATCAGCGCTATCGGAAAAGCCGCCGACGAAGAAGTAATCTCACCTGCATTAACGGCAATGCCGTTCTTCCTATCGAAATTATTAATAGCCCGGAATTCGGCAGAACGTCGTATCGTATTTCCTGCCTTTCATTTCCCCTTCAATGTCAATTACAAAACCGTAAGATTCACGCGGAATTTTCTTTCGTACCTAACATGTCTCATCGAGCAATCATATAAAACGGAACTTTAAATTACCGCGTACGAAATTGCAGGGCCAACGAGTCAGCACGGTCCTGAGTTATATCGTTGTTCCAGCGGAATTCGTTTTTTGCGAAAACTTGCCAACCCCGTCGAAGTTTAATCAATTTCGGGAAACGGCTGCTGGATACGTCGGCGATAAACGAAGGGGACGATTTTTCTCCACGATAGCGACTGAATATCCGGCCACGCGAGGATCCAATTATCTTGCGGTCCGAGAGAAGAATTTTTCGCATTCGCGAAAGACGTACCCGGAAGATTAGAAGGGAGGGTCAAGCTGCTGACGACGATGGATCGCCAATGGAATTCAATTATCGGCACCTCTTCCAAGTGTACTCCTGTCCAGCGGTAGGTCAACGTGGGGTTTGATAGTCCTGCACAGTGGGACCATTTTTTGCCGACCGTGTATGAACGTGGCGCGTATAAAAGAATGAAGAGAACCCCGGAGAATGATCGTAGGAGAAAGAGAAAAGTCGCTGAAGGCTGTAGCTTCGGATCTACTGTCTTAAATTTCCGCGCGAGGTCCGAACTGGAACTCGGAAATTGCCTTAGTGGAGATTCCACGGGATAATAAATAAATTTGAAGACGGGTGGGAAGAGTGAATGTTTCACGGTGATGGAACGGGAAGACCGATGAATGGCATTTACCCGTGAGGACTATGAGGGGGGAAGTTCGGCCGACGACGAATGCGTAATAAAAGGGAAGAGGGTAAGACAATTTACAGGGAATACCGAAGCAGGAGCGTTCTGGAACAATGAATGCTGAAGGATGACTCGAAGAGGTCAGAGTCTCGAGCGGTATTGGCTTCAGAGGCAAGCTGGTCAGTGTCCGTCCGGTGAAATACGTCCACGGATAGGAACGGTCGTCCATTTGTCGGCTGTCGGTCCGTCCTCCTCCTCGTCCACCACTCCCCCCCCCTCCCCCTATCCTCCCTGCACCCCCACTTTCCTCCGCACTAACTCCCTTGTTGTATTCCGACGTTTCGCCATCTCCCTCCCCGGTCTGAAACATCGGCTAGGTACTCTCCATTTCTCAGCCGGTCCAATTTAGCGAAAATGGTTGCCGCCGCTAGCACGTAGTCCCACCCCTGCCCCCCCCCTCCTCCCTGGCAACCATTCGTAGGGATTTGCCTGGCGTCGATAGCCCATCGGCAAGTTTCGTTCCGACACTCCGTTGTCAAGATCGCCAGAGGAAATGTCGTTAGAGAGACTCAACTTCCGCGTCTCGGGCAATTCGCTCGAGATCACTAACAATCCTCGTTGTGTTTAGGCCCGCGGGATATTCAGGGATGTTCATCGATATCGACAGTTTTGTAATGTACCGGAGTACCTCGTAGGAGGATTTCTCGTCCCCAAGGAGGAGGAGGGGGAGGAGTTGTTGATAAAACGATGTTCGTTTGAGCTCTCAAGTGCACCTTTTGCGGAGGATAGAACGTCGAGGAGAGGCTCCGGGGCGAAGGGCTGATTACGCGGGTAAAGAAGCTCCGTTGTAGGCGGAAGTAGGTATTTCGTCGCGGTGAAGTGGTAGCCGAAGGACGCGTTTAACGAGGAGCTTGACGAGGGCTTCCCAGACACTCGGCTACCTCGCGCATTTTTCTCTCACGAGCTTCCACATGCGCCATTAGCGCCGTAAGTGCGCATACATAGGCAACCGCGCGGACGTTGACAGGGCCTTTTGCACCGCATTCCCCCTCGGAACGCCGGCCAGAATAAATGTCCGTCGCTGCATGTTTCCGATAAAACATGTAGCGAGTCTAAGCCGTCGGCTCAAAGTTA
Source organism: Hedychridium roseum (assembly GCA_963989215.1). Lineage (NCBI taxonomy): Eukaryota > Metazoa > Arthropoda > Insecta > Hymenoptera > Chrysididae > Hedychridium > Hedychridium roseum. The sequence continues at coordinate 9,948,847 of OZ022310.1, read as the reverse complement.
ACGACCAATTTTCTCCTTCATTTGCATGGCACGTTTCCCCTGCGAAACACCAATACGCAGCGACTATACTATGCATCGCAAAGCAAAGCAACGAAGGTTCCAAGATGCGACGCTATCGCGAAGATTAAACTGGAATTTCGGCGTGGATAAGTGGAGAAATTCTCGGGTTGACTTTCTTCTCGAGGAAAACAGAGAGGGTTTCGTGGAGGACTGTTCTTCAAAGAGACAGAAGGCATGTTTTTTCGTTAAGTGGCTCGAGGGAGGAACCGATAGGCCAGTCCTGGATAATATGTTAAGGCTCGAAGCCGTCTGCACGGACGTCTGGTAATGGACGACGAGGATCGGCCGGGGAAATTTCGACACCGAGGGACGCGAAGGTCCGACAAGCGCGGTGGCTTAGTGGCCACTGTCTTCATCCGAGCCATTACTCAGGACTTAAAGCTCCGTTCGGTCAAGCGCGAATTTATCGGGGCCCACGACGAGGGTTACAATTTCCACGAAAATCAGTTTCCCCTCTCCCTCTCGTCAACTGGACTTTGAGCTAACGAGATTTTTCTTTCGAAGAATCGATGAAAAATTTCACTGTTCCTTCGTACTGTGCTCCGTGTAACCGGCAATGATCTCTCTGAGAAATTTCGCCAGGTCGTTTTCAATTTGGGTAGTTCAGTTCCATTAGCGGGGATAACGCTGGCTGGGATTGTCGGCCAGTATCCAGTGCACCGGCCCATTAAATGGCTGGGCCATTGACGACTATGCTACTGCTGTTGCAGTGCGCCGCTAGTGTGTGCCAAGGTTCACCATTACGTGCTGCCAGTGTGCTAGAAGGCGATTAGCCTTCGAGTAAACAGCTAGGGCAGTCGTGCGGCAAACCGTTAGGTGCCATTTATTGGCCTGCACATGGGATTACGCGTAATACGGCAAATTACCACGCAACTCTTCGATAATGTCTCAACTTCCCCCGATATTCCTAATTTTCACCTGTTCGTCAATTCGCCGCATTTAGCGATGTTTTTGCCAACAAAGAGTAGTGCAGAAAAGTAAAGAAAGGTGTGTAAAACGAAAGATTTCGTGATACGTTGGAAGGGTAAGACGGGAGTTGGGAAGAGCCGATAAATCGGATCGTTTCCCCCGAGAGACTTTACCTCTGCGCAAAGTGACTTTTTGTCCGCCACGCTGGGCTCCCTCGTCGTGGAACGTGGCTGGGAAATGTACGATCCTGGGAATCGTCCCGTCAGTTTAGGCCCTAAACAGCGCCGGCTCTACGTACGGAAACGTACGGCCTGTCGGGGGAAAGCCGTCTGGAAGAGCAGTCTGTGCGTCTGAGAGCGTCGTAAGCAGACACGCCGACAGATTCTCACTGACGTGTGATACCGCGGGGAAAAATGGAGAATTGTTACGGTACGCCGACGGACTATGTCGACCCATTAGGAGAACTAACCCTCGTCCGTTATTACGGTGCTTTCGTGGCCAAAGGTATAACGCTTACTGAATTCAAAGGAACGACACGTTCGGTGCTATCACCACAGCGTGTAAGCTGTACAAGTGGGTTTAGAGGACGAAAAGACGTGAGTAACATTTTTCGGCGATCCTCGGGGTTTTACGAGGATGAAACATTTAAAAGCTTGCACCACGGCAATCGAGTAAACGGCCAGGAAGAATGGCGAAGTGGACCTCTCGAGTGGGAGAACGGTAGGGCGATAAAAGATGCGGGTTGGCCGAGGGTGGCTGAGGAGGACAGGTTCCCCCGGTACCGGGAAGAATGCGAAACTACTCTGCGGCCGTAGCAGAGGGAGCGCAGAAGAGGGACCGTCGCGCGTCTGGCACGAAATGTATGGGCCGGCAGCCTACCGTGAAACACTCCATTCAATGGCGTTTGCTCGTCGGCCGACGGGGCCAGGGGAGAGGGAGGGGAACGGAGAGAAAGCACAGGACGAGAAGTGGAAGGCACCAAGGACGGCGGTCTTTGCGTCTGTGTGCGAGAGTTATACGATTCAACATTCGGTGCACAGCTCGCCGAGGTTTGCGGGACACTCCCGCCTCCCCTCGACACCCCCCTGGGAAGGTCGATCCCAGGAGAGGGTCTGCGTCTGACGGGATAAGAGGGCCGTGAAGGCCGACGGTTCTCAACATCGCCATGTAAACTGCGCCCCGTGCGCTGGACATCCGATCCGCCCGCTCCTCGGAGTTGGAAACAAAGGACGTCATCTCAAAGTAACCGGGGCTACCTGTCGGTGCCAGATATCGCGTCCAAGACAATCCCTCGACTTTATCGCCTTTATCGCCTTCAGAAGGGGACTGTATATCGGAAAATCTCGTAGGATCATTAGCTCGATACCTTCGACCCTCGACACGACGTGCTAATTTCTTTGCTATCTCGCAGGCTCGCTAATTTCGGCAATGACGGAACAGTTGGTGACTGCTTCCTAAGCATTCGTAAACCAACTTGGAGGGAGAGTGCAACGACCTGTACGCTGACTGCTTGTTCGCGAATTAGCCATTAATGAGGTTGTGGGATAGCGTGTGTAGCCGGTCTTAGAGACTAGGTCCTACCGATATCCAATTACGTCCCTACACGTACGGCCTTACGTAATTATCGAGGATGCTGCTGAAGGAAGGTTGACGCTCGTCCTCCCGAAATTACGTCGGCTGGATAATCCCCGCGCCGAGGAGAAGAAAACACGCGCAGATCAGAGGAAGCAAAGAGACCAGGGCAAGGCAACCCATGTACTCGATTGGTCGTTAATTCGCGTCAATTATCGCTGCCTGGTTTATACGTAGTGATTTCGTAACGCTGCAAGGCGCTAACCGTGTATGCAAACATCGTCGACCGTGTCAATTGGGTTATACCGACCTTGGAATTATTATTACCCTCAACTGGAGCACGACATGTCGGGCGCGTAGTAAAACGTGAAACCGTCTGGTGCGTTTGCAGTTGTGACATACGTGCATACTGGTAAAAATGTTTTCATTGTCAATTCTGTATGGCGGTGCTGTTTTTCTGATTATTATCGTCGAGTTAGAGCGTGTAATGCGTAATGAAGTAGCTTTTCAAAGAGCAACCGCAGTCTAAGGTAACGTCCGGGACACGTTGATTGGAGTTCTTTCGCAAGTACGTTGCATTGAACGCCTAAAACGGCAGATCTGTTGGACGAGAGAGCTTGTGTGTCGGTGGCTTGCGAGTGCGTTGACTTAGGGCGCTCAAAGCGGCTGTCGTGTGTCGAAATCAGGTGGCAATGTAAACTGCACGACCCGATAAGGCCCGTAGCACGACGTTGATTTCGCAAAGGACAGCCGATGCCGTGGCCAAGGATATTAAAGCTTACTTTGTACACCGGCGGCTGTTTAAAGTCGACTGCCTCTCTACCGCGAGCCATTAGAATATTCATTAAGATGTTCCCCAGGCAGAAAAGTATACGACTGTGCTGCGGTGGCAATAACCCCGGTTAAAGCGTTTATCGCGTTTCTGCGATTCGTTGAGCGAGAAAAGCAGCCTCGGTTTCACGAGTTATGCCGCGACGCGATCGTTATGAATTTCCCGTTCCCGGGCCCGCAACGTGCCCTAAGAACCGTCTGGACTGCAGTTTTCTCGGTATTACGGGGAATCTGAAGATCAGCGCAGTGCCGGCAGGTCGTTGACTTTTCTTCGACATCGAAAGACCCAGCAGCACAGGTGCACCTCCGGACGTTGTTTATGCTCGACGGTTTCTCTTTCTTCCTTTGGTCCTCTTATCCCTCGGTTTTCTCCCGCGCTATACGGTTATTCGACGTTTCTCTTATCGCGTTCGAGTACGAGCAGGGAGAAAAATGGTCCGGCGAGTTTCAACGGCCACTCGGTTCCTCGACGTCTTCGCTACTGCGACAGGCTTTTCCATTCTTTCGTATTAGTTTGCCCGTCGGTCTCTCCTCTCCATCGCGGCACGGTTGCCTTCGACGACTGGTCCGTTTTCCACGGTGAAAAGCGACGGAGCCAGGGAGGGCCGCTGGGTTTCGAGAAGCCGAGGAACGCCAGTCGGCACGTTCTTATCGTCCGATAACGACGGCTTTAAAAGACCGTCACTCGCCTACCGGTTGCATTGTTTCCAGCAGGAACGCCTTTCCGTCAGCCAAGCACACGCTCCGACTCCATCGCGAGTAAAGTTGGATTCAGTGAAACACCGCAAGACGGAAATTCTTTTCACTCGAGACCATAGAATTACTCGTTCGATTTCAGAGAGCACATCTTTCGGAGCGTAGTAAAACCCCTTCAACGGAATAAAACGTCTCAGCCATTTGTCTTTCCTTGGCCAGATAATAACGTGACATTCTTCGGTGAAATATTCTTTGCGTATTTCGACACGTTTCGTAATCGACGCGACAGTCCGCACTTGACTAAATTTGTACACTGTATTTCTACACGCGTGCTTGCCAGCTCGCTTTACATTCTTCACTTTTTGTTCGACGCGTTACAAAAGAAAGTCTCGATTCGAGCGCTGACATACGTCGACGTTTTAGGAAATCACGTCAACAGTACAGTAAGCCACTTTCGAGTATCGGATTCTTCGACGATTACAGCTACTATAAAAGGTCGGATGAGATAGAACTTGGTTGAACAGATTTACTCTGCATTAATATTTCCTACCATCGAATTCTCAACTTTCACATTACGAAAGTATTTGCTGATGCTGCTAGTTTTAGAGGTTCTTCTTCGCACGTTCCTCTGGCTTATTAAATCAGAGAATTGATTTTAAGAAACACATCTGCGGGCCTTGCGACAGGATTAGCGGCCCCCAGGGACTTACCGTATCCAGATTGAAGAGGCTCGAGACTTTCTTGAGGAACCCGTCCTGCGACTTCTTCTTCCTCCGCGTGGTCATCCTCCAGCCGTGCTGCACGACCCACCGAGCGAATAATCCAATTTGATCCGGCTAAATCCTCAAATCGCGCCACTCATCTTTCTCTTCCGTTGCTCACGCACGAAACGGCACTTAACACCAAAACAACGCAGACGAAGGTTCACGCTCGCACAAATCCCTCTAAGCGTTTAGTTCACGAAAAACGGAACCCAAGTGAAAAGTCAAAAGCTAGTCCTCCCTTGAAACGGAACTTTCTGTCGCGTGTACAATGCGATGTGATTCTGCTTTCCTTCCTGGAATAACAAATGCTTTGGAATTTTCGAATTGACCATAATTGCGCGATAGATTGCGTGTGAACGGCGGTGCCGCGGGCCGATGCTTCAATTACACAAGGCTATCCAAGTAGATTCCTCCTAAAGAGGACAACCGGAATCTTCCGAGCGGTCGCTCGCTCTTCACGGAGAACGGTTTCGAAATCGCCCACACGGCGAAACGGTGAGAGCGATACTATCTTCGCTATTTGTGTAGCACAATCTACCCAGCTGACCGTTCCATAGGTGGGTGTTAGATAAAATTTCAATCCTGGACCCAACGACCAAACAGTGAACGATAAACTACGGTTCAACCGCGCAAGTAGTTCTGATTTCTGAAGTTTGAAAGTCCTAGTGTCAGATTCAACGGTGTACTCAATGCTGAGCTAAATGTTCAGTTCTGATGAATGAAAAAAGGGCTCAGTGCTCACAGGTCTAGTCACGAGGTGAAGCCTACGATGGGTCGTCTGGGGAATAGGAAAGAGAAAAGGGAAATACGAGGAATAGTGGACCCAAGAAGCATGAAACGCTGGGTCAGGCCGTAATTCCCGCTGACGCAGCGTACTTTTTCCATGTTGGAATTCAGTATATTCGTTGCACCGAACACACATCACGCGAGACTGTAGTGTAACTCAATTGATAAACCGCATGGATGACGATCTTGGTAGGTTCCACCGCGTTAACCCAAATAACACGCTGAATTACGTTCGCGTACGGACCGTGAGATCGTTATTGCCGTTTATATTGCTTATTTACGGCCGAAAACCACGGTACGTTCGTCAATCCTGCCGAAATCGATCTTCGCCCAAGGTTGAGTTATTTCGGAAACTCGAATAATGAGACTGCAGTGTAAACTTTCCGCGAAAACCGAAAATATCGTCAGGGAATTAATGAGACGTAAAAATGTTTTGCTAATATCCTCGCTGTCGTTTGAATGAACTCATTCACACGGGACAAATAAAACTCATTCTTTCGTATAATGCTTTATTTTTTGTTCATGGCCGGTAAATATGCGATGACCTTGTACACGGAATATAAAATTTCGTAGGAATGTCGTTTTTCCAACAGATTTTCCGTTCCTCGGTATTAGGTTTGGTAATCGGTAGGGTTTGGGAGAGCCACAGGTGCAGTTGCATAATTCGAACGAAGGTTAGTAGATTCCCTGGTGCCTACAGTGCACTTCGACCCCGCTGATCGGGAATAGTGCACCAATCAACCGACCGATCAGTGAAAGTACGATGTTTGTAGAAGAACGGGATTTCCTTGTACTGGGGATTCTTATCTGCTAGGTTTTCGAAACTTCCACTCATTTAGATAGGACAGAATCTCGGGACCTATTTTTCCTAGAAATTATATTTTAACGACTTGTTCGATATTTCGAAATGCAGCAAGTTCATGTCGTGAGGTGAAATACGAATTGAAATTTCGTGTAAATAGACAGCAAATGGGCGTATTCTTTCCGTTTAGCGATGCGTTCCGGGGATAAAATAGCACGAATGAATTCGCTCCCATGAAACTATGCGATGAGCCTGCTGCTCCCTCGGTTCTCCCCGCTTAAACAGGTTGCTCGTCCGTCTCGCTCCGTTACACAGAACGTGCTCGCGGTTGCGGAAGACGAGCGATAGTCACCTTTATTTCTGACACAATTCATATCAGGATTACATTCATTTACACAGAGTTACATTCTTTCACTGGAACGTGAACGTTAGGGCGGGTATAACAGGACAGTTAGTAGAAAAATAAGAAAGTAAAGACGTATTACAATTTCTTTGTAAGATGGTATTAAGCACGAGGGAAAAATAACTTTCTTAGAGAAGTCTAACTATCGACGTGGGTATAGACGACGATGAAAATACAGCGACGAGCATCGATTTCCACGTGGTGCTTCGCTGCATGATACGACCTATCCGTTCACGATAAGCGATAGACGGAAACGCATCGTCAACTCCGATATATCGAGCGAATAGGTTTTTCGAGTTCTCTCCACTGCAGAGAATTCTAAGCGATCGCGAGTGACAATCGGACGGATGCATCGTCGGGGTGCACTTTATTCGCCGTCACGGTGAAAATCACTGCGTGTCAGACAGAGACACACACACACATACACACAGGTATGCAGCGCATTCCAGAGATTGTGTGTACGTCGGTCTCTCACGCACGTACGCATACATTCTGTACAAACAGGTTGTCCTCACTCATCCGCCCAGCTCGTACTACGAGCCGGTCACGAGATTCTATCCACTGTCGCTCGCACGAACAAGGAAAAAACGCCGGGAAAATAAGCCACGTGAGAGCGGAAGGAGGTGCCTATGGAAAATCAAATGCATCCTTATGCAACTGTGGAAACCTCATGAGCACCGGTGCAGTATTTAACGACGAGGGAAAGGAAGGATTCCTTTTCGCTGCCTGATGGCTACTCCTTGGTAGGAATTTAGGATTTCGTCGATTAGTGGAAGGAAGAGTCGGACACGTCGGCGTTTTTTCACAGAAGGAACAGGTTGCAGCACTCTTCGCCGTGGACTCCCCCTTTCGCGTTTTCCCTCTCTTTCTCTTGGAGCGTAGAATCTACCTTCCTCCCTCGCTCTTTCCTGGCCGCTATTGCAGCTTTCCTTTCTTCCCGGCCGATTTCTACCTGACTCTCGCTGTTATACACGGCCCGCGGAACACCGCCAAAACCCGTGAGGTTAGAAACTCACCGAGCAGCGTAAACTCGTGTACAGTGGACGCAGGTCACACGCGAAACACTCTGAGAAACACGCACGACCGACTTGTGTCAGCGACGCAAACACTACGGCGTCTTGTTCGGGTAAACAGATTGTAACGTCGGTCCCTCTTATCTCGTCGCGTTCTTGGAGACACAAGGGCGCTACCGACGCACCGGTTGCGCGGCACGGAGGTTAGGTTGGCACGAACGCGACTTCTCCTCCTCCCGGCGACTGGACGCTCAAAGTCACGGAACACGCACCTCGCGGGAAACCAAGAACAGCCTCGATTCTCGGCAATCGCACTACGCCACGGATGAGCGATCGTCCTGTGGACCTTACGCGCGGAAACGTCAAGACGGTCGATCGTTTCGTGTCGCACTCTCGCAACCGTACCGAACCTTAGCGAGAACACGGGCCTCTCCGTTGCCGTTGCTGACGTCATCAGCCGCTCGAGAGCGCCCGCCGTGAACCTTGCTGCATGCACGAAAGCCCGAACCTCACCGAATCTGCACGAACCTGCACGAACCTGCACGAATCCGGACGATCGTGCTTCTCAGGTTCGTCCCGAGATTCGTCCCGTCTCTCTCGCACATCGTCACGTTAGGTTCGAGCGTCCTTCTCGCTCGCGTGTCGAGCGAAACTATCTCTTCCTTCGACGTTCTCCCTCGTGCCCTCTCGTTCCTCCTCACCTGCGGCACGACGTTCTCTCTCTCGCTCTCATTACGTCCATCACGGATACTAACCGTGCAGAAGACGTGGGACTCAGGCGGTTTTGCCTGCACGCGAGCACGGTCGCGACCGTGAGATGCAGAATGGTGTTCCACGTTTAAATGCCGGCACTGCACGTTCCTCAACCAAGTTTACGAATACATTACGATAAGAAGTGAGGGATTTTCCCACCTCCTACTTGGACGAAAGAAATAGCACATAAGACGAGCCTTTACCTGAATGTCGTTCTAGTAAATGATACTCAGTGCCTGCAAAGAATACTATAACGCGCGTCTAGTTACGTAAAAAGGGGATCACCTTGAAAAAACGGAGTATCATTTCAGGCAGTGCTGAGTTGATCTTGACACACATTTACTCGCATTAGAAATCACCGGGTATAAATATTAAATATAGTTTGTCAATACATCTCCGTATTTTGTACTCAGAGAATTACAATTTTCATGAAATCCGAGCCATGGAACGATTTGCGACTGCGTCGTCTCATAGCTGATATGTGAATTTTTTGTAAAATTCACTTCCAACATACTCCCAGTGAAACTTGGTTCTGCGGCTTGGTCGACCGCAGGAACCAGTTTTTGCCGGGGTCGGAGGGCATTCAAATTCAACGGAGCGGGATAAGGCGCGTTGCTGCGCGATTTTTTCATGAATGACCGAGAAAAAGAACCGTCGGTTCGCCGCACGAAAAAGGAATATTTCCTCCAGTCGCGTGCCCTGACCGTGTTTGATTACTCTTCTGAAAAATAAACGAGTCTGCGCACTGAGGAAAAAAAGTAGCCGAGACTGTCCTCTTTCTCGCGGAGACCCTTTCAGCACCTTCGCGTCGATCTCCTATGGTTCTCCCTGACTCACCCAATTGCTCCAAGCTATATGACCCGGAAACTTAAACGAACCTTTAGAACTTGCGGGGAGGCAATTCCCCGACGGAATATCGCAGGCCCTGCGAGCTGGCGCGTGTGTACGGAGTCCCAGGAAACGCACAAACGGAGAACAATGTGGCGTTTAATACAGACTGCAATTTGCATCTCTCTAACGTTCTCTTCGAATCGACTCCGATGGAAACCGTGCTCGGAGCGCTAGCGTTTGCGTAAAGGCTTTGACCGAGCTTTCGGGTGCATTTCGCCGATATGCAGAACCAAAGGATCATACTGGATTCTCCAGAGACATGACGGAGGCAAATTTTATGATCCTAACGAAATCATACCTCTTCATCCCTAATTAATGGATAAACGTAAGCCCTTTGTTCGGGGTGCATCGGCAAAGCGTACACCTCGACATACCTCTGCTCGCGGTTCGGTCGATTTTTATTCCAAATCCAATTATACCGTGGTTGCAGTTGCAACTGACACCTGTGCAAAATGCAACGCAGATTTCTGCTGTTCAACCGATAAAACAGTCGTTGGGAAATGCTTTTGCGCGAATACTTGTACAAACAGGTGCACTGTACAGGCCAAATATTAAATTAGCGGCATTCGGAATATGCATTAGGGATACGTGCTTTAATAGGCTCGAGATTAACCAAATAACAGACGGGGCTTTCGTGCTGTTAACATACTATTATTCACCTATGCGAATTAAACAAGATTCGGTATTACTCACGCGACGTAGTGCAAATTGACATTCGGCATTCTCGAGAGTGTAACTACTTGAGATCACAATGATTATCTACTTACACACTTGTCAATGGGCTGGGAAGGGATATGGGAAGAACAAAACATAAAAAACACGTGTTGATGGAATGTTAAAATATGTGTTTATTCGATCACTTAGATTGTCATAAATGTGTGTCTAAATGGCGCGCCTTTTTGCGGGGTTGTGTGCTACACAATGGAGAATCCCCCTTTTCCGCAGGTTCCTGGTTATGAAAGAACAAATGGAGCAAAGTTCTCGAACAAGTCGATCAATAAATGACAGGGGATGAGGATATGAAGAGACGGAGCAGAAATTGTTGATTGCCAGTAGCTGTTAGTAATATTTATGCAGTTAGTTGCTGAATCCAAAGCCAAAGCAGAAACTCACTTTTCTTCTGCGAATGCAGTGCTCGTAAATTGAATTAAAAGCCTTTTACAACAGAAGCGATTGGTCGGCGGAATATGACTACACAATGAAATCGTTTTATGTATCACGGCAAATACGTCAAAATCCTTTTGGCTGCACGGAGCGCAACGAGAATTTTCTGCCAGCCAATCAAGTGGACCAAAGCAAACTTAATGACGTCCCACGGTAGACAAACCGAGTTGTACATCGGAAAACCTTTCATATTTCGCGTGAAAACCGAGTCGCTTCAGGACACGAGGGAATAGGAAGAAAAAGTAATGGTTGCATAAAAGTAGATGAAGAATTTTTTGCAGTTCCATTTAAAATTCTGTTGATTTCCGAGCGACTTTTGCACCTTTGATCGAGGTGAACGGAATCGAATTCGGGTTCATCGGGTCCCTCGGTATCCCGTGAAATACGTAGTTACTCTAATCGCGTTGAGGACACGTCGATCGTTGAAAGCCCCCGAATTTCCTAAGCACTCAAATTCGCGCTTTCTCCGGCGAATATTTTCGCGAAAGCCATTTCAGCGAGATTGGACGAAGCTCTCGGCGCAGCAAACCGTGTCCCGCGCGTGCTATTCCCGCGGGAGCTCACGTCTGCAGGTCGTCGCGAGATTTCCCTCAGCACGATATTTCCTCCACTGGTGTTCTGTTCCTGCCAAAGGACGGATCATTACGTACACGCGCGATCGAGATTTCGACGGACGATAAGAGTATGGATTATGGCCGTGTTTTTCCCAAGGATAAAGTGCCAAGGTTTCACGATTTTTCAATGCCCACGTATTCCCGCTTCAAAGAGCGGGAGAAACCGCGAGATTCAACGGCGAAAAGCAGCAGACGCTTTGTACTCGACCGGAGGCGAAAATCGTAAGAAAGATGGCAAAGACGTATTGTCGATATCTCAAACAGGAAGGAAAGCAGACGGTACCGTTTCCTTCTGTAACGTCAAAGAGACGACGGTTGAAAAAGCATCGAGTTTCGTGGATAAAATTCCCCCGACGAAATTTCCCGTTTCGAGCCGCTCAGTCGGTTCTCGAATATTTTAGCGAAATTTTCGAGTGCGAGGAACGGCCGCGTTTTTAATCGTGGACGCGGATATTCCCGAGAATCAACCGAGCACGGCGGAGAAATATTAAACACGAGAAATCGAACGACGCCGGAACATCATTTTTCCATAAGCAGATTGCGAGAAGCGACCGCCTGCTCCGCGCCGATATCGAGGTTTAACGAATCCTTTTAAATTCACGGCGCGTAGTACCTAACAGCCTTCTCCTCGTCTGCCGCTATCAACTCTCCTCCTTTTTCCTCTCCCACTCCTCGACCATCTCCTCCCTTCGTCCCGACATTTCCGTCCTTGATTTTTTATTGCGCTTTCTCCGCCCCTCGTCATATTTGTTTCTCCTCATTACTACCCTCGTGGTCTTCAACATTTTCCGCGCCTTATCTTTTACCCCCTTCTCGTTCCTTACTTCAAATTGTCATGGTGAATTTTCTGTTTGCCCGGAGCTTTTTCCTCCTTTCACGATTCAAGGCCTGTCCCGAGTTTCGTGTACGCGTCTCAGTCGCAAGCTGTATCGGCGTATCAGCGCGGAACAGAGCCCCAAGGCGAAGGTAAACCCGATTAAGCGTCAGCATTGTTAAGCGTTCGTTCTATACATCGCCGGTGTGGACTGGATTATCAAACGGTTTGCCGTCACGGGGAGCGGGAAGAGCGTGGTGGTGGCAGTGCCTCTGGCACGTACCATGTGTGCAGCTTCCCCACCTCGACCCCCGGTCTCTCCTTGAAGGGGGATCAGAACGATAAGGTAAGATCGATTGCTCGACCCGTCCAAGTGCCAACTCTAGCAATGCGCCACCGTCCTGAGTACCCAGGCGATAACCCCGGCTTTGCATAATCGAGAAGTGCACGCTGGACGTTTTTCCAGCTCGTCTGGGAACCCAACGACGTCCCACTGAATCGCCCCGCGATCGTGCAACAGTCCATCTTCGGCCATTCTCTCATGCATGGAAAGCACCGGTTTTACCAACAACTAGGACGACCTTACCGTTCGACGGACACTCCGTTTTCAAGCAAAGGATGATAAAGTTCACTCGAAAATTCACGGCGCCGTTCATCGATTTACAAGTTGCCTGTTTATTGAGTCGGTACGGAGAAATTGATGGAATTAACTAGACTCGCTAAGCGTACTAACTGACGGTCTTTCGATTATTTAAAACACCTCGTTGGTCTTTCTGTGGAAATTGAAAGAAGGACTTTGAAGTGCTGCAAAGCAAATACTTCCCAACAGTCGGCTTTAATTCACGTACCTTTGGACGGACCTCGTTCCAGACGTTCTCCTCAAAGATTTTATCAGACATCAAGGAAGAGGAGACGTACCGTGTAGGAGGACTTTTTACGCGGGTTTTCGGGAAATTCATGCATAATACATGGCTCCGATACGAGTGCACACACGAGAAACGATAGAATTCCGGACAGAGCGAAGCCTTACGAGGAAAGCGAAGCGCGTGCGGTGCGATACGAGGGCAAATAAAGGGAAGAACGGGAAAGAAAGAGCTTTCAGTGAAGAAGAAGCAGCGAGGGAGTGTCATGCTAGATCTCCTTTCAAAGGGATTTCAAACGACGGTGCTTACCTGGTCGCCATCGTGCCCCTGCCAGCTGTCGTGACTCTGAAAGAAAAAAGAAAAAGGAAATTATACCACTGGAAGCAACTGAAATGTCGCGTAAATGTTGTACATGCGCGCTCAGCTACAAATTCTGCTATTCTCCCTGGTATTCGATAGCAATAAGATAAAATAATACGTCGGTAGAGTGCGCGCGTTGCATATTGAATTTCCGAATGAAACGCGTCTCTCTGGTCGAGCGGAAGAGGAGGATGGCGATTTCGTGGAAATTGCGAGTCGATCGTCGTTTGGGAAAATGTCGGCCGATGCGTCGTCGATAAGAAGAAAGCTTCGCCGGGGGGCAGGAGGAGGAAAACCTCATGGACGTACGATACAAAGGACTTCCTCTCGGGCAAACCTTCGTCCCTATCCCCTCGTGGTTCTCTGGCGAATTCGCAGCCATTACCGGCGGCTTCGCTATTCGGCAGATCGGAAACCTGGACTCGTAAGTTTCGCGAATAATAGTCGTCACCGTGATCGCGTATACAGCGGTGATTGGGCAAGAGCGAGGGGGGTGTTCTCCCCCTCCGGGCACCGTTATTTCAGTCCTTCCAATGGCGCGTGTTTGATGTACTACCATTGTGCCGATAGCATTGTCTCGAAAATAAACGAACCCGAACGGCAAACTCCGGCAATTGTAGGAACTGCGAAGCTCCGATGCTGCTCTTTGATTTTCATTCCTTCCCGGCCACATACTGCATCGACATCAACTCCCCCGCTCGGCGTCTTATGCGTCGTCCAATTTTATCAACCGTTCCTGACGATCGGTGTTTTCGAAATTTCGACATCTCGTGGCCGATCACCTACGAGTTTCCTTTCAATTTTCCGGGCTGTTGGCTCGCGCATTGGGGTCACGTAGAAATTTGTGTATTGACGGACAGGCTGGATAGTGCTTGCCTCGACGAAAACCAAGGAAAGACCTCCTAACAACCATCGGCATATCTTCACGTCTGTCTGTCTTCAAGAAACGTATCGAATCGACGTCATTTTTTACAGCCTCACGAGGGAACATGGCGATGACGATGCGCGACATATTCGCATCATCTCCCCCAAACCATATCGCTTATCAGGGAAATCAAAAAAATCGAGTCAGGGCGGAAAGTGGATGACGCGTCGGGGAAATTGAAATTTTTCCTCGATCTTCGCGGATATCACATTGCTCGCGATATTTCCGTCGAGTAAAACCGATAAAACGTAGTTTCCCGTTATTTCGCCGTCACGAGAGGGGAAGGGAGGGGAGGGACAGGGTCACGCGACGTCAGGCCGGTTTCCAGGCAATTTCGCTAAAATACAGGGAAATGACGTCCGCGGTATTCCACGAATTCCGGTAAAATACGACTCGACGCGGTGCACTGCAGTCGTCAATATTCTATTAGGACAAAGCGCCAGTGAGTGGGTCGATGGGCAAAATAATGATCAGCGTCAAGCGGTCGGGATGGGAATTCAAAGTAAACTTGGCAATTGTCCGGATTTCGATGGATGGCCTATCTGAGGGTCAAAGGGCGTTTTAGTTTCGTCGAAATATCGGGGAGAATGGGCTGGGCCGTCTAGCGTAACTCGGTTCTGCTTGACAACGGGGTGTTGCCGATACATCAGTTTGCCAAACGTTTAGCACGTGAACCTCTTTAGAGGGCTGAGAGTGGCTCGCGTGTCACGCGCCATCCGCCACGGGGATCATCGCCGGGAAGGCACGGGGAAGTGTAAGCTCGACGCACATGGAGGAAATTATCCGTGCTCCATGTAAGAGGGTGTTGGAGGACCCCACGAGCCATTAGTATCAAAATCCCATTACGAGGGGAGGTGTGTCTCGGCGGATTCGCCGGTCGAGACGGATAATACCGATATCAATTTCATGTCGCCGAGGAAAAACAGACGTCGAGAGGGAGTCTCCACAGTCACTCGTTCTCCCCCTATCGTCCTTTCTATCGCACCTTCGGTCGTGAGATCGATCGAGCCGGGGATGGGGAAACACGACCCGGCAGCCTGGGTTCACCACTCCACCGACTCCAAATCGTCCCCCGTTATGGATAGAGTAATTAATGACGCGCTAGATTGATTCTATCCCCGAGTGCTCCCCTCCGAGGATTCATGTTTTTCTCGCCCTGCTCCCTTCCTTCTGATCCTTTAAGCTTTCAAAATACCGCTACGCACTACAGTCATAGACAGCACTCGTAATAAATTTATCCTTGCATTTCCTTATTGCGTCGGAATTGCGCATTTTCAAAGCAACGTGCAAGTGCATATTGCGTTACCCGTGATTCGAAATAGAACGCGACTTTGGCAGCGAAGCTTAATGCGGCGCGAAGTGTGTCCCGGGAAAAGTAATTAACGGGATTGCTGGCATCATCTCGACACGTAGGCCTTGCATTATGCAGCTTTGAAATTCAGCTATTTACACGCTTGCATCGCGTGGACAAGTCAAATCCATTAGCCGCGGTTCGTCTCCTCTTCAGGCGCTCCGATGGACGGACAATCCATTATTAAATTACTGGCAATGATATAATTTCAATCTCAATACCACTGAAGCGCAGCCGTGATTAATTAATACATTTTATTGTTACCATTGAGAGTGGTTATAGCGAGGTTTTTGAAGATGCTACGTTGCCGAACGCAGGGGGAATAGGATAACTGCGGAAGTTAGGGCAACTTTCTAACTCCGGCATGTCAATCGCGTTCTGACACGAAGATTACCATAAGAAGTTAGCGTAGTTCGAGGGGAAAGACGTCGATAACGCGACAAACTTTTTCGATTTCCAGCGCATCGCGGCCGGGCTATAAGCGAGGACGAAAGGCCGAAAATGCATTTGAAACGTCATCCGATCAGACGGACTTGGAGCGGAAAGCTGGCGGAACGAGAGGAAAAGCCGAGCGACGGCCAGACAGTCGCCTTCTCCAGCAACGGAAGATTTAATCGCTTAATGAAGTTAAACGCGCCGTTAAAGCCGACTTGAGCGCGCGACCAGCCGCGTTGGAAAACGAAGAAGGAGGGGGTGGTCGCGGGAGGGACGAAAGAAGAGGTATCATTGTTTGCACAAGTCGTGCCAACGGCTGCATTAAGAACTTCATCTGCTACGCTCCTTCCGGACTTGATTTTCAATTCGCCCAGCGCCGCGGTGATTTCGTTATCCCTATGGAATTATACAACATTCTCATCCGCTCGGGAAAATACCGTCATGTCCCGGCGAACGGTAGGACTGGCTTAAACAGGGTTGCACAAACTACGGCAGGGAGGGAAAGTGACTTTTTGGGTCCGAGCGAATGTCCTGGAAAGGTTTGATTGTCCCGCGGGCCTTAGAACAATTACAAGACCTTTCGGGAACGATATGCCGGAAAGTGAAAGGTCGGGCCCGGGGGAATGATGCAAGTTTCCTCGATTTCTGAACAGTGTGCCATGATATTCGTCCATTTGGCGATGATTAATTCGCAAAGGCGAAGCGTCGTCGGGGCGACTTAATCGCCGAGTTCCTACTTAGGCAAATTGGCGGATTCCCGGACTTCTCGACGGCCGCAGAGACTACGTAAACCAACAATGGCCGGCTAAAAGTTTTCTCGTTTGCGATCAACTTTATCTTCCGAGCCTCTCGTTTAATTACGCCGGTCGTATTATTTGCGTTACTCCTTATCTCTGCCTCTGCCCTGTACACCCGCGTTCACCCTTCGTCGGCCCCCTTGCTCCCCTCCCTTTCCGCCAGCGATGTGTAAGACGGAGGGTATTCCAGATACTTTCCATTTTGCGGCGTCGTTACTCAAACCGTTACCCTTAGTGTATTTATTGCAAACAGTCTCACCGCTAAAATAACAGGCCCTCTTATTCCGCCGGACATTGTCTCAAATTAGCATATATATTGAAATTATCATTTTTGCCAGCCACGGAAAATTAAGGAACGCCGATCGAACGATCACGTTAAAATATCAATCTGTAACTGCTGATTCTTGGAGCGAAGTACGTTTACGCTCCGAGACTTTTGACTGCCTCCAATGGCCGTAAAATGGGTACTTTGATTCAGTTTTGATGGGCTTTAAACGAGGGTCAGAACGTTATCGTGGCGGACAAGAAGATTAGCGAGGGAAAAAGGGGCTTTACATTTTATGATCCCGTCTCTCGGGGTCGTCGATGGTCCTTCTTCCACGTTGCTTTTTTTGCAATTAACGTCCCGGCCCCTGTTTTCGCGGATTAACCGAAATGCACGTCAGAGGCCGCGGAGCAGAAAAACCTGAGGACCCCGGCGCTAATTGCGTTTCGACGGGAAGCTGTGGTTAATGACGATGGGGGCGGGGGAGCAAGAAAGATTATTGGCCGTCACCAGCACCCTCGTCGATCCAAGAAGAGAAGTAGACGAGAAGGATGGGATTAGCCATCTTCAGAATCTGATTAATCGATGCGCGTACCTCTAATACATACGATGTTTTGAATTTCAACAGAGACTTTTACCCCCTTTTATCTCCTCCTTCGTTGTTCCCCCCGCGCGCCAAATCCCTGTCCCATTGCTCTTTGTTTCCTCCTATTTAACGGGAGGGTCACGTGGTGCCAGTAATTCCCGCAATTATTATCATTATTGCAATTAAACCGAGTGCAACTCCAGCGGTGACACTAAAACGCGACGTTAACCCGCGGGGGCTGCAAGATAAGAAGGTATCTCTCTGGAAATGCATAGAGCGAGGAAATTCGCCACAAAATTTTATCAGCCACGTCACACGAAGGTGTGTATTTAGCGTGCTTCATAGACGACGACGGTCGGTAAAACTCAAACGGTCCGAAAGTCAGGCGTGAGGGTCGAGGGAGGAAAGGAATGGGACAGGGCCGAGCCGTGGAAGCTCTACTTACGAGCAACTCCGAGCCCTAATACTCCGATTTAACGGCCAAGGGGGGATTAAATCGCCGTCAAAGACGTACGGGCCAACAAAGAGATTGCCGAGGAGTGCTTTTCTCCCTGGGGAATGGTCCTTCCCCTTTCTTCCCTCGTTTCTTCCTTTCCTCGCTGGCGGAGCTGTGTCTGTTGTGACGTCATAATTGGGTCATGAGTTTCGGCCGGACTCAAAGGATTCCGGGAGATTCGCAGGAGAATCGGGATTACCAAGCAGCCGGTCATTAGTATACAGAACTACGGGGGAGGTCCTAGTTATTCCGTAAATAGCCGGAGAAATTCTAGTCCCGCGAATACCCGGGCTTTATGGAAAATATTTATTACCATCGTTACGCGATGCGAGTAGTTTCCGTGAAAAGGGGGAGGGGGGGGGATTAACCGACAGGACCATATCAATAAAGTGAGATAACACGAAAGAGACGAAGTTTAACGCTCCAGTTTATCCATAACACTTCCGCGTAAGCGGGATGGTTCGCAGGTGGAGCGACAGACATTAGGAATTTTGTTATCACCTTCCCTTGATCCCGCGGGATGATAAAATGAACGATGATACGCTTTCTATTGCTTTATCTCGGTTCATACGTTCAGATGATTTACTGGACGAGGGGGGATTATCCAGGACGCCGTGAATTGCCTTGTTATCGCGTTTCGGTGGGATCGTCAGGGCTGTCGGGACTGTCGCGAGGTGTCTTAATTACACGAAGGTGACGCCCGCGATAATTAATAGAAGCGGAATCACCCGCGCGAACAGCGAAACGTTCGTCGAGGCTGAGGGGGTTGCCTCGTGGGCGGGAGCTTCCCTTAATTATTAACGATCTCTCTCCGCTCTTATTCTGCGAATCATCGGGGAGTGGGAATGTCATAAATAAGTTTGACCCTCCCACGTAAGATGAAGCAATCTCATGAATAGGGGGGGGGGGGTTAAGGGAAATGCCAGAAGTTTCAACAAATCATCGACGATTCCCAAACGAAATTTTTTGTCGAAAGCTTTTTTTTCCAAGTACGTGAGATTGTACAGTGAGAAAAGTTTCTTTTTACCGCTGGCCAGTAGTAATTTGCAATGGAGCGTAGAATTTAACATTACGTAGCTCGGCAGGGACGAAATTAAAAGCCGTTTAACGCGTTTCCGACTTTCTTCGACGCTTGCCGAGGTCGTTACAGGCTAATTAGAGGCTTCGGTTCGTTAAAACAGCGAGGCTACCATGTTTATGCATGCGACCGCAATTAACGAGAATCGCAGTAGGTGATAAACCGCTGAGAGGATTTCTCGTTCGATACTTTTAACAGTCTCCCTGGTAAAGGACCATTTTTTACTCGATATGCACACGTCGAGGTAATCCTCTGACGAGCTTTTTTCCCTTCGGAAGACAATATCGACACCCGAACGAGTTCCGCCGAGGTTTTTACGATTAAAGTTACGAGCGGGACATAAAAACGTCGGAACAACTGCAAGTTCAACTTACAACGAAGACCGTCATTTCCTTCCCTTTGATTTCGGCATACGCCGGCCGGGCTGGTATTAAAAATTTCTCCTACCAATAGACGTACAAGTCGGGGTTTATGGAATTGTTGAAATTTCCCGGAAAGAAAGGACGATTCATGGCCTCCCGAACAATGAAAAGGAACCAACAAAAGAGACGTTATTTATTATCGACGTCTCGTGAGCCTTGTATTTCTTGTTTCATTATTGCAACTGCATTGTTCGCCCTCGGTACGTTATCTTTCGTTCAATACTTTAGTGGTCTGTCTGAGAAACTTCGTCTAGTCGTAGGTTTCCGAAGGTTGACTTCGTTTTCGTTACAAAATTTCGTCGTGCTTTTCGGGGGTTTTAATCCAATCGGTGCGCTCGTTAATGTCTTCACGATAATATGGACGCGAAGCTGGAGGTAAAGCGGAGCGGCAATTCGCGAGACGTATATCGTCCTTGGGCTGATCAATGCACGTTTGGCTAACGATCAACGTCGGCTTAACGACCTCGCTCCGACGATCACCATGGAAATTTTCGTGCCGCCAACACCGCACGTGTGCCCGGCCAATACATTAATTCCCTATTAAGCCGGATCTCTTCGATAAATATTCCATCCCCGAATGTCTCCTTCCAACCGATGGGATGTCCTCCAAATAAATGAAATTAATTCCCTAGCCTCTGGCCTCGGAATGCCTCTGTGCTCGTCAATTTACTGACGTTAAACAGACCAGGCTCGCAGGAGGACGGAGGATGCAAATCCACGGATTAATTAGAGGCGCATTAAGGCACGGCTCGGTGCATCGTCGTTATTGCTGGGCACGGGCTACTTGAAAAACAACATCGCGTATTTACATACATGAGGGGACCTTGAAAAACAAGTAATTTCTAGGGTGCATCGTATTGCGCTTGTACAAATCCGTTCGTGTAAACAGTCGCGTTGGTGTAGCACGATTACCCGTCCGCATTGGTGTGTAGCAGGCGTAGGTGCTATATCATATGCATACGTAGACCCTTTACAGGTGTATCGACCATGTATGCGTACGACGAGCAACTCCGTGGCACGTTTCTAGTCATGTACGTGCATGCAGGGAGGAAAATACAATTGGTGTCTGTGTGTGGCAAAGAGGAGGCCGTGAAACGCATACATATTCAAAGACACGCGTGTGCGCCCGTTCGCGCGTGAATATTTACAGTGAGCTCGCAAACGACGGGACGACGGTCCCCGACATACGGGATCCGCCATTCTCGCCCGTTTACCACGGAATGCAATTTCGCGTTGCCGGCCCGCTGCATCTCGCCGACACACAGCGACCCACGACAGATTACCGCTTTGTTTGCGCTTCCCCCAACGGCAGGGGCGATACTTCGAAACGCAATAAAGATCTCTCTCTCTCTCGACTGCTCGTCTGGGTGTATAGCCCAGGGAAGAAGGGGGGGAAGGGATGGGCGAAGAAGCCCGTAGGACGAGCATCACCCCGGAATTTCTCGTCCTGCCAACGGGACTTGTCGATATTCCCTGAAGAAGGCAAGCATCAAGGTCAACATTCAAGCACCCCTTCGTTTCTGCAATTCAGTCGACGATAAGACGATGCGAATTCGTTTTAAGCTCGTTTTATCGTGACCGATGTCACAGGGGGACGGCGAGGGGCGGGTAATTAATACCGCGTAATTTTCTCCAGGATCCACAGCGAGGACGGAATGCAATTACGTGACGGTGCAGTGACGTCGGTGGAACAACGAGGCGCGGCTGATTACCACTTTGTTTGCATTCCAGGGCGCAACAGCGACGGATCGAGACGCAATAAAGATCTTCGCGGGGATTATGCAACGTCCTCCCCCGGAGCGTTGCGTCGCGTCGCGACGACGACGTCACGTACAGCGGATAAATTAACACAGGGAGCAAGCCAGCAGCGGTCGGGTCAATTCCTAATCTTCCCGCCTCCCTTACCCCCGCTTCCACGTCGCTCGCGCGTCAATTGGACCGACTGATAACGAACTGGCTGACAAGCGACGTACGACCGATACGATTATTGGCCAAAAAGAACAACGCAGGTGAGAGGTGGGGGGGTGACTGGCCGGAGCCCAAAGGGATGGACGCGTGTATAATCGAATGGCGGAGGGATGGAGGGGAGGGAGGCGTATGTGCAGGTCGTTAACGGCTAACCGGCACGAAATTGAATTCAAATTGATTCGGGGAGTCGGCGAATTAAAAAGGAAATCGATTGTCGTCGATTAAGAGCGTCTGCCAAACGCAGAACGTCGATGAGGGAAAGGGTATTGCGTTGCAGCTCTACGATCAAGTGAAATTCACCTCGATAGATGAGCCTTTCGAAAACCCTTCCCTCCAAGGTATTATTCAATCAAGTTTCGCCCACGTCGAATCTGTCGATACCCGCGAGAAGCGAAAATTGATACTCCAACTGCCCTGCGGAACAGAGATTTTCTGCCTTTCCTCTCTTAAGGATTATGACATACAGTAAAATTAATAAACGTACAAACGGTCCAAGGACTTTGTTTTGCTTTACAGCTACGAGTGTTGTTTCATTTCCGTACTACCGCCTGGTGTACCGATGGAAAAGCAAAATTCTTGCTTTGTTAATTCAAGTTGGTTTGTTGGTGAGGTCATTTTGAGCGGCGTACCTGTCGAAGTATCCGATGAAGCTGTTCCGAAAGTTCGGGAGCCACCGGGCGGAATTCTCCGAGTGGTTTCTCGCCGTTTTACCGGACGGCAAGCATTCGGATAACTTTAAGTACCGAGCACATTCCTCGCGAAAACGGCGTGCCACTCGCGTCGAAATTCACCACGTCGAGGATTCTTCGGTACTTAACGCGACGCCGGGGAAAGTCGGCTAGTTGAATATTCTTCGACATTACGAGTTCTACAAGTTGCACCTTATTAATTTAAGTTCTGCAGAAATTCCCCGGCTGCCATTTCACTTCCTTTAATAATTTTTTAATCGCACCAGCCATTCGTGGGGAACATGGATTTTTTGTCTCTTTAATATCGCTTTCCACCGATCAATCGGTCCGTGTCCCAGCACTAATATCCTCGAGAATTCTGCGGGAACGAGAAAGACGGGTAGACGTGAGAATACGCGAGGGAAACAAACGAATGGATGGCAACTCGATCGAATTTCTGGCTTGAATGATCAAAACTACGTATCCAGGCATTGCACAAAGGCTCGTTATCGCGGCGTATTACCTGCCAGACCGAGATTACCCTGTCCTGAGTTTCCCTGGGGAGCGCAGACGGCGAAATCAACGTTGTTCTGACTACTGCACGCGACCGTATAAACGCGCTACGAGCTTCCCAGCAAGTTTTGCCGGGAGCCCTGAACTTCTCGTCTCCCGCGGGATTTGGCTGTTACGTTAATATACGTCCGGGCATTCGTCGGAGCCTTTTTTCTTGGATACAAGCGGAACTCGTTCCAGGGAAAAAGATCATCGCTACGAGTCTCATTGCTTTCTCACTGCAGGGTTTAACGACTACTCCATCATGTACGTTAATCACTCGTATCAATCATCCCCTTGAGCGTGGAGAAAGGCGGAGCGAGGGGAAAGATGAAATATCGTTATGACGGTAAAAGACGATGACCGCTGTAAGAGTTCTCACAAAAGCTTTCATTTGTTTCACGTTTCTTTAAAAGCCTACACGTTTCTCTGAGCGTCTACTATCTGGCGGGGCAAAGCTCTCGCGATAATCAAGCGCCATTCTACATTTTCGTTGAAAGTCCGGGACGGCAGGACGGGAAACGAAGAATTATAATATCGTCGGTGGAAACGACGACGTAACTCTTGGCCGAGTAACTAAATCGGCCTGGTTCTCCGCACCGTCCCGCGGCATAAGTACTTGTTAGCCGAGCCGGGGTCGGTCGTCTCCGCCTGCGCGATATATCCCCGAGCGTTTCCCCCGTTTTCGCCCTGTAAGCGAGAGGGCGAAACTCATGAATAAATGTACCGCGAACCACTGGCGAAAGCGAAACGAAGAGGGATTAGGGGGTGCGGGGGAGGGGGGCTGGCAAGGCAAGAGTAAGAGGAATCGAGTGTAAGGCGGTGAAGTGGATAGGGGGTAATAGGCAATACGGCAAAGAAAATGCAGGGACTTTCGAGAGGTAAGCTGGCAATAAAGGAATGCCGGGTAAACTTGGAAAAATCGATGGCGCATAAATCAGGCGCCGCATCTAACCGATGCAAAATCCCATCATCTTTTCCGATCGATCCGATCGAACAAGTCTGCAAATTGCCCGCGTTTCGTCGTGCGCATTGGCGATGCAGTGGCGACTGAAAATTAGCCAGAAGTCACTGGCAACCCCTGATTATCGGGCGGTTCGTTATATCGATTTCGCGCAGAAATTGCAGGCTTCGTCGACGGGTCCGAGCTGCCCGTTGGAACTTCGCCTGGGTCTCAATTTTCCAATGGAAATCCCAAAACCGGTGGACGGTGGTGGCGACTGTCCATTGTTCGGCGACACTCCCCTCGAGCGAGGGAAAACCACGCTCGATTTGGCGGAAGGTGAGATGCTCGGTTTCCTCTTTTACGCCGGCTTTTACGAGGCGGGAGAGTGCGCGGGGAATTGTGAATGTAAGGCGAGCGGTCGTTGGTACGCGTATTTAATCGAAAGTCCCGTCGCCTGGCGCGTTAACGCGAGATAACGCAACGATATCCCGTAACACCGGCTCGTACCGGCGAGGGCTTTAATTTCCACCTGCCCTCTTCCCTTTTGCCGCTGTTCCCCGCAAAGCCGTCGTTAAAAAGCTGCTTTTATTCGACCCACGTCCTCATATCCGCGGTCTCCTCTTCATCGAAATAATGAATTCCACCCTTAGAAATAATAACCTCGGTCGTTAGGCCAGGTCGATACGTTTTCCCGTGTACACCGTATTAATTAAGGAAGATATTTTTCGCAGGATTCTCGCCAATCGTCAGAGACCTGCACTGGTATTTTACAATTCCGTTTTGGCATGGCACTGGGCAGTCGGTTTTCCAGGCCCTCACATTTCTGAGGGTTTCGCCGCGAGTCCGGTAGATTTCCGAGGCCTTTGCCCTGCGTACATAATTTCGCAGGAGGTCAGGCACTTTGACGCGGCCCATTTCCTCGGGTAGTGCTCGTTCCTCTTCCCCTGCAGGTCCTCATCCCTTCTCCTTCTCCTTCTCCTTCTTGCCCTCGGGCCAACCCTCAGCTCGTCACGTGTCTCCGTGCATATGGATCCCCGATGCAGATGACCCACAGATTAGAGGCCGTGCCCGAGGCTTCTTGCTTTGAGACGTCGGGACGCCCCCGTTGGCCATTTGTGCCCGGCGACCGCTGTTCACGACAAGCATACGACGGCCATTAATAACAAACGTCCAATGACCGGCACCGTTCTGCCGGAGCGTAATTCTCAGGGCGAGTAACGGTCTTCACGTTCCGTCAAACGTGTCCCATTGACTGTCCTTCATGAGAGACGTCATTGCCGAATATTTTCCTTCTCCTCGTTGGCATTAATCCCTCTCCATCAATCGTCCTTATGGCAGAGAGACCGGCATCGTTTGAAATAGGCGTGGAATTTCAACTCCCACTCCGCTGTCTGTCAATTCGCGGCGGGGGTAACGGTCACAGAAGGGATCGTTTGAACGTTTATTTGCAATTGGTACATCGTCGACGAGTCAGCCGGTCCTCGACGAATCCTCCACGCACAAACGGCTCATTTCGGATTAATACTCGAATTCCGGGCGACTGTTGGAAAGGATAGGAAGCACGCGCGACAGACTTGTCCCGTCTAGTATCGATCAAACGACTGTTAAGTATACTCCAATGCGACGGAAGTACCTCTAACCGATACCACGATACGTCCCGCTTGTCAGACGCATTGCAGTACTCTTGTCCGTACTCCAACGTCAATACACACGCGTGTGCACTCGCGTGAAAGAGAGAGATCGTCCAAGGATTCCACGCGGGCAATATCGAGGAGCGGGGGGCAGATGTTCAGCGTGTCGAATGCTGGGAACGATAGCATAAAAGTCGAAAAGTAGATTCTCGTTGGTAGAACCTTCGCCACTTAGAAACAATCGTCGAGAGATTCTCGAAATTCGTAAATTCAATGCTCGTTTTAAAAGCTGATTGGAAATGAAATTTCAAGGCTCACAGAGGGTTCGTGTTAGATGAATTGTGGTCGTCGGTGTTATCGATGACGTTTCCATTCGTCGCGTTCGCTAACGTTTTTTCAGCGGTCGGTTAAGAGGACCGTGGGAAAAAACGATCCGCCAAGTAATCCGCAGACTTTCATTTCGTCTATCGCAGTGTTTGCTCTGCAGCCAAAGCCAACCGCGCCGTCATATCGGATGGGCCGTGTTCCAAGCTGGAAAAAAACGCGAGTGAGCGAGCTGCGAAGCCACGGCGTTTCTGCATTCGTAAACGATAAATTCGTCGCGAAGCTCCCACGGCGCGTAGGCTCTCATGCTGTACCGGAAAACTTGGCAAAGCTCGAGATTCTCCCCTCTGCTCCTTGCCCCTCCGGCGCGCCCCTTGACTTCTCTGGCAGACCGGCGAAAGGCGAAAGTCAAACAGACCCTTCCGCACGAATGGCCAAGGTGTGCCGAGAAATCTCTCACCGAAGAAGTAGGAAGGACTTGGCAGTTCTTGATTATCTTTGATCTTGCCTACCGGACCGAGGATCTCGGCTCTGAGTCCACTTGGAAGCGTCCTATGGTCTATGATATTAATTTTAGCCTTATACTCCAACGGTAAACAGGTTAATGGTAATTGGAGAATTCACGTCTGGAGGAACGGTCATCGAATGGGTGTTCCTGGGATTTCGGGGGTCGGCTGAATGGCAAACGTAGCTCGACGCGCGTTATCGGATCAGCACGGACATTAGGGAGTCTCCTAACGGGAATTGTCGACGGGCCGAAGGCGGATGGTGGTTGAGACCCGATTAGGGTCCCGGGGTGAGCACGCTGCTGGCCGGCAGTGATCAAACCCCGTCGGGGGTTGCCCATCCCCCCTTCCCAAAACCGACCCAGGGGAAAGCAGGCACTCGCGTAATGCGTTGCGCTATCACCGCACTGCGGCCTATTTAATTAGTTCCGGGGCTTTGTGCTTCGGGTAAACTACGCTTTGTCCGCTGTCGATCGACCGAAACTGCCACGGCGATGACGCGATTTTCCTCTGATGACTGCCTCATGACGTCGCCCACGTGTTTCAATTCGATCTTATTAAGCGAATGAACAGATTGGCCTGTATATCGGAGAATCCTAAGTAAAAATTAAATGAGCGCGAGTCGATCGATTATTTCCTGAGTTATTTAATCCTTGGAAGTTCTTGGGCAAACTTTCTAACTCGACAATTGAATTCCGTGGAATAATAGGGGACGGCTAAAGACCGGCAATTTATCGAAAACAGATCGCGCAGGCCGCCGCCGTAAACTGAGGACGCAACGCGGTATTTCCGGCTGAATCGTCGTCGTTCGAATTCCAGCGCGGAAGAGGGAGCATCGGGAATACGTTGGGCAACTTATGCCAATGCCTCCCATAACATTTGAATACGGTCCAACGGGGAAAACGATTTTAATGCCAAGCACCGAGAGCGCACCGAGTAATCTCCAATGGTACATATGCTTTCCAATGGTATTCACTGAAATTTTCCATGGGCCAAACAGAAATAAGGAGGGTGATATTGACGTATCAATTACAAAGTCCTACCACTCGTTTAAGGGACCCAGAGTTCTCCGAATGATCGTTAATTGATGGAATAGATTAGGCCTTCACCGAACAAGAGTTGCTAACGATTCCGTCCTCGCTGCGAGACCTGCGGTTTCTCGGGCGAATACACCGGTACTATAGTTACCGTCAAACAGATTTCAGAACTCCCCCGAGCTCCCCCCTCCCAGGTGGGCCAGTATATCTACTTGCTCGTTAAATAACATTGAGCAGAGAGCACGGAGGATAAGGGTGTCGATGAACTAAACGCCTGCTTTTAGGATGGATCGTTAAGTTCCGTCGAAATAAGCGTTTCGTAAAGCTCGCTGCTACCCTAAGCAGGACGTTAGCGGGATCGTATAATTACCGTTGGTTGGCGTGTGTATGTTGAACCTCGCGGAATCGAGCAATCGTATTGTAATGTCGGCAGAAAGGCCGTATGCACAGCTGGCATCGACGCAGAGCCGGCGCGGAATTGGCTGGCGAGATTGGCACGAAGCTCCTGCGCTGAGATTGGCAGATGTATTATTGGGCCTGACGTAACGCGGCAACCCTCCAGTATGCAGGAGCAGCCATGGAGGTAGGCCGACTGCAGGCACCGACGAGGAAACGATATTCCGGAGGTTGCGAGGGCCGCTTAGTCCGCACTGATCGATTCGACGAAGCTTTTGATGCTTCGCAACTCGGCCCGTTCACCTCCTCACAATTGCATCTCTCGTCTGTATCCCACGCACAAAAGGCTCAAAATTTCCCTCGCTGGACGGCCATAGACGCGCGAAATACATGTCGGGAATATTGATACAACAACGGTGTCATTAAGACTGCCGGTAATCCATAAACCGTTACACGGATGGGTTAGTCGTTGAAAACCGAAGCTTTATCCCTCTCGCATGGAAATGATGTGAATGAGCTGGGTCAGGGGGGTCGTAGCGAGGTATTCGATGGAATATGGTGTACCGGGCCATTCAGAAGGCTAGAATATTTCATCGTTGAAGCATCAAGCGTCCGAAAACACGCTGTCGCTGAGGGGATGAAACACTTTTCGCACGGAGGGGAGGAGCTTGGACGATTATCGCGAATACATCGGGTTCCCGGCCGACAGTTTATCACGAGACCTTCATCGATCCGCCCTGAATAATTTATCGAAAGTAAGCACCACTCTCCCCCCTCCCATCGTTTCGTATCTCCGCTTCCCCGTCGCACTGGCGTCTTTCATCCGGCGTTTTTCATAGCTCCAGGCAAGCCGAAGACTGAGCTTCTTATGAATGCAACCCGACGGAAGCTGCTCGGGCTGTATAGAAATCACGCCTGTATTAGTGTGCCCCGTACAATTTCATCGCGCAGCTGTCAAAGCCCGTGAATATTAAAAAATAGACGCGGCAGTCGTTAAGAAAGGACTACGCCTATCGCACGTCCCTTGCAAAAGTTTACAGCTTCCCAAGGAGATTGGCTGACACCTCTTTCTGTTTCTACTGCCACGGCGTATCTCGTACTTTTTCTCGTCGTCTTTGTTGCACCTTTTCTGGCCTTCCTTTTTAATCATTCATCACACTATCCTCGCTGTAGATTGGACGGAATGGGTTCAATAATTCAGTCGGGACAGGGGGGAGACAATAGATGGGCGGGCTAATAAGCACATGCACAGCAATATAATTAATCGATTTGTAATTGGAGAATCACTCAACTGGATTAATAGCGTTTACGTAATGAAAGAAAGTCAAGTAATAATATCGGCGAAGTAAACATCTCCTTAATGTAAATGATCTTTGAAAATCGCCAATAATTCAAGACGTAATGCATTATCCTTTAAGAATTTACTTAAGGATAAACTCGCTACTTTGCTTGTTGTCATTATGTTAACGTGGTTAATTAGACTCGGAAGAAATGATAATGCATTCCGTCTTACGTGGCGGAACAAAGGAAAAGAGCTAACGAGAGCCGGAAGTTGGAGGACTTAAGATCCTCGTAAAGCAAAGAGGAAGTCGGGGCCGTAGATTGTCGACGCGGGAAAATACATCTGCGAACAATATCCCTGATTAAAACTTGGACCCTTTCATTATGGCGAGCGAGCGTCGGGTTGTTTGCGATCATCGAAGAGTGACGCTTCGGAAGAAATAATCACGATTTGTACGAGAAAGTTCAAACTCCGTGGAATCGTCATTGCCATTATTTGTGCCCGCCGAAGGGTTGGCATAGAAGTTGAACGAAAAAATATATGGCGAATAAGTCGACAGATACTCGCAGCCGTATTTCTAACGGACAAACTCAACCGTAGCGCCAGAGCCGACTCTGGATAAACTTGGATCGTATCTTACCAACTATCCGTTGTACTCGGAAGACCGAGTCCTGCTGCAGGATCAGTAGCGCGCAGCGTGCATGTCTCTTTGTTAACCGTCGATGTACAGGGAGAGCAAGGGAGGGCAAAGGGAAAAGTACGGCGAGCGAGGGTGAGCAAAGAAAAGGAGGAAGGCGGATACTTGGCAGGAACGAAACGAACGATAAGGATGATGGGACAAAGGGAAAACGGGTTTAGAGTGGGTGGATCGGTGCGAAGATTAAAGGAAGGGAGAGAAGGTGGGATTTTCGCTTCTTTTCCCGGAGCAAAAAGCAGATGGTGAAAGGGACTTCTCATTTTCCATATTCGCCGGGCAAAAGCTCCACGGTCTCGAGCGATGATTTTGCCCCGACCAAGCTCTACCGTTGTCGACCATAACGAGAGATGCTCATTCGTCGTCTAAGACGAGCTACGTCGAACCGTCTTTTCCGGGAATTACGATCAAATACACCGACCAACGGCACTGCAAATTAGATACCGGAGTAAAGGTTCAATTACACGGTATTCATTACGCGTCCGTTGCAATAAGGCTGCGCAACTAATTATAGGATATCGATCGTGAAACACGGAAAGTTCTAGTCCATTCGCCTGACGGGACAAAGAGCCAATGTATCAGAATAACCATAGGGTGTTTGAATGTCGTTCATTTATTGTTCATTGTCGCCCTATTCTCGCGCTTTTTCAGCGACGATTTCACCGTGATTGCCATGGGATGGTGGTATCTGACCATCGGACAATAACGCGATCAAACGAGCAGCCGGTATTTTTGCAAAACTCTCGGCGAAGCATGCGCGAAATTAGTAGGTTTTATTAAAAACGGTTATATTTACGGGCTTGCCGAGCGGGACACAGGCTGTTCGCAATGGCATTGTTATGCAAAAGTACTTTAATCGGGACCCTCCGCCGTAACCATTCACCGTCCTCCTCATCGCGATATTTCAACTTACTGGAAATTCATTCGGTCGAGAGAAATCACTCGCGCCGTTCATTCTCGTGCCTCTCGAGAACATTCTTTCGTAAAGTGCAATCACTTTTAAAGCGCGCAACGTTGATCCGCGTCGAGGATTTTTTTTCCTCGCAGGATTATTTACTTTTATGAAACGGTCGTCAGGCCATTGCCTCGTTTATTTTCTTATTGTTTTACCCCGGGGGTGCTCTAAACCGTTGGAAATTAACCGACGATGTCTATCTCGTTGGGTGAAATTTTCGCGAGGGATTTTCGTCGGGCCCAGCTGGCGTTTGAGTGTGCCGGCGGCATTTTTGCATGCAGATTGGCCTGCCCCGGAAAGAAAGTAATTTCCAGTCGGGGCTAGATGTATGCCCCGGCGATAAAACTAATGGGATCCATTATAACAAGGCGGCCCGCTTCTTACCGGCGCGAAGCGGAAGTCGTCGTCGTCGTCGACGTCGAGGACGACCCGGCCAACTTGGACCGTAACCCACCGCAGGAAAATTTATACAACCCATCGGGATCAGCCCGCTTCTCGGAATTCATAAAACCGAGCGAGCTGTATCAAATTACAGTTACGATGCACTCGGCGGACATAATATTTTGTCTACCATAATAATTTCATTGGTCTACTTACTTTCCCCTATTTTAGCGATTTATTAGTTGACGTGAATTCGACGCTGCCAACTGTTCCTTTATCTTCGTGAAATTGGCTGACAAGAAATGCTGATAGACGTAGAAATTGGTGGGGGAATGTTGTGAGTCTTGTGTGAAAGGCCTTCGAAGGGCACTGACGTGTATTACGCGTGCTGCCGGATAAATTGGAGAGCAACTGGGTCAAACTGCGACGGCGGTCAATGTTGATCCTGTCGAGCAAGAGGAGAGGAAGCGAGCGGGTAAAGTCGAGTATATGATTGGCGCAAAACGTCGATAGAACGACTGGAGAGACGCTCCAAAGTCCTGCAATTCCTTTCCCATCGCGGAAACGCACTTACACGAAACCGATGTTTCCGGAAATCCTTCAACAAAAATTCCGTTGGTTCGTTTGAAAAAATCATAAGGAAATTCGCTGCACGGTTTACGGGTCGGTCGTTTCATTGGCTCTTACGGCTCGCCGGTCGAGGACGACCGTGGGGGCAAATTTCTAATGAAGATGGCGAATCGGCTATTCCATTAAACGCGGAGATGGAGATCGTGCCTGGCATAATGGGAATTGACCCGTGCGTAACGGCAATGCCACGAGTCCCGCGAAAACTTTACGACTTGGGAAACAAGTCGTAACTGCATTTTATATTCCTCCCTCCCCTCTTTCCTCCCCAGGCACGTCGATGGCCCGCGGAGCTGTATTATTCCCAGATGTGCGGAGATCGGCCACGTCGCGAATTTTTCGAAAATACCCCTTTCTCGGGAACCACGATAACGTTCCAAAAATGATATTCGTTAAGTTTCTTGGATAACGGCTTATTCGTTCTCGGTAATACGCAAATAACTTTCCACGTTCTTCATGGAGGATATTTTTTTTGTTGGCTGATAAGGGTGAAGATGAGGAAAAGCTTCTGGGAATCGAGTAGCTTGAACGGTGTTGTAAAAAGTTTACGGGCGAAGAAACGCGGGATGCTGGTGCACTTGGCATAGAGATGCTTTGGAGAGGCACTGTAGGTGTCAGGCACACAGCTGCCGGCTGAGGGTAACCGTGAGGAAATAATTCAACGTCGTTACGGAATTCAGTTGTTACGTGCGACCGTCGAAGGAGCGCGGGCGCCGATTCGCCGGGAGGACCAAGTAGAGAAAACATTGGCTGGAATTTGTGGCCGGTACGTGTACCTGCTGCTCTATCGTTGCTTTCGAAAAATTCAGGGAATAGATTACGTCGCGCGAAACCCACCGACGATGGAATGGAATCCCCTCAGGTCTGGCGCGTAACTCACGTAACGCGGCGCGCAAAGAGAATTCCTTTATGGTCTTTCATACTCGCGGAAAATCGAGTATAACGCTCCCGCCCGGAATACGGCTTTGCGTCTTGCCAAGGAAAACGACGATCGACCGCGAGGAACGTTGTCTCGCATCGTTTTCGCGCTAATGCCTGTCATCTCCGGGCTACAAGAGCGAACTCTCGTGAATTTCGGCTTTTCAGCGGTGGATTCGCGAATCTCCCTCAAAGGCCGACGTAACGAGCAGGATCCTAAGATTCTTTCGAAGCGGACGAAGAGAGTCAAGTACTTCCTCCAGGGGAATTTGTGTTCCGAGGAATGAATGATTAAGGAATTTCCAGTTAAGCCGTGTCGAAGATGCTTCACGCTCGACGGGAGTTGCTGAAAAGAGGCGAAAAGTAAGCCGGCCGATGCACGCCGGCTGAGACGTCGAGATAAAAATAAGCTTTTCGTCGGACCAGCAAGACTCCATTCCGGCCGAGCTTTTCCCGCGGGCTCTTATCGTTAAAGCTCGTCCCAAGGCGAAAGATGAGTGCACGCGTGATCCGCATCGACAAGCTGTCGTCGATGAGATCGTCTCGACAGGTTCAACGATAACCCCTCCCCCACCCACCTACTCCGCGAATTACCTTCGCAAAGACTCAGCAATTTTGCCTATCGTCAGGCGCTGTGAATCGGGCAAAAACTAGGCTCTCTTAATTTTACGATTCTCGGTGTATGAAATTTTGTCGTACCAGCTGAGGCCAACGGACGGTGAGGTAAACTTTTGCGCGGCCGAAAAGCCGCAATCTTCGTAATCTCCGCAGCTTCTTATCGTTGAAGCCCATCCCCATGAAGACGGGCGCCACGCGTGATCCACATTGGCACTCCAGGTTGGCGGTTCACGAGTTCCCCGAGCAGCGACGATCGGATTCATGCAACCAACAGCAGCGGTTGTTCAAGCACTTCCGGTCGATCAGCCGAGACTTGAGCCGGAAATGCCTGTCGACCTTGACCCGATCGCTCAATATTCCCTTTGACGGCAAACACTCGTTCCTTCCTTCAGAAATATAAAGTTCTTCTTCGCTTTAACCTTCAAACTTTCGGGTCTTTTAAAGCTGTTTGTTCGGGAATTTTATGTAACCTTGATGGGCACTTTATGATTGCTTTTTTGTCGAGAAGTGCATGGACCGATTAGCGGCTGAGTAATCATGGGGCGGTTGGGTACTTTCGCAAGGAGGTTCCGAGCGAGTTTCTATGCGATTTCGCATTCAGCTGGCTTAGGTGGGATGCTGGCGGAACATGGTCGGCGAAATCCATGGACAAACAAGCCGACACGCTCGACTATCCGACGTCCTGCCGTAGAGAAACACAAACACTGATCCTCTTACGAGTAATATCGGGTTAAGTTCGACCTCGTGGGGTACACTTGAGGTTTTCTCGATGAAATTCAAGTAGTTAAAGTCACGTGCTTGCCGGCGAAACGGCTAGCAGATTGGCTAAGCTTCCTCGATCCGAAGGGGAAGCGGTCCTTTTTTAATGAAACTTCAAGTCTTCAGGTAAAATCGTTGGAACGTTCTCGGAGATAAGGAACACGTGATCTCGTCCGAATTTGCCGGAACTGAGAAGTGGCTGAGATGGAGTTTCGCGAAGTACAAGGGTGTGATTTGTAATTCTGCTTCGCCGACTATAAATCAGCCAACGATCTTCGGATAATTTCAAGCGAATTCAGAGAGAAAAGTCTTCAACGTGGGGAAACTTCCCCCGAACTTGGCAAACTTTCTATTGTTCTCTGTCACTCGGACCATCACAGTTTCTTCGAAGCAGGGGGCCCGAACAACTCGGAGATTCGTTGGCGAATTGTTCGACTACGAAAATGCAGATATTCCGGCGGAGGTGCGTGCGATAAAGACGTTCTCCGTAGACGTTAAACTTTCCAAGCCGAAGCTCGGGGAAAATCTTTCTAATCTCGAAGCTTTGAATCTTCGAGAAATCCAGGTAAACCGGCTATTTGAGCGACTCTTAAAAACGTTGGATTTTCAAGGTCGACGAACCAAGCGAAGCGTAGTTGTGTTTCAAGGTCGAGCGATTTCCTAACGTTTTTCCCGAGAGTTTCCCTTATGGTTTCCCCTAGGGTTAGCGTGACGGTCCTTCTTGGAGAGGAGCCCGAAGGCGACTGAGGTACGCGGGAGCCTCGATCCTTTGGGAAAGGAGCGGAAGGACGTGTATCCCGGTGGGCTGAGGTGCCGCGGGTTGCGATCCGCGCGAGTGACTGCCGCCGTTTTGCTCGGCGGGTTTACGGCTGGCGAGAGAGGGATGCTGCCAGCTGGGTCGGACGGCGCAAGATCTCTACCCCCACGCGATGGCTTTCCATCGGGCGCCCCACGCGATCGCATCCCTCCTACTTTCCCCCCTTCGTCCTGGCCGAGCGATTCACTCCGAGCCGTGTCCTTCCGTTTCCTCGGGCTTGCCTCTCTTTCGTCTTCCCGCCGCCTCGCCGTCCTATCTCAGTCTTGTTCCTTGGCCGCCCCCCTGCCAGACATCTCGCCCCTCGGCCCCCGCGGAAAGGAAAAACGGAAAAATCGCGGCCCTCGCTTTGCCCGTCGAACTGTATAAGGGACGCTTCGCCGGTGAAGCTGCCGGAGAAAAAGGCGGACCGGAAATTATGGTGATAGCCATCTCCAAGGATATACCCTTCGATGGCGAACCGCTGGCCGCCTCGACTTAATGTATTAATCATTTTATGCTTTAATGCCGGCCGATGCTTTTAGCCTTCAATTATCGCAAGCGAGTTCCCCTTGATTGTCGGTTTTTCTCATGAATGATAAACAACGTTGTTCCGTATTTCATGGTGCAACGGGATAAGTACAAGTATCTTCACTCGCTGTTGTACTACTTAAACGAACGAGGCTATTTTATGTGTGCTTACAGTGGGAAATTTTTACGAACCGAGGGACCATGAATCTCTGATTTCATCAGCCTGGCTTGCTGAAAAATGCGTTATTTAAATAAGACAAAGTCCTGTATAAGCCAAGTGGTTGTACGTAGCCATTGAAAATATCTCTGACCCCGGGTTTGAATTTGAATTTTTCTTTGGAATTCAAGCGTAGGCCGAGCGAGTTCCCGTAGTTTCTCGTGCGAGGAATAATACAGGAGGGCAGGCTTAACGGCGATAAAAAAATTTCAGCTCGGAGAGGTTACGCGAACGCGGTGGTCTTAAATTATACAGGAAGTCAAGGGTGAAATAAAAGCGGCCTCTTATACACCGCGAATGGGATTCCCGAGGCCAGTGCACGTAGTAATTCACGGTGGGCCGACATCAAACGCTCCAGAGTTTACTCCGCCCCTGGGCTTGTCTCTCTCCCTCCGCTTTCCTCGTCTTCCCTTTTTCTCTTCCGAACGCTTCTCCCCCGTTCGACTTTTCGCTCTGTACGTTTCTTCATTATTCTCCCTCTCTATCTTTATTGTTTGCTTCTCCTCGCCAGTACTCACCCGACTCCCTACCTTGCTGATTTTCTCTCCATTTCGCCGCCGCGAACCATTCCATCCTTCTTCTCCTCACGGTCCTCGTCCGTCTCCCTCCCTCTCGAGCTATCTTACACAACGTAGCCTCCTTCGTTACCCCCCTTGTTTCCATTAAGGGTGATGTAGTGCGTGAAACGCTTTATCTACCCTCCTCAGGACTGTCACTCCTTCCGCCTTTCTCCCGGATAAGCGTGAGAAATTCGCGGTCGCTGCGGTTCCCGCTCGAGAATCGCAAACGCCGAAGAGAATCAATGAACCGGAGCGCCAGGAAACACTACTCGTTCGCGATTATCAATCCACCGTTCAGATAATCGCCAGTAAATCACACGGGGAACGCAGTTCACGAAAATGAGAAAAAGTTTGAGGACGAAGGCGGCAACGGAGAACAACAGGGAACACGTAACGACGTCCTAGGATTTTTCCGTGAATTTTTACTGCACCAAATCCTGGGCAATCGGATATTCCGATAGCCAGGATGTAAACATTCGTTACAACGTTAAGTCCTGGCGGGTGAGGCCGGGCACGTTCCGCCGAACGTTCGGGCTCTTGAAATTCTCACAACGTCAAAGTGATTATAAAGAATCGTACGAACGTCCGTCGACGAGAAACGAAAGCCGCGAGGAAGAGGGGGAGGGGGGGAGGGGGAGAGACGAAAGAAATAGATGTCGTAATTTAGGTCGCGCCCCGATAAGAAACGTGCCGAGTATTTCCAGTTATCCCCCTGACATCCGAGTTTTCACTTCGTCCGCGAAATGAGAAACGAAATGAAAGAAAATAAGACCCCCCTCCCCTCGCCTCCCCCTCCACGCATGGAATACAGATCGACGCGATTGCTGATCGGCTGTATTAGGGAGCAGCTTTTATATTGGATTTACAGCCGTCGAATGGCAGTTCTTGGTGCTGGGTAAATCGATGTTTCACGACCTCCTACCATAAGGCAACACCTTTGTAAGATTTTTCCGGAATTATTGCGTCGCGCAAGGGAAGAAATTTTCTGGAAACACGGGCGTGGCTTTACGAATCTCCCGGGCTGGAGGAGCTTCGTTAAGGCGCTCGAAATATAGAGCCGCGGATTTCCCGAATCGTCTGCCATCAGCGTTCCGCTGAAATCCAAACGAGCAATTTTCATGGGCATAAAGCACAACAGAAGGACGGCAAACGACGCTTCGTCGCTAATCTAATCTTCCCTCGTCAACGGCTTTCGCGAGAAATTTATGTGAATTACTCACGCGACGATCCGGCGGTCCGGTGAAACTTACCTGGAACAGAAAAATGGACAATGCTCGATTATTTGATCGATGGTAACATTGGCAGCAGGATTTAGCACTATAGATTCCGTGGAATTAGATTATCGTGGTTTTCTGGGGAAACGATTGCTTTTTTACGTGGATGTCGGCAAGAGAAATCCGTTGGAAATTGCAGTGCAGATGACGGAGGGATTGATGGAATCCAGTGACGTCTAGAGTCGCATCCGAAGGGGGGAGGGGGGGGGGAAGGGACAAAGGGCGCAGAGTCGACGACGATCGAGAGCCTTCGAGATTGAGGGATCCCTCGATCGTTCGAGCAGCCGACTCTTTGTCATTCGAGGGTCCTTCGAAGCACTTTAGGTACGCTAGCTGATCCCGTGTCAAGAGGATTACATCCGATTCCGTTGCCAAAGGGACCGGCTTACTCAACTTTCGTCTCGGCCGGCTCAGACAATGACCGAGTGTCTCGTGAATTAACCCTCAGTCCCATAAAACGCAGAGACACCAGCATTAATATAAGGTTTCCCACAAAACTCGTGCTATTTTATTCTTCAGATTTGGTCGAGTTAATAACCGAGTTGAGTTGAACGAATAAATTGCCAACTGATCCCTTCATGAAAG
Organism: Hedychridium roseum; assembly: GCA_963989215.1. NCBI lineage: Eukaryota > Metazoa > Arthropoda > Insecta > Hymenoptera > Chrysididae > Hedychridium > Hedychridium roseum. The sequence goes on along the minus strand of OZ022310.1, from coordinate 9,910,975 downwards.
TGACGTTATGAAAATCATGGAATAAATCTGCTGACGAGATGGAAATCTCTACATATCGCGGCTGATTTCCTGTAGACGGAATAAAGAGTCTCGCGGTTGTCGTGCACGGATAGAAGGTTAAGTATCGGATCAAAAGGCGCTTATCGTTCGTCGAAAAAGCCTCGTGAGTTTTAATAAACGACAGGACCGACGGGCGGATGGGGCTTACAGAAGCGAAAGGACACGCGCGAAAGTGGCTGGAGGGAGAGGAGGCTTGATTTACATTTCTGGGACATCAGCCGCCGTACGTAAGTATTATCATAAAGGGAAGAAGAGAATAAGGATAGGGAGGGTGCTTTTCCCCGGAGGACATTATCGGCCACCTGCTGTTTTCGAGCTACTCTTGAGACGCTTTTAACCGGTTCGTCGATTCCCCGCCATGCCGAATTCGTCCTTGGATTACCACAAGTTTTATGTCCTCTGCCCAAGAAAACCATCCTCCCGATCTTACGGGCCATCTTTCCATCCCTTCCCCAACTTCCCCCGTCCATACAAATTTTTATTCCATTTCCCAGAGACACGGATTAGACAGGACGAAATTCATTTTCCCCGTGCCATGATATTCAATGATCTGTTCGGTATTTTCCACAATAACGAATACTAATTAATGCACGTTGAAACACACGCGGTGTTATATAATTAATGGAACTGCCTGAATAAGCTGGAAAATTAGAGTGGATCAGTTTCTGTATGAGCGATCAAACGTTGATTACACGCTTCCGGTGGTTGGTTATTTGGTCGAACAGGAATTACGGGTGAGTATGTTTTGGCTGATTGAGGGGGGATAAATATTTTTCTAGAGAAAATCACGGTGCAAACGACGAACGTCGCGAGGAGCATTTATTTTCCGTTTGGTTGGCATAACGTTCGGCTCGGGCCTGATAGTAAAGTCGTAAAGATAGCGCGTGTACGACATGGACCCTTTTGGCCAGGTGGTCGTGCGGCATCGAGTGGCAAACCGATAAGACTCGCTCGGCCGTTTATGCACTGTTATGCGCACGTTTTCGCCAGCGGTAAGTGCATTCCAAGTGGCAGCTTCTCAAGCCACGTCCCGCTGGCAAGGCAAATCGACCGACTTTCCACGCGGCAGACATCTTCGCGATCCCTGGCCTCGCCCCCCGTCGTCTCGGAGAAAACGATTCCCCCGGAGAGTTCTCCTGAAATCGTGCGAACAGTATGACCCGATTTCGCCGATCCAAGACTCACGTTTTAATGCCTCAATTACCGACCTAAGGCAATATCTCTGTTTTTCTCGTTGTTACACGATCATGTGACCTTGTACAGCCGGGCCGCAATTACGCACACGTGGCTGGGTAAAAATGGAGAGCAGAATCCACGTCGAGGAGTACTTTGGAAGATCGTCGGCGCCGTCGATGAATTTCCAACGCGAATCTCTGCGTGTATCGCGGCTGGCTCAGCGGCTCTGGGTAATGAAGTGCGAATGCTAAAGGATGCAGAGATAACGAATCAACGCTACATTAACTGCACCAGCCGTGACCCATTTTCCCAGGGATTTCAATTCCGCCCGGAGAATGACGTACGTACTCTTTTGACTTGAGCCAAGTACAGTCGAATCTATTTATCGCTTGTGCTCGATCTTCCGAAGGACTGACGTAGATAATATTCTTTATTTGGGAACAGGTCTTTAGAGAGCCGAGGGTTGGTGTTCCTCTTACCCTTTGATTCGTCGGGGCTGTCGAGTCGGATATGGAGAAGGTGTCGACGATCGAATCGAAGCGAACGAGTTTCTTCGGGTGCTGAGGTTTCTTCGATCGCGGACAGAGAGAGCACATGGCTGAATCTGCCGACGTCGTTGGTGGCATATTCGGCAAGGTTCGACTCGTCTTTTCCTCGTCCTTCCTCGATACGTTCCTCACCGTTGAAGAAAAACGATCCAACTCCGTTCAACAACCGTCGCGACACTCGTACACTTTTTTCCTCGTTGTTTTACACTTCACCCTCGGGTTTTACGAACGATCGACAAGATCTATGTGTCTCATCTTTTTTACTCACGCGAGGAAACAGTTTTAACGCTTATCGCTCGATCGGTGAAAGCTATTTTTCTATTGAAGCTACACAACTGTTTACGAATCATCTCTTTTTTTCGGCCCAATAAATTCGATGTTAAAAAAAAAATGGATAATGCCGGAAAATGTGGGGTGCATCTGGGGGTGCATTGATAAGAGGAAAAGTCGACGCGGAGGGACATCTCGATGCGGTTGCATGCAGCCTGTGCATAGGACGATAAGGTAGAAAACTGCTCGACGGTAGCCAGGGAAAAACGAGGGGGAAACTGCAATACCGCGCGAATGCACACGATATTCTGACCGAGCTGCACTCGATGTCGGTTCATTGCACCACCGTTATCGTTTAACCTGGAGTTTGAAATTGCTGTCGTTGCATTGCAAATTTATGTCGCGCACGTAGGGGGGTTGGATAATGCAGGATAATTCTAAACGTCGAAGGGCTGAAATACCGATGATAGTTTTCCATTTAGAGACAAAATGTAAAAGAGTACAGTTGGTTCATTTTAAGCCGCTGAAGAATGCTGGTCAATGTCAGCCTCAAAGAAACATTAGTCACTGATCCTATTTTACTGGGAAAATTCTGTATCCTCATTTATCTTAATCCCAACAAACGCCATTACGCTCTTTTGCCCCTTGTTTGTACTAATTGGTTCACATTTTCGTACCACACATCGCTAACCGTTTTATCTCCCGACCTTCGCCACGTACCGCCCAAAGTAATTATCTTCGTTTTCGTACTCCACGTTTGCTTTAATTGGCGTTCATTAATTCGTTGTTTACCAGTCAGAAATATTGGGTACCTCCATGGGGATGAAAAGAGATTGGAGAAGGGGGGTTTGGATGACTCTCCGATTGGGTAAACCTGGGATTCAAGATTCACCAATTCTCTAGCAATCGCAATAAGTAATTGTCCGATCGATTTCTCGTTATCCGACTGGTCCACCTTGCCGGCAAGCTGGCCAACTAGGCTACCAATAGCAAGAGTTCTACGCTACTGATTACCAAAGGACAAAAGCACATTTCTGTTGCGATGGCTTTAGTCGCACGAGTCCTGATTCGCTATCTGATCTTGTCTTTCCCCCAACTTTCTGCCTGAGTTTTAATTGCGCAAACGTTCCGAGGAGAATCGGGGGTGGGAGGATAACCAAGTGTGAAACGACAGCGGACATGACCGACGTGTTGTACCCTTCGGAGTGGAGTTCTGGGTCGATCGAGGAAGCTCAACGAACGTGTCGTTATTGCCCGCAGCTGGCGGAGTGCTCTTCGCTGCCGGCAAAAAGTTCCAACGACAGAACTTCCCGTCCGCTCGACCAGCGAATCGCAAGAAGCACGGTAGAGAGGGGGGAGGAGGGGTGGGGCAGGCCGAGAGTGTCTCGAGAAAGCTTTCAGAATAGGCGAACGTGCGCCCAACGGTTTTCGCAACTCGGAGAAGGGCTGCTCGAGAAGCACACAATAACAGTTAAATGCGGGACTATGAGGGACGAGGCTCTATTATGAAATGTCCAACGTAATACTGCTACCGTGATTATTTTTATGCTCGGTCTTTCCTCGGAGATGAAACTTTCATTTTTTTCGAATCTTTGAACCAACGAGCTGGTACTGGTTTTTCGCGGCAAGTCGGAAGAGGGAAGCCGGTGCTTCCTGTTGTTTTATGCTAACGCGCTAATTGGCATTCCGCGTGAATGCCCAGTGGCACGTTCGTTATTGCGGTAAGCAAGGGTCGCTCGGTCGACCGTCGGTCCATTAAAACCGAAAGGTTAGTTTAGCGCTTGTTATCGCTTATTACTACATCGGCATTTCCCCGCTCTTTCTCTCTCTTCTTGCTCTTGCCCGTCGTCCAAGCGCGCAGAATTTTTGCCAGCGGGCTTCCAGGGCTTTTAGCACTGTCAGCCGTCGTCGGAATTTCAAAGGACCAGGGAACAACTTTATTAAAAGCAACGAACCGAGAGAACCGACGAGTACTTGCAATGAGAGAAATCGTCGCGGACCTTTTTCACGTTTTTTCTCTAAAGCCCCGGCGACGGAAAGATGATTGGAACCTCGGGGAAAACTGAAGCTGGCAATACGCGGCCGTCAGTCATTTCCGAGCGTCGACGATTGTCGTTCTCGTCTTCATCCGACCGCTTTTCTACCGTCGCATTGTTCTCCGCTAAAACAGATGCCTTCCGCTTGTGTGGGGAATACGAAGAACGCTAGGACCGATGTGTGCACGCTTCAATGTGAGTCGTCGGAAACAGTCGGACGAGTCGGAGTACATTGCTACCTCGTGAAAACACATCTACTCTTCGGATCGTCGCGGGAATTGACCGAACCGACAAATAACGTCGGTATTTTTCTTAGGTTTACAAGTTTTTGGATAAACAAGGTCAGCCCTTTGAGAAAAATTGGCATTGACGGTACCCGTTAGTCATTGGCTCGTGGGGAGACGGCGCGTTTAAGACACGTGGGGACGAGGTGGCATTAGCCCGGCTCGGGGGAACATTATTCATTCTCAAAATACGCGGCAAGGTGCATACAAGAAACGCTTGGGCGCGCGTAATGCGGATAATCCGGGCGTTATCGAACGCAAACGTGGAAGGAGAAGGAAGAAAGGGGCGAAACGCGGGGGTTGGGGGGGGGGGGGGGCAGGAACCTTGGGCTTTCAGGCGAGATCCTCGTCTGGAATCTCGGCTCAATAACCGCAGGACCGAGCGATTCCAAGCAGCCATGGGACGCTGAATCGACGGATCTGGAGGTATATAGGCTTCCGACTGCCTCTGGCTTTCACTGCGGCAGGCCGGATCATATCGACCGGCCGTTATAATAGTTAATGAAGAGTCGCCGGTTTAACGAACCTCCACTTGACAAGTTTGGTCAAACTTTTCAGCCAGCCAGGAGAGACTGGAATGTCGCGGCAATCGATAGTCCCGCCGGCGACGCACTTTGCCGGAGTTTTCATTGGCGGTGAGAGAAAGGAAGGGCCGTGGATTAATTAAAAATACCAGAGACAGGAATAATGCGGTCATCGCGACGGCTGGCAATTGACAGACATTTTGCCAAGAAACACCTTGAGTCGATGCGGAAAGAATACAACCAAGTCGAGCAAAAATAACGATGAGTGCAAACCATGACGCTCCCTGGAGACCAAAGGTGGACCAAAGGCCCGATGACGAGTAAAAATAAAGATGACGAAAAACCATGACGGAGAGGAAGGGTACCGTCGGCGAAAAACGTGCCGACGAGTAAAAATATCGGCGATACGAATGGCCGGCGACGCGTGGAAACGCGGATAATAGATGGACTATAGCGTCGTCGATGAATTATTGCGATGTAGATCGCCAGCCTCGGCACGTTGTTCCGACTTTAAAGAGGAAACATGCAAATTCTATAGAGCCTATAGTACTGTCCATGAAATGCTCTTTAAATGCACTTACGCTAAGCGATGACAATTCACCGTTCCCTCGTCGAGGGCAAACGGTGTCGGATCGATAATTTTGATACTCGAGGAAAACCTTAGCCTGGGCTATCGTTTCTCCCGCGTTCAATCGGGCCAAGAGATTGGCCGAAGGGTAGAGGGTTTTCCTCGAGTCACGACAGAAAGTCAGCGGCGAGTCACGAACGGACCAACTCGACCGCCTACGCCTCACGATATCGCCAAGCAAATATCGCCTCCTGCACGCACCGAGTCGCAAAGTTCCACGAACTTCTTAATTGATCCTCCCTTATCACGATACCACGCGTACGACGTCTAAGAATTTTGCAACAACACCAGGGCAAAGGTGTGTGTCGCAAAACGCAGGATGGCCGTTCTCGGCGAATGGACTCGAGTGAAATTTCAACCGTCCCTTCTTTTCGCCGACTGAGAGCCGAGAGCATGGCAACAACGACAAAGTGCTGCCTTAATTCCGCCCCGTCGCGAAAACGTGGAACCGCTTGAAAAGTGCGGCACGCTTTACGCGAGAGGCCTGAGAAACGTTGCGGAGGGTCAGGGGGTAGAAACGATTTGCAACAGCGGGGAGGAAACGGCTCGTAGAAGGTCGGGAGAGGCATTGTATCCCTCGGGAGGAAAGGTCGACGATTTAGAATCGTCGTGCACGATCGTTATTGGCCAACGATCGTCGAAGATGCTTTTAGAATGACCAGGGCGACGGCGCGAGGGGATGAAAGGGGTAGGGGGTGGGGTTGAGGTCTGCCCGAGAACAGGAACACGTCTATATTCTCCGAGGAAGAAACTACGTTCGATTTGTGCCTGACCTACTGCAATCCACTACCCCCCTGTTGCCTGCTCAAGCCCATTAAAATAAATTCCAATGATTCGCATTTACCAATCCCCTTTGAACTCATATATCCACGAATTCCTTTCGTACAGATTTTTCGCGGTTCCCCGGTCGTTCCTGAGGAAACGCGGCTCTTCGAGGTCGAAATAAATTGACGATGTTGCGACAAGACAAGCGGGGCTTCAAGGTAGGCAAATATTTGCGAAGAAAGCAACTCGCGGGAAATGAATGGCCGCGAGGTAACCGCGCTCGGTTATTAACGCGTTTCAATCGCCATGCCGCTCTTCGTGGAGCTTTTTTTTTATATGCACCTCGCACAGCTCCGAGATTGATCGTAAAATCCGACGGTTTTACGAAGCCAATAAAAGGCCAACTCTCGGAAAAACGTTGGCGTCCAACGAAAGCGATTCTTTACACTAGCGCGCGTCGTTGTAAATTATTGAAAAATTTCACGTTTCCGCGAAACGTTACGACGATCCACCCAGCGACCATCATCATTATTTCATTACGTTTCAATTGAATTTCAGGCTATACTACTGCGACTTTCAATCCTCCGACGTTGTTGCCATCGATCTCCTTGTTTGTAAATCTGCTTGTCGGAAGTTTGCGTGTCCATACGGCACACTGCCCTTACACACACGATTCCGTAATTGCCGGTTCCGTGATCGCGTTTCCGCCGGCCCCTCGGCAACATCGACCGGCGAGAAAGGAATTCAAAGTACGTGTCGCCTCTTGGGCCCCGATTCGCGGTTACCGGTGGATCTTAGGAATGACGATTGATTGGCGCGAGACTTGGAGAGAGTCGACGGCCGGCGGGTTGCAATGTCGCGGTCCAACTGTTTTGTCCACGTGTTGCGAGCGGCAATAGTGTCCTGGTAAAACAGAACGCCGGGTTACCTGGCCGAGACGTGTCGCCATCGCGCAATCCCGCGGAGAAACCGGACAAGGAACCCTCAGCGAGCCCCGCACGACCAGTTCGACATCTACCGGAGGGTGCTTGTCCAAGGATAAGGGTGAAAATATGTCGATAAGAGGGAAACCCGGTCAACCCTCGAATCTTCGTTTCAGAGACGTTGCTCACTCTTTCGTCAAATATTTAAGCGCGGTAAGATGACTTTCCTCTGAACTTCCGGTTCGATTATATCGATGTCGGTAAGGTCTGCGAGCTTACCGACTTCCGGCTAGCAGAGCTTGCAGCTTGCATTTTCTCCGATGCTTTCTCCGCCGCGACGCAGATGGCGAGGAAACTGATAATAAGATGCAACACGCGTGCGCGAATAACTTGAGGCGTGAAAATTATACCGCCTTTCCCTCGGAAGTTTTCTCAGAAAATTATCCTCACATGCAAGATTTTTTGCCTGCTCTGTTTTAAAGCCAGGTTTGACATGGTTTTTTTTTATTCTGAACTCACCTTATTGTGCGCCTCGTGTCCGGCAGTGACGTGCTGTTGTCCTTCCGGTTGAACGACGCGTTCAACGGAATTTGCTCTGGGCGTCGTCTCCAACTGGTTGACTTCCTTGAGCTGCGGGGGCGATGGAACCGGGGGAATCTGTTCCTCCACCCCTACGCTTGTGTTTCTCTTCTTCTGCGAACAAACGAGGCATCGTTAAACACTTGACTTCGTGTAACAGATTAATTAATAGTATGGTTATTTCTACGAATTGACAAAGATCATAGAAAAAGTCGTTCCATTGCACCGGTCGGCGTTAAACGTCGAGGATTCTTGGCGTCGAGTAGCGATAAGGAACCGGGCGATCGACTGGATTGGCACAATGCACATGACTAGTCGACCTATGCCGTTGCTAATCTCCGTGAAACCCGGATTTTCTTTCATTATCGTGTTCTCGTGGGGTTTCCCCATTCCCACGAGTCTGTCGAGCAGTTGAGGCCCACTAAAATTTCCGACCATAGATTAAAACTTCGAGCGACCTGTTAACAGTTCACCCCGATTACGCGTTCCTTCGATGGATAATTCTGCCGTTAAGATATAGACAACTCGAGTGTAACGCAGATTTTTGTGCGATTACGAAGACCTAATTTAATCGTGCTATGTTTGTCGAGTCGTTTATCTTCCGACCAGTAAATTTCCCGTCGGATCAGCTGTATTTAAAAAATCAACGACTGATCAGCCGCGTCTAAAAGTAGCACGCCGGGTAAATAAGCAGGCGTTTCCCGGCGTCGAACGTCAGACGCGAATTTACAAGCTACGTTTGAAAGCTCGGCCATCGTTAGTCGTAAAACCAAAGCGATCGGATTACGAAATTTATCCAAGTTGGCCAGCTAAAAACGTGCTTCCTCGTTTGCCCTTTGTTATCCCCCGAAAAGGCGATTCGTATTCTTCGAATTTTTTCTCGTTGGTTTTTCGGGACGGAGACTTACTTCGTTGCAGCAGCAGGCAGTGTAAAATCGCCGACGGTTTTCGCATCCCGGCGAGTTGCACTGATCATTATCGCTTGATCGTCCAAGAGCAATGGCGAACACGTTTTGTTGTCCCTTCAGTTTTCTCTGTTTTCGCACTTTGGCGGGCACGGCGTACATGTAATCGCTGAAACGTCGTCGCGAGTGACGCACAATGGACACCCAATCGATCATCGTACCGTCGACTCTCTCCTGCTAATTCACAGTCGATTTCAATCACCTCGACCGAGCAGTACTGCCCGTTCTTCGCACATGAGAAACCAGTGAAAATTTCCCCTCTGTCCGAAACATCGATGGTCCTGTGTGAGTTGTGACGGGACTTTTGACAAAACCACTTTGACTCCGATGCTAAAGAATCTGGGTTAAAGCTGGGCTCCCGTTCATCATGGCTCCGCGTTTCCGGTTATTTTTAAATCCATGTTTAGCGCGGCAAAGGGACGCGTGATCCAATTTCGCTCTCGTTTTTCAGCGGGTAAGAATTATTTATTTTCGCGCCGACGGTTTCGCGGAAAATCATGGACGATGTTTGCGCCTGAGGGGGGTTGTTTGTGGACACGTCGTGAATAATGAATCAACACCTGGGCATTTCTAAATCCCTCCGGCATCTGCTTTCATTCACACTTTCGCCAGTCCCACCTTTGATGTTCTTCGCACGCGGGAATTGAGTCTTCGCGTTAAACGGAAAAGCAGGGAAAACAGGTCGCACTGCGAGGCCGTTACAAGGCGTAACGAGAGATACACAAGACGGGGTACGACGGGGTGGAGGGAAGGGAATACGTTGGAAGAAGCGCAGGGCCAAGTAATTACGAAGTCCCGCGTTAATTATAGAAACAGGTGCCGCGGAATGACGACAATTCTCCTCCGGGAGTTTCCCGTCGGCGTCTAAACGAACGGCGTCGGAGTTACTGCCGGTCGTACGCGTCGAGACGCTTCGTCGACGGCGTCGTCTAACCCCGACGACACCCTCCTCCCTTCGATTAAGCTCGTCTTACCGGATCCCTCCTCGTTAACGTCCCCCGTCGATCGAACTCTATTTCGGAGCAGGTCCGAAAAGACCCCTCACCCTGGCGACCTTCTGCGTCACTTCTGCCTCACGTCAACGCGATTAACAAAAATCTCAGCATCCCACGAAACACGCTTCACCTTCGACTCCTTCCCTCGTGTGTCAAGGTCGACGGTTTTTATCTCCCGCGGAGGCAATTAGAGGCTTTAACGAACGTTAAAACGGATCATCGAATACTGTCGTAATACTAGAACGTGACGAAATAGAACGCTGGGAATTAGCGAGTATCGTTCGTTTCTGTCCACTATGTTCCGATAGCAAACATCAAACGACACACCCATGCGGGCCATTGTCCTGTTTCCATTAGTTAATTATCCGAGTAAATCAGCGACAATACATTATCCCCCTTAATCTGCGCCCCGATTGGAAATAGCTCAGCAGTTTATTTGGAAATACAAATCGTCACGTCGCGCACCGCAAATTGTCCAAGTGGACGCCCGTCGATTACACATATAATTTACAAATCGTCCAATTTCCACGCACCATTTTCGCCGCATCGCAATCAAGTGGATCGCCAAAGTTGGGAAATACGTTTGCGATGTGAAACGATAACGTTCGGGATCATTTATTTACGGTATATTCGGACGTTGTTCGACTCGAGTGGAAGTCTTAGTTTCAGTGGAAAGCTCCATCACGATGGGCAGAGTAGTATGGCACAAACAGAATTGGAAATTTGGTCATTCAGGATTATCTACCAAGCATTACGAATCGATAGTTCTCGTTATCAAAGGTACCTAACTGATTCATGCGCTCGCTGTGACGTATTTTGCCGCACAAAGGAACTAACCAAAGACGTGGATAAGAAGATTTCGTACTAAAACGTGCTGAAAATAAATCCTCCGCGGTAGGTCGAGTAATTTTTTCTGAAAACTTTGAGCTGAGGATTTAAAAGACTTAATGCTTCTTTACCGATGGTCGTGTGCAACGGTAAGGGCGGTTGTAGGGGATAACGAAGCTTAGGAAAGCTCGAAAGCTCGGCAAACGCGTAGAAACGAAAGCCGGTAACGGAGGGAACTCCGTGATCAGAATTGAAAGTCAATTCCAAGACGGGGATCGTCGTTACCGACGTTCAGAGTGAAACCAAAGCTCCAGAGTTTTCATCGATCAAGTTCTATGGGCGAAAGTTAGTGGTGAGTGTGGCAGAGGTTTCTTATTATTTGCTTAATAGTTTAGTAATGTTACTGGAGTGTAGTCAGTCGTGTTAGTTGAGATCCTGGCGCAGTGCTGCGCTCATCTACGAACCTGATTCTCGATATTGGGATCCGGCTCGTCTGGACTGGCCGATCTTCGGCCATAAATGTTCAACAGTGTCTGGTTTGACGGGAAACCGGAGGCCGGACCACCCTGAAATGATCATGATTCTCTGAAAAACGTTCTCCGAGGTCTTTCCGCGGCTCCCGTGTTATTCCCGAGCGGTCAGGAGAGATAAATAAGGTCAATCGCCGGGCCGATCCGCGATTTTATCCGCAGGAAATACGATAAGTGGGCTCATGGGACGATGGCGAAGCCAATAGGTCGGCCAATGGGTCGAAGGTTGGCCCTTTCCGAATAAAAACCCCATCGCAAGGCGCCCTAACGACTGGAGGTCGAGGACACTGACCGCATTCCCGTTCCTACCCTCCTGAATTATGCATTTGTATCCCTTTTCCCTGCCACGTTCCCGGCAAATATACAGCCGGTAATAACAAAGCTCAAGCTGTTCCATTTCGCCAGTTAATTATCCATTCCGCGTCCTTCGGCTCGGCAAACTTTTTTTTACTTTACCTGGGATTCATTTTCGGCGCCGACATTCAACAGACGTCCCTGCATTTCGTTGAGCATATCTTTCGGCCCAACAAGGGAACAATACCACTATTTTTCGACATGTAAATTGTTGGCTAATATTTAATGTGAGCAAATCATGGGAATGCATTTGACTTCCGCAATGCAGACCATGTGGACAGTCTTGGTCATGTAAAAATTTCGACCGTACAGATAAGAGAGAACACTGCGTTAGTCTTTCTTCGTCGATTCGAAAGGGGAAGGGGTCGCAAAATATGAAGGGTCTTGCGGGCCGTGTCGTTGGTCAGAGGGTGCATTCGAGCGAACGTAAGCACGTGCAAGGAAATGCCTGTACGTGCTTGACGGGCGACAGGACGGTTTATAGAACAACAGCTACGTCGTCGTACGTGTCACGTCGATTCGCGCTTTCGACACTTTCCGATATGGCAAAAATGCATTATGTATGGAAAGACACGACGGTGGACCCGTACAAATACTCGACGTTTCCCCAGACACGTCAAAGACTCTCAACAATGAGTTCCGTGAGCCCGTAGAAAAATAACAGCCCCAAATGGAATTCGGAAAGGGGGAAACTACGATTGAAAATATTCAATGGATCTCTCGCGACGATTCGCGGCGAATCGAGACGTCAAATGAATTCGTAGCATCCTCGTAGGTCCACGTAACACGTCGTTTTCCTCTGTGAACGGTCGAATATCCTGCGCAGGGGAAACCCTGCGGCAAGTAGAGCGGAGAGGTGCGTAAAAATTTGACGACGATATTCCACTGTGCTAACTCGAGCGGCGCACCGTGGCGTCTCGGGTTTTACCGCGCGGATCCAGCGGCTTCCTTTCCATTACCCCGAGGACTCGACGTACATGATCTTGCATGCACTTGGGCGTGAAAGGAACTTAGGATAAAATCCACTGACGGCGGAAAATTTTTCTATCGGAAAAACAAGCCGGCGCGTTCGCTTTCGACGGCCGTTACGAGCTACCTGCTCGCATGTTCGCTTATAACGTTTCGCGCAGCAGGATCGAGACACGGATAAGGGAGGGAAAGGTGGAGAGGGGGGACTGTGAAACCGTCAAGAGGATGGCGAACGGGAGACTTGAACCACCACGGACAGGTATTTCCTCGTAATCTGCCGCTCCAAGACGCGAAGTACAGATTTAACGTGGCAGGCATCAAGTTTTCTCGGACAAAAACAATTTGCGAACGGTAATGAAGCGCGGTATCTGCTGTTATATCGGTCCCCAGGCTATTATGACACTCGCTTTGTATTCAAATTTTATTAAATGAACCCGGCAGGCTTGCACGGGAGCTGTTATTTTCGGTATATCATATTCATAATCCTCTTTGGTGGCTTAAAACGAGAAGTAAACTTCAATAGCCGTGCGCGCGCGATAATCCGACGTGGAGCGATCGATGTCCTGCGCGAATTTTACGTCGCATTATACGTCGGAATAATTTCATATCGCACTGTCACGGCCGAACGAAGCGAGAAGAGCCTCATCTAGCGATTGGCAGTTTATCGATAACAGCCGCGTTTCACCCTCTCCACGAGAATTCACCTAGCGGCAATTTTTTAAAGGAGCACAGATCGACCGGAAGGGGCTCTTATATTCGTTAAAATCGACAACATCCGACGCCATGTTATTGGACCGTGAATTTTGCCCGAGCGAACTAACGGTTTCTCTACTGTCGCATTAAAGATACGACATTGGACCGCGCGCCGACGGCTGTCACTGATAAACCGCAAAAGTGTCAACAATCGCGGCATTCCTGCCGTTCCTTTCCCGCCTATCGATATTCAATATTTACCGTTCCACTAAGAGCTGTCGTTTTCTAGCGGAAAATTCTATTATATTTCCCGTAGGCGCCAGGACTACCGTCCGATAACAGAAGGACGTTCTTCCTCGGTGGTACAAGGAAACGTAAATCTTAGCGAAGAAATTCTGCTTTGTCATGTGAGATCTCGTTCGAGGCATGTCTGATCGTCGACCGACGTTTTCTACTGTGGGAAAGGTGGTAGGTCTGTCCTGTCCGTATTCGACTTGCTCCACTCGAGCGAGAACTGGTCCGAAAGATTAACGGAGCTGTGCATACTGACGTTCACTTGTACGCGCATCTGGCGATCGCTGGCCGACCACAAAGCGACATTATCCACTGATGACGATTCCTGCTGGCACAGTTCGTGCCAGTAGTTGGGCGTTTTCAATCCCACACTGGCCATTCCGTGTCGTCGTCGTTAGAACTATCCTAATCGTTCGTTTCCTACCACGCCCCCTTCCCCTTCGAAAACTTATCGCAACTCCGATACCTAGCAAATTCTAAGTTTTCGCGGAAGGGGGATGGAAAGCAACTGTACAGCTATAATAGATTTCTTCCCGCATTGATCTGTCCTGCTATCTATACACCGACGTCACGAAATAATATCCCATCGAACTCCGAGGAGGAGGACAACACGGACCAAATCCGATCACGTTCCTGTTCCTCCATCGACGTTACTCGTTCCTACGACTTCCCCACTTCCGTTTAATAGGACCACGTAACTCGGCTGCCGTTTTGTCGCTAAGGCATGCACCTTGCAAAAGTCCCAGAGCAAGTTTTTCGTACAAAGGCAAACGGACCGATGAATGAATGTAATTAATAACAGAAAATAAGTTGGTGTACCGAAGTTAATTATTGTAGAAACGGTATGCGTTTCGCTTCGTTCAAACTATTATGGTTAATTATTTCGGACGCACTCTGCCGACAATACTGAGTTTCCTTAAATTCCTGCGTTAATTTAAAACGAGCCAGGACTGTAGGTTTGGCCTGCCCGTGACTACGGTTCCGACACTCTTCGGCAATTCATGACGTGAGCTCCGTTAATACACGGGGAACTTTGTAATTAGCCGAGAACAAACTCCGATTCTCCGACATTGGCTTTCAGCCGGCGGGACAGGAGGCACTTCAAGTGACTCGTAATTACCTACATCCGGTGGAACTTAGCGCGGCTGCGAGATCAGGGGAGCATGCGAGCCCAGAGAGGCTTGCCCGGATTTTCTCTTTGATAAGAGAAGCGATGACTGATCGATCGATCCTCCGCGATGGATGAAATTTCCCTTTGACATCGGAGCGCAGCGAAAATGTCATCTGAATACGTTTTTACCCGGCCGTCGAAAGGCACTTGGTTCATCGATCGGTCATTTAATTACGAGTTTCAGGGATCCTTGCAGCTCGGAAAATAATGGTCGGACAAGGACGAGATTTTTCGTCGGATCCTTGGAAGCATCGTTTAACGATCTTCGGGGAGGAGTCTTAAGGGGGAGGATGAGGACCATTCCTTTTCGAACTGATCCGCGTGATTGCCGTCGATTTCGGGATATGTCTGGTCCCAGGGCAATAGAATTCCCACGATCGGGCTTGTGCCACGATACTCGCGTAGCCGTGAAGCATCGGGATATACGGTTTTCGGCGGAGCCCCTCGATCCACGCCGCTCCGGGCGATACTACACGCCGTACGAGAGGAAACTGATATTTCCCGGCCGGTGGATTGCAGCTGCGAGGCACGTACGGTTCCATTCCCCGGGGCGATGAGCCTCTATCGCGATCGATACGGCCAAAAACTCTCCCCGCGACTTCGAGGGCCCTCCAACGTCGCGTGCAGTTACCTTCCATCCATCCCCCTCCCCCCCCCCGGCGCCCTGCACATCCCACCAAGCTCATAAGCGGGCCGATTTTTCGCTCGGCGGAAATCCCGGCGGCAGTTTAATTCTATCCGCGATCAATGGATCCTGCGAGTCTCGGGGAACCCGAGGCGCCACGTGAATCATCCTCCCGTGGTCAGCGGAGATTTATTTGGGAAAGTCTGCTACTCCTGGCAGGTCCGTCGACTCGGTTTCACTCGGTTTCACTCGGTTTACTGCGCCGGGCGGCGAATTTCAATGGCGCCCGGGACAACGACACGTCTTTACGAGGATCCGTGGGACGGAAAAGTCCCGCGAGGAGTCATAACTCCGCTATCGTAGGACGACAGGCTCGGCCTTTTCCTTCCGGCCGCAGGATAATCCGATTCGCCGAGGTCCAAACTAATTCTACGGAATAGCGCGAATGGTCAGCACGGTGATCGGCGATTCGCAATTCCTCGTTGATCTCTGCTCTTTATCGAGGCTCGTAAACGCGACAGGCCGTTGCCAACGGCCGGGGATTGGTCCCCTGAATTTTTACCGAGCGACAATTTCACGGCTCAGTCGTATTCGCGGGACATTGGCAGCCATAAGCGTTTTTTAATCGGAGAATCGCGCAGGAGATTGACCGTCCGTCCATTTCGATCGGAATAACCACTAAACGAATCTGTAAATAAATTCGTCTGGTCCCTGGGGGAAGTGGTTTTCGAATGTTTGGGTGTTTTTATTCCCGTGGTATTCAGGCGGGAGAAGCTCACGGTAAATCGCCGATGGGGGTTAAGAGGACGTGGCAATAAACACGTCGTGGAAAGAGACACGCTTCATTGCTCGCCAGAGTTATTACGTCGCGCAGAGGGGGGGGGGGGTTTGGAGGGAGGGCAACGGTGAGAAAAGAAGGATGGGGGGGGGCGAGGCGTCTGCAGCGTGTATGGAGAATGAAATAACGGCCTCATTATCAGGCAGCTGCTGGTTGCCGCTTCGCAGCGGCGGAGCCCGATATTTATGCGTGCTTTTATTAAGCCCCGCTTTGAATGGCCCTCCGTACTCCCCGCTCAATTCCCGATATCCCCACCCGCCGCGCGTGCCTCGTTATCACGACGTCGTTAAGGCGATCTTAATACGCTAAGCTCGTTCGTACGAGCCTTCGGGGCTTAACGCCAGCTCCACAATGCCCGGTTATTCATCTCCTCCGGCAAAATACATCATCCACCGATCCCTCTGGGCATGCGCGAATGGAAAAAATTCGTGGATGACGGTTAAGAAGGTGGCGAAGGTAATTGTAAATTCTCGGATGAAGAAACGTTAGCGAAAACAGGCTCATAGTTTTATTTCGGCCCACTCATGGAATCGCAAATCAAGGGAAATATCGGAGTAGAGTTATAGCAGAGACAGCCGTCGGCTATGTAGAACGGCCCTCTAACGTCTCATTACTGTACAGCAGGAATATATGGGCGAAAAAGTAAGCGTAATGTATGACCCAGCGAGGCAAAAATCGCGAAAAGGACGAAACCGCCGGGAAAAAAACATTCTCTGCACGCGTATTGAATAATTCACTGCGATTCCAGAGCGTCTGGAGTGGTTCTTGCGACGCGATTACCATATATTCCTTCCCCGAGCCGTTCGATACCCGACAGGTTTATGGGACCATTGATCGAATCCGACTTCGCGCGCTGTTATAGGCCAGCAGAGATTTAGGAGAAGGACGAGAAGTAGGACAGGAGGGGGTGGGATATGCACTGATTTCTCGCGCGTACAGAACCACTTTGCGTCACGACAGAAGATAGGAGTTAAATCGCTGAGGAAAAGTTCCGAACAAATAGATCGGTTATTAAATAATCACTGGACAGTTCTCCACGTTTGGCTGACCTACAGGGTTCCCACGGGACGTCTTTATTCGAGGTAAGCCAACGACCGGAAGTCATGCATCTCTGCCTGGACGACCAGCAGTCGCGCTAAGTGCATGAGGAGAGTGCATGGCGCATCTACCGGTGCATCGAGGCATCCGGTCTCAAAGCAGGCTACGTAACAACGCTGGGTTCTCGAGAACTCGAAACCCACTCCGCCGAGCAAATTCGCCTAGTCTCCCCCTCTCAATTTCACGTTAGAAGTTATGCACATGAGGAAAATGCCTTTCCCCTGGATATTCCGAAACCCCGTGAATATTCATGATTGATTAAAAAGAATCCCGGAGTCTCTGAATTATTTATTTCCTCGCCTCGAGCGAATTTCTAGGGACTTTCCAGGGATTATCAGGAGACAAGGAATTTCACCTTTCGGTCCCCGAGTCATTGGGCTCTCCCGACCGTCGGAAAATCGAGAACATTAAAAGCTCTGCAATCGGGATTAACGACGCGCCAAAGCTCGACGCACCGTTTTGAAGCGCACGAGTAATTCGGTGCAACGATCGCTTTCGCCTTGGCGCGCGAGATTGCTCGGAAGCTGTTGCACGACGGTGAAATAACTTTGAGGTTTTCCCGGTTGCGGATTAACACTGGCGCGGTATTACACGCATAAACTATGCACGTCGGCAGGGATGAATTTCAATACCGCGATGGGGAATAGCACAAAGTAGACTGGCATGTTGCGTAAATGCAGCTGCCAAGTGTACCAATTTACCTTCTTCGCAAATATTCATTACTTTTTACCCCCGGCAAAGTTTCCGTAATTATTTGAACAGCCGTATCACGATACTCGTTTGGGGAAATATCCTGTTTGCCAGAGAGCCCTGATTTCATTATGAAAATTTTCAAACTATTTGCAGCGGCCCGTGGCGCGGATTATTACTAAACAACGCGGTCAGAGTATAATCAGGAGTAATTACATTTTCAACAGAGCCATTGGCCGCCAACGGTGCGAGTTTAACGCGCACTCTCGAGTATTGTATTTCGGTTTTAGCATAGAATCCTTGCTGAGGTGGCGATCATCGGGAGATGGCGGGTTCCGCTCGAGGAAGTTCCCGGTGAACTCCGAGGGGACGGGAGAAGTATAACGAGATTGGCAGGGCCAGGGCAAGTTCAGGGTTTCTGTCGGTGGTTCGTGCTGGCCGAGACTTCAAAGCGGAACAAATCCCCGAAGTTTGTCATCGCACTTTGCTTCAAACTCTCGGCCATCTCTGTCGGTCGTTGCTTCGACATCGAGATCACTTTCTCTCGTCTCCCTGGTCCCTTGAGCCCTTTGTATCGGTCTTCAGAGAGACAGACATTCCTGTCTTGTCCCTTGAATCCTCTGTCGAAGCTCCTGTTTTACTACTTTCTCCCATCTTACGGAGTTCCCTGGCCCCGCCCATTCTTCCCCCTATTTCTCCCTCTTTCTCATCGCGTCTTCCCAGTGTTGCGTCTTTCCTTTGTACGTTGTTTGCTTTCATCTTCGGTTCTCGTCTTCTCTTCGCGGAATCATTGCTAACGTCGAGGCGGGCTGCAACACGAGCGTCTTACGTACTCACGGGGATATAACGTTTCATTACCCATCGATCTCGAAGGGTGAAGCAACTCGATAAGTACCGAGCAAGCTCCAAGCTCTAACAAAGTTTAAGCCGATCAGCAAATCGTCCTTAACATTCTCAGTTAATTATACACTATGATGCATCTTGATTCATCTTGTCGCCGAGATTCTATCGATAATCACGGACATGACAATCGCCTTAGGTGGAATCTCTTTTTGAGTCGGAGAAGTGGAATCCTGAAAAGCAGCTATTCTGAAACTGTAAGTCAGCGTGTCTGGCTGGTCGGAAAGAAAAAACTGTTTCCACTGCGAAACGTCCGGAAACAGGCATGGGTTGAGGGAAAACTGTTGGCAACACTTGAGACAACGGCATGTCGAGCCGCGCGTGTCTGTCGGATTATGAAATTCCCTTCCGGCCTGGCGTTCGCCAGCGGAGCGAATTGGAACTGAGGCTGGTGAAAAAACCGGGAACCCCTGTCGTAGCGGCCACGAGCGTGGACCAACGGAAAACTTGGACGGACGCAAACGTCCGCGGCGAAAAAAGGAAAACTGGAACAGTCGCGTTACACGGTAGGAAAATTTCGGTATCCGCCTTGTGTAAACGCGATATCACGTAATTTTTTAGCCCGTTCTTTTCATCGTTCGAGCATGCAGCTGGCTAACAGCTCGAGCGTGCCGTTATTTCTCCGGGAATTTATATTTACGACCGTCGGCTCACGCGTTGGTTAATGAAAGCCGTATTTATTACTCGCCGTTGCTCGAGCATCAACCCATCGCGATGGGCTTCCACCAGGATATTCGTCCGAGTTGCCATGAATATTTTTACGGATTCCTCGGTTATCCACGTAGCTTTTCATTCGTCAGTAACTGCTTTCAGTTTGCCTTCTTCACGTGTCGTTGTCCACTCTTCTGTAACATTTTATTGCGCGTTCCTACGAACGATCGAGAAGGGCTTGGATTGGCTCTCATTTGCTTCACACATGTTTTCTCAAGGGGTAGGGAGAAGTGGCGGGAACAACGATGGACGAAATAGCAACCTTACTGTGTCGTCTAATTTATGAGAAAACGATGCCAATAACAACGAAGTTTTCGATCGATGGGAATAACGGGCAAATTATGACTACATTGGTCGTTCGATTGCGATGAAAGCCACGAGCATGAAATTCATATGCCGCCAATAGCTCACGTTCAAAGCACTCGATCAAACTCATTGGTCCATTCGCGAGGACATGAGCGAATTCAGCTTATCGGAATTAAATCGCTATTACGGCGGAGCAATTAGAACATTTCGATGAAGTGAGAGTTGAAATGGAAAAGCGTTGGAGCTATATTCTTAATCGAGAGCAGTAGAAGGGGGTTTTCATTCCGTTCTGTGAATCATAATCGAATTTATCTGTAATGCTCTTCATCCCCGCGAATTGAATATAAATTTCGCAAGAGCGGAACAAATATTTAAAAACGGGAATCGTGCCATGTACTGCTGAGTATCGTTTATTGAACCACTCTGTAAGTTTAATTAAAAACAGCGATATTTTGGCAAGCAATGTCGACTGCGAAGTTCGAATAATTCCCAGTGTATTGGCCAAATTCGGTAAAAAAGTATATGTCGACGTTAATAGAACTGAACGAATGCTCTTAGAAGTTCCGGCGGATTAATTAACGCCGATTTCCGGGATAAGGGCTATCACGTTCTACGAGCAAACATCGATTGAACCGTCAGCGAAAACTTTCCTCCTTGCTAATAGAGCATAAGATCTTGCCGGACCGTGCAATTTCCTCAGGGACCATTGTTCCCCGATGGTTCCGTGCCGATTTGGCCAATCGTTATTCGCCCGAACACACAATCCTTCTGCTTACCGCAAATGCGAATTATAAGTTCGCTGTTCGATTCGAACGATGTTTGTCTTGTCAAATGAATTTCTATTGGGCGCAGATTAAATATCGATCGTCCTCGGAATAATGGCACGGACGCCAGCAAGTAAATGAAACGAAAGGACGTCTGTCTGCGCAATGTTATCCTGGCATGTATACGTTTTGAATATCTCCTTGTTCGAAGACAATCCGGCAAGTACTTTACATACAAGGAAAGATGCATTTTCCGGATAAAACGTTGGCGGACGGCAGGCTATCGTCGTCGAAATCGTATAACGCGTTGACAATAAAATGGAAGAGAGGGTCTTTCGTGAGGGTCTTTGAAAGGGGCAGTGATGGTGGCGGTGAGGGGGTGGGGCGTGTCGCGGCGGAAACTTAAATTGCTTTCTCGGTGGCCTCGCTACTTGCCTCGAATATGCGATAGTGACACCGGGGCGGAATCTATTACCCGGGCTAAACAACGGCGCGGAAGGGCCGAGTTAACGCGCGGAAGAAAAGCGATAATAATAAAATTCCGCTCTCTCTCTCTCTCTCTCTCTCTCTCGGCGAGTCGCCGGGGCGCAGTATCTCAGGAGCATATAAAACCAGCCGTGGGCTCGTGTAAACAGAGCATCGACACGAATTTACGCCCAAGCATCGACGAACCTTCGGGCCGAAGCTCGAGCCTCGAGCGAGCTTGGATTTCGGCCGAGATAGGCCCGCTTTGCCTATCCCGTCGACAGGGAAATACACATTCGTCTTCTCGTCCTCGAAATGCCGATAAACCGCGGAGAACATGACAAACTATCGGGGCGAAAACTTGCGAGGCATTCGCGAGAAAATGCTTAAAGGGACGACATTTCTCTCGTATTTCATTCGGTAGAAGCAACGACCCATTTATTTGTCGTTTAATTGATTTCTTACGCCGTGCGCTCCTATTTTCTGTAAACCGGGGAGTCGACGAAGCGTTTTTCCGGCCGGAGACTGTGAAAGGAACTCGGAAATATATCTCCCGCTGGAGGACGGTGGCATCGAAAAAGCCAGCAACACCGCGAAGATTCGAGTAACGAACGGAGGTTACTCGTGCTCTAATGAATCCCCCAAACGGGACGAAGAGGAAGGTTGGGACGAGAACCGAGAGGAGTAGGGGTGGCTCCAAGAACCAGGAGGAGGGGGGAAACATCAACGAGCAGATAGGTGATTCCCGATAAACGCAAAGTTTGTCGTAAAAACAATTTAGTCGCGACTATGTCTATAGTCGGAGGCACTCGAAAGTTTTAACACCGGCTGCTCCGAAAGATTCCCTTTCCCCTCGTTCCCTTTTCTCCCGAGAATCTACGAGGCCGTCCGGCAATCTGCAATTCGATTTATATTGATTAGAATCCCGTGGGGATACGCGTGCGACGTGTCTGGCTTGCCGGAAGTCCAACTACTGGATCCCATGGAATCTGGCCTGCGTTTACGTAGGCTCAATCCGTCGATAACACGGAAGTTCGCTTTCCGTCGCGTTGTTTGACTTTCTCTCAGGATAAACCGGCAACTCGGTGCGCAGGCGAAACGCGACGGCTGATCTTACAGCAATTTCCGAGCAACTACGAGGATTTCGAATGGAATCGAACTTACGAGGGATACCGAGGATAAGCTTCGGAGTAAGCCGACGGATTACTCAGCTCTTGGAATGAATTTCAACGTCCTGCGTAAAAGAGGAAAAATTGTATCGCGCCGAAGTGGGATACGCGAGGGAGAGAGGGAGAGCGATGGGAGGGGGTGAAACAAAAGGAGAAGGAGAAGGGCGCAGAAGCGAAGATAAATCTTGCTTTCCTTACACAGCGTATCTCGAGCCAAGCACTTCCTTCCCAAAAATCGAACTGGCAATATCTTAGTAATGAGATCAGCAGGGATCCATCCACTTTTTCCCGGCTTACGAACCCGCCGATCCGATAACACTGGCTTCCGGCTTGTGTACACACGGATAAGTGTTTGCTGTACTTTCAACATCCCCTGCCGAATGGGAGTGCGTGAATTCGGCCGAGCTAACGTCAATCCCTTTCTCTCAGCCTACGTACGTTCCACCCCGAGATTTGACCGTTTCACCAAACCATTCTTCCATATTTCTCGCGTTAATTAAGGTATAAGCACGTAGGGAGCAATTGAAAGCGGTTAACCGAGTGCCAGGGGCGACGGATAAATTGAAAATCGCTAAAAGATAATGTAAAGCGAGAGGCAAATTTCGTTGGCCGACGAAGGCGCGTGGAATCTCTTTTCAAGCTGAACGTAAGGACGGGGAGTTTTTCCCGTGAAAAGCCGAGCACGCCGGTAAGTCCTGGAACATTTTGAAGATGGAGAGAAAAGGTTATAGCCGCGAGCCCAGTCAGCCGAGCGACTGCCGACGACGTAAAGAAAACGCCTAGGTGAAAGACGACGGCGCCTCTTTCACCGCCGTTATTTTTCACATGCCGAAGAACCACCTCCCTCCCCTTTCCGGCCCGTCCTCCCGGGCGTTGTCGCCGGGCGTTCTAGTCGAACGTTTTCGAATTTTCACGCGGTAACACAGCGCCGGTGAAGGCCGAAAGAATTGCTCGGCATTTGTCAAGATCGACGGCCGAGATGGCTCGCGGACGTTCCTCGTGTTCCATTCGTCTCTCGACACTGAGCGATACCCTTTAAATTGCTCCCCGTAATTTATTTCAAAGTGTATCGCTTCATCGGCAACAAGTGACACGTATCTCCCTAACGAAGTGTTCGGTACATCCGTGAAACACGGGCGGTAATGAAATAAAAATTCTTTTGAATGCAATTGAATGGTGAATTTATTTAGACGTCAAATTCGCAATATGCCTCATTTTTGCTGGGTCGTTGAACGTAGAATTACCTCTCTGTCGGGTGGAGGAAGTTGATCTATTTCTGTATTGTCTACTCTCTGTTCCTCGTATCCTCCACGTTCTCGCTTTGCTCGCGAATTAACTTTGCCCCCCTCCTTGGTCCTTTCTGTAGCCGCGCGCAGTTGCAAGCGGCAGCAAAGACTTCTCGGAAGACACGAATAACTCACTTACCCGGCCCTCTGAAGATTTACAAAGACTCCCAGGGGGGGCTTTGCCCGACAAAGTGCAGCAGGGGCACCGTACGAGACGGTGCAAGTTAGCCAATAGAATGAGCCTTATCCCCGAAATTCGCTGAGACGCTAAGACCGCGGGCGTATAATAGTTAGAACCCGGCGCGATAATTAGAATGACGCGGGATACGTAGCCGTCCTTCGAGTGTCCGATTCTCCGATCGTTACGCAACGGCTGGGATTTATGCGCGGCGACACGCGTTATCCTGCCGAGGCGAATGCATAATTCATGGAAACGCCGTGCCGCGATGCTCGTAAATCAGGAATTACAGAACGGTGAAGACGAGCGCGGGAAGGAGGAATACGGTAAACCCGTTGGCAATGCCTTGGCACGCGAATCCGATCAATCGCGGATCTAGAATCAAGCCTCATTTCAGCCCCCTGCATCCCATTTTCCTTTACGTCGATTCAATCCGTCCGACCGTATGCATCACACATAATTCCATTTTCCGTCGGTAAATCATGCCATTGTTCGTCGCATAAATCACTTAAGCGGAAATTAATGGGCTCCGTGGAATCGTGTAAATCGATACAAATTAATACTCACTTCCGTGCATTGTGTTTTTATCAAATCTTCCCTCGTAAATGCCCCGTGCTGACGGGTCAGCATTGCAATTGATTTTTTGTCAGTGAAAACATGATACTTTCGGTGCAACATTTTGCTTTGACGCATTTCATCGAGTTGACACAATATGTGCGCTTGTTTTTCGTGATATTCCATTTGCGGCTTTTATGACCTGCGTGAATATTTCGGCCGGGCGAAAATTAATCAAACCGCATAAAGCGTGTGTCCTACTTATCCACAGGCTCGTGATTTCATGTACGCCTGCGATTTTGATTGCGAAATCAGCTTGGACATTCGAATAACAGTATCGCCATCAAACATTAATCTTAATAATAGTCAACGCCTATGATTAATTTCGTTTAGATATTAATGACCAACCGAACAACCGAAAGCATAATTTATACCCTCATTTTTCGTCACATAATTCTTCTCTTCACATCGTTAAATTGATTAGCACAAATTGTGGTAATTCAACTGGGCTTTACGCAGCTAATACATTTTCATTTCTGCAAAATCCAGCCGAATTCTTCGCTATTACCGTAACAATAAACTCGTTTTCCCCTGTCACTGTACTAAAAGTTCGTTAGCGGTGCGACGATCATTGGACCGTGTCGGTGTTCGCATTGGTGCATTTAAAAATGAAATTCATTTGCGCGATTTCACGCAACGGTGTGTCGTTTTGTTCACATTTTACGGATTGACCGGGCAATTGGCATCGGCCGAACATGTCACTTTTCTGGCAAAGGGAAAGCTTGAAAAATTAACAACAATTCTATCGAGTAATTGCGAATCGATGCGCTTTTTGAATGTATATTTCTTCGGCCGTCTACGTTGCTGTCATTTTTCGCGGATGAATCGTTTTGTCGGCGATGAAAAGGGACAAACGTGCAATTCTTAACCGTCTCATCGTGGATTCCCTGCGGTTCTGTGGTGACGGATCACGAGGCTGTCTGCGCGTAGACGCGGCAAACGCGGTCCCATCTGCCGGTGCTATTTGCCGAGGAACTCGAGACAGCTCTTATTTGTTCCGTTTCCCATCGGTCGTTGCTTGAGCGCGCAAATTTCATTTCCCAGTAGGTCCCGTCGGCGCGTGCCGCAAAAAAGAAACATCTTCCCGGGCGAATTTTCGCCCCGCGGTCCTCCTTGTTCCAAGTTTCAATTACAATTCCCGCGCCACTGTTGTCAGCCACTGCGGAGATGAGAAACCGCCTGGCGAAGGTGTGACGGTCGGGGATGAAAGGGGAGGGGGACTTTTTTCGTGGCTCTTCTTGTTTGCCGAGTTACAAGGCTAACGAGGAGAGTCGGCGGAGCCCAGCTTTGGTCGGACATAAGGGCGAAACTTCGGCAACCGCTTTGTTTCGTCGTCGGCAAATCTCACGTACGGGCCGTGTCTGTCGCTGAGGACTGGCGGAAACTTGGTAAACTGGCGAATCGATCGTCGGGAGATCCATGGAAAAGGCTGACGTCTCTTTTAGACAGAATTCGATGGTGTACGGGGATCAACGGTGCGGTTGAACGTGAGTTGCACTTGCTGCACGATGCATACATCCTGGCGCAATGTCGCAACCCCTTTCCCCTTGCCCGACATCTCGGCGGAGCCGGACAAACGGGGGATCGGCCTAATTAATCACCGGCTGACAAATCACCGAAGCTCGTGTTTTGCCCATTACCGCGCAGCGTGCGTGCAGCGGGCCACGGGACGGGTTCTTGCCGGTGCGTTGCTCCCAGCCGCTGGATTAGACGACCCCTGGGTTACGCGGGGTAAGCGACGCTGTGGCGGCCGGCTAAGGGGTGAGGGGGGGGGGGGGACGGGTGGGAAACACAAGCCCGGGCAAGCCCGGAGGATCGAGGTGCGTCGGGGTTAGATCCTCCCGTTGACGATATTAAGGACGAAGAGGAGGACGACGACGGCAAGCGCGAGGTAATTTCATTCCCTCCGGTTTTCCTCGAGCGATTAATCGACTGCCATCTCTCCGGCGACGGTCCTGCGTCATGCCATAATTATCCATCGATCCAATGAATTGCTACTTAAAGTACACTTGAGAGAAATACCAGCAAACTGGCCCGTCCAAACTTGCATCCCTGTCCTCCGGGAATGGTCGTGTCGCGAAACTACCAAAGGATAATCCGGCCGCCGCGGAATGTCACATACGAGGGGGTTGCGGCATGGCTTTGCGAATAAATCTTACTCGACGATAATATCTTGACGTTTGCGGGCGGGTGCGCGTTAAATCGCCAAGGCGCCGATAAAACAATCCTGACACGTCGACGAGCGATTATTTATCACGGTTAACTGGTTATAATTTATCTCCCTCTGGTGAGCAATTAATACCGGCCCAGTGGCAAGGTGTAACGTTCGTGTACCGAGCCACATGTATCGTCCATTTTGGCTTTTCATTTAAAATTCGTCCCCGGGAATGCGGGTAAAACGGTGACTAGTTGATTTTCCACCAATAACCCCCGCGCGTTTCTGCACGAAGATAAATCTTCGTCGTCGGCCGATTTTTATAGGGGGGTTGGGAAATATCTGCAAGCAATAGCGAATTTACGTCGTCGGGAGGGCAGCCTGAGGTTTCGTTGGGGTTTTTTTCGGGGGGGGGGAAGTTGATGGGAGAATGTTTGCAAAGGACGGGGGAAAAAGTAAGGGGCGGCAAAGGACTCGTCCAGGGCGGCTTGGAACACCAAGGGCAGGGGTGGGGGGAGAGTGCTGAACGGCCGCCCGTAACTTCCAAATGCCGTACATATATTTCGCCGGGGTGTAACGAGGTGTCGTAACTCCTGGCGCTTCAGCGCCGTACTCCCAGGGTCCATTGTGCCGGCGGGAAATTTAATGTTGAGGGATTAAATGGAAAGGAGTCCATTCCCGGCCGAGGGGGAAGGGGGATCGACGGGAATGACAGGATAGCGGGACTAAATGTTGCCAAGGACCTACCAGCGGAGAAAACGTAGATATACTTTCAACGAACCTTTTCACAAGACGAAGGTTACCCGAGCTTCGAGATAATCGTAGCCAAGGGTAGGTTCTTAGGAGCTTCATTGCCGCAAAGAGAAATGACGAAAAAACGTAAAAATCCAGCGCAAAACAAGGAGAAAGTATCGTCATGGTTCTTAGATTTACTTCCTTCGTACTTCGTTCAGCCTATAGTCGTTGATGATTGTCCCGCGTGTCGTATAAATCCACGGACAGGGAGGAAGGACAAAGGACAGGGAGGAAGGTAAATGAGAGGATACGACGAGAGGTAGGGAAACCAATGTGGTGTCGTCACGCTAGGAAGAAAAGAAAAGGGATCGAGCGAAGAACGCAGAGCGTCTGCGCCCGGAAGTGATATAGAGGAGCAATGTTTCGTGCGATTAACCCTCGGAACGAACGGGGGAGGCAGCCACGACCCTCGCAAAGCGTACGGGGAAAAAACAGAGGAGCCCGAAAAAAATAGGCAACTCCCAAAGGGAAGCTTTAACGCGTGGAATTTGCCTGATTTATAAGGACCCTCGAGACACCGTGACGTTTGACCCCGACTTTGCTTACTAGCGCATTGAACCGTGAGGAAAGAAGTCGAGGCCCCAGCGCAAGAAAATCGTGTAAGGGGGTCGGAAAAGCTTTTCCCGTGAAAGAAAACTTCAATCTTTCGTGCGATCGGGCAACCGTTTCTTTTGGCAAAGGCGTTGCACGTGTCAAGGATCACGCCAGGGAACTCCGACTTGGAAGCGAATCTCCGCAAAGATAAGAGACGTCTGATAAGCTCGCGCGAAGTCAAATGGCTCGGCATTCATCGCGTCGGGGATGCACGGTTATCTCAAAAGTACAAGGATTCCTGTGCTACGATTGGCTTTGAGAGCGTAACTGACAGGGCGGAGCATTCACGTTTCAGATAACCTGCCACTGATTAGCGTCATCTGATAGACAGGTCCGTCCCTCCCACAGTGTCGACGGAGTTGACTTAATCTAACGATTCGACGCGACCCGGCGCATGCGGTTCGCCAACAGAACAGGAATTGCGCTAATTTTAATAAGCGGAGCAAGACTTGATTGGTCCACTGACTTCTCTTCACGACACCCAAGAGTCTTGTCTCGGAATACCCACGAGCATTTCAAACGTTTAAGAGAACTAAGATCGACCAAGGGCCTACATTTTGCCTAACTGGGATATCCTTCTTCGGGATACCGTGGCCAACCCCTTTGAAAATACATCAGAGGACCATTCGGAACTGCGTAGAATCGTGGTAAAGGGTCTTTACTTTGCTCGTGATGTATGAACAGTAGGGAAGCAAGGCTCCACTCAAGCCGCTTGACAACTCCGTTGATCTTCGGCCTGTTTACCCTTAAAGGGGCACTTTCAACTCCTCGTAGGACAAGCTGGAAGGGATGGGGGAAGGTCTGAGCAAGTATCGTAGCTCTGCGGCCCGTGGAGACGTTGGCTGGGAGTAATTTGCGCATGTTTTAGGGTTCTCCCAAGCCGTAAATGTGCGCGCTCGAGCGTGGCAGGTTCGCCGGAGGTTAGCTGCGATATTAGCTTCCATCCGGGCCGTTCTCGCGTCGGTGTGGCTTCGTGTTGCAGCCCCGACGATGGGGGGGTGCGGGGAGTGGGAAAATCGCGACAGCGATGAACGCCTCGTGTGGTCGTTGCGTTTCGTAGACGCCGAACGCAATACCCATCGCCTCGTCTACGTCGCGGAGAGAATTGCGCCTTTAACCGGTCGCCCGGAAAACGCCCTTCCATCGACCCTTTGCCTCTCCCCCCTGCGAACCAGACTCGTCCTGGACCTCTGGCATTCGGCCGGGAATTAGCGACGCTTCGACGAGTGTGCCGTCGCCGCTGCGAATTGAAACCCGCCAATCGATTTCCCTCCGCGCACAACCTACCATCGGGCTACCACTTCCTCTCGATTCCGCTCGACCCTTTACAGACGAATTAATGCGGCTCTTTGATATAACGCAAAAAAATAGGCAATTCAAAGAACTCAATCGCGCGTACATTGTGTCACAAATGTTGACTTACCCGTTTAAAAATGATACACTCTTACGATGGCTTTGTCAAGAGTGTTCCAATGAAAACGCTATTAAACCGTCAGCGAGTTGTATTAGCGATGGCAATCTCTTGGCCGGTGCTTCTAAATTCGTTAAAAAAGAGGATTCCCCGGGGGTCCCTTTAGATTCATGACGAATCCCAGCGATTTATTAGAGGCTCGCGGCTGTTAAGAGGGCGAATATTAAGGGTGAAAAATGGCCGGGATCCGAGATATGATTCCTTATGGAAAATTATGGAAAATGCCAGCGACGACCCGAGGGACGAAGTCGGTGGTACGTAATGCCCTGACCGCGTAGAAATCGATTCGCTATTTATTATAAAACGCCATTCTCCCCCAGAGGTTGGTCCTTGGTGGCGTTGTAGGCCAATGGATGGCGGGTAATGTAATGTCCAGATCTTGAGGCTCGAAGGGGATAATGGCACGAGCCATTCGTGCACTGGCGGCCAGTCGATGCAGCTTTACGTTCGGTAAAGTGGTCCCTCGCGTTTCAATTCCCCGTGGCAATTAATCGGCCCCTCTTACGCAACTCGACGAACCGGCTTAATGAATCGGCAAAAAAAGTCAGCTGTCGGGCGGGAAATATTTATGGAAACGAGGCGGCCGGATGACGCGGAAACTCAGGGAGAAATGATCGTAGAATTCAGGGATTCAAATGTACCGGATGAAAAATCTGCCAGAGTTTTTCCCCTGCGGAATGAGCGTGTTGCGCGCGAGGACGCTATTAAATTACCGTGGAAAAATGTAAGCGGGATGCCGGGTACCTCTGCGAGATATTATCTCGTTGGCGCGCACAAAGCGAGGAAAGAAACGGGCGTGGCCAGCCGGCCAGAAACTGACGGAATGTAATAATAACGGCGACTCATTAGGCGGAATAAAACTCAGTGAAAAGGGACCGGGGGAATGTTGGGAAAAATGACGAGGAGAAAACAACGGACAATTAAAAACCGGCTAATCTTGCTGCGTAGCCGAGGATTAACGCCAAGATCTCTGAGGATTAATTTGCCCAACTTTTTCTTTGCATCCAACGAAGAGTCTCGACCGTGCGAAGGCTTCGCTTCAAAATGTTTCCTTCTCGTTGAAATTTCCAGATGACTGTGTCGTACGCACTGTAACACTCACTCAGCTGCAGATTTCTCTGCGCGGAGGAGAAAACTCACGGTCATTTACGGTGACGCAAGGAATTCGTCGCAGAGGGAGCCACAAAGTCGAAACTTTTGAGTATTTTGTGAACCGATCGACACCGTTCTACCTGTTGCGCCTTTCCTGCGAATACCGTACCAACGCAATCGTAACTGTTCGAACCTAAGTCTCCGGCCCTGTGGGTTATAATCAGTGACGCAGTAGAGAAAAAGCGTTCATTAATGCGATCGATCAGCTGGCTGAAAAATAACGAGCAAGTTTTCCCAAGCCCCGGAATCAATTTCCTCGGGTAGTTTCTTATTTTGTACTCGCTTCAATCAGACTCAGTTAATTGCATTCGGCGAGGTAATCTCAACGGACAGTTTTGTCTTATTATTCTCTCAATAATGAATCGTTGTATTTATTTTACTCTTGGGGGAACTGCATTTACGGTACATTCTTTCTTCGCCTCTGGGCTTTTCAACGGAGCAAGGGGAAGGGTCTTTTTAATCGTCTACGGATTGTACGGAGATAAAATCTTACGGGTCGTATAGGAGGGGGGTGAGGGGGTGGGGGGTGTGCTAATTAATGCATCGAGTGGCCGAGGTGCATTAAGCCCTCGCCGCAAGGGATGCAACGCGGCTGGTGGGAAAAGTCCGCACCTTCCCCCGCCTCGGAGTTTCTTCCATTTATCGAGAGCGAACGTTGTATCCCAGGGAAATGGGTTTTAGCCGAGTGCTGCTATAAATTTCATTTGTTCCTCTGAAAACTCGGCTGCCCGAGGAAGGGGGGGATAGTCGTGTTCGTGGAAATTCAACGTGCAGCGATGCACCAACGCGTGTATGCAGCCAATGCAGTTTGCGACGACTCGGCGAGCTTTTCATTCGACCCGCGTGTCGTTAAACAATGGACCGCCGCGAGTATTGCCTGTAGTGTTCATCGGTTGGCGATTAAAGTGTGTACACGTAGAATGTTCGAGGATCGGATAATTTCTGTTGAGTTTTCTCAGCTAACGTTCCACTGACACACATGCCAGATATCAGGACGCGATAGCTGAGAATAACCAACACAGAGCAGTTTCGTCCTTCGTCGAGAATGCTACCCATTAAAACTTCCCTCGTGGCCGCCAGCTAACTGCAGCTGCAATTGGGCAATGGGGATGAAAATTCGAAAAGTAATTTTCAACGTTGTTGGCATTTACATCGATTATCTTTGACGTGTTCAACAAGTTCATCGGTATTCTGAAATGCCTTTAGAACGAGGACATCTGTTTCATCGTTATTTCGATATTCCGCAGAGTCGAAAGACGAGTTAGACGGGCGTAATCGTTGGATATGAATATCATCGTGTTGGGCGACAGGGGGGGAACACGCGAATCCTTGGTTCAAAAAGTCGCTGAGTTGAAACGAGCCTGCGAAAAGTTTCTACATACTTGCTTCCGCGCGTGATTCTATGATATTATCTGTATAACCGTGAGGAACTTTGCGGCGTTTCGTTGGAAAAGCTTTGAAGCTCGGCGCGAGTTGAAAAGTCCATCGACGGCCTCGGCTAAATACCAAGCTGCTTTTCCCCTGGTGTTCCGTTCGTTTCCCCGCCCCTCCCCTCTCCCGGCGTCCACGACGATCGTTCCACGAAGCATTAATAAACCGAGTTGTATGGAATTGCTGATTCGTCGGTCCGAGTCAATGCTCTCACTCCCCATAATCCATACTCGAAACCAACGATTCTGTCACACTGGAATCACCGGCCATGAGGACAACAGGTTTCATCGCGAATTCCCAGATCGACGGATAATTGTTCGTAGTAACGAGGCATTTACCGTGGTGTGGAAGAAAGTTCAGCAATTCCGTGGAAAAATTGATTGAACCTCAGTGGCGATTTTTCCGGCGGGTTTTCCCACGACCGCAAATTTCCTTTCGCTCGAAATTGAAGTAAAACTTCGTTACCGATTACGTTCCCTACGTGTTTCTCCGGTAATCTTGCTGGAGCATCGACGATGCTGAGCTACCCTCCTCGAGGAAACAAAACCGCCACTGACAGGCCATATTACGTCGACCGATCCGATCGATCTTCGACTGGCAATATCGAATAGTCTTCACGAGCAGCCGCGTTTCTATTATCCTTATCGGCACATTAATCTTCCCCCGCGTCTTCCTCGCTTTCTTTTCGAGCCGTCGCATTAATACAACGGACCGATAAAATATCTCGTCGATTGAGGGTAGCGTTTCCCTGATCCGCGAGCAACGGTGCGTTCCTCGGATGAAAAAGAATTGATCAGCGGCTTTTTCGCTTGTTTTATGAAGTTCGAGCGGTACGGGAGCGACCATCGTTTTCCCGCCTTTAATCCAACGGCCATTGGTAGCTCTTTTTGCTCGCGCACTTTTCTACCATTTTATCGATTGGCCAAACCCCCGGGAAATCGAGGGAAGCCAGAGAAGGAGGACAGAGGTCGGTACTTAGCGTGAAAGGAGGACAAGAGAGAGCACCGGGCGCGCGAGATGGGTCGGATTTTCCATTACACCGAGTGCAAGCATCGCGATGCATACTCCCCGTTAGCCGAGCAGCTGCATCGCGCCAAGTAATGGAAAACAAACAAGGGAATATCGCTTCGCATTCGGCTTGCCGACAGGTACCTCCGGCCGGCCGCCAATGTAACTTGCTCCGCTGAATCGATGCTTTAATTTCACTTTCCCACGTGGCGAATTCACCCTCTGCATAAACCGTACCCGTCCCAACCCCTCGCGTAAAACAAAGAAAAGAATGACAGTTTCTCTCTCGAAACAAATTGCTAACGTTTCATTGGAATTATCGGGTGGGGCATTTTTAAAATAATTTGCCTTTGATGTTTGGCCCATTACGATCGTGGGTAATCGTGCACTCTGTGTAACAGGCAGTGTGGCAAGGAACACCTCTGTCACACTTGCTGATCCATTAGTCAAAGCTATCGATCCTCCTCTTAACTCTCTTCATCTTCGATCCTCGCGAATATCACAACTCCCACGATCCACGGGCAGTGGGCTCAAAGTACATGTACATAGGGCAATATGCATACAACCGCATCGTACCCGCATTATACTTGACGTTGTGCGAGACTGTCACGTCTGCTAATAGACGCAAGGATACTAGTTTCGCCAACAATCAGTCGCAAGTCCCCCGACAGTTCCGTTCGCTCATTCGTAAATTATTAACGACTTTTGACCGTTCGCGTAGGACAAATTTATTTTTCCCTCGCGAATATTTCATCGTTTGCCATTTTCCGCGAGCATGTGTTGTCGTCAACGAACCCCCTCCTCCCACCGGCACACTACTTCCCCGAGAGCACTTGACTTGTTTTTTTGTTTTTTTTCTACAAATCCGCGCAAAACCGACCTCCAGCCGACCTTTTTATTCCCCTCCGCGGACGGAAGAATTTTAACAACGTTCTTCATGCCTGCGCCACGAGAATTCGCCGGTCGCAATGTAATTACGCGCAGGGACGAATAAATTTACGAGAGCTTTGTAACGAGATTCCAGGTTCACTCGTGTTTGTATCTGCGCGTGCATAAAAGCTAGCAGAATGCCCGGAAGACCCCGAGGAACGTCGGAAGTGCCCTGTCGATGTCATCTTTTTTCCAAGCCTCTCCCCCATGTTTATTCAAAGCCCGTTGTCGGGCTTGCGCGGAACCTTGGGAAAAATGCAGACACATTCTGCTCGACTAATTAGCTGTCGTACGTTTACAGATTCCTAGGGACAGGAACCTCTTTGGGCTGGTTCGTCGAGAAACTTTCTAACTAATGCCCTATCGTCCACGTGGGAAAGATTGAAATGTCCGGATTGGAAGGTGAATCCTGACAGGATCATGAGGTGCATCTGCAGGCGTTGCACGCGGTGCACGTTTCGTTTGGCCGCGCGATGACACGTCGGCTAGGCAATGGCGGGGCAATTAGCAATTAAAATGGAGACTTGGCCGATTGATCGGCGCTCCCGCGACACGGCGGTTCACCCCGCGGGCCAATCAACTCTTGCATTATAATTACCCACGGTAATTGTGCAGTCGGCCGACCTGGCACGTGATTAGGACCTCCGACAGCGAACCTTCCATTCTCCAACTAATGAATTTTCTCCTTTACACGGCACGGGAAAAGAACAAGAATTTTGTTGAAATTTTCACAAATTTCCTCGGCAGAAAACTTCTTGCGAGTCTTACATATTTTGCCAAAACATTACAATAGGACGATATTGGTTAGACTTACCTGCCAGGTTTTGCCTGGATTATTCTTAAGGTTTAATATTTTGTGTTTTGTATCGAATCGAAGTGCTTAACCGATTCTACCGTCGATCGGGGATCTGATTGACAATCGTTTGAACGGAACAGGACAGCCGTTCGACGCGAGATGACACGCAACGTGCACGGCACGGTTGGCGCAATTAGCAATTAAAATAGACTCGTTGATTGATAGGCAACGAACCTTCCGCGATACCAGATATCGACGAGTCGCAAGCTAATCGGCTGGATTATAATTACTGACGCTAATTGCGCCAGTCGAGCCGACTGATTAGTCCCCATCGAGGGAAATTCTTCTTCGACGATCGACGAGCATGTGAGATTCCGTAAAATATGCGATCGCCTTTCGTATAAACATCAATGCAACATGATTCTTAACAGAGGTGCGAATGTTTGGTTTGATAATTAAGAAGACAATGTCGGAAAATTGGCCGGAGGGAGAGTTTTATCGAGCGCCAGGGAATAATAAAATTTTTACCTTCGGGAAAGGACAGTCCATTCACCGGGACTTTAATATGAAACAGTCGTGATTTATTGACGGCCCGTGCAGATTTTCAATTAAATTCCAAACGAATTCGGCATTGTCGAAACGCGGGCGGTTTCATCTTGCTGCGCGTTGGACAGAGAGAATGCGAATATTGATAAATAATAGTGACTGGACTCACGTCGTTCTGGGCGAAAGTCGGCGTGATTGGCCCGTCGCTGGCCTCCCATTTGTCGGCGATGCGGATCGTCTCGGCGGTTTTCTGCTGTACGGATTTCGACTCGTCGAGCAGCGTCAGCTCGTAAAACTCTTGAATATCTGTAACAGTCGAGAGAAAGGCAAGGGCCAATTACAATACGTCCTCGGGGGAAGTGCATCCTTGGCTTAACTAGGCTTTCGCTTTAATCATTACCCGGGCGATCCTTTAAAGGAGCTAATAAGAAAGGACGCTCAGTTTCATTAGATGCGCCTAATCATGGCGCTCGCGATTGCTGTAAAATCTCTGAGGAAGGAGGTCACTGCGAATGAAAAAGCTTTTGTTGAATCGGTCGGAGCAGGAAGAGAAAGGAAGCGATAGGAAGTTGATAGAAATGAGAAACGGCTCGGTGGGCATTTTTAATCGATATTTTCCGGGCCTTTTTCCGGCTTTCAGCAGGCTCCAGGAGGAGGGCAAATAAAAATCGGCCGAGTTAATAATTTTTCGAGGCACGGATGTTGGTGAGTCGGCCAAGTCAATAAAGCCGGGCTGTTCCAGGGCGCATTGGAAAATGTGATTCAACCGGGGTCCGTTCTATTGGTCGGCGACAGTCGGAGTCGCAGGGTCGGTGTCCTTCCGGCCCTCGTGCTTTCGTTCGCGAGGCTCCACGATAAGGCTTGCACATAATTTTCAATAGTTGAACGGAGTTTCTCGAGCGGCTCGAGCGGCTCGAGTGGCCCACGTAGATGGTCGCACGGTGTGAAACCCCCTGGGTATATATCACCAGAGGGACACGTCCGGCGCAGGTCGTCTGGGTCGAGGGAACCCGTAACTCCTTCCCCCACCTTGCCCTGTCTGTCGTGTAGACTCCAACATCCTCGTTCCGTCCCTATATCCATCCCTCAGAATCCTCTTGTCTCTGGAATCCTCCTCCCCTCCCTCGGTCCCTGGGCATGTCCCTCTCGATGGCCGTTCCTACCGTGAATAGACCGCCACAGTCCATAACAATACGGAGATTGAGGGAAATACAGTCGGACCTCGACCGTCCGTCTACACGGGCACGTCTATCGCGATCGTGTGCGTGTCCTCCGCCTTCCATCTCCATCAGAATCTCCGGGAACTAAGATACAGGGTCCTCGGGAGGGTCAGCTTGTCTACAGCTGTGCGAGGAGGGCTTAACAATGCGGGGATACGACGAAGGAAGATACCTTTGACTGATTACTCCGAGGACGGTAATCGTAAGCTTTGAGTTAATCAATGGAACGTCGAGTAATTCATGAGAAATTAGTTTTACGCAAAAAGGAGTATTATTTGTACCTGGCGATTAATGCGACAAGAGACGTTTATGTTAATTGTCGGTGTGTTTCGGGCCGACCGGGGGATTGGGCCAAATTACAGGTGGTTCATTACCGCGTGGTTACACCGCGGAGTGAAGGGTGGAGGAGGATGTAACGCAACGGCCTAGCCGGGAAACTGCCTTTGGAAATTACTCGCACGAGACTGGCTAATAAGCGACACTCGAGGGAACGGTTGCTCAAAGCAGTCGCTGGGAATCTCCATTTATCCACTGATCTGCGATGTTCCCTACGTTTGTCGAATCGTTATTAACAGGATTTCGTAAGTGAATCGTCAAATTAGCTTGTCGACGTGGCGCCAACGTAAGACTATACGAGCGGATATCGATGATTAAGGCGATTCTAAGAGAACGAAGGGAATCGCCGCGCACCCCTCTTCTAGGATAGATAATATAGAAATTATAGTAGACCGATCTTAATTATCTGCGTTTGTTGGAACAGCAAATATAGAAGGCCGTGAAGAAAATTGTAATCCATCTTCATTACTTGCGGCGGAAGATTTATTTCGCTTGGGTAGTCCACTTTAATTTACACAGTTATAAAAACTCGGAAAGAAAACTAACTGGCCGAGAACAGTGTTGAAGCTGTTCAGTATTCAGCACTCGTCCACGTTAAGCGGTGCTCTCAAATTCAACGATTTTAATTAACGCCATTTGCTGCCGACCACGTCCCCTCGGTATGCACGCGTGGGAGCCATTTTTTCGTCCTTTATATCCCTCCGAATACTTTTCATTTCCGCCCATGTTCGCCCGGTTTTCGAGGAATTCTCCCCAGGCTCGGACCGGTCGTTCCGAAGGAAAATTCAACCCCAAAAGCTTTCCCGACCATTCGTGCCGGATCTGCGTCGGTAGACCTTTTTCCTCCTGGCAAGTTTGGTTTTGCAGAAAAACCCCAACGACCAGCACCAGCAGCGTTCGTTTCCAGCGTTACAAGCGACACGAAAAGATCAGCCGAGTCCCATGGGGATTTTATTATTACCACCTCTGCAGAGTCCGAAAAATTCCACAGTTCCAGATCCTACATTTTCGGACTTGATAAGATTCCAAGGTCAAATCTACCGAATTTGGGGAAATCTACCAGGGAAAACGTGTCATGGATCTATCCATTCGCGAGTCGGCAATTTTCCGACCGGATAATCAGGCTGTTCGCTATTGGTCGCGCTAATTTGCAATTTAATCTGCTCGTATTAAGCCTTCGCGTTGAATTAAGCATTCGACATTACCAACATCCATGCGAATTTCGCATACGTACCCACATAAATTTCTACATTTGAATATATATAAGTATATATATTCCTCGTTAGACTGGGTGTAGCGGGTATATCGTTTGGATTCTGATTGCAGCCAGTCGTGAGGGCGAATTGCGTCGACACAAACACAGTCGTGGATCAAGAGAACCTTATTACATTCCAATCCTATGAAATCCAGGGATTGATAGGACGGTGCCGCTGCTCGTACTTTCGGAGGAACGGAGAAAGCGTGGAGATGAAAGAGAAGCGCAAAACGAACGAAAGGAACGGCCGAGTTACGATGAAAACGGGCCAAAGGAATAGGAGGGGAACGTGGGAGGTGATAACGAGATTTTGAAATTTCTCGATAAAGTCCTCGTTTCTTTTCCGGCGACGGTCCAATAAGAAAAATCAAAATCAGATAGTCACGTCGGAGGTTTTACCGACAACTATGGTTACGATAACTCGTCCAGGAATTTATTAAATGCAAAAATTTGTTTATTTAATCAAACGCAGTATGAAATATGATGAGCAGTGTCCCTATTTATTCGACATTACCGTTCGATTTTCACTTGGATCATCCTGTTTTTCGCACAGCTCTAAGACACCTCTTGGTAAAACTTTCGACCCGAGCAAGTTATTTAAAGAAACTGTGCTTGTCGCACGAACTCACCTTAAGGTCGGGCCTAACGAGCCCGAGTTTATCGGCCCCACCTCTTCTTACTTCGCTTCCCCTTATCGTCGTTGCGCCCGTGTTTACACGAACCACAAAGTTTGCCTCGCGAAAATTACGCCAACGAACTTCCAGTCTCTCGGAGGATTACGACGCAGACAAGGGAATTCTGCGTACGCTCGGCGGTATTTTTGAAATTCCAATTAATTGGCTGGGCGTGAGTCTTTAAGTGGTGTATTGAGAAAGTTTTTTGAAAACTCGTTTCCTGATCAGAGGGAATTAGGTCTTTACGATTGGATCATGAAATCAAAATAAAATTCCACGACGAATCTTATCGATCGACCACGAATATCTTCTGTCCTCTGCTGACCGGCCAACGCGATAGGTTCTCTTTTTACAGAATTTGATAGGCAGTGAGTCACGATTCCGGGACAAAGCGGACTTTATTGCCGCGGAGAAACTCATTGCATCCATGACGAAAAGTTCAAGGCGAAATTACATATGATGAGAAACGAAGTTTTGCATGTGGAGAGACCGTTCGTCGCGCGCCTCAGGGATGACGCGTTGTACGCGTGGGAAAGTAGAGACGAAGGGAAGGGAGGGGTGGTAAGGGTGGTCGAGAGCAAGCAACGAAGTCGAGCAACGAGGGTTGCGAATACGGGCGGCTACGAGGCGGAACGTGCAAGCAAGAACTACGCCCTCGCCTGTCGTGTATAGTTTGAACCCTGTAAATTACGGCGATCCAACCCTCGACGTCTTTCTCCCGCATACCGAGGCCGCCTCATTTCTCTCTCGCCGAGACAAGAATTATTTTTGCAAAAAGTACGGTCATTCCAGCGAGTCTAGCCTCAACTCAGACGGTTCATGAATGCTGTCAGCTCCCTAATGCAAGTACTTTACAATGTACCAGCTAAATTAGTTGTCTATAGGTATATCGCAGTATTCAAGGTTTTCAAACAGGCCGTTCCATTTTGTGGTTAACATTTAACAGCACCCCCCCCTCCTGGCTTCGTTGGCCTATCGATTAACTTGTCGTGGTTAGGGAGGCTGTCGATAGCCCGTTAATCAATCCGCACGAGAAATTCTCAATGAAGCAGACTGCAGCCTGTTGACGGCGCAATCTTCGCCGAACTCACCGGCAACGTAACCAGCCACGACGGGAGAACATTGATTAGATTGGAAATTAGTCACGAGAGGCGCCATGTATCGAGGTAGACGATTCCGCCGGAGAAAATCACCAAAGACCGGGTTAACTGGATTTTTAAAATGTACCAGCCAACGACGCGTTCTAAGGGACTTTCTGCGGATGGCGAAACTTTTTTACGATACGCGTGGGATCTTATAGACAGCGGAGAGTCGCTGAAAATTTGATAAAACCTTCGCCTCGAGTTTTCCCATTGCGAGAGTAAAATTCGCGAGTGATTACAAGTTGTACCATTATCCCCGGCAAACGAGCGATCCGTATTCCTGCCTTACGCCCATGGGTGGTTTACAGGGCGGTCAACAGCTTTGCTCTGTACCCTGTGCATCGGTAAACAATCTAGGATTAAGCTCCCAGCACGCACGGATGCACAAAGTGTGACGCCCATCCCTCGTTTCAACGGTACAAAGCTGTAATTCTAATCAAACTGTCCTGTAATCTGTGTCACAGCTGGAGCGGATTATATTCTTAAACACCGAATCGATAGAAAGGAAAGTTTTTCGTTAAATTGGATTCGATATCGCGATGCACTCTATACTAACATTAATTTTAGCAACGAGTCGTCGACAAATAACGAGCCGCCGTGAGTTTGTCGTGCCTACGCGTAGCAATCAACAGTTTTGACCACATTAATATGCAACTGCTCGCGATATTCATGCGGGCTAGACATTGATCCGTCGGTTTTTTCATTGCGCCGTGTTTGTCGAAATAGCTAACTCGTTGGGAGACGCGATGAAATTGCTGAACCGCGTGCAAAGAAAAACATGTAGAAATGCGGCTCACGTTTAGCGGATTATGTAGCTCCCAGGTACGTGAAAAAGAAGCTACTTTCTCCTTCCCTTTTTCCCGGATTTTCCCCACGAGGTTCGCACAGGCGGAGTTTAATTACTAAAATTCGAATCTCATAATCTCCGGTATGAGGGTGCGGCGAAATGAAGCAATATCGAACGGTGCGATCGAAGGGATAAAATGGTTCGGGCCCGACGTATAATTAACACTCGTCGGAGATTTGCTCGCGTTTCCGCGTAAACAGAAGCTCTATTAATTATTATTCTACGCGACATGGACGATGTTTGCTCTGGCCCTGAGTGCTCCGCTTCCATTATGGATGTCGACGCGCAGCTTGTTTGAATCGTTAATTTTCTGCAAAAAGTCGCGACGCTTAGAGAAACGAACTTAAAAACCAGTCGAGGAGACGGTTAAAAAAGGTATTTTAAGGGAAATTCACGGAGGTCAAAGGGAACGAGATTTTTTAATATAAATATAATTTTCGATCAAAAAAACCCTTCATTTTCTTGGGACGAGGTTGCATCCGCCTATTCGTGTTCGGTTAATCCTGCATTACCTAGGACCGACGTTTCCCTTACGAGATTCGCGTACGTGCGGCAGCTGCGTCTGTAGGAACGGTGATAACGCGACGGTAATTCATTTTTAATCCTCGATTCTTTGTAACCGTCGTCGGCCCCGGGGAACGACAGACTTCCTTTCATTCCCCGCTCGGACTTTTTCCCTCCCTTTACCGACAATCTAATGCCCACTGCAGCCTGAGATAACGTTTAATTGTAAGTCAACGAATAAATATTCGCGCGATCCAGTGGAATCTGTAGTCGAGGTGATTCTCCAGGGAAAAACGGGACTTACAACCGCGTACCTGGCACAGACATTTTTGCGGGATGGAAGCTCGATACGGTGGCTGGTGAAGATTTTTAATGGCATCGCGGAATATCTAGGGAAGTACTTTGTGAGGCCGATAGCAGGGAGGAAGGTCCAAGGACGAAGGTTGCAGCGATCGGAGGTGTCAATATCGGGCCTTACTTTTCACTTGGAAATTCCTTTGAAAAGGTCGTTCCCGAGTTGCCGATAAAGCGCACCGGGGGATAAGATAAATGACAAGGAGCGGCCAATATCTCTTGGCTGCGCCGTAGCAGCCATTTATCAAGGCTTTCATATATTTATTATCCGTCCTGGCTCTCCGTCGACTGCAGGGCAATGCGCCTAACCGGTTTACGTCGACGCCGGGGGAATGAATTTTTTGCCGGCGCCCGTAAATGACGGGCTTGATTATTCCCAGCGAAGTGGCGGACGCGAGCCGTCCAAGGGGCCAAGACAAATCGGCAGGAATCTCATTAATCGAACGGTTCGCCGACAATCGTCGGCGGCTTGCTTCATCGTCATTTCTATCACGAATAACGGACGCGGGGACAAATTCGCATTGTTCGGTCCGCTCGGAGATTCCACGATCGCCCGGCGGATTTACGGCCGTTGAAAGGTGGGAACAGCAACGTGATCGAAATATCAGTCGACGGGGGGGGCCGCAGGCGGGCCTGGGGAATGAATTCCAAGGGAAAGTAATGTCGCCCTAAACGGCTTTTACGTGACCCGCGATTCATTCCTGCCGGCGGGGCTCCGGGGAGAAACCGACCGCCCCGTAACCTTCCCGTGCGTCAAATGACGGGCCTTCGCGACGAAAAGTTTGCTGTATTTGTCCCCGACCGATGCGTCACATTCGCGCCAAAACGGACACCTATTGCGCCACATTGTGCAGGTTTCTTCAATACCGACCGGCCAACTTATCGCAATACTTTTATTCGTGTCTCACCGTTCCGCGAATAAGGATGGCAATGGTATTTTTCACGCGTTCAAAGACCTATACAACTGGTTCCCGAGGAAATAGGTGAAAGGAGCGAAGGTGGACTCGTAGGAGTTTTCGCGATCGTTGAGGCGAAGGACCCTCCTGGAGGACGCGCAATATCTTCCCGGGGGGATATAATGCGAACTAATGGGCGGTCGATCACGAGGCGGACCGTCGGCGCCCTGTCGTTTCAATAACCGGCTTCAGCCTCTTTTCAAGCGGCATTAGTGCCGCCATTGTCACCTCATCGACCTTCCCGTTTCCGCCTCGAGGAGACTTTTCCCGGCCCCGATACCATTGTGCAGCGGGGGAAGAAACTTCATTGTACGGCTCGACCGGTGGAACTCGCTCGCCCGGAAGATCGTTTTCCACGATTGTCTATACGATTCTTTTTCGTACGGAGAATCCTCCGGGAAGGAAGGTGAATTATCAGCATGGAATACCGGGAAGGCAATCAATAGACTTACGTCTTAGTAGAGTTAATGAGAATATCGTCGAGTGAACTAAGCTGTACTACGCTTACTATTTATTTCCACATCTTATTTTCTGGTGCTGTATGGTGTTACGAGTGAACCAGTCCGGACTTCCGCATTTATTTCGCGTAGGATAGTACATTTTTAATGTAACATTCATGGATGCCTGTAGTTGCACGTGCAGCGAGTGCATAATCCAACGAACATGGTATCGGCTTTTCTTATTCCACGGCGAATATCGTTACACACGATATCGGAGTAGGTAGACGTAGCGAATCGGCATTACGTACTGCTGCTCGATGCAGGAAAATCGTAATTAGGAGGAAAATGGTGTGGGGTAAGGGATCGGCTAAAGTGGAACCGCGAGTAATCGGGTGGGTAGAGTTGCCAGGGCCTGTAAGTGCATTTCTGGAATTCTCGCCAATGCAATAACGCATCGAAGGAACCGCCGGGAACATGGCGGCTGAGAAAATACCTGAGTAAAAATGGAGTGGCCGGGCGAAGGCTCTTAATCCGACATTCTTCGGGTTTTCCACGGACAACTCTCCACTTGATTCGTTTAGAGCCGTACAAAGCGGAAATATAAAACCGTTGTTATTCCACGCGCGGCGTAATTAACGTCGGTGGTAGAGGAAATTGCCGGAATAACGCGGCCCAGCGCAGACAAAGTGCCTCGGCGAAATCTCGTGCATATTTTAACCGCTCGGGGGTACGTCGCGACGGGCAAAGACCAAGGATTCTATTGTGCCGGGAGAAAGAATCGCTCAGCCGGATGACAAAGGAGCCAGGCAAATGGAATAGCCGTTGTTTGTGCACGTCGCTCCTGAAACCGCGGCGACATGCGTTCGCGAACCGCAGATTCCTCGTAGGGCTTTGAGGGCTTTCATGTCGCTCCCCGATCGATGCTCCTTCCATGGGGTTAAACGAAAATTTATCGAAGGGAGGGGGGGGGGGGGCAAGGCTGAAGCTAAGCGATAGACGGAGGTTTACCCATAAACTGCTTGCCATCTGCGGTCGATGCGGTTTCCGGAGAAACCACTGGTAGTTCCTACTTTTTTTCACCTCCAGGGGGAATCCTGTAGGGTGGAATCGGTAATGGCGATGTCAAGCGTATATCGCGTGTTCCTGTAGGACATTGCGCGTGGGAGCGAATAAACCGGTACGTACGTACGACGGCGAAAATTAATGCGATATG
The DNA here is from genome assembly GCA_963989215.1 of Hedychridium roseum. Classification (NCBI taxonomy): domain Eukaryota; kingdom Metazoa; phylum Arthropoda; class Insecta; order Hymenoptera; family Chrysididae; genus Hedychridium; species Hedychridium roseum. The sequence goes on along the minus strand of OZ022310.1, from coordinate 9,866,919 downwards.
CGTGCACGGTCCCGGCAACGTAAGTACGGGTAATTAGCCCGGCCCGTACAATTCTCCCACCCCCTTCTCTCGACTACCCTCATCGTGTTCGCGCTCTCTGGCGTTTTCCCCGCATAATTTATGTCCCCGCTAAAGCGCCGTTCGCCGGGGTACCACGGGAAAAAGAGTACCTGCGCCACTGGCAATCCGTGCTAAAAAAAAATCGTAATAACGCGAGTTTATGGCAGGCCACGCATCGGCAGTCAGATTAAAAGGACGCTTGAGCGATAATGTCTAGCAGCCGGTCGTCCCGTTAATTTCAACGACCCGTTAAATCACTTTCGGGTACCTGTTGGCACGAGCAGGAAAACTCCCTCATCGCGGGACATTACTTAATGGACGAACTCCTCGGGAACGCCACGCTCCTGGCACAATTTTCGCCTTTCCATTTGGGCAAAATTCCGACATAGTAAGGCCCATTGGATTATGGTTTCCGAAAGGCAGTTTGGCCGGAAATTTTCTCCTGCGATACGTGCAATGAATTCTATCGATAATCGACGACCGATTGTTCTTATCGGCCGGATTAGAAGTTCCTGCTGGCAATTTCTCATGGATTTGCGAAAACCTTAGAGAAAGGGGGGGGGGAGTGGAGCTTTTGTTCGGCAATATTCGCAGTTAGCTGTGCCGGGGAAACGGCCACCGCGTGTCTAATGTTCTCGGAAAGTTGGCGTCGTCGAGGGCGCCCTTAAGCCAATCACGAAGCCGCGCCGGAAGTTGCCAGGCACCGGATTGCCCGTGCGTAACACCCTGAACCTCCTTCGCGGTAGACTTCCAAGCTTAAATTTTCGCCTACCCAAACGAGCCACCTGCCTGCCTATGCACACGCGCACATTTACCAAGGTGAATGGAAGTGAAACGAGAAACGAGTTTCCCGGGAACCCGGCCCTAAAAAGGCTTTAAAAATTAGCTAACATCAGCCGGATATTTGAAAAACTTTGCCAAACATCGGGCTAAGCCTCTTAAGATACGAATTCGATATATAAAATTCTGTCCAACGGTTCCCCGTTTTCTGCGTTTAATGCAACAGGGATACAGCGTTGCACGTTCGTAGTCGTTTTTTAAGGTCGTTAGTTGAGAAAAGATCGATGGGATAGAAGCTAAGCTATTTTTTACTGACTGAAAATCCGTGTAACGAGCTCTGCTCGATCGTTCCTTTGGGAAGCTCAGTGCATAAACATTAATCGCCAGTTTGAGAATTGATAGCTGGTGTTGGTGTATTTCGCAGTCCTGAAATCACGATCGGAACGTCTGGCTTTTACGATATTTCCGAAAAAGGTGTAGCCCTATCATCGAAGACAATTTCCTCTCACGTGAATGAGGAATACCCAGGAAGACGACCAAAGGATGTTTGTGTTTTTCTCGCTGGATCACGGCAATTTCGCAAATGGCTCGATGAAGCAGGCGAACTTATGCGTCTGGCTATACACTCGAGTTTTCTACTTACGGCGCACTGCGACGAAGAACCCTCGGTTTCCCAGAGGCCAAGGGAAGCGCTATATACAACATCCACGGCGGATAATAAACTCGATACAGTACGTGGGCGACGTTCGGCCACGCACGAGACTGGTACATGGTTTCAGCTTTAAAGCACCAAACTGCTGACTCCCCGGCCGCTCGGAGGAAAACCTCACTCAACATCAGCGACTGCGAGTAAACAATTGCTAGGAGAAAAGGCAGAAAGATACTCGAGCGAAACATCGTGCTCGCTCGAGTCTGTTTAAACAATTTCTCGGCTGGTAATGTTGATGGTAGGATGGATGGAGATTTCCCGTGAAGGTGAATTTCTGTTGGCGTAGCCGCCGGTTATACACCTTTTGGGAATGTACAATCGGGAGAGGGGGAGGGGAGGGGGGGACGTCGGCAGTCTGCCAGTAGAAATAGTCTATTCCATTAGAGGATCGCGTTGCCCGATAAGACTGAGTGAGCCTCGTCGAGCGTTTACACGTTCTCCAACGTGACGCGGGGCTATTCAGAGCCACTAACAACGGCTGAACAGGAGAGGAAAGGACGACCAGGAGGGAGGGGAGAGGGGAGAGGGACAGAGGGGGGAACCTGCAGGCGGACGCGCGGACTCCTGAAACAGATGCTCTTTTCTGTAGCATAGACAATGAGAATGTTTGCACAAAGCCAACAACAAACCTTAACAAAGACCCCGCGCGACATAATACGAGTCTCGCGCTCGCGATAAACGCCCGTGCCTTTTATGTCCCGCTGACAAAGGTCGTCGTCAAGACTGACCGACGGCCGGACATGGTTTACCTCCGCACAATGTTCAGAAACTACTAGAGGCACAAAAAAATGCCAATCTACCACTTACTTCATAAAATGTATCTCAACGTGGGCAATGAAATAAAGATCTTTCTAAGTACTTTTCCCTGGAGGGAAATGTAAGACGTGGGAAAGCCACGATTGAACCATGTAATTCACTCGGTTCCCTGGGTGCTCTCAGCGGAGGGAACGTCTTAATAAATCCAAGTAATGGCTACGTCAGGGAAACGAAGAGCCCGGAATCGACGAGAAAACGTGCTACCCCGTTCGACAGTGATTGTAGCAACGAAGAATGAGAACTTCAATTAGGTCTGCGGGGAATATAAGCTCGTGAGATGGTGAAATCGATAGCCAGGAACGTTCATGCTACTCTTCTTGGCGCGTTTCGATAAAATCCAACGGATTCTGCCGGGTGGCTAGGCGATTCGTCGAAGAATTTTTATCACTTAATTCCTCGGGACGTGCGCTCACGGAATATGCATTTTCGGCGAGAGTCGTCGTTGGGAAATCGCAACGGTCAAGTTTGTGGTCAATTTGGGGATGGGTGGCAAGGGGTAACGGGGATGAGGGGAAGGAATTGAAGCTCGTAACTCGAGCACGACGTTTCACGGCGCGGGGTGAAACTATTGCAGAAACCGTGCCGAACATGCAAATAAAAGTTGTTTTGCTTCCGTCGTATCGGCTTCGCCTCTGAACCGACCACGTAAACGACCTACTTCGGTTTCTGATTCCTCACAGAAACGGACCGTCTACGTAGCCCCCATAAATTCGGAAAGTTACGGAAGCAGCGCGGCACCTCGCTCGCTCGCACACGTTTCTCAGTTTTTCGATTGAGGGTTGCAACAAATTCAGCACGTCGCGAAGGCACGTGAGAGCGCAGGATGTCGACAACTCCGGGGTGGAGCGAGGAAATCATTAGGGAAGAATTCTGGCGTCGTTATGAGGCTAGTCCTGTTAGGGTACAAGAGGTGCGACTATTTTTCCTTGCCTGGGGCGTATTGAAACGAGTGAAAAGTATACCTTCTTTGGCCTGAACGTATCCGTGGACCTCGCAGTAACTGCCAGCCGCAGGACCGGAAGCTCCGGGTGTGTCGAGGGTGAAGAGTGTGTTGGCGGAAGACGTGACACCGTCGTCCGGGGTGTGAAGACTCGTGGCCTGTGAGACTGTGCGTTGTTGCTGCTGATATCTCTGCTGATGATGATGATACTGTTGATGCTGTTGTCGATGCTGTTGGGCGGCAAGGATTTCCTCGTGTCGGCACTTGGAGCAACGACGCATCTCCGAGCGAACGCGCAGCAGCCAAACCATGCCGAAAAGTGCCATAGCAACCTCGAGTGCCGCCGACCTCGATGGGCGCTTCATGCTCGCAGGACCAAGGTCATCGAGGCTCAGCGAGCCAGAACGACACATCACCGAACGGTTTCGTATCAGCGATCGTCCCCACGGGAACCCAATTTCCGCTTCCCCGCCACCTTACGAGCCTTTTGTTTCTGCTCTCCCAATCCGTGAATTCCCTTGCTCGGTAACCAATCATTAACCGTTCCGCCCTTTACTCTCCTTTCTTTATGGCTGAGGACCTATCATAGCACGGCTACTCAAATAACGAAAGGCAATTTTCGTTGGTAGACGACGAGGGGTGTTTAGAAAAGTGAAAAAGCTAGGGAATTGTCGGTCTTTGCGTTCGTCAGAAAAGGCAGTGTTCCTGGTAGCATAGATAGGGGCGTCTTTGAACAACCATTTGCCAGAGAGTGGGTTAGAGTGGGTTAGAGTGGGTGGCCAGCGTGTATCCCCTGGATCTTTGACTGTTCGGAGCGTAGTTTCCGGTGTATTTCGGTGCGCACGCATGAGTAGAGCGAACAGGATTGGGCCAAAGGGAAAGCCCGAGAGCCGGATAACACGTTGATTCGCTCAGTCAAGGGTTTAAAAGGTCCCACTGGTTGGCGAAGAAGCCACGATAAGTGACCGACTTCCTTGCTTTCCTCCCCCGCTGGCCGGTCCGACTCTTCCCGGCATCCTCCACTCGGCTGACTGCCTCGAGCTTCTTTTCTTATCCGACCCTGAAAAAGGTTTAGGCATCCATCCAGCCCGATCGTCTCGCACAATGCTCCAGCTTCGAGCTCACTTTCTTTCTCGTCTATGCATGACGTTCCCACGAGAAAGAATTTCCCAATGTTCAGCGATCTTTGCCAAAAGACCTGGAATACCGGTCGCGAAAGATCGCCGGCATGGATTAGGCACAAGCATTCATCGTCTTCGAAACTCGAGATATCGCCGATGAAATGCCTGGCTTTCTGCCTGCGTCCATGTTTGTCGATTATCTGACCCAAATTCACCGACAATATGTTCCTGATTTTCTATGAAATTAACGGAAAACTCTGCTCGATGCCTGCCTTCGTCCTATTCACTACGACTTTTATTCTCGACAACGTCGACATCGGGAATTTCATTTGGTTGTCCTCGAAAATAATACGGTTTCGTCAATGACTTTATATAGGTTGTACAAATGAAATGTGCGTGAGCAGGCACTGTTACGTAACGAATCATTGAGATCGACTTCACCACACTCGACACGTGAAGACTACTCGACGATTACAAAATTCCAATGGATTTTCAACGAATTTCGGATCAGTAGAGTTTGCGAACGTCACAAACATTTCACGGAATTTTCGTAATTCGCGGAAGGATCATCGAGGGTCGGTTTGACAGAGTTGACGAATGTATTTGCCAACTGATAGCAAAAGGTAGGGACGGAAATAGCAAGGTATTTTTTCAGTGCGCGTTGCGTTCGCTCTAGCGTGAACGATATCGCTAGGAAGGGCAATGAAACTCTGCCGCTATTCGATTTATTTCTCACGCATGGCCAAGAGTAGGAATTGGCCGGGAGCAGCGCGTGACCGTCAGCGTCAAGTTTATATGCACATAGAGCACTGACGAGAAACGATAGCTGCATTTCATAGCGCTCGACAAACGCACTGTGCCGGAGCCGAGTGGACCGTTAGATCGTCCTGTGAAAACCAACAGCAAAAAAAGTTGGTCGCGTGGATCGCAAATAAATGAAACTCCTGAAAAACAGTCTCATCATTCACGTCGTAGATGGAAAAAAAGGAAATGGGTTAACCGGCTGAGCGGGTACCTTGAACAAACTGGTTGGCAATTGGTTGGGCCGAACAAACGGTTCCTCTTTCGATTTAGAATTGATGCGAGATAACGCGGCTCTTTTGACTGATAGCCCCATTGAGATTAGAACGGATAGGGTGACCTGACAAACGGGGAACAACGCGCTTTGCCATTCACCCGTCCGTAGATAATTCTTCGGTAAAGCGAGCTAACGAACTAGCTTCGACTATCGGCGTAACTGCGCTACAAAGGAAATTCGTCGGAAATGAAAAGCAAGATCTTGAGGAAAGAGCAATCCCCCCCCTCCCCATTCGCTCGGCACGTTCATCGCTTTCTCACGAATTTTACGTGGCCAAGTATTTGCCTTATTTGGTCCGCCTGTTTTTCCAGTGAATTTCGAGCTTTCGAACAAGTGTATTTGCAAACGGCATTCGCCGGAGTGGGAGACAAGAGGCGTGGAAAATTCTTCGACTAACTATCGGAGATCGGCAGTGGGATTGTGTAAAGTTGAAATTACACGGCGGTCGTGCAAATCCCGCGGTGGAAATCGCTTGCTTGGAACTTGCCAGGGGAAGCTGGGGAGAGGGGAGGGAAAGGAATCTACGGACTGACGGTGGTTTTCGCCGGGCCGACGGAAAGTTAATTCGAACGCCGTCAGGACGGGAACTCGTGTAAATCGTTCGTCCTGTGAGCAGACGGATCGAAAGACGAGAACGTCGGGGAGGGGCCGGTAGTCAAGGTTTTCTCTGCCGAGAATTCCACCCTTTCCTGGCCACTTCCTTCCTTAAATAAATTTCAAATTTATCGAGCTACAAGAAGGCCAATGAAAGAAAAATCACTGTGATATAATCCACGTCCATTCGATTTTCCTTTTTCCTACTGGCTGCCCGTAACTAGTTTGTCGTGGCATATAAAATTCAATTTCACGAGGAACGTCCGGGACAGTGGAAATGGTACGCATAATGTCGGAAATAATAAGAAGAGATCTTGAGAAGAAGTCTGCCGGAAATAATGTAAGAGCAGCGAGGAAATAGGTCGGACCATCAAAGAGAGAAATTCACTCACGAATTATGTTCTTCCTCGAGTTCTACGACGAGTTTATTGTTGCATCGACAGTTTTGAACGTAGAGAAATATCCGAAAAGAAACAACACAGACAGCTTGTTAAGGGTAGCCAAGACCGGTTTCATTGGACCATCTCGACCATTAAATTGTGATCGAGTAAACTTCTCCTTTATGCAGTTACGGACTCGCTGAGACGTTCAATAAATTCAACAAAATCTTCCTCATTGCGATACTTACACTTGGGTTTATTCTTGCAGAAAAGAAACCTACCTTCGAATTCGGTATTTCTCTGATTACATGAAACGTACGCGAGACGTCCAGGATAATACGATACTCTAATCGACTTTAATTACGTAATTTTTCTAATTATCCGTCTTGATACAGAGATGCAAGTATATCGAGACTGCACGTGAAGGAGAGACCCGGTGGCGAGAGGGGACTTTCGTAATTGCAATCACGAACAACGCCAAGTTTGTTCGAGTTTACGGCTCAATAACGCAATTTACAAGCGACGCCCAGCGAGCGAGAGAAACAACAAGCGAAAAGAGAGAGGGTAAATGCGAGGAGTGTGAGGAGAAGGGGAGGGCGGGGGGAGAGTGGCCGGTCCACGAAGATAGAGTTGAACAAAGAGCGTTGGGAAAAAGGGGAAAAAGTGTTTAGCAGCAGCTAATTGAAGGCTGGCAAAGAAAAAACTTGCGTTGAGAACACGGTGCGGTAGAAGAAGGGGAGGACAGAGGAATATATCTAATTATGAAAGAAGGGACGGGCCGGGGAGAAAAGATCCTTGATTTCTTTCTCCCACGTTCCCTTCTCTTTTATGAGTTCGGCCCGAACGTTGTCTCGCAAGAATTCACTTTTTCTGCAACCTGATAATAGCTCGACACACGCAACAAAGAAACATCCCCGTGTAATTTCCATAACGTAGATTGACAACGACCTTGTTAGTTAATTAAACGAATGAACAGGAGCGAGGAGAATAATTAGCGCGAAGGCTGGAGTAACTTCGTCGCGTCGTGACTGCTTCTCTTTGGAAAGTTGCTTGTTGTCGCAGTTAATTTACTGACCGAAGAACCCAGCCAAGTTTTGCAATATAACTTGCCGAGAATTACGCGGGCGAGGATTTTAGCGGAGAAAATCAAAGACACGAGAAAATGCGCGAGCCATGAGACTGAGGGATTTTTGTCAATCTTTTGTGGAACCGTTTTGTGGGGCCGTTGGTTTTGAGGGGAGAGACGATTCGTTGGACAGTGGAAACTTTTCATTAGCGGTGCAACGGGTGGCTCGCAGCTAAACTATTCCGGCGAAACCTCGCTAAAATGTCCTCGGCCAGCAGCCACAGGGAGTAACTTTCACCGTCCAATATCTCCGCGGGTTGGGGGAGTGAAATTTTCGTCGAGTCCCGTTGGTTTGCGAGCATCCCAATAAGGTCAGCTTGTACAGGGCGCAAATGTTTATCGGCCGAGGTAGTCGTGCCGTACACAGAGAACCGAGTTAATTATGCCACGTTTGTATGCGGCTACCATGCAAGCGTCGTTCGTGCACTCGGCGAAGGTGCATTCAAAATCCAGGGGTCTCGGTTATGCCTGTCTCTTTGCAGCCCCACGTGAATGCAGTGGCTACGCCCGCGTGGATCCATTGTCCGGCGATGGTCAGCCGACATTGAATTAGGATACGTATCTATCCGGAAATTACATTCCCTTATACTTGGGCTACAATTAACATAACCCGAAAGGAACGACGAGGGTCTCGCACGAGCCAGAAGAAAATCTCCACGAAAGGGAACTCCCTGAAATACGACTATGGGTTCATCATTCGTCCTTTGGAGATTTCGATCCCCGTAGGACTTGGACCGTGTCCCGAAGAATCCATGGAAACGCGATTGAAGGGATTTACCCGACGGGAAGACCTATTCGAAGGTGGTTATATGAGCGCAAGTTTACCTACAGAAACAGTTTTTCGCGGCGGCGCTTCGAGAATACGCGGATTTGCACGGAAAAGTATTAAAGACGGTGGAAACTCGGCTTCTCCTGCTCGCCAATGAGGGGAAGCAGTTTTCCCGCAGTGCCTACGACTCGTCGACTTCCGTTCCCCCCACTCCCCTGGTCCTCCTGGAAAATCCGAAGGACCAGAGAAACGAAGTTGTCGGACTCGGCAGTAACTAGTTCCCGGAAGTCCACGAATTTTGGATTACCCCCTGCGCCACCGCGAATTGCGTTAAAACTTATTACTTGGTCGCCATGGCCAGAGAAGGCGCATAATTCGCAAGGTAAGGTCGTTTCGATACGCTTGAAATTCCATTCGTGCCGTGAAGAAATAAATGTCAAGGGGAAATTCAGCCGTCGTTATTTAATTCCTCGCTATTGGCCCACCAGGCGAAACTTTTCTCATTTCATCGATGAGAGCTTTCATTTCCGTAAACGATTTTTTCCTGACATTATGAAAAACTCTTCCCCAAGAACAGAGCCGTGCGCGACGACAATGGCTGTCATTTTGTGGCCGGACTCGATTTATTTGGCGTAGTAAACGATGCACACTGCGATAGGCTGTTTATTAATTTTGTAAACCATTAATTTCCAGACTGGTCTGGTAACCACGGACCTATACAGCTCATACTCTCGTCGGCTGTGGGAATATTCAATTTAAAATACCAATTAAAATGTTTTCCCAATTTGAATAGCCATCCACGCTTCGTTTCGCGTCTCTCGCGTTGGTTAAAACTTCATAATAATACGTAAAATAATATGCATTAATAGAATACATAAATCGAAACTGTCGAAAAAACATAGAAAATTTCCAAATTCTCGCATGTTTCATACGTTACTCGGTAGAGTTGGCAGGTTGGTTTTATTTTTCACACAAATTGGAAGCTTTTCGATTTTTCCTAATAATTCATGATGGTTTTGAAAATTCTATACGGGCGGTGGGGCATGTTGTAATTCCGACAAAACGAGTGGCAAGAAAGGGCCTCGAGTTTTTCCGTCTTGACAAAGGCGCGTTTCCGGCAAAGATTTCTCTGCGGGCCGGGAGACATCGAGAACTCATTTCCAGCGCAAACAACTTAACTCCCACGGGAGGAACGGTGAGCCGGCCGGTTTCGAAGTTACGCGCGATTTATTCTCATTTGCATAGCCCATTAAGGGGCAGTAGCGGAATTAACTGGCGCGCATCATCGCCACGTGAAAAATTCAACGAGTTTCTCGCGCTTCTCGTTAGCTCATCCGCTTATACCGACTTATGCCCATAATCCAGCGCCGGCCCTTAAATCTCGGCCAGCACGGTTAACCAACTCGCGAGTACGGTATCTCGAATAATTGCCAGCGAATCTGCCGGTGCTTCGGGAAATATGCTCACCCCTGACATCGCAAATAACCCCATTACCACGTGAAAATTCACGAGAAATGCCAAGTATGTTATGGGCGATGGTTAATTTGAAATTTTAAGTGGAGACTTTAGTGGCGAACGTTTCGACGGTTTAAGTGCGATTTAGCACTGTTTTGCGTAATGAAATGGCCGAGTTGAAGGGCGTTTCCGTGCGGCACGAGGCAAACTACGAGTAGGTCGACACAGTGGCAAGGTTCCCCTTCGGCATTAAAAGTTAACGCCTCAAAGAACTTTGCCTCGGCAAGTTTGACCCCCGGAAACTCGACGATACGTCTGGCATTGTTGCTCCCGCCCTCCGCGGCTGGATTTTCCCTTCCGTCTTGACGTACTGCGCAACTTTGCCGATATTTTAAGGCGTATTTCGGCAGCCGTACAATTCGCCGTTCATACGAACACACAGAAGGAGACGAAGTTCTCGGGGCTTTCGGCGAAACGAAGGACGAAAAGCGACGAAATTCTGTCTCATCGTGGCAAGTGAAGCGAAGTACGGTAAACAATTTTCATCGATCGACAGGACCGTCAGTGGCCGGTCACTGGTAAAGGAGGAGCAAGACGGGGGGGATGGGCGGCAACCGCAATATACCGAAGGAGCCGTATAAACGCTGAAAACGGAGAGTTTCGCGCTCGCTCGTATAAAGTTTCATTTCGTGAAATTCAATAATCGCTTACATTGCAATAACCGAGAACCATTGGATTTTATAACGCGCCGGCCAAACGGAGCCGCTCGTTAAACTCCGGGGGGTCTTATCGCGAGTATCATGCACTTCCTGGATACACGAGTGAAGATTATTTAGCCGGTTTTCAACGAGCCGCCAGCTGGTTCACAACTGCTTTCCCATTCAACGGTGGATTAAGTTCATAGGATTTCCTCGGATTCCGACTATTTCGAGGGACTCCCTTAAACGTACAGATTTTCCGTCGGTCTATATTTACTTCTGTGCCGTTCCAATAGGAATAACCGGGGCGTGTGGGCGAAAATTTCAGTAATTAAATTTTATTTAGCTACGGGCAAACTCGTGTTTATTTGCCGTTGGTAAATTTGTTTTCCATCCGGGCGGAATCGAGAGTACCGGGCGAAATATCACGGTACTTCTTGATCTCCGACTGTAAAACCGGACACGGGATTTTCAACAGAGATAACTGAGTTTCCGTCGAATCCCCTTCCCCGTCTCTTCGTTGGCGGGTTAACATTTCCGTCCGCCATTTCCCTGCTTTCTGTAGAACGGAGGTGAACGTTATACAGTTGCCTCCTCGTTACCGGTTTTAAGGTCCTTATAGGATTAGTCGACGTCCAGACGCTCGGTGCGACCCCTCCCCTCGGCCCATCCCATTGAAAGATTAACTTGAAAGTCGAAGACTCCACAGCGAAAATCGCCGAGACAAGATACTCGCGGAAAAAGTCGAGTTTCGTCTTCTCCCCGTTACATGAAACACGGAAAATCTCTAAGAAGAAGACCATATTTATTCATAAAAACCTGTAGCCGATGAATTTCGGGAAAAAGAAGAGCGCGAAGAAGTTCCTAATCTGAGCTGTCGACGTGATAAGCTATCAATCCTCACTCGGAGTTTCGAGAGAGGAAATTGGATTTTCGATCGATCATAGCGAAGAATTCCTTTCGTCTCTTCACGTAGAGCTCGACGTTTCCATTGGGCTCGGTTTCCATCATTTTTTACTGTCCCTTCGGTTTTTTTTCCCGGGGACCATTTTTCGCTCATTCTGCTGGCATGGATTTAATAGGGTGGCTTGGAACGATGCAGGTCATCGCTTCGCAGCAGATGTCTTTGTGATGCTTTTCACGGTCGACGGAGCTCAAATGCCCAACGATTTGGCGATAACGGGCGATAACGATTGGTGGCACGCACTCGCGTGACCGATTGCCCGAATGGCGCTGCCCGCTCAATGAAAACCTTTATCAACGCTGCAACGATCAGCAGTGCCGTCGGCTCTGTTGTTTCACGGCTTTTAAACTGCTATAGACAATTAGTTTCCAAACGACGAAAAAGTCCCGGTCTACCATCTATCGAGTACCGTCGATTTTTCGCCTAGAACGGCGAAAAAATATACAAAATTCTGATAAATTAGGTATTAAGCCGTCGTTCCTCGGAGTGTCGATTTAATTTTATCCGCGAGGGATGGGTAGGGAGAGGAGGAGATTTTGAAGGAGAGTCGATTAGGTTTCCGGTAAGCAAAGACTCCTCCTTTAATTACAGACAGCCCCGGCCATTCGTCCGGGTATTCCCCGAAGAGGAACGATCCGTAGAACCGATGCGAGGAGGATGGTCCTTTAATCGAATCCTTTTCCGGGAGCGTCGTAACGGCAGCCGGGGGAGAAGCCGCGAGTGTCTGATTGCTCCGACGAACACAGATCCGACAAAAGAATTCCCAGGGAAAGGGGGGAAGGGCCGTTCGACAAATAATGGACGCACTTCCAGCGGGCGTTCTTCTTCCTCTTCCGACGGTAAGGGGGAAGGGAGGGGGGGGGATGTTCGAATGGAGCTCCTTGGAAAAAAAGATGAGGAAGAGAAGAAGGGGAAGGCCTTCCCAAGGCGCCATCAGTTAAACGCATTCGTTCCAGTTCCATTATCTGTTTCTCATTAGCGCGGATTAGAGGGCCGATATCGCCCGGAAAACGAATCCCCGGCTGCGGCGGACTCTTGTGAAATTCGTCCTTAGTTCCCGGATGTTGGCAAATCGATGCCCACTCTCTGACAAAATCGAGACAAAAGTCGACGGGGATTAAATCAAAGTTTTCCGACGGGCAAGGGCTTTATTAACATTTTAATTAAATTCATCCCCCTATTCGGAATCGACGTCCCTCGTGATTAACATTTTTCTCAGTGAATGGGGGCGTAATTCGAAGGGTGCCAGGGAAATCGATCGATACAGCCACGTCGCCGGTGCAAACCGACAGCTGACGTCCAATCGGGCTTTTCAGGTCCTCGTAAACACCGACGACGCGACTATAAAATCTTTTTACCTTCGTGTCATGACGATATTACTCGCGGCTGGACATTTCTTTACTTCTCACGAAGGCTACCACCCGATAAACCTCGTGGGGAGCTTCAGAGAATTTCTTTATCCAAAAGCTAAGTATTTCTCGCTGCTATGACTGTCCTGGGAAATCAATCGCTAAGGCCTGACAATGGTACTTTAGCTTAAAAGTCCGATGACGAGACAGGGAATAGTTTGGACCAATGGAACTCTCTGGTTTTGACGGAATATGCGAAAACCTTGCGGACGCATGGTCGTTATTTATCGGCACTACGAGGACAATGTAATCACAGCGTGAAACTTGTCGACGACACGGGATCCTCGGCGACTGTGGGGGGGGGGGGGAGTCGATGTCTCGAGTTGATCAAACAGTGAACGATGAGGCTCGTTGGCTTGCGCAGTGTGTTGCATCAATCATTTGACACTGCAGCCGCCGTCAGGCGCATTAGTTACCGTTAAACAAAGCCACCGTGGTGTACTTGGTGGGGGCCGAGGCTAGCGAAGCGCCAGGGAAAATAAATCGACTCTGCCTGCTTAATCTATGAACGCTGTCGAATTTTCAAGCGACGGTGCTTGGACCGGTTCATTTTTTAATGGTCCCCCCCGGTTCGGGAGATTGAAAAAACGTCACAGCCAGAATTTCCATGTGTCACTTCTTGCCCAGGCTACAAGTTATCATTTTTTTTCGCTCTACAACGCAAAGCTGTGTGCACCGTTGTCGAAGTGAACATCGAGAGTGGTATTCTACGACGCTAGAGGCATCGCAATTGATTTCTTCGGCTTGGGGGATAGGCGGCAAAGTGGTTCTCGATGAGTGGATCGCCAAAGGTCCCGCCAATTACCTAGCGTTCCTCGAATCTCCAACGGTTCGAGGCGATGAACCGATGAAAAATGAATTTTCACAATCCCCAAGTCTAGGGGAACACGGACACAGCTAGAGAAGTGAGAGTGGAAGGAAGTTATCGCAATCATTGTTATACTTGAGGATTCCTTCCCCGAATACCGTATTTGCTGGATAGAGATACTAACGTCGTCGCTGAGACAAGCGGAGAGGGGAAGACAGAGATAGGGGGAGGAGGACGATGAACAAAGGGAAGAGGAAATTGGTGGGAGGAGAAAGGGGGGAAGCAGACAGGAAAGGCGGCAATGACGCGAAGGTGGAGAAGTCGACGGACCGTGGAATATCGCTGCATCAGCGGGGTTATAAAGGCTGGGGAGGGCTCCCCTCCCTCCCCACGTGAGATTTCGCCGCGCCTGGAGGCCTCGTAACCCGGTCGAGGGTAAAAGGGAGAACGACGCACGTATCTCCTGACTAGCGGGGTCGTCGAGGGCGACGACGACAACGAATTCCGCGAGAAGCGAGCGGAATAAACGACGAGGGAACAATTTTCGCGGGGCCTCGGAGAACCCGCAGCCACGTCCTAGCCAAGCCGGATGCCAGCCGTGGGGATATCCTACGTGTGCGTCGTCCCCGAGACGATTTCCAATTTCCTCGCGCCTCGGCGAACTGTCTCCGCGGGAATATCGATTTTTCCGCGCGTTCCTGCCTCGACGGTAGCTTCGTTTGCGCCGGACAACGACGCCGACGCGCACGAGAACCGTGCGTGGAACTCCAGATGGCAGATGATTCCCTCCTCCCCACCCCTACCACCTCGTAGAATTGCTGACGAGCCATTGAGGCCACGTAATTCCTCCATTTTAGAATCCTTGGAATACTTTCTGATATATCGCGATAATTCAACGGAGAGGTTTTCAGGGAGGAGGTCAACGACATTGGCCAATGGATTTTGATCGGGTAGCTTGGCGTTTTTGTCCGGTGAAAGAGTTATCTTTTTCATGGAAAGATGGGGAAAAATACGGTATTTCGGCGTCGAGCGTCGAGCGTCCAGCTGGTTCCGCTCTGGGGATTTTGCCGGAGCGACAGTGCCGGGTATTATACACCGCGGAGGAGGACGCGAAATTTTCCCGGGGATTTCCGGTCGGTACGATGCGTTCACGAACAAGCCCCGCGGGTTGGCGTGGCTCACGCACGCGTGTATGAATTACGGGCTTCTGTCGGCCGTTACTCGTCGGCTAACTGATTCAGAGAGGTGCCTCTACGTGCGACGCATAGCCACGAAGCCTGTAAAATAATTCTCGCTTTACGGCTCGCTCTGCGTTTTCGACCAGCCCGCCTCCCCCCTCCCCCTTCTGCCAATCCCTGGCGCGCGTAAAACCGCGAACCTCGCATCGGCCATTGGATTTGAGAAGTTCGCCGCTGAAAAGCTCTGCCTCGCCGGAAACCGAAGAGTAACGAGGGGCGCATTGAAAGAGGAGCGAGCCGCGCGACGATGAACCGAAAAGCCAGGAAAACCTCTGGCTTTGTAATGGATCAAATGACCCCGTGGAAAATCAAGCCTCGGGTGAAATTTTCCGTCTCCCATTAAATTCTTTCCTCGCACGAGCACGTTGGGGAAAGCTCGCCAGCCGGATGAATTTTACAAATTCATTAGGATTTGCAATTTTTCGAAACTTAATCTCCCTCCTGTCGTGGAAATTTCGGAGAATTTTGCCGCCCGAATATACTGTTAATTTATTTGCATTGCCCCTGTCCCGGCAGGGACACAAGATAAACAGACGAGGGAAAACGGCATGGGACGACGATGCGAGAACAACGGCAGGCAAACCCGGAAGAATGGAAGAGAGAAATAAAGAGAATTCGCAGTCAAACGACACGATTTCGCGGATTTCCCAGACAGCTCGGCATTCGGTGAATTCGCAATAATACAGCACAAGTCCTCATTGCACGCCAGCA
Organism: Hedychridium roseum; assembly: GCA_963989215.1. Taxonomy (NCBI): domain Eukaryota; kingdom Metazoa; phylum Arthropoda; class Insecta; order Hymenoptera; family Chrysididae; genus Hedychridium; species Hedychridium roseum. The sequence continues at coordinate 9,851,263 of OZ022310.1, read as the reverse complement.
ATTCCGTATTATAGCGTGTACATTCGCCGCTATATATATATATATATATGTACTATCATATATATACACCCGAGACTGCCTATTCGCAAGACAGATATCGTACGTGGTCGACCTTTCGAGGCATTTCGGAAAATATTTCTGATTGCTCCGCGCATAACGGACGGATGCCGGAATTTTGTGGCTTATTTCACGGACGAGGGAAGGATGAAACTCCTGCCTGCCGGATAAATCCACGCGAAAACGCACGCGTTTTAACGTTTATGAAGGTCACCGTGCTTTCGGGAACAGCAGTTTAAACGTTGAAACCAGTCGGGGTCGTTGGTGCAATCGCAAAGTAGCGTAAGTGAAATTACCAAGGTGGAAAATTAGTAGCAAGCGGGTACAATAAAATGGAATATTGCGAAAACGTGGGGATCCTCGTTGCAGGGAAATCGTCATGTTTTCGTTGCTCGGTTTCGCGCAAGTTCCTATGGGAATCCGCGGGTAGTGCTAAAATTTTTCAGTGCGTAGATCGACAGAGACAAATGGCTGTTCCTAACGGGCCGGTTTGCGAGGACTCGAAAATTTACGTGCAGGTGTTTTGGCTCGTCGGGGAAGTCGAACTGCCGGGCCAACGAGTGGAATCGAGAGGAACAAAGGACACACGAGTCGGGCTGAGCGCAGTCAATAATCTGTCGTTCGAGCGGAATGGTTTCGCTGCGAACGACGTCTACGTCGACGTTTGCCGGCTGACCAGCGCGAGATTTTCATCGGCGTCTGGGGATCGACCGACGGATATGTCCAACGTGTCGGTTAAAGTCACGCTATCGACCTCACGCAATAACACATCGAGCTGCGATACGCTCGACTAATCAAATCCCGTCCATTTAACAAATTTATTACCTCCACGAAACGAGGTATACCGTAAACCAAGAGAAAGATAAGCCCTCGCCAGAATTTCCTAACGGTAGAGAAAGATTCCGCTGGAACTAACGCGGTGGCTGTTAAAAAATGCCGTTTATTTTCGTGGGAAGCACGTTTCTCCATGCGGGTGCCATACGCTGTGTTATTTGGAATTCTTCGAAAAACAGCCGGGAGGTTAACAATAACCCAACGTGAAAACAATGGCGACACGATGGAACACACAGGACGAACGATAAGTTTTCGCGCCACTCGCTATCGGGAATTTCCTGGCTAAATTTTGACTTAACAACAACGAACGGTCGAACCTCCAAAACTTTTTCCTCCCTCCACGCTGAGCCAAAGGAAGAGGGTGAGAAGGGTGGGGGGTGATGAATCCTTTGGGATAAAAAAAAGGCTTGCTTCGAGGGATTGACGAAGCCGTCGGTTCACAGAGAAACCGCAGGGCGAACCCCCGGAAAAGTTTGAGCGTATTTGCAAGTTCCGGTGGTTGGCTGGCTGCATAAATCTCGCGTTATCGTTGCACTTGGTTGCACGGGGAGAGCAACGAAGCAGCGAGGACTTGGTCCGCCGGCGCTCCGTCAAGTCCTTTGTAAACCGTCGTCCCTTCGCAGGAAAAGAGGGGGTGAAGGGACGAGAGAACGACACGTATCGATATTGCCTCGACGTGTTTTCTTGGCTCCATAAAAGAATCCGCTAGGATTTACGGCGTACATGTTGCCGCAGAAAAACGAGCAGGGGAAAAGCCGGGATCGACGATGAAAGTGAAGTGCAATTTAGGAATGAGCCTTCGAAAGGACGAGGAACAACAAAAAATATTACGCTAAACTTCGGGCTAATTCCCTCGGCTTGTCATGCTAAAATTCCTGGATTTCTGCGAAAGGGCAAAATTTCGTTTGATCTCCTGACAAATAACGACGGTCCGGCATTAAAAAAACATCCCGTCGGATCATTGATATTCGTTTCCGGGCAGCACACGTAAAGGCAATAATGCCGGAAAATTAATATAGATCAGGGGGTTGACGTTGAATTTGTCAAAGTCGAGGGGTAGAAGGACAAGGAGTGGGGCGGGACGGCAGTACCGTCGATCCATTATTCGGGGAGGGGGGGAGACGGTCGAATGGAAACGTCGGGAATCGCACTTGCGGCTTCCTCCGGCACCTTGTGGCCGGCGAGGGTAACAGGACGAATTTGCCGCGACCCTCGAGAGTCCTAGCCCGTCGACCGGAAGTCCGCAAGTACGAGCACGTGTTCCTTTCAGCCCCTTTTTCTCCTCCAACAAATCCGACAACGTCCTTTCGTCCCTGTCCGGCGGGTTGGCCATCTACAGGCACGCTGCATTCCCTGCACTCGCTGCAATTTCCATGCAGCTGCAGGAGAATACCGACTGGAGGGTCGACGAGAGCGACGATTATCCAGTTGACAGGCTCCGATCCGTCGTAAACGTTCTCAGCGTCCCAAGTCCCGTGAAAATACGACGGTATAAACCGGCCCCGGGACTCCTTCACCGACGAATTCTCTTCTTTACGACGGAAACTTATGTCGCTTCTGACCTGAACCACTCGTTCCCGAGTAATGGAATACGCGAGTGAGATGCTTAAACAGGTGACGCACGGAGCCTTCACTGCTCCGATGCTTTTTATCGTAACGCAGTCGCTCGGTATTACGTAAATAATATCTTCGAGTAATGCACTCGAGCTCGGCAGCAGTAGCGAAGTCCGTAATCGAATATTATTTCAATAATGTCCATTGATCATCGCGTTTGTCTCGTTGCACTCTCGACGTAGGCAAACGTCGTGGGAAGTTCGGTTTGAGGGGACGATTCGTGATTTCGCAAGCGGCCGATTTTCGCATCGTCCAAACTTTTAATGCCTTGGCAATTTAGTTACGTCACGTTCGTGGACTTTGCATATTCCCTGGTCGGAGCGTAAAACACGAAGGCGCGTGGGTGAGCGTTAAAAGCCTGAGGCTGGTGGGGTTCTAAAGTTTGATCGTCCCATCGTTATATCATTTTTCGATTTTCGCGCCGGCCCGGGAGCTCTTGTCGTTCCTGCCCCCCGTTCCCCGCCGTAACAAGGAGGAAGTGCTTTCCAATGGTAATAACCTCAAGTGCATCGGCGCGCTCGCAGACGCAACGCGGGGAGAGTCTCGAGGAAAAGCGGAACGAGCACGCCCGGAAAGTGCATGGAATTATCGTTACTACGCGTTAAGAGCCGGGAGCGGGGCTTACCGCCGGAAATTACCGCGCGCGAAATTTCATCGAGGTCCGATCGATTGCCCGGAGCGTTCGGCGTATTTCAGGGCCGAGGGAAAACGAAGGTGGTACCCGCCAAGTGCATGGAATTAGCCATGTTATTGCGGCAAATTACGCGTGAGGCCCTTTGATTGTCCGCCGCTGGGAAAGTATTGCCCTTTGGTGGGTCTGTCATAAAATTTCGGCTAAAATGGAAGCCGGCCAAGAGGCAATTGCATTCACTCGTAATCATGCCAGCCTCGTGCCGGGCTAACGCGCGAAATTGCCCTTGGAAATTCCACGTTTTTAATAGAGCCTATGCGCCGGCCGGATGGCAAAACGACCGGACAAGAATGGACCTAAATGCGCCACGCTTGTTCCAACTGCGTTGAAAAGAACGAGCGGAAAGGGGGACTAAAAAGAGCCAAGAGGGAGGAGATGGAGGATTGGAAGGCATTAAAATATTGATGCTCGTCGTATTCGTTACCCTATGACAAGCTGACGTTTATTCCCGGTGTTTAGGGATATGGAATTGACGAGCCAGGAAGGTAGACGCTCTGGGAAAGGACATTTTTTCAGCGGACGAATTTTAACATGCGAATAGGAGCAAAGAGACAACGTGTTCTACGTTTGCGTCGTTCGTACATACGGGCATCTGAATAATAGATAGAGACACGAGGAGATCGGGCAAGCAGAAGCGATAAAGATGTTTTTATTTCGTATTCCATTACCCCGGCGAATGGGGAAGAAACTTATCCTTACAAAGAAGGACTCGAGATATGACGGCTTTGGGCTCATGGAATACCATGAGTTTCCTCCCTCGTCCGTATCAGCCATGAAGAATTAATGACAGGGATCATATAGCACGTATGAATAAGATTACGTCCAGCCACGGTCTTCCGCTTGCCTAACGAAAAAGGAAGGCATATTTTTGTTCCATAATCGTGTTATTAAGCGATAAAGAAATGTCCCGGGAGAATAAGATTGATAGAACTTTGCTGTTTTATTAAAGAGAAATAAAACGTCCGGGCGAGTGGGCAATAACGTTTTAAATATCTCGCCACTTCTCCCTGGCGTCCGGTTTTAATATCCTACGTATCGTTGGGCTTTTTCCGACATTGTCTGTTAATAACGCGCTCGGTATTCGTGACAGCGGCATGATCGAACGACGTCACGCGCCTTCATAAACGTACCGGCCCCCTCCATACCCCCCCCCCGCGCGTGTAATACAGAAAGACGAGATAGTTGTGCCACGTGCGCCTTACGAGATTTTAATGTCGACACGCGACCAGCTGATATGACATCACCGAAATTCCTGGCGAACGGGAGTCCTCGGGAAATCGATATGCCTGGACGGCATGCAAAGTGAACGAGCTTGCGGCCGATGGTGCATCATTAATGATGTCGTTACTGGCTTTCCACGTCAGACACCTACTTCCGAGCTCGTCGCGCCTGGATTCCGTCGATTAGGCCAGATTCATCGACGATGTCGACATTTATGTACGGCGCAGGATTATGGGCCCGCAGCCATGAGTAAGTGAGATAATGCCAATGGATGGACATGAACGTTCGCGGGTGTCAAAAATAGGATTCCTCATATCGCTGAATCCAGATTCAATGGGGGGAGGTTTTTCTATTGATTTATTCAGCAGGATTATTTGGTTAAACTTCTCGTGCGTTTTTCTACGATTCGGGACATCGGTGGATGGGGGTAATGAGGGTAATTAATTGCCGGGATTATAGGCAGTAATCCACGTTTTGGTGCGTTCGAAATACGGGGATTTAGGTGTCGTAGCCGCTCGTACGTTTCACGGAGTTACGCCGCGATGGTCCGTTCGTCGGGCGGGGAAGATTAAGGAAACTGGGAATTACATACCGTTAATTAAGCAACGCGGAGAAGCACGCGCGAACGGTCGTCAGGGGCAACGTGAGCCGATTAAGCACAAGTCTCCTGTTTCCTGGCCGTTATATCGGCCGTCATGAGTGCGGTAATGAAATGTAACGGTGATTGAGAGAGAGTCGACGTTGACCGAAGGCCCGTCGATACCGCAGTGAGCGGAATTTACGACGGCGCGTTATTATTTCCGCGAGAAAAAGTGTAATATCACCTGGCGGTTAATTAAAGCACGCGACGAGACGTTTGTGCGGCAATGAATTCCGCCGTCAGGCCGAAATTCAATGGGAAAAGCTAACGAGACGAGGTACAGACCGCCACTGTCCCGGAAGGTCTTTCATTTTCCCGCCGTCAAATTGCCCGTGTCACGTGTTATTTTAACCCAATTTCTCGGCTGAACATCGTCAGCTTTTGAGGAAATTCATGCCAGCGATGGTAGTCAAGTTATAATAATTAAGACGTATTTTTAAATAACACGTCACATCTATTTTCAACTTCTGACGATTGACATTAACAAGTCAACGAATCTGTTTTCACTCTCGAGAAATCGTGCGTCTCAGGAGGGACGCGTGATTACGTAAGGCCATGGACTAATTTGGCCGGATAATAATAATAGTGAGATAACAATTAGTTACGTCGCCGGTGTGGCGTCTGCCGGGAATCCAGGGGGCACGCGAGGGGGATTTGGTAATGAGTTTCCACGGTGTTTAGGATAATAAAGCGTCCGCAGCGCGTAGCTGCACGAGTCGCGAGGCGATGCCAAGATTTTAATGTGCCTCCGTCAGAGCCAGTAACCGGCGACGACGAGCTTAATGCTCTTTGTGACTAGTCATTAGTCCTCGCGGATTAAATTCATGCAACGGACGATGAAATTCGGGCCTTTACTGGCTCGGGATAATAACTGCATTCGCCGTTTAACCACGTGCGCGACAGCTTCTTAATTTTCATTCGTAGTTTTCTCGTCAACGGAGAAACACGTATTTCGTGAAGACCCAAGACGGCAATTCGAATCATTTAACTGGTAGGCGGGGATCGTTCCCGGGTCCTGTCTGAGGAGGGAATGGATGATGAGAAAAGGGGAGTGTCCGTGTGTAAAAACGCACACGTGCACTGGCAAGACATCTGCCCAGAGTTCGGCGGTCTTATCTACTCGACGGGGATGGATCGTTCCAAGTAGTTGTGCGTGAAAAAATCGACCTCACGATTCCCTGCCGTCCAGTAATCTATAAATCATAGGAGCGAGCGAGGCAAGTTGATCGGACGGTCGCCCTGGGCGTTCCTGCAAGACCCGTTAACTCCGAAATTACGCTAAACCGAGGCTGGATGGATCGTCCGAAATTGAGTAAAACATTAAACGCCATTCTCTGTATGAGTTTCTGCGGTTTCGAGCAGAGATTCGCTGGGCCAGCGTGCGGCACGTATTTTTCTTTCGTCCGTGCTCGCCGTCGTCGTTGTCGTTGCTGCGAAACGTCCCTTTGAAAAAGCGACAGGGCCGCGCGAGCTTTTGTCCCCGGGAGTTTATGGTGGCGAGTTCATTGAAGCTCGCGCGCCCAGTTTTCTCCGGGTTTGTTTATCCGGCTTTCGAGTCGAGCCACTCGGCGCCTCGAGCGGAGAGTCTTTCGTCTTCCGGCAAAGGAAAAGGGCGCGGCAACGCCGTCAGACGGAGAAGGAACTGCGCTTTGGGGAGGAGTAGAAGGGGGTGGGGGGCAAAACTTCCTCAAGGACCGTAGAGACCTTAATACAAATTGCACCGAATGAGCTTTCAACGTACAATGGCGGTGCAAACACTTCGGGGGGGCAATGAACGATAAAGAGTTATCTACCAACTGTCGCATTTTCGCCAAATCGAGCGTCCCTTGATGGAATTTCATGCGCAAGGCGTCTTCCCTCTCCTCGTCGAGTCCAAAGAAATGGCTGGCCACACTACGTAGGGGGGGAAGTAATAAACTTCGAGATGGTTCAATGACGTCGTTGTCGCTAGGAGGGACTTTATACCGCTTCTTTTGAGGAATATTAACGAAAGTTTTTCTCGCAAAAACCAGTACTCTCCGTCCTTGGAAAAGTTCATTACGAAACAGCTTCTCCCGTTGCGCCGGGAAAAAGGGCGTACCTTAATTAAACAAAATGCTCAAGTGCGTCCTTTTTACTGGGAACTCTACTCAACGTAAACGGAGACAAATGAGTATCGTTCACACTCTCTTGGCAGGCCGGTGGAAGCGCGGGCCTTCATTTTACCAGCATTTCCCCGGGACGGCCACGCTCTCCGGGGAAAATCAGTGTCAAGGCGGGAAACGTACTTTTCCGCCGTTCATTTAAGTTCCATCGTCAAAGGTAGCCAAGTTTTTCAACGAATTTTCCGCTCGATTAATTGCCGCGAGCCGGGAATAGTTATAAGCTCGCGATAAAGTCCAATGGAGAATTAATCCGAATTAGGAAGAAAAGGCCGTCGATGGGGTCGGACGGGAGGCTGGCTTTTTTTCCCCGCTATTTAACCGGAAGTACCGTAGAACGATGGTCATTAGGCCGGTCGTTTCCTCTCTGGCGCGGCTTTGCACGTGCGAGCACGCACAGAGGATATTACTATTCAGGAGCCCCTGCAGCAGCGGATACTTTTTCCTCTACATTTATTTCCGATGTTTCATTTTTTATCCCGCCCGCGCTGGCCCGTCCCTCTGCTTTCCTCGCCTTGTCCTCGCTTCTATTCATACGTCGGCTTTTAACTCTGATGAATCGCACTTGAATTACGCGCTGCGTGAGTGCAAAGACCGTGCCATCGGCAAAGAGAGCACGAGAGGTCGAGATATACAGACGAAATGCACGTCTAAGGGAACCGAGGAAATAAACGGAAAGTGCGGAAAACCAAGAGACGTAGCGGCTTTTAAAAGGTGAAGAAACACAGGAAAGATAAAGATGGCGGAGCTGGAAGAAAAAGACGAGACGATCGTGTCAATGTGAATCCCCGGGCATAGAAAAGGGATGAAAATTGCATGCACACTGACTGGCTCGCTCGTAGGATATTTTCGCTAACGTTTGATACATCGACGGGTGACAATTGAGCTAGAGACGACGCGGCTCTAAGGCGAACAGAAATGGACGGAGATGCGAAGCGCTAGTTGCGTGAAGCCATATTTACGTTCGTCCGGGTATCTGCCGTTTGCATTTCCAAACTACCAAAGTTTTTCGCCAGTGCCTAGGCGCGAGAATACGGCAAAGCGTTGTGCATTCGAGTGCAGTTTCGGGGAAGATCTCATGAAGCTCAGTGGGAATGCTACGTAGCCGCTGGGAAACCGGGGCTAACCGCTGTATTTTCGTGCGGAAGGGTACGGCGCGGAGGAAAGCAAGAAGGGTGGAAAAGAAGAATAGGAGAAGCAGGAGCATAATCGGACGAGCCGTAGAGACACGCCGCGAGAAGCACGCCGTCGTTTCGTAAATTCCCTTAGACTTTCCAGACGAGAGACGGCCCCGCGTTTCGCGCAAAAAGGATTATTCTCCCGCACCGACCGAACGACCGAGGGAATTTTTTTCGCTGAGCAAAAAGACCGTCTAGGAGTACGGAAAAAGAGAACCCCGAACGTACCTAAAAATACGGCGGTTCTGTATTTAATTGAAGCGTGAAATTCGCTTAAAACGAGATACGTGAAATGAAAATCGTTTCAACGCCTATGAAAGTTTACCCATGTTTTTACTTATCGTGTAATCGTAATACGGATCGATCGAGCCTCATGAGGTTGTGCAATTTAACTTGCCAATTAGAGGCGTGTTAATGAAAACCCCCGTGGAAAAATCTGGAAGGCAAACTCGCGGTGCGACGTGTCCGCCGCGGGAATGGATAAAGTGTGTAACGTGCAAATCTGCTTCGGCTAGTTCGATAGAATCGCCGGGTTCGCGGGGGAGAGGCGCGAGGAGAGGCAGGCTTTGCGCTGACCGCAAATTGGTTCCGGGATTACGCGAATTAAAGGGGATGATTCGTCGGGGCCGATACGCCGGGGTACAACGAGCAGCCGGGAGTTGGGAGAAAAAAAAATTGTACGAACGAGTACAAAGCGGCATAGAGAGCGGAGCGCGAGTGGGGGAGGGGGGGAGGGGGAGCGAAGGGGGAAGCTTTTCTGCACGTCTTGGACGCAGGGAGATTGGCGAATGAGGCTTAGGAGAAGACAGCCGCGAAGATCAGCCACGACGGCAGCGATTCGTCGTGTAAATCTTTCATCGCCAGATAAAGCCGAATCCCCGTCTCACGGACACCTCGCTCTAAATCCTCGTAGAATGGCGCAGCGGGTATATCTCTTGGAAATCCTGGCGTTTCCACTTGCCACCGCGATCCCCCTAGGCTGCCTCGGCGGCACGTCATCCAAGGTTTTTCGATTGGCCAGCATCCGTTGCGATATTCTCCGTGCCGGCTCATTTGAATGCATGGCGGCGGTTGGTGGGATCGTGAAGGCAGTCGTGCGAAGCAACACGTAGGATTCTAAAACACAGATTTATGCCCGTAAGACGCGGCCCCTGCCGGTATTTTCTCTGCGGAGCGTTCGTGCGAGCAAGAGAAACCGTCTGCTCCAGCCAATTACGTTTGATCGCTCGTCGAAGGGAGTCACGCCAAAGACGTGCACTCCGCCCCTCTCCTGAATTTCCTGGCAGACATGACGTTCGGTAAAGGGGGAGACGGAGTGCTCATCATTCTCACGAGCGGTTACAACGACTGGCAATTCGTCGGAAGACGGAGCGTAATATTGAGCAACGCTAGATGATTCCTGCTGTTTCTCCTTTCGTCAGCGTCGCGGTAAATACGGGTGCTTCTCCTGGATTCCCTCTGTGCCCCCTCAGGGTTCTACGTGTTTCACTCGAGCACCCAGCTAACAATTACCGGCGGAGAAGGTCGTCCCGTTCGCCACAACCGGGGATGTTTCTACATAATTGTTCTTCCTCGTCTCCCAGGCTTCTTGGACGTCTTCCTCCCGCAATCTTTTCATCCCCGTCTGCCGAGAGTCTAAGAGGAACACCCATAGATTTTTCTTTGCCTCGGTAACAAGACTTTGATCATTTTAACGTTTGATTATCCCTCATTTCTCCTGGGGGTCTGAGTTGGTCGGGAATTCAGCGTGTTTCTCCAAGTCTCGTTATTCCACACACGTGCGGTAGTTCATTTGGTTAATACGACGTTAAAGAACGAAGCACGCCTGGACGAACGAGCGGTCTTCCCTAATGTTAATCACCCAGATAACCGGCGACGTCAGGTGGTACGTTAAGATTAACGATCGTAGTCAGGGAAACCATGAAGAAGAACTTCGATGATCGAGCTTTCAAGTTCAACAAGATTAAAATTCACTCGTTCGTAACATCATGTTAGATTCTGACGTATTTTCTGTCTCGAGTTAATCACTTTTCGAGTCAACCTCGACCCGAGTCGCTTTAGTGCTTTTCAGAGAACCAAGTTCCACGTTCGCTCGACTAGTAGGTTTATTGCACGCGTTTACGGCAGGAAGCCAGGAACCTGGCAATTTTCAGAGTCGCATTAATGTTGCCCTTTGCGTTCCAACGAGCAATTCCAAACACGCTACTTTTATTCCACCTCCTGCACGGCACATTCGGTGTCCTTGAGCACCGGCGAAATATTGGAATAACTGATCCCGTAATAAAACGTTCATTTCCAAAGGCATCTCGAGATACTTCTGCCGACGATATTAAGGATTCACGTATTCTCAATGTTTCTGCGTTATCGTCCAAGGATAACGACCTCTGGCGCATTCCGGGGGGCTCGTTTCACCATCGATCAATGTCCGGGCATGAAACCTAATCTACGGGTTTAAGATCGCCGGGGCAAAGGCAGAGGGATGAACCGAGATGAACGATGTTCTTCGACCCCATTGCTCCGAATCAGCAAGGATGCTTTTCGCTCGTGACGTGCAAAAATTGGCCCACTTTGCGCTCGCGAATCAGGCACGCCGTGGACTAAGGGGGACAGGCTTCTTCCCGGGATAACGATGTACCGAGAATACCTACGGTTTCTTGTCTCCAGAATTCTCCGCTCAATGCGAGTCCACTATGCGGAAACTGGAGCAAGTTTTGAATGAGTTATTGATTTCGCTCAATGTGAAAGTCCATGACATAAGGTCTGGGTGGACAGGTTGGAGAAAAAGACGTAGCTTGAGGCTGATATCGGGGAAGATAGGCGAAATATCTCGTAGGAGGATTCAGGACAGCGAGATATCGTGGAATCGGTGCAACCAGCCGGATTGTGTATCAACAGAGCAAAGGGAACTACCCAGCAGGACGTTACGATTGGCCCTCTGCTCATTTCAAACGATGTTTCCTTTGTAATTGCCTTTTGCGGTAAACCGGAGACCTCGGGCTACTCCGTTGCTATTGACATGACTGACGATAAATACAGAAAAATACATTTCTTTCGAACGTTCGTCCGTTTCTCGGTTATGGCAGGTTGAAAGGAAATAACTGAGCCATGCAAACATATTTCTCCGTCCATCTAAACGTAAATAACTTATCTACACCGAGTAGGGTCTTATAAAAATGTCTGGTCCATGGGGGCAGCTGGGGAGACAGCTGCAAAGAATATTGTCTCAGCAAACCCCTTAAAACCACATCCGAGTGTAAATAGCGAACAACCGTCTATTTCCTCGAAGCTGTCAGCTCCAGAGAGCAGTCTTTCCCGTTTTCCTCATATTCTCTCGTAAAATTCTCTCTTGGCCCGAAACTGGCCGTCTGCCCCCCTCGTTCGCAAACATTCCTGGCGATTCGTGGCTACGGCAGATTCGCCAAGGGGGAAAGGGGAAAAAAAGTCTGACATATCGGCACGGCAGGGCGGCACCGTTCTTCCGCGTATCGTCCTTCCCACTGTGACACGCGGAGGGCGAGAGAAAGCAAACTTTTATCTGGCCATGATGTACGAGCCATGTTTTCTCGTCTCTTTGTAGAGAGAGCTCGACGGTGAATTCCTTTGTCTCTGTAGGCGCGGTCGCGGCTGCACTGGAAACCATTGTGTCATTCGTGCGTCAACGTTAACAGGTATATGCGGCAATGCAGGGGGTTTTAAAGAAAAGATCAAACGGAAGAATCGAAGCCATTGAAAGATAATTGCTCTTAAGGATCGTTTTCGGCTAACTGAGGTAATTAATAGGGTGATTAATGCCAGGTGGTGCTTCGATTACGCTTTAATGAAGTAGTACGTGATAATACCTCGACGCTGCGGCACGCACTTATGCGCGGACCGTCCGTGTCTGGCATTAATCAGGGGGAGGCGCGAGGAGGGCGTTAATTAAATTTTTTACCCACCGTCAGGAAGATAGGAACTCTCCAGATGGAATGGCTGAGCTAGTACGCGGGAGTCGTTAACGCGACAGGCAGGAACTGTCGCTTGAATGGCACACACGTCGGCCAACGAAGGACAAAAAATTCCTCGTACTCTGGTTTGTTCGGGACAGGGGGGCTCGGCAATTTATTCAGCACCGACTCGTCGCCCTCACCGACGTTTATATGTCGTCGTTTAATTATGTCACGCAAAGCCGATGCTGTCAGATTCCAGGATTACCCTTCGCGTCTATCATTGGAAAACGGGGAAAGCAGACTTCACAAATATTCCAATGCTTAATAATAATCGAGCGAAAAAACGTAATATCGGACGTGGTTTCTCTACAATTTTGCGGCCGGTTTCTTTTCCGTTTTTTCGTCGGCCTTCCCAGTTTGGTTGGGCATTTTGCCTGGGCCTATATAATCGCATTCATCCAGCGATACGAGAGTTAATGTACTCGGCCGAACAGGCAATATCACTCATGGTTGGCTGACGTGTGTGAAGTGTTCTATGGAACGCGTCGAGCTTCCCTGCGGCCAGGTGACGTCGCACTTTCAAAATATCCAGGGCTGCCCACCCCACCTCGTCCACTGGATTACGTTGACGAGGACAATGAAGCTCAGTGAAAAATTTCGCACGAGCCGCATACAAATGAAATTCATCGCAAAGGAACGAAAGGTCAAACGATTGTCGAGCTTTTACGACGAATAATATCGTTGAAACATTTTTTCGTAGGGTCGGACTAAACCGTGGGTCACGTCATTATCCTGGACCGCGGCATTCTTTTCCGTTGCAGCTCGGCCCGTTAGACGACAAAGCTCACGTAGGATAATGATTTTGCGGATGCCCTTTTTGAATTCCCCTGGCCGACACGGACAAAGGATAACAGTGAAACGACAGGCAAAGTCGTCTCGGTGGTAATTGGACGCGGCGAAGCATCTTGCCTATCGAAAGAACGGGATTTTTCTTCGGCAAAGGAAAAAGAGCCGGCCGATACCTCCTGGGATTTTCCGCCAGCTAAGAAAAGTCTTTAATTATGGCCGAACGAGGAAATAGTAGCGGACCAAAGAACCAACAACTGCTTGACAAGTGATCCGCGGATTCGTCGTTTATCCGCGCCAAGTTTACTGCCTTCTCCGAGGGTTATGGCCGGGTGTACACTTATCTCGGGCACTTTAATCGTGCATACAGAAGCCCGACGATCCGCAGGGCCGTCTAAAAGGCAATTACTCAGAAACGTGAGGTCGGACCGAGAGGGAAGCGTCCGGATGGCCACTTAACTCGTAGCAAACGGGAAAAGCGTGTCGTAACTTTCGAAGATATCGTCCTGAAATCCATCAGAACTGTAAGCTTCTCTTCCCCGCGACTAGTCTTCACGGCGGAGCGAGTCCTCAGGCTCTTCCTCAAGCCAGTGGAATTTTCTAAAGTCCGATGCCCGGAAGGGTGGATACAAATTCGCAGGAAATCGTTTCGCGGGGGGCTGGTATTACGATGTATAAGCCTGTCGTTGCGTTACTTTCTTTGATTGGCTCCGGACGCAACGAACGTTCGGATTCACGGCTTTCCAATCGTTTCCCATTTTCCTGAGAGCTCTAATCGAGCGGCGAAAAAAGGACGACCGTTTCACAGGACCGTAAACCGCTTAGGCTTGATTCCTCGGCAATGGTTTCTAACTGCACGTGGAAAGTTTCCATCGCGTTAGCCAGTGGGTTTTATTGAGACGGATCGTTGCGTGCCGTTTCTCCAATGAATCTTCACTGTATAGCGGGCTTTTCTTTTTACCGAGAGCCAGCGATGCGAGAGGAAAGTATCGATACAGCCAGGACCGTGCAACGCCCGGGCCGTCATCCATTATGGATCGAAAGACGCGCGCGTCATCGTTGTTGTCTCGCTTGCCAGTCTTTCAAAGTGTAAGCCCCGCGGATATACAGAACGGTCTTTAGAATTCGACAAAGATTGCGCAGTCTTGCTTGGAGTTAGTATAGTTTCAATTAAGAAAGAATCTAGGGAAAAAGTTCTTAAGTATTGTATCTGCTGTTGGCATTAAATTCCCTTCTACCAGGGTTTCTCGAGGAACTTCTTCGGAGACGAATCTTGCAATGGTTTACCTTTCTGTAGAGCGATCTGAGACTGAGCAACAAGGAGACCTCATCGGCCATTCGCTGTTCCAACCTGTCCCACCTGGCTCTCGGCGTCTCGACGGTAAATAATTCAGCTAACTTCTCGCATTCTCCGCTCCGGGGAAATCTTTCCGGCCGGCTTACCTACGTATTCATAGAGAAGCAATCCGTGGGATTTTCCGCGCGAAATTCCTTTGACGAATTCGCGCGCGACGTTGGGAACTTGTTTTCGCGGCGACTATCGTAGCTCCCGGCAAATCCCAGGATGATTTTGGAATTCAGGGCTGGGGGTTTGCCATTGCCGATGCAGGTAAGGGAGTGGAGGGGGGTGTAAGGGAAGATCAAACGTCAACGAACGTTCAACAACGGAGCAGAGCCGCTGGCTGCGTATTACTTAACGTCCACAGAGCCAATCCATTGTACGAGCGATCAGCTAATGGCTCAAAGGGTCACGAGGACTGGATCCGGTGCACCTCCTAATTACGCGCAGGACCGAAATTCGAAGAGAGGGGCTAACCGAAAGCGACGAAGAAAGACGAACAGATATTAACGAGCCTCGGAGAGAGAGAGAGGGAGAAGAGAAACGTTTCCCGTTGGACGTGGGGTGGCAAAGCAGCGATTATAATCGACGCCCCTAGTGTTAAATTTTGCCCATGCAACGGGCTCGCATCTGCATACGCGGTGCATCGCGCGAGAGGGAGCGCATGCCGTGGGTGGGAAAAGATCGATAGCGCGTAATGCCCCATTTTCACCTACGCTATACGCACGAACGACGGTTACCGTTGGTGTCTGTCGTTGAGAAAAACCATTCCCTCTTGTTTTTCTACCCAACATGTACGCTCTGGCCAAAGACGTACCTCCTGGCCCACTGGCTTTTATTGCCATCCCTTGCAATGCTTTTAACGGTTCTGTTATTTCTGAAATATGAGGGCAGATGGCTTGCCAAAGAGAATGACATGGCAGCATCATAAATATCTCGCTAGGTTCGAACGTTTCCTCCGCAGTGCATCGACCGCACGAACATTGGACAACATGGAACGGTCATTTGATCGTTGATGACGGCTTAAAGGCTCGCAGAAGGCCGCCTCTAATTACGTGTCATGCACCATGCGACTTCCTTCATTGGCGGCCCGTCGTTACACGCATAACTTAATCGCACAGCTAGGGGGATTTCGCAGCCGCGACCGCCGAGGCTGTTCCGGCGAACGGGACGATCAGCCTATGCCCCGT
Source organism: Hedychridium roseum (assembly GCA_963989215.1). Classification (NCBI taxonomy): domain Eukaryota; kingdom Metazoa; phylum Arthropoda; class Insecta; order Hymenoptera; family Chrysididae; genus Hedychridium; species Hedychridium roseum. Next base: position 9,835,586 of record OZ022310.1, on the reverse strand, counting down.
AGGCAGACGTAAATTAATTTCGCGCACTCGCTACGTGAGGGTAAGCATAGAGGGGGCGGCACGGTGACAGGAAAGGGAGGAAGGACGTTAACGACGGGGCAGGGACACGAAGTGGGACGAAGAGGACGGTGGGACAGAGACGTAAATTCGCTGTTGGACTACGCAAACATCGATAATTTGCCGAACTATCGCTGGTTCGGCCGTGATCGGCGAGCTCGTCGATTTTCCGTGAATGTACACGTCAAATAACCCAGGGCTGTATTAACAAATTGAATAGCAACAGGGCGGGCGCGCGACAGACGAAACATCGTACTAATGAGATTATCCGACGATACTGTAATTGCAGGCGCGGGGTAGATTCACCTGGCGATCGGGGATCGACGTGGCAATCGCCGATACTCCCACGGTACGCGTGGAATTCTTCGAATTCGCTTTTACCGAAGGTCCACGGATGAAGCGCCCTGTACAGACGTTCCATTCGCTTATCTCGGGAATGTGATTGTTCGCCGAGCAAATGGTGGAGGCTCGGCAGCTTCATATTCCGCCTCGAATGGCCAAGTAATATCCAGCAGTGGGGAAAGCGAGAGCAACGCGTAAGTCGATATCACCGAGCGCCGCGTGGCGCTCGAATAATGGCCGAGGACTTAATGGACGGCCCAATAAAGATCAGACCAACGCGATATAGCTCGGCGTAAAATTCAAACCCGCCGGAGTTTGTATCGAAAGACGACAGGAATGGCCTTAAAAAAAACGTCCACTCAGCGAAAAACGTAGGACGACAGCGACGTCTTATTAGCGCGAATCGCCCTCTCTGAAAATTAGTCCAATATCGCGAAATCGTGTTCCGGGGGATCCTGGAGGAGATGGAAAAATGACGTCACGGAGGAAATTGTAGCACGTGAGTGAGGAACTCAAGGGCGCAACTTGCCGTGGATCGCAGGAAACACGTAGCAATGGCTGTCACGTTGAGCAAGAATAGGGACGTTCGGAGGTACTTGGTCGTTATTGAAAGATGAGAAAGCCTCTCCCTCCCCCTCCAACTATTCCCGAAGATGTTATTTTCAAGTTACGAACATTTTTTTTTACTTTCATTGAGCGGTTGGTCGGTGCTTGGAATTGATCGATCGCGCTGAATATTCATGGGCACTTGTCGCGATGCCGTTGATGAAGTCGTTGCCAGAAACTTGGCGAGGAAACTTCGCAATTACCTCGAACGCAGAGAAGTCGAGGAAGCATTCCAGTCTCTACGAGCGGATCTGCGGTTTATCTCGCCGAATGCGTCGGCTTCTACCTCGACTTTAGGACTAGCGCTAAAACAAGCAATTCGCCGCTGAATTATGACGAGCAGTCGACGACGATGCGAGCGAAGCCTCGATTCCCCCCCCTGGGAATATAGCGCGCTCGCGCGTGGGAGCAATAAAGCATCGTCCTGGCAGTTGAGGATATTGAGAGACGAAAGCGCGCGCCAAACAGTCGGTATTTACGAACGTCCCGGGCTAAAAGTGCCAATCCCGGGGGAGTTTATTTGCAAAACGCCCCGGGGGAGCTTCGGGCTTCTGATCTCTCGATCCTCGTAAGAAAGGCTCGGTCTTTCCGAGCAAATGCCGGAAAATCCAGCGGAAAGAGAGTAATGAGAGGACTAAAGAACTGATGAATCGCTAACGGAGAAAGACAGGGATCGATGCAGGGTACGAATGGAACAAAGAATCTGAAAACTCGACAAAATGGGCAATGCCGAAGGTTTGTCTAATTACGAAATAATTCCTTCCCACGCTTTTCCTTTAATTCAAAGTCTCGTGATTCTAAATCAAACGAATTTCAATAAAAAACTGATTACGTCCTGTTTTTCGCTTGTAGATCCTTCTGATCTAAAAGGCAAAACGTATACGAAAAGAGCACACGATTCTCCTGCGAGAGGCAGTTTTATTAAGAGGAGACCGTGGTTGTCGGGAATCTGCGTTGGCGGGGAAGCAATTTCTTAAAGAATCCGCGGCGGTTTCGTGGGAAAACGAAGCGACGGTTCTTGCTAAGAATGTTCACGCTCAAGGAGTCTGCCAGGATGACAAAGGGAAGGGACGCCGGGAGCTGGGGTGGGCAGGGTTGAAATAAAAGAGGGATAAGACGTAGGATGATCGTGCGATCCGTAAAGCGGTTTTCGTTTGCCGCGCGATTTGGAAAACATCGTCAACTATTTCGTAGGCTACCTCGCTCATTCCTCTTCCGAGGGAAGATGATGCTCCGGCGGAACGTTAAACGACCGAGCAATCCGAGAACGTCGAAGAATCCTGCGAGCAATTATTCCTCCCGGACTAATTGGCGTAGATTAATCGACGCTCGGCGAAAGACTAATCCTTTCTTCGCCGACGAAGGAAAAGCGGCAATTCAATTAGTATTCTTCGACGGTCGCGCTGTTGCCTTAGAAGATTCGCCGGAATTGAAATCGTTTAAACTCTCGTACAACGCTGCGCTTCGTTACTTAATTCGATAACGAGTGACGGGGACAATTTTATCGCGTGCCATTAATCAGCCAATCATTCGCAGGATTTTCAGCAGTGTTGTCAATGGTTTTCCGATAATTACAAAATACTACCCGTGAATGTGGGTCATTGCCCATGATTTTTCGCGGTCTGCGGCAACGATGGTGAAAAAAACAAAAACAAAAACGGAACATCAAATAAACGAAAGTTTGTTGCAGAGGCGGACAAGCGATGGGGTTAGTCGAGCTATGCTCTGTGAGTTCATGTAAAATGCATGTACATATTCTGCATGGCTGGGGCGTAAAACGTTGGACGATCGGGTTTAGACGGTACGACTGAAAACTTTTTATTATTCCAGCTCCGCGCGTATTCGTCGCACGGTTGCTCGTATTTTTAATTAATCACCGTAGGAACTGCCTCCCCGCGCACTAGATCTTGCCGGAATTACGTATTAAAAGCCCATCGACCGTCCGACTCCATTTACGACACTTTCTATTCATTTCCGGCAAGCGAGAATTTAATCCGCTCGCACTCTACGTTCTCCTTCTTCCTGGCGATTTCTTTCCCCTCGACTCCTCCCCGCCGGTGATTTCCATTTTCCCTCGATCCACCGGCGAAAATCGCCGACTTCACCCTTTGTCAAAAGTACACGACGAGTGCGCGCTTATCGTGGCCAGTTATTTACGAAACATTAGAATGTACTTATACATCGGCCGGTCGCACTGCTGAGCCATTATTCCTGCGAACGAGGTAATAAAAACTTGTAATTACGGCGACCGAGTCTTCTGACAGACATAATTCAGTCTCCCCGGGCTGGGAAAGCGATGGGTCCATTAAACGCCGTCGATTACGGCAATTACATGGGATCCTAGAGCGGCGTAATTGTCGACAAACTACGGACCGTGATTTTTATCGACCTAAGTGGCGAATCACTGATTATGATGAGCACGTAAAGGGTTCGTTTTTCCGAAAACTCAAATGGAGTTTTACGAAAGTTGCCGCGTAACGCACTGGACATTCCGTTGAGTCATTCTGAAAATACACACAACGGTCTGTCTTTTTTCAGAATTGTCTGACAGGCCCCCCGATTTTCTCTTGTTCCCTTTGAGTGGGTTTCGCGCGGTCGGAATATCTGGCTTTTGCTCTGTGGAGGCGGGCCCGGAGGGGGGCAGGGGGGTGGCGGTTATCCTGGGAATTAGGAAGGCGAGGGGCGGCGAATGGACAACACAGGATGAAGTGGAAGAACAAATAGAGACGGCGAAGAAAATGGGTAGTCGGGGTTGAGTAAAGACGACTGAATGTAAGGAGTGATGGGGGAAGGGGGCGGATCGACTGAAAGCACTATTAAGATTACTGCCAGGGTCGTTCTCTTATTTTTGTTCACAATGTACTGCCGTCGTTGGCTGGCCTTCTTTTTCCGCTCGCGCCGTCTTTCTTCCCGTCACTTTTTCTTCCCAGTATTTCCCTGGGACCTCTGCTCCATATTACTGATGCTCGAGAAAGTCGCGCGAAGTAATGGATTAGGCGTTTCAGAGAAATACATAGAGCCCCAGTTGCGATGGGCTACCTATAGCCGGCTTTTTATGTAACCCTACATAAACACAGGGAGAAACTGATGAATTACTTAATATCCTCCCTTGGGTGTAAAATGAAGCTTTATAAAAGCTTCCTTCGTGTACAAAAGGAACATCGTACTTTTCATTCCTATGAAACTCCTCGAAGAGAACCGTAAATGAATAAGCCTGAGTGATACTTAGCTATACATAAAGAAGAGAAACGTAAGCATTTATTGCTCGACGTGGAGGCTTTGACGAGGGAAAGCCAAGGTTTTAATAGGCGTAAAATACGGGAAATCGGCATATTGCCAGGATGAATATCGAAGAGCGACGTGGCGGCATTAATCGCGCATGGATTCGTCGAGCTCCGGCTTCACGATTCGCATTTCACGCGTGGACGGACGTGAACGATAAAACGCCGGGGCTCCGGGAGATAAAGCTATGGCCCCGGGCAGATAATTAATGTTTAACAAGTTCGGCGCGTCTGACATCCGGCGCTGGGCCGACGTTTCCAGCGAGCCAACGGCGGATCCCCGAAGGCGGTTTCCGTGGCACGATTCCAGGAGTCTTTGCTGCCAGGGAAAGATAGATCTCCCTGGATTTCACGCCATTAAGCACCTCGTTCGTTTCCCAGCGGCGTACTGCGCGACCCGCGGCTACATTCAATTATCGCGACGAACCTGACGACCGTTCGACACCTCGTCGTTCAACACACACGTGCAGCCAACACGATTAATCGATCCTCCCTGGAAATGGCTTCCCTGATAACGATACCCCGGCCATGCCAATCGCTCATCTCACGTGCAATTCTTCAGTGGCAAAATCCACGCCTCCCACCTATACTTGTCGGTTAGCGAATGGAGAAAATTTCACGGAAAATCGTTACACTCGATGATGAGCACGGGCTAGAGCAATCCCCCCACCCCTTGGTCCGTTGGTTCGTTGCACTTCACCGACTGTATTCGCCGGGACCGGCGTGGCAAACTTCCAGGATTCCTTAAAAACATCGGGACATAGATCTTCCGGAATTTCACGCCATTAGGCGCTGTCTCAACGTTTCCGTGCACGTCGCGCAATGCCGCGAATTTCACGGGCAGCTCCGGAAATATTCCGGTCAACGAAATTAAAAGCTAACGGGATTCGTGAAGATCTCGAGTTGTGCGAAACTCGAGAGACATAGACAGGAATGTGCAGTATGGGTTAGGTTTCTTCGTGGATCGAGGCGAAACGAGAATGATCTACCAATCCTCTTATCGCGATTAAACAATCCGCGGGACAAATATCGGGGGATTTTTAGGGGAGCAGCTTGCCAGCGTTGTACACATATAGTCATTAAGTGATAAACCGACTTTAATGCCTCGTTTCCCTAATAGCGGAGGTTGGCTTAGCCGTTTCTCTCTCTCTCTTTACCTTTCCCGTCGACCATTTTCGTGCGCCGTGGGACCGTTCATAACGTCCTCGGCGCGCATTTGCAACCGACATGCAGCCCAGCCATACGAGCTTTACCCTCGATTTCGCCTTTCCCGCAATTACGCTTTTACCGCGCAGCGAGCAACGGGCCGGATTCTTCGTAATTTTCTGTCCACCTTATTTCGCCGGGAAGATTCGCCGAGCGCCAAACGATGGGAGAAAATCCACGAGATTCGTCTCGTATCGAGTGTCTTATTATTCGGCCTGGTAATTGGTCGGCTAAATTTCATCCTATATTTTTCCGCCGATCGTCGTCGCTTCTTCGCACCGTTTTTTCCATTAAGCGTACGTTCTCAGGGTTTTTCCTGGTTACGTTGACTGTCCTTTTCATTCCTTCTCGACCCATTTCTCCGAGGCTACGTTCCACGCGACTGTATTGTTTTCGCCGTGGCGGACGGCACTCGCCGACGTAATACCAAGGTTTTTCTCGCATAGAGCAGATGGTGCCGCACTAAAGAGAAACTAAAACCTCCGGCCGTGGTCCACGATGCCTTTCAAACGAGCGTCTTTATGCGTCCTTTTCAGTCGACACTCGAGGCTGCGCATTGCGCGAGCTGCTCCGATGTATTCGCTTTAACCGATCCTCCTCGGCCAATGGACATTCAGGGAAAACCGGGAGAAAAAAGTGGACCTGCAGTTGCTGAGGGAAAAGTCTTTTCCCTGTGCTGCTTTTATTCCCCTCTGGCTCATCTCAATCTCATATTCGGACTCTTGCTCGTTGTCTCCCGTTACTGTTTTTCCTCCTAGCAAAACCACTCGACTCTCCCCTCGTGACGGAGCAGTAGAAAAATGTGAGTACGCTCAGACGCGCCTACCGATGCTTTTGGTGAAAGCTTTTCCTTTGCGCATTTCATCAGCGCAGATTGGAAGAACGCGCGGTGCTCGGAAAGTCCGGCGAACCGACTGAACGGGAATCAAACGAATGGCGTTTAATTTCGCCGATTGCCCGGCACCCCGGCGAGAAGCAATCGCGCGCGATCTACCCATCGGTGCGTATTAATATCCCGAGTGGAGATGGGCCACGGGGCAATTGGAAATGCGGCCGAATAGCCCGACCAATATCTCTTCCCGGAATGCCACTGCACACGCTCAGCTGCTTATCGTGATATGAAAAGCGATATACCCAGCGAAATGCCCGCTGTCTCATCATTATTTCTCCGAAATTCCCCAAGATATCACCGTTCCCTGCCTCAGAGGAATGCTCGGCAGCCAAAATGTTGATCGTCGCTCAAAACTAACTTTATTCAAGGCTCATTAACGAGTCTGAGCGAGGTGAAAAAATTGTATTACAGTTTCACGCCTGTCTGATCGAACTGAAAAGCCGATTCTGTGTAATCGCAGCTACGAGCCGATTAAAAAAGTTAGCGCGAGCCGGTTATTGATAAGGACATCGTCCAATTACTTATACCCTTTTCCTGTCGCAACGAGGTCCTTCTTCGAGTCCGGCTTAAAGCGCTTTAAAGCACTCCCGCTGTGGCTTGAATTCCCCGGGTTAATGGGACCCACGAATCGTCGGAGCGAATTAAGTCAGTTAGTTACGAGGTCGATTGCCCCGACGATTCGTCTTCGCCAAATACCCCCCGGAAACCCCTTAAACTCCGCAGAAATCGCGCTCATTCGTAACTCGGCCGACTGAAATCGTCGCGGTGGAACATGTACGAAGACTCGGGAGAAATGCAATTTCAATCCGCGGACCTAGGAAAATATGACGAGCATTAAATCATTTCCGCTGGAATTTCCGCGATAGGACTGTCAAATCGTCGTGGCATAAGAAAGTACTTGTACAAAAGGGAGGCAATTATCTGGTTGGCCAGCGAGCGAGTAAGGTCCGTGGCGAAACTGTGACGGGAATAAGCCGTAGAGATTGGGGCCGGTGAGCAGGCCGAATCCCGTTAACGACAACCGGCGCCGGTTAATCCTCAGCCTGCGAAACGAGCGGTTGGAATATTCGAGGACGTCCGAAAAGCAAGGAGGAGGAGGGAGGGAGGGAGGGGAGGGTTGAACCGTCGTTAGCGATCCTCGCAAATAGATGTGCCAATCCGCGCGAGATGTCCTTTGGCGAACGTTCGCATACATATTTATACGTCTAGGTTATCTAATCACAATGAAAACACGGCTGAGGGGCTCTGAAATGTGCGGGCAATGGATCTCGGCGATTGGTCCATCGAGATTTTAGCTTCTTTTTCTACGGAAGAGGACTTTTCCGAGCGCACGTTTCGACAAGGATTCCCCGCAAATCTCATCGCCTTGAAGGTAGGGGCGCAGAAAGGAAGTGACGCGTATTTAGACGCTTCGCGGAGGGCAAGGAAGCCCCTGATATTTTCCTTTGATACGGATAGTGTATCGCTGGCTGAGTTCCAATGAAAAGCAACGACCGGCCGGTTCTGGGCCCTCTCCCTCATCGTAGAATTCGAGCTCGGTGTTCGGCCTGCCGTTCCGCCAGGTCCGTTCTGCCAGACCGATAATCGGGTCGTTGCGGAATTGATATACATGTGTACCGCTCGTATATCAGGGATTTGATTCACGGCCAAGATTCCAGCGGATAAAGGAGTCCTCCAATGCCGTTCTTCCTTCTTCGTCCTCCCTCTTTGTGTCTCCCGGCATCTCCCCACGTCGTTCTGTCTTCTTCCACTTTTATCCGTAGCCCCCTAGCCCCCCCTGTGTCCCCCTCTCCGCCCTTCTCTCTGTTCACCAGAATGCTACGGTCCTCCGCAGTGATAAATTCGACGGTTACAGCGTCCGTGTCTCAGTGTACAAATGTCTTTCTTCCCTCCGCATCCCGGTCTTCCCTTCTTCCACCCCCGTAGCTCCTTTCTCTTCGGACTCTCGCGCACTTATCTCCTCGCCCGTCGAACTCGCGAATATTCGCAACGACCAATCTGCTCGAGTGGCTGCTCGAGGAACGGTGGATCCTTCGAGACGCGTCCTATTGGAACTCGCGCGAGGATGCAAAGCAATCTGTGAAGGAGACAAGTACAAAGAGCCCCGCTCCCGTAATCGACTGCAGCGTTCGCTTACTTTCGATCCAGCTGCATCGCGCTGACGTGGCCGAAATAAGCAGTGTCATGGACGCTGGGAAAATCCAAGCTCATTTTAGCTGCACAGTAACCCAATGCCACTGCTGCTGGAAATTAATTTTGCCCACGTAAAATATGTACATGTTTCGTTCGGTATTGTGAATGTTTTATTTTTGGATTCACGAAGCCACTTGGATCGTCTTGCTGCGGCACTTTTCTGGCCACGGTTTTCTATCCTTAAAGCCCGGCGCAACTAATTGCGCGGGATAACACCCCTTGGGTCCTTGCTGATACCGTTGGTCCGGCTGTGTTCTAAAAGGGGAAAAGTCTCGCTGTTTGCAGGCTGCCCGCCGGCACTGGAATCGTGCCTGGAATAAAGTTTCCCCGCCAAAGAACGGGGCACAAGTCTTTTCCGGCTTTGGAGTGCTTCCAGTCTGACCCGCTAAACTTCTCACCCCCCCCCCCGCTCCTAACGGTTTATCCTACTCGAGATATTCGACGAATGACGGCCACCGCGACTATCCACTTTGAGATCCTCCGCGCATACGTTATGTGTTTTCGCGAGAAAGGACGATCAGATTTACGCGTCAATTTAACCGAGCTTTCGGACAGCGGGGCAAGATATATTCCCCTAACAACTTTCGATCACACTTACGAGACATAACTATGGGATTTTTCGGCAAACGAATAACACCGCAGGACTGAACTCCCGGTTTCCTGGACAATGTTTACCCGCGTGTCACGTCCGTGGACTTAAATAATGAAACGAATTCGAAGGTGCACTTGCCGCGTGGTTTCAGCACGTAGGCACACTTGGGAATTCTCGTGGAGAAATTTCAACGTTTCGTGGAACGCTCCGACGTTTTACATTTTACGGCGGGAAGCTTTGGCCCTTCAGGCCAGAAATGCAAATTTCTTTATGCTTTCTCTTCCGGCGGTAATTTTCGCTCTTACTGACCGCCAGTGCCGAGAGCACGTCATTTCCCCGGCGACGAAACTACCAGGCGAAGGAGGGGGGGGGGAAGGGTCGGAGGGTGCGTCGTTCTAACCGCGAGTAATTTGCCGGCCGTATCGTCCTTACCTCGAGTAATTTACGGAGCTGAGACTGCTGGGTAAACGAGGCTCCGTATTTTCCTCTGGGAAAAAATGGCAACGGCCAAAAAAGGAGATGCTCCTGCGGCTCGTCTCTCCGGCTGGTCTCGACTAATTTGAATTCCGCCACCATTGCACCACAGTAACCTCAGAGTCGTTCCGTCGTCTTTCCCCAACCTTTCCCCATTCCCCCGGTCCTTCTCCAACGCGGCAGGTCCGCAGGAACATGGCAGAGCGAGTCCGCGGCGGCAATTAATTAGTAAGCTCCTCTCGCGAGCTTGCAAAGATGACAAAGTGCTGTCCGTATCTACCCTGCCCCTCGATCTTCTACCCCAGACACGCGTGTCCTTGTTGACGTAAATTTGCGACACTGTCAAGCCCTTCTGTCATTGTCTTCGGAACGAGCCAGAGCCAGACTTCCTTGATGGATCCATCGTACAGACGAGGAAACCGAGTAAAGCGTGCAAAATTACGTGTGCGTAGGGAAATAGTTTAGAGTAGATGAAAAAATGTGGGGTTCTCGAAAAATTTGTCTGCCCGGAGAGTACGGTAGGCACTCGGCAGGATTAACTCTTATATCATCGGGGCGCAGGTAGCTCGGCAGGATATTGCGCCAATTAATAACAAGGCTGGCTCGTTAAGCGTCCCCAGCACGGCCCTTGCGCCTATTTGCCTCGACTTTTGCCTTCGTTCCTCCCATTCTTGCCCTTCCCGTCGAAGAAACTCATAAATAACAATCGGACAAAGCTTTGCAATGCATCCGATTGTCTTTCGATGCGTTAGAGGGTTTCACACGTCCACGAATTCAAGTAAAATTATCCTTGAAATGTGACACCTGCAATATTGAATACTACTGTAACCATATTTTAGGTATTTAACGTGTTACTAGTTAAAATAGATGAATATAACAATTACAGCGTCGTGTCGAATTACCGGTTTTAGAAGCTAAATAATTTGAAAATTTGATCTGAAATGGATTAATTGACTGCAACTCGGTCTCTTGGTGTGTTAAACAAACGTTTATAACGTTTATGGAATACATCGGTAATTTATGACGGACGGACAGGTCAAAAGCTTCGCGTGTTTTACGCTAATGAATTCTGAAACGCCTATCAGGAAAATTCGTGCGAATGATTTCATATCGCGCGAGGGTCGAATGTACGATTTATGGGGATCCAATTAGACATTGATTAACCCGGTTAAATTACTTTCAGCAGGTAGACGGGGGCACGAGTAATTCGCTGAATTTAAATAATATACTGCTGGCCGCGAGTGCCACGAGCTCCGTGGTTACGGGCCGTACTCGATTTGAGACTCGATTAAAAACTCGCTAATCACGTTGGGCCCTGCAAACGAGTTGCAAGCATTTACCAGGGCCGACAGCCTTGACTCGTAAGCGAAATAAACCCGGAAATGGATGTTCCCTGAGAGGGGTGAAGAACAGTCGAGTAACACGAAATACTTCATTCTGCGATTTCACCCTTAAGTTGGTAAATTTTAATTAACAGCCTCGTAATTAATAGTTTCGCAAGGTCTGCAAATAGTTTGAGTTTTCGGGCGGCGAGGCGATGTAAGTCGAAATCGCTGCAAGTCAGCTCGCTTTTGAATTCTGCTTGTCAAGCGTAATTCGCGCAAACGGAACTAACTCGAGGTTGCAACAATGCTCTTTCGGCATTGTTCAAGAACAAGGAGGATCGGTGCACTTGCATTAATACCGCAACGAAGACGCGCAGTTTATTCCGCTTTCGGAACTTTTGCCGGAGCTTGAGAAAGCCGATCTGCACGATGGTTCGAGTCGGAGAAAACCAGAGGAAAAAAGGGAAATGAAAGGGGAGGGTACGAGGAAGGGGGTGCGAGGAGAGCAAAGAAAAGGAGGAGAGTCGAATGGAAGCTTCCTGTCGGATTCCTCGGTCCTAGCGGAGGAAAGGGAAAAGGAAGGACCGAAGGTATGCAGGACATCCGCTGGAATGATGTATAGTCCTCTCGAGCCTCTACCCCAAAAGTAGAAAGTACATTATGATACGACGAATAAGAATGGCCTTGCAAAGCTAAAGAAAAATACATCATCCATTATTCGAAATATTAAAACGCGGACAATGTCTGTTCTCTAATCATGCTGCTAAAAAATTCTTCATTCAAATGGTCAATTATTATTTCCTTTGGTCCGTTTCCTTGGTATTTTGGCCGCGCACTTACCGGAGATTGGACGCTTATATTTTTAATAAACGGATATCTCGCATGGAGGGAGATTGAATTCCGTGGAAGTCGAATTCCTTGATCGCGCGATGGACGTTACGTGCTGCGTTTTACGTTCCTTCGTTTCTGCAGGGCTCCAAGTGGAACGAATATCCCGAGGTTCGGTACTGAGGGCTCCGGAGATCGATGTGGAACTGGTCGGGAGAGTGGTTCCACTTAAAATAGAGCTGCCCGACGGAAGTAAATCGTTTCCCAGGGCCCGGCGATCGCGAGGAACGGCCAGGGCTTTGGTATCGAGAGGTCGGCCAGTGCTGACCGGTCGAATAGACGAGAAGAAAAGCACCGGCATCGCGTGGAGGAAGCTCGTTTCGTTGGGAGGACAGTGCGATGAGCTCGCAACCTTCGACGTCCGTCGATTGGAAAGGAAAAACCAACGATCTTCGTCCGAGCTCCTCGCACCGACCACCCCCTACGCCGTCATTCAACGTTCCCTTGAAATTCATTTAATCCACGTGTCGGAGGAATAACAAATTCACCGATCCTCTTGCGCTTCGGTGAGTGCGTTAAAAACATTTCGTGTTTCACGTAATTGTAGCATTTTAATGAGATGCTCGGGCGGGAAGGAAGTCTCTGGTTAATGAAATATTCGCGTCGTAACGTTTCGGGCCGGTTGGACCGATCATTTGCATAGGATAATTCGATTAATTATCCGCGCGGCCAGCGAGCCGATAACTCGGTTTCACGCGTGCAACCGACGAATCGCTGACCCCCTGGCCCGAGAGGAAGTTTCCAACGATGCCGGAGTCGGCCTGTTAATTAATTCGGCGCAACAAGAACGGACCGACGTGGGAACTTAGCCCGCGGGCTAAACCCCGCTACACCCCGCCGCTGCTCAAACTACCCAGCGTAATCGCGCACTTTAGATTCGCACCGAAACGTGGCCGATACCATTGGCCGGTATAACCGCCGTTATTCCCCTTTACGTAGTTCCGGCTCGATAGGCCAGAACGTATCCGCAGGGACCCATCTACCTGAAACGCTCGTCAGACGGACCAGCCATTATGCTCCATACGCGCCGATCCTACTTTATCTTCGATCGAACCGCGGCTTAATGCAACGCAGTTATATCCGGCCGGAAATTCCCTTGAAAATCCTCCTCGGAAGAAGATTATGTAATTTTCGAGTTCAAAGGAGAAGTGGATTAAAGGGACGTAATGTTGTCTGTGCCATTCGATCGGAAGGATTAGGGTAAGTTTCGGTGGACTTTGGGCAAGGTTCATCCGGTTGGAGGGGAAATTTCACTTGCGGTACACTCGACACGCGATAGCCTGATGGAATTTAAGGGACGTACTTGGGTGGTTAATTAATTTTACCTGTCAGGTTGGAGCTTGTAGGGTTTCTCCGGCCTTTCAACGCTACCTGATACAAGCTTGACCTCGACGCGCGGGCAAACACCGAGCTTCTCGTCGCAAGGAGCTACTAACTACAAACTCGGCTTCGCAATCTCAAGTGCATTCTCCACGTTATCAGCTCGACGTTGAGCTTCGAATTTTCTTGTTTTCCCCAGGAGAGAAGCCCGTTTCGATCCCAAGACGAGCAGATCCGGGGCAGAGAAATTATCCTACGCGGTATCGGTGTGTGATAGCGTTCGGCTAAACTCCGCGGAACGTGGACGAGCGAAAAGCGTATAACTCAATCGGCAAGTACAATATTTCTCCGGCGATGCGTATGTTTCTCCGCTTTGAACTGCACGGGGGGATCGTAAAACGAGATTATTTTTGCGCGTTCGACGGGGGGCTTCCGTTCGGAAATATACTGCTAAGCCGAGTGAATGTTCGAACGATAATTTATCGACGTCAGGGGGTCGGTGTGTTCGCCAGGGGAAAAAAAAGTGCCTTGCCGGCATTGGGGTGCTCAGGCGGTCGGCCTTTTCCAACCCTCGTCCCGAGAAACATCCCTCAAACCGCGTCCCCCCTCTCGGCCGACAAGGTTCGCCTTAGTTTCGGCTCGTTGGGAAGTCAAGGCGTAAATCATCTTCGTCCTCTCCTCCCGGTCGCCGGGATAATGCTCGGTATATTACGCGTGAAACTTTCCGGCTTAAGTAACCGTGGTTATCTGCCACGATACCCCGCTGCACCGAGCCCCACCTACCCCTCTTCCTCCTACTGTGCACACATGCAAATACGCGCATCCGTGTTTGTCGTTATCCGGGCCATTCGTTTCTCTGGTCACCAGCCGACTTCATCGACGACGGTTCGTTGGGATTTAACACGGCAAAAGAGATGCCGCCGGTGCCTTGGAAAATCATCTCAACAGCACGATACCACCGTGTCGCAAATTATACGGAAGACCAAGGATTTTTGGCCGTTCTCTCTGGGCGCGAAAGTTCAACCGTTTGGAATGGATAGACAGAAGGAGAGTCGTTGAGCAAGACTTAGGTGCACGTTAAGCGAGATAAGGGCCTGATGGACGTCGGCATACGGAAAGCAAAGTCCATAATACTCGACGGGAATCGGGCAAACCGCGAGATTTATTTTGCAGAGAACTGCATCGTTTCGACGCCCGGAGAAGAGCTTTTATGATATTTTTTACTACTGTGGACTCGTGCCGAGCGATACTTTACGAGGCCGTTAACGGCTCTCCGTTTCTCTCTGGTCCTCCGTCCCGTAGGAAACGATATTTCGATATCGCCAACCACCGCCGAATTTATGCGCCGACGTATGTCCGATAATCTGCCTCCTACCGTGCAAAACGAATGCACACCCAAATCTCCATCGAACAGCTCCAATTTCCTCGTCATCCAACGTGAATTACGTCCCTTCCTGGACAATTGAATGACTCGTAATACGGCTATTATAGTGGTAGAAGGTAAGAGAAAGATGTCGTTCGTTTCTACGGTCATGTCCCAGCGGAGGCTTTTGACATTTTTTTTCCTGGCAATTCATATCGCGACGTCGTCTCGCATTTCCCCAGCCGTCGGGCTTGTCGCAGGGTAAATTCACTTTGTTCCACGGCGAGGACCGACGTATACGTCGCATCGTTACACAAATTTTCATATTCTATTCACGATGCCGTGGTCTGGCGTGCAACGAGGAGACCGGGGAATCCGTTTCCGCCACCTCAATGATTTTTCCCAGGGTTTTTCCAGAGGACTCTGTCAACCGCGTACGGCGGAGCAATGTTTTCCACCGGACGTAAGTAAACGCGCGTTCGGCTTTAATTCCCGGCGGTTCACTTTCCAACGAACCCTCGGAGTCGTGGCATACTTGCCTGGCGCGCAAAAAGGTTTCACGAGTGCGCGGCTAATTAGCAGCTGTTCATCAGAGCTCGCTTGGCCTACGAACTTCTCGCTCGCCTGCCGTAAACACTTCAACGATCAATCGGAAGAGCCGTCCAAAACTTAGTCGTTTCACCACTGAGAAATAACGCACGAAACAATCATCTTAACACTTTTCGTCTCATTTGAGCCCAATGGAATCTTCGTACTCTTTTACGCGATTCGAGCGTAAATTCAACACCGTCGACGGGAACGTGAGCCGGTGAATTTCCTTTTTTTTTTTTGCTCTGTTGGAGAAAAGCAGAAACTGACGAGGAAAAAATCGTCGCGGTTTGCAAGCAGTTCGAACTGAGGCCGCAATCGGGGTTAAGTTATCCAGGCGAAATGGTGATGGAGCTCTCTTGGGGGAAGGGGAGGGGTGGAACCCGCTAACGAACTCCCTAATTCTATTAGGAATAAGGATCGCCCTGAGTAGCTGACGATCTCGACTGCGGTCTTCGCAAATATTCTAACCCGCCCCGGGAATCGCGAGAAACGAAGGCTCACTTTATATAATTACACGGCGAAACACTGCACCGAAGTTCCTCGGCAAGTAGCGACGCTAAATTAATGACTTATATGTCCTGAGAACGCGCCAAGAATAATTGCTTCTCATCAAATTATTTTGCCCGAGGAAATTTCGCTTGACATCCCAGAACTCGTTGGATACGAGTTTCAGAGAGTTGCCGGGTTTTAGATGACTTTCCGTTCGTGTGAAAAATTTCGAAAAAATCTCACTCGTGCCTGAGCCTGGGGGAATGGGTCGTAGAAAAAAACTGACGAATCTATAGTCAGCCAGAAAATTTCCCGGCTGAGTTCCCTGCTCGTCAAGCAGGAGCCACTTTAATTACGTTGGTCGGTGGTGGCGGGACGGAACGAAGAAGAGTACCGACAATTTCCTCTATCGAACTAACCGAGGCTCAAATTTACAAATTCGCCGAAGCCTGAGAAATTCTCCGGTGCATCGTGGGAGTAATAATTATTCGGTAAGATGGCGAAGCTCGTTAAGGCGGCCTCGACGCTCCGTCGGCTCCATTAAACGCGCTTTTCTTTAAGGCGAATGTAT
Source organism: Hedychridium roseum (assembly GCA_963989215.1). Taxonomy (NCBI): domain Eukaryota; kingdom Metazoa; phylum Arthropoda; class Insecta; order Hymenoptera; family Chrysididae; genus Hedychridium; species Hedychridium roseum. Next base: position 9,819,396 of record OZ022310.1, on the reverse strand, counting down.
CTCCAGAGGTATCCCGGCGTGGCTCGAACGGTAATATCGACCAGCCATTAACCGCATATTCCCGTCGTTCCATCGGCCCGACCACCGGACATTCCCAAACCCCTCACCCCTCTCCCTTCACCCATACTGACGCATAATGTGTCGCTCGGTGAGCTGCACCGTGATTGATTACTCGGCCGTACTGCGGGAAAAATAATCAACTAACTGCGATAATTCCTGACAATGAACTCGACAGGGTAGACGAGGAATCATCTATGGATATCTTGAACTTTCAATCCCGACTAATGGCACGGGATACGCTATCTGTGCCTGAGGACCAGGCGAATCGGCCAAGGCTATGCCGAATGCGGCGGAATTAATCCCATCCGACGATTCGATGTACCGTGCATCCTCATCAACGTCCTCGCGTGCAATCCGAGCGAGAGTCGATATTCGCGGACATGCAAATTGTTCATGCCCAATTTCTCTCTCGTCCTCGCTCCCCTTCTGTCTGTCGGTAAACGGTGCTCTGTCCCTGAGAATCGAACGACCAGCCGAGATGGTGCGAGTCGTCATCGATGAATCGTCGAAATCACTTAACCGTCCGGCGAAGGTGGATTATGAGAATTCCTCTCGATATTCATTGTCTCGTCGACGAGATCCATTCCCTCTGTCCACATCCGCACGGGTAATACGGCATATATCGTAGTCGGCGCTTGAGCATCGCGCGAAGAGAGTTCAACTCCGATTTCCGGGGGTCGATTCGAAATTCGCCGAGTTGCCGTTAGCACGTTTCCCCTGAGTTGGACTCGCGTGAAATCCAGTTTGGTAATTTACGCGCGGCACCGGTCTTGATTCCTTCCTTCTCCCTCCCCCCCATGACCAGCGGTGCCCGAATCGCTATTCCTCATCGGTGGAATCGAATTTCCGCTGACGAGCCACCTCCGCTCGGCAAATAAATAATTAGAGAGCCGTTTGACATACTCGCGCCTGGAGAAGCGCCTGGGGAAACCAAATGAATCCCCCCCCCCCCTTGTCCTGTTTGCCTTTTTTCCTTGTCGGAGAACGCGGATCGAGCAGTTTCTCTGTCACGCGGTTTCGCTCGTCCGTCAAGCCATGAATTTCTCATCGAGTCACTCCGACCACACGAGATCCACACGCGAAATCATTTATCGGGCAGCGCGGAATTTCACGGCTCGGTCAAACATTCACGGGACGGCAAACTGGCCGAAGAATAACAAACCGGACGAACGTTGAAAGAACGGAAATTACCTGGGAAGATTCGATAAGTCGGGGATATGACTGTTCATTGGGGTCATCGATCGTAAGTTTCGCAAGTTTGGGTTAAGTAAGGGATTAAGAAGGACGATCTCCGTGAATGAAAGAAAGACGGGGAGGGGGGACGACCCTTCTTGGCTGATTCGCGAACGAGCGGAACATCTTTAAGGAAGGAGCAAACGATTTCATATAATATCCTGGCCCGGAACTACTTGCCTGACTTACAAAAGCAAATGATAATGGAGTTCCCGCTAGCTGAGACCTGGCAGTCTCGACTCAGCAAACTTTGGCCGAACTTCTTGCCGAAAGAAACGGAAAGAGGAGCGGCCGAGTTAAAGAAACAGAAAGGAATAACAATAACCGACTGGGGGGAGGGGCCCTCAGTGAAGACGGACAGAGTAAGGGGTGGACTTTGTCAGAAGTTGAATCGGACCGGGCAGGCTTTCAAATATTGCCAGGATTCGCGCGGCTCGGGATAAATCACCCGCGGACACGGTCGAACTTTGAAATTGGATATAGCTGGCTGACATCGTTCGAAAGTCCGTGTAATTTCATCGCGTCTCGATTTCTGCGAAATCCGCTTGGCTCGGGCCCTACGGACGAGACGTGTCGGTCGTTTTCCTTTTCCAACTGGTCGTCGCCGTAGAAATGACAGAAAATATGGCCGCTCGGCCAATGGAAAAATGCAAATTCCCCAAGATAGAACGTTACAACGGAGGGAAAGTCGGCGAAATAACTTGAGGATATTCCCTCGTAGCTCTCAGTTAGCCTTCCAATTTTCGGCCAAAGTTTCACCACTCCTATAACTGTTTATGAAAGTTTCGTGAGAAAAACTGCTCGGCCAGTGGGGCTTACGATACACAGTCACGCGAGTGTTAGCTGCTGCTTTATGATCAGGGTTGAAAGTTGACGCGCGTTAAGTTTCCAAGGCTTTGTCCAACTACTTCGAAGCTTCGCGTCAGATTAACGCGTGATTCGCGCTCGCTGAACCGTGCGGCAACGACCTTGCGTCCAGATTAAAGCTCCCGGAGAATCCACGGAATTACGAGTATTTTACTGACTTTGTTTTGCATCGGGCAAACTTTCTCCCCCGCTCTAAACGGCCGCTTAAGCGTGAAATGCAGCAAACTTTACCGGCTATAAAAATCTTTAACTTTCCGGATGCTCATTGCTCGATGGCCGAGGAAAAATACTCGAGAGACCCGTGACGTCACAATTGAACACCATAAATCACGGGCTTTTCGTGTTTCCCGTTAACGTTAATTCCCTGAATTGTACGATTTACTTTTTGCCACGAGAACCGTAGTTCTCGTTAAGTCGTGTGTGTTCTCACACCCCGAGGATTTCGCTTAACATCCAAAGGTCTTGCACTGCTCTTTGTGATAACTTCTGCTCGGCAGTTTCATTATCCACTCTGGCGGAGTAGCAGCGGCACTCCGAACGGAAATTAAACTATTTTCTCCTTATTTCCCCGTCTCGCGCATTATATAGCGATACATCGGAAATTTCTAGGCGCCCCTTTCGCGACAGCTGGGGGTCGATATTCTCTAAGGAGTAGTTTTAAGAGTCGAGTTCTGCGTTGTTCCCGGAGCAGAGAATAATCCAAGACAGTGGAATTCTTGACGAAGCACTTGAAGGCAGATCGAGCAGAGCAAACGTCGATTGGGAAATCCTCCTCGTGGAATTTGGCCCTAAGATACGTTACCTTGGCATCCGCAGAGTTATCCTAGCAAACACTGATTCACGAGTCACACAGGAGTACACCGTTTCGTCATGACTGAGACACACTGGTGAACACTATTTCCCCGGTCTGCCACAGATCCGAGGCTTGACCCTCCGGTCCTGGCTCAATCTAAGCCGGCCTTCAACGTTCTTTGCACGGTTAACGAGCCAACAGATTCCACCTGCGTCGCACACGCGATTCTAGGCCTTCGCCTTCGTGTCTAGCACTGTAAATCCAGAACCTACGGGTACCCATGGGACTGCCGATGCTCTCTGAAATGCTGCGCGTAAACGTACATCTCCTTCCAGCGGGTGTCGAGGGACAGGAAGATGCGGAACATCCCCACGGATACGTGGACGAGTGTCAAATGAAAAGGAGGCAGAGAGAACGAAAATCGACGTGTAAACTCTCGCGTCCTTTTTATTCGACCGAAGTATCGTCCGCGTCGTCCATCGGTAAATTCAGTGTTTCGCTAGGACAAATCTCACGAATGGCGAACTCGAGGAACGAGAGGACGAGGAGGGATCGAAGAAAGGAGGGAGAAGGCTTACATAGGAGGCACTGTGCACGGCGAAAAGTTGGAAAAGCGAAAAAGGCCAACGTCCGGCGGTCGTTGTGGCGCGCGGCGAGCCACTGACTGCCTTCGCCAATTCCACGCCTCTCCCTGTCGGTCCCTTCACCCCTGCCTCCCGCCAGCATCCCACCAGAGTACCATCCGCTAAGCGACCCCCGGCGCAAACGCCACCGACCTCCGTTCACCCCGCCTCCCTCCCACCAACCCCTCGCACGCACGATCCTTTTCTTATCCTTCCCTCCCTTCCACGTTCTCTCTCTCCTCTCTCTTTCGCTTTTCCGCTATCACTCTTCATCTTTCGCCACTCATCTCTCCTTGTCCCTCACTTTCTCCCACCCCTCTCAACCGCCTTTCTCCGATCTTCCATCTCTCTTCTTCTCACGCTCACTCACCCCACACGTACTCGAGCTTCTCATCCTTACTCTTAGCGTACTCCCAGTTTTCCTCCCGCCCTGCCCCCCTCAAATGTCACCCCCTCTCAACTATCTATCATTCGGAGAGATCTGCGCCGATTTTCCTAGCGACCGATATTGTCATTGTTTCGTGTAGAGTCGCGCACGGGACGATGAATGAAAGATCAAAGGTCAATCTTTGAAAATCACGAGTCGGGTTGGAAACAAAATAGCGGTCTGCAGGTAGACGTTCTTATACTTCACCGAAATTCATCCATTTTGTACTGCTCGCCGCAGTTGATTAGAAAAGAAGTAAGATTATCAGTCGTGTCGACCTGAGCTTTCGGCACAAATGAGAAAAATTCATTTGATAAGAATTCGCAGGGGGATCGGCAGAAAAGACAAAAGCAGTTGTTGGAGTGTAAGGTCGTTCCAATATCCGTGGCAAAGGGCAGAGCAAGTTGTCACGGTGGACCCTTGATTACCAGCCCTAAATTTCCCTTAGCGTCGGTGTATCTCGATGAAAGTGGAAATAAATCTTAATACAGGCCCTGGGAATTATTCACGCCGAGGACAGAGGAGGGGAGAGGAGGGTTGAGACTGATATCGGCCTACGTTCGGTCGAATTACGAGGCCATCAGATGGCATTAGAGCACCGTTGCGGGGGGGAATAAATCGTAAAAACTGCGGGAGAAGGAAGATTCGCCTTCCATTTCCGCGGCGGTCCAACAAACATTCCGAACGTTCTGCCCTCCGTGCTGAAAACGTGCTTCGGCCGCACAGATTTATTTCGCGTTTACGGCAAGAATTATTTCTCGCGTCGCTTGGCAACGGTGTTGTACTCGTCGAATGCTCTTCTACCTCGTTGGAAAGTCGGATTGTCGGCGGTAGAGCGATTGCTATTGCTCCAGGACTTTGCGCGCCACATCCCCACCAAGAAATCATTCCTCCCGAGAGAACGGCGCTACGCGGCGCGATTCGAATCGAATACGTTAATTCAAAGCGCCGAACGGCGGAGAGCTGAGGTAGGTAAATTCGCCGGAAAAAATATCGGTCAATATCCGTATCGCGATCGTTTTGGGGTTGTACTGGATTTTCAGGGGGTTCCATCGATCCCGTGAAACCGATTGCCGACTATCCTTTTGCGAATATCTTCCGCTAGACGCGGCATGTCGGCTCGTGAGATTCTAACGTACCGTAAAGGGGTCACTAATCGAAGAAGCTCAATCTACCGAATGACCTTCTTCTTCCGGCCGGGCTAGCATTACACGAGGGTAAATCAAGCGCCGTCTTGTTTTTTATCCCGGCGGTCATTTGATCCAGCAATTAAATCCAACGAATCCCGCCAAACACCGTCCGCTTGACAAACTAATCATGGGTATAATTAGAATTTTTATGCTCGAAGATATATTTCACTTGGCTCGTCGTTTTCCGTAAATTTCGGCGAAAATTAAGGATTCCCCGAGCAGCAAAATAAATTGTGCCACTTGGGGTCTCATTAGGTGGACTTATTGGGGTAGGGGGATGATTCTTCTCCCCTGGACAATGGCCGGCTGAGCATGGTTATGTCAGTGGCAATAGCCTCGTCGCTAAGCTACCTCGATTAGCGATGCTTAATACATCCCCCGGGCAAGTTCGTAAACTCGCTTGCCCGAGGTCCTCGTTAACACCTCCCGTGTCGTTCCCCAAAGCTTCCCCGACCCTCGGATACCGAAAAACCATTCTTCTCTAGCGGGGAATTTCACGGTCAAGCCACAGGCGAGTTGACAAATCGATCATCGCATGTCTGAGCCGACCTTAACCCGAACAAGGCTAACCAGTACCGATCCACTCCCACTCCTGCAGACTCATCGCCAACTTGTCCGACTGACGTAAGATAACCGGCAATTTCTGTTAACGAAGTAGTTATACGAGTTAAATAACAATACCTTACGTAATAACGTTACGCAATGAACAATAGCAGGACAACTTCTTCGTGAACGTATGTGTTACATCGATAGCGACGTCAACGGGCAAGGACGGAATAGTCCAATGCACGCGAACTGCGTTGCAATTCTGTAATCACATGTGATAGACTTTGCATTCAAAACGGAAATCACAAATCGACCGTCCATGTTTTCTCAGATTTACCTCGAAATTCGACTGCACCACGGTTTCGTGTGTACCGACGTCACGTGCTGTGGCACTTGAAGACACGTGTATTTTCTTTCTATGAGATGCAACTAGCGCGACATTTTTTTTTCTGCACCCAATATTATTCTTCACGTCAGCAAGTCAAACGCTTATAGATAGACCGTCCATGTGCAAAGTACATCTAGCTTGCCTACTCTACATTTCTTTTAATATTCACGTGTTACCTGGAATTGTATCGTTGCCAGTGAAGCAGAGATCGTAGTGGCGTGAACACAGCGAATAATTTCTCCTCTTCAGAAATGGGATTCGCGGAGGCATTTCATTATTACTGGGTCGAGCAGGCCGGTGAGTTAACGAAATCTTCAATTTTCATCGTCCTGCCATCTCACCTGCCCTTCGTGAGACCAGAGAAAATTTGATAAAAATCGTCCCTTCGGTTTTGACTTATTACAGATCCCCGACCGCAAGAATGGCTGCTCATACCGCACATCACGCCAATGGCCATCATTATTTTCGCCTACCTTTACATCGTCCTGAGCCTCGGTCCGCGGTTCATGGAAAACCGGCGGCCCTATGAACTCAAGAACTTCGTGAGGGTTTACAACATTTTTCAAATAGTCACGAACGCGTGGATAGTGAAAAGTTTGATAGACGCCGGTTGGTTCACAACGATCACGCTTTACTGCGAGCCAGTGGATTACAGCGATGATCCAACGGCCATGAAGGTACATATTTCTTCTGGCCTTTATCCAAAATAAGCGCGCTCTTCCTGATTTGTGGGAAATGTCATGACTCGTTGCAGCTGTTGGAGTTGATGTGGTGGTTGATGTTCATCAAATTGGCGGACCTCGTGGAGACATGCGTATTCGTACTGAGGAAGAAACAACGACAAATCTCTATCCTGCATCTCTACCATCACGTTTCAACGCTACTACTGCAATGGCTGGGCACGAGATACGTTGGCGGGGGAATGGCGACGTTCCTCGCAGTCGTCAATTGCTCCGTACACGTCATTATGTATACGTACTATTTTCTTAGCACCATGGGACCGACAGTCCAGAAGGCCGTATCTTCGTTCAAACCATTCATCACCATCATTCAAATGGTCAGTGCAAACAATTTTTATTCAAACTTACAATATTTCCCGCCTTATCTCACTAGAAGTGAGGTCCGGTTTTTCTTAAGTCCCGCACGCATAATTTCTGAATCTTTCTTTCCTGACACACAGGTACAATTTTGGGGACTTGTGATATACATGTCACAGGTCTATTTGCCAAGCTGTCCCATTCCGGCCCTCCCGGTGATAATCATGACTTCGAATCTCATGGTGAACTTCGTCCTGTTCTTCAACTTCTACAGGAAGAATTACACGAAACCAGCGAAGAAAAAAGTCAACTGATCTTCAAGAGGTATTGAGGGATGTACTCGGTCTGATAAAATATTTACTACAATAACGAAGACGTCTTGCCAAATACGTAAAGTTTTCGCCATTTTAATAAGACGTTCTCGATGAAACGTAAAATTGTGCGTCATGCCTGTCTTCATTCCAGTCGAAAAGTCCGTTTACAAGTGAAATGAACATGAATACAAATGGAAACGCTGCGCAGTACAATTTATGGAGTCGTGTCATACGCGAATGAATAAATACATTTCAATTACGACTTTAGTCTTACGTACATCCTCTGTTAGACGACAAAAAATCGCATTAAAACATCGTGACATATCGTAAGTGACGCGATTAAGTGCATTATAGCTGATCTATACAAGTGCAAGCATATGCTAATGTACGCATAATTCGACTACTTGTTTTTTTCCGCAACGGATGCATATCATTTCCGATATGCAGGTCAGGGGCATGAATATTCCTAGCCGTTTAACTGCCCTGTCTGTTCTTATGAGTTATTATTTTGATCGTTGCTATTGGTAAGACACCTAAAGACATTCTTATAATGAATTTCCACATTTCCAAATATTCAAGTCGTCGGGTCGACGCCCTTGTAAAACTATAGGGGGAGTAGAGGGGAGTAGAAGGGAAAGAGGGGTCAAGTGAGTTTACACGAGGACTCCTCCCACGAGTTTCAGCTTCTCGACCCAGTTTCCTCCCCTTTCCCGCGACAATCGCGATCAACGTAGGCGCCATTTTTTCGTCGCACTTGAGCCTAGTTGGGGGAAATTTCCTTGGTCACGTGGGACGGCCTAGCTCGTATTTTTCAGGCCGACAACTTTCCAATCGAGCTATTTCGCGAGTGATTCCGTTGTTTTAAACGGGAGAATCGAAGAGCCACTAATAGAATTCTACGTGTTCTCGATTATCGTTGGAATTTCATCGACCGCATCGAGCACTCCTCGACTTTCAAAGAAAATCCCGTGGCCCGTGATTGGCTTTAAGGGAAGAACAGAGTTCGTTCCTGGCGCAATCAAACGAGCGGGGCGTTAGGAACGTGTTAGGGACACGTTCGCGACCCCGTTACTCGAGGCGAAAAGGAGATATCGCGTTCCCGTCTTACGATATATCCCGGCATCGTCTATATATAGCGAAAACTGCTTGTCGTATCTCAAGCTCGTCTTACCTCGAGGCTAAGGAATTGCAAGTTTCCTCCTCCCTTGGCTTAACTCCTAAACGAAAGACCAAAGTACTCACCTGAAACAGAAAGGCAGAGAAACGCGGCTTTAGATGCTTTGCATAAAAGATATTTTCGTATTTCAATTGGCCGAGGCATTCGTTGCTGCGAATTGCGGAGGTGCAGTTCTCGTCGGCACGTCGATTCGCTTTAATTTATACGAACGGAAGGGTGAACGTCCAGGATGACAGGGCAAGGGGCTATTTAGAGGGGTAGCGGCCCGGTCTAGACGCAGTAAAACGCCGTGCCGGAGATGGCAGGGGTGATGGGGTAAAATTGAGCGGTTCGCGGGGAACATTGCAGGCGTGTTAGAGCGCAGATTCTCCGGACGCGTAAAAATTTCAGGCCGTGCTCGACTGCCTCATCGACCCTTCTTTATCCCCGATGAAGTGCCTACTCCGGCTTCGTTAAAACTACAGCTCCCCTCTGTCAAGTGAGTCGGTACCCTGCTTTCCTGTGAGCGACGCCTACGTCCAAAGTGCCGCCTGTGAATGCTTTGAATAGTGCGCACGAAAGTGGGGTAAAAGCGTCGCGCGGACTATCAAATCCTTGTTTACATGGTTACACCGCGCTATTATACCAGCAGGGGCTTCCTCGTGTCACGAGTAAATTCGCGAGGGCGCGAGAAAAGCTGTCCTTTCATCCGGTTCCCGAGTGATTCTTAATCGCTCTGGCCAGAATCCATTCTCCACACTTGCAGAGAAACGCTTCCGCAACTAGCGGTATAAAAAGCCCGAAGGGGAAAACACGAGGCCGCTAGGACCTTTGAGATTTTACGAGCTTCTCGTGCAAGCAAGAAGACCTTCCGGCCTTTGTGGAAAATAGAGAGGAGAAGGAACGAACGAACGAACCGACGTAACCGTCGCATCGACTACGGCAACGCGGAGATATCAGTTGTGTAGCATTTGCGCCAAGAGAGGGGAAGAAGAGTAGACTCGGCCACCCTTTTGTGTTGGGGAACGATGAAGTTATATCCTCCTAACGCTTTGCATTGTACCTTGCCGTGGCATTGTTCTGCCAAGGACGGCATCGACAGTGCTCGATGGAACGACGTGTACGCCCCAACAGAAGCACGCAATGATCGTCCACTTTACAACACGCCGTTTATCCGGCTCTCGTCTTTCCCATCGCCTACGCTCCACCGCAGTATCGACATTCAACGACCGTCCAAAGCCGCGAAACTTGCCAACAAAATTACCCACTCGCCGAACGCACCAAATGGTTCATGAGCGACATGGTTCTCCCGAAATTCGCTATTTAGTATGAACCATTCGTTCCCGGCAGGACCGACCCCTCCTTGTAGGGTAGAAAATTTGGGGAATCAGAGGGAATCGGACAATGGCGAGGGCATGCATCGACCACTTTGCCAGATGAAGGCAAATCGAGTTAATCAACTTTATTTGGCAAGCTTGGACGGTGCCTTCGGAAGTTCCGACATCAAATCTCCAAAGTTGTTGGTCCGCTGGCAGGATACACTGTTATTCTCGGTAGTCTGAATAAACGTTGTAGGCTTATGAAAGAGAATTCAATTATTAGCTGTGCCCCGCAAGCCGAGCCGATGAACCGACCTCGCCAATATCACGGTTTGCATAGTTTCCTTTGTAAACGGTTACCCCCTGCTTTGCGTTCCAATTCGTGAGACATTCTCTCACACGACTATGTGTTTCGTCCTCAAAACGGACTACCTTCGGTAAATATGATGAGAATTAAACTAAGAGAACGAGAAAACGTTGAAGGTATGGGAAAATTCTTAGGGAGAGTGTGTTATCAAGTCTTCCTTGCCCAGTAACTACTGTTACACTTATTCGAGAGAATCGGATGATCCATGGATAAAACTGGATTTAACTGCGTGACGATTAAACAGAGAAAGGAATGGATTACTAGAGCTTTCGAGGCAACGAAAGAGTTTTGCAATGATTCCTGAAGCAACGTACGGTTCAACTTGGATATTTTTCTTTTACCTCGCTGTCTAGCTCTTGTCCATACGAACGACGGTTAACCGATATTTACGTGCCTCGGGGGAATGTTCGTTGGATCCAAGATTCCCTCTGACGTGACCTTCCCTCAACTACACACGGCGCATCGGTATTTAACTAGGAATTAAGCGACCCGAGTCCGAATGTTGCTCGCTCGAGCTTTGACTTTCTTTAACCACAGTCGACTTTGCCGAGCAACGTGGCTTCTAATCAAGTAAATGCTGCTGCTGGACTTTGCAAAACCGAACGACCGAGTAATAAGTTCTTCGGACCAGGTCCGTGTATTTACAAGGCGAGGGAATAAACTTTTTGGACGAATCGATGGCACGCGTTATTTGATTGGCTGTCGAACCGTAGAAAAGCGTCTGGCGACGTTACGTTCAAGCGAATTACCGAGACGCGGCTGTTTTCTCTTGGTCGGCCGAGAAACTTGGAAATTGCGAATCGTAAACCGTACTTTATAGAGCACATGTTTCAGCCCGGCCGACGGCGGCAAACTCTAAAATATTGCATCTTGTAATGCAGTGCATGCATCTTTGTAACCGCGCCTTCCCGTCGCTGAGACGTAGGAGGTAGGCGGCCCAGAAAAGCAGGGGGGAACGAAGGGGGAAAAGAGCAACTGTGCCCACGTGAGTTGCGAAAACGTCTCTGGCTGTATATTCCGTCCTGAAAGTATGCACAACTGGGTCGCTCGTCTTACTCCCTTCCCCTTGATTTCGTATCATTAAACATTGTGCAAGTCCGTGAGCGGAAGAAAATGAACAGGCAGCTCCGTTAAGGGCTGAGATAATCGTTGCCAGAATTTCTAACTGTGTGAGCGAGTATCGCGGCTAACGATATTTTTCTGCTAAAAGTCGGGGGGTTCTGCGGGCTCAAAGTAAATAGGACGTACGTCTAAAGGGGAATGATGTCGCTTTGAGAAGGCGCATTGCGCGCTCGTGCATCTTAATTGTCGAGTCATCTCGAAACAATAGAAGCTTGCTACGAAGGATAGGCGCCATTGTCCGTAAGAAACCATGGTAATGCACCGAATGTCTCGGGACGTTCGCTTTAACCCACGACGAAGCGTAAAAACAATTATTCTAATAACCGACAGGCCAGAGGCACGCACGATGGAAAATCAAGAGTTATACAAACAAATAAATGTCCTAGGACATTAACTGAATCGTGTTAATAATTCGGTCTACGTTTTGTCTGTGGAGACCTGCGCTTTGGCAGTATGACTCGTGGCATTGGCGCAATTTGTGGTGATCGACCGCAGGGCAAAGGGCGCGTGGCAACTTTGGAAAGGACCAAGGCCGGCCCCATTCCATCCTGGCGGAAGTTCCAACGTCTCTGCGGCGTACACGAATCACGGGGGGGTAAAACGTTAATTGTAAAGGTGAGTTTCGACCGCGGAACGTGCGGACGTTGCCGCATAACTTGCCGGCGCAAACGGTAATTCCGAACGGTTGGTCGGTTTAACCGCCGTGGTTAAAGCGAAAGAGATCTGACGTTCTTCCTGCGAGCGTCCTTCGGCCCGAAACTCTAGAAACGATCGTCGACCGCCCTGGCACATTCCACGCAGAAACGCGGACAAAGAGACCCTAGGAAGATCAAGTTACGCGCGAAAAACGGAAATAAGTACGTTATAGCGGAGTCCGGAAGATTCGGAGCGAAGACGAAAGAAGAGCAACGGCCGTGGATAGATAGAATATCACAGAAGGAAAAGGAAAAACGAAGCTAGGCAAGGGAACAAAAGCCACTCGGAGAGAGAAGGCGTGCAATCCCACGGATGATCGCACAAGTTTTACAAGTTCATGGAATATCGCGAGGCGTAATATCTGAAGGGCAGAGGGGAAGGGCGGGGGTAACGAGGATGGAGGGAAACCGGGCCTGGAGTTACAGTTATCGTCAGTGGATGACGATAAAAGCCGCGGTATGTGGAAGACTGACTTTCCTCCAATTTGACCCCATCGGGCTTGGAAAAATTCCATTCGTCGCGATGGTAATTTCATTTGCGGAGCCCGCTGAGGTCCGGGAAAGGCCGTCGGCTAAAGATTCTCCACATTGGCGCGACTGCAATCCTCCGCCGTACGTTACTCGACTTCCTCAGCGTCCTCGTCCCCTTCTCCCCTTTCCTCTTTTACCGTCCAATTACATCCGGCTGCTTCCACCGCTTCCTTTTTAGTCGAATTATCGTTGTTACAAGTTCAATTAGGTGAAACTTTTCCACCTGCCTCTGGCCCTTCGAGCTTTTTCTACCAAACTGACTCGCCCTGCGTCCGATTCTCGTAATATCGTGTCCCACGACTCAGTTTCATGGATCTTCAGCGCCAACAGTTAACGAGGGACCAATGAAATTTGCCCGGTTTCAATGCCATTACACGTCAGTCGACAGTGTGGCAGTATTCTGTATAGGAGAATCGATGTCAGGAAATATTTAAACCTCCTGTCGCGGAGAGCGTGAAACATTGGAACGTAACTCCGAGCCACTGTGTCTCATGGAATATTACGTGTGACCAGTATTCGCCTTGTCGGAACTTTATGTTTCTATTTCTGTAGTTGCCTAAACTCAGTGAATTACCGATAATTTCAAGGCCACTAGAAGAGAGGACCCGTTGAATGGAGTCCCTTCTTTCGCGTGACACAGACGTCGACGTTTGAAAAGCGAGAAAACGCAGACGACGAGGATAATGCAACTTGTCTGCGAGCCAGCGACGCGTGGAATAGCCGTCATGTTGACTCGCAACGAAATTCTGGGACACGAGCTTCGGCCTGTCCCCTTCCCCTCCCCTTTCCCCAGCGCTCCACGAACAAAACGTTGCCTACCCTTCCCGGCGAGACTGGCGGATGGCAATTTCGACCTTTTTTTTACGAGGACTCGCTTAAAATCAATGTTTCAGGCGAAGCATAAAAATTCCCTCCGGGCGAAACGTTCCTTTCCGCGAGTCCGCAATAAAATACCTCACGTTCTCCTCGCGGAAAATCTTTCACCGTAAAACCTCGAACTTACGGCAAGCAATACGGATATTATTTCAGTGCGCGATTCATTCGTAGTCGACGTTCCAGGAGAAACGCGGGATCTATTCCTAAGGGCGGTGCTCCCCTCCCCCCTTCTCCCCGATATAACGTGGAACTTCAATTCGAGAGGAACCAAAGCTATTTCTTAGGGCTCTTTCGAGATCACCGGATGGATGAAAAACTTATACGGCCCGTATCTCGTAGGAGAGATGTTATCCGGTAATCTAGTAACCACTTCCATAGTCAAAAGCAGATTGGACGACCTTTGTCGGGTCCCTTTCACGAAGACAACGACCTTGTCGTGGTCTGACCGGTGTCTCGAAGAAATTGACGAGCAAGTAACCCTTCGTCCGAGGGTCGTATGAACATTAGCCGTTCGACCAGCTCGACTATCACGTCGGCGGGAACTTAACGACCCTCCAGCATGATCTCCCAGAAGATCCGACCTCTCTCCGTGCCAACATCGAGCCCTGCACGAAGTAAGACCGACGTAAAGATCACCACGTACCCGTATTTCTCCGGGAACCTATCCGACGGACTGGTTTTCTCAACGGTTGGCCGGCCGATCACGCCAACTATTGGCGCTTCGTTGTTTTTAATGGCACTGGTATCCATGGGATTTCGTGCTATCAGACGACTGGCCCTATCTTCCCGAGGGACAGCGGTCGGTCTCACATTTTGGCAAATTTCCACGGAAACCGTAGACCAGTTGGACGATACTGACATCAATTTGTAGACGACTCTTTGCCGTCAGCCGAGTCAGTGTGTCACAAAGCAAGTAAGGGTTACGTTCGTTAGGCGAAGGAAGAGGAACGTCAACGACAGATTTTGATAAATTTCGAAGAATGAATTGAACTTTGACCGGAAGTATAGTAACTCGAGGGACTCGTGGCCTCGAGGGAGCTGGGAAAAATAATTTTGCTTGCTCAGAGTAAGATACTCGAGTAGAGTGTCGAATTCTTTTGTGAAAGTCCACTCGGTTCTGCCGTAGATTATTTCGACTGTCTGGCTAGGAGCATCGAGAGAATGAAGAGCCGGAAGGTCGACGACCTACGAAGGAGATCGAAGCCCTCCGCGGAGATAGATCAGGCGGTCGAGTGTTACAACAAGAGGTTCGCGGTCGTCGAGGCGCGGCTTCTCCAGGCAGAGAAGCGTTTTAAGGAATGCGTCGAGGAAGCGAGGAGATGAATGGCAAGGCGTCTCGTTATCTCTTCCTCCACGGAGATCTATTGGCCATTATCATGCGGAACGGCCCTACCGGCCTAGCCCGTATCTCGCGGGAACGTCAGTCCGATCGATCGGTCTCGCGAATTTCCTATTTTACCTCAACGATCATCGGAAGAACAAAATTGCCGGAGAAATTCGTGCCCGGTGTGTCCATTTCCAGTTTCATCAACCGCAGGGGAAAATCCGGGCGAACGTGCACGGTGTCTCTGTGAGTCTTTCCAAGACGGGGAAGACGAAAACAGGGGCGCAAGGGTTCGCGGCAATAGGAGAGGCAAGAGCAGCAATTTACGTAACAAACCACTCGATCCTACCGTGACAGCTGCTCACCAGACGTCTCGACGCTCCATTGGCCGGTTCGTTTAATGAACGACGGAGCTTGGTAGACGTTTCCCGGGGCGAGGGGGATCGCGGAGGGGCTAAAATGGCCGGCTTAATCCGGGGTACGGATTGCTGGAGGTCGTTTCGACGGGCACCGTCGTTCGGGAAACACGACGACGTGGCGATTCGTCGCAGCCATCAACGGCAAAGCTGTCCCTCTCCTTAAGGCACTTTTCCGGGGAAAGGAATCTTCCCCCGATTCCCCACGTCTGCAATACAGCTGGCAAAAAGCTCCTCGGAAAAATGGCTCGCGCGGAAACTCCGCTTTTCCCTAGCAAGCTCTCGGTTTTTCGCTCTTAGGAGCCAATCATTGGCTAAAATATCTTACTCGGACCCACGTTAATCGCGGACAGTTGTTTTCTGCGACAGTTTCGGGAAATCAAAGTGCGGGGGGGGGGGGGGTTATAAATCTTAACGACGAATAGCGTCGTTTATGCCGCATACGGCAGAGGTTAAGAATGTCGGAGTCGTAAAGATCGTGTACCCTTAGCGTTCCAACGTTCAACTTCACCATTCCCGGTAAACATCGGCTAAAAGATTCCCCTCGAAACGACGAATGCCAGGTCATCCGCAATTTTCCAGAAATTTCCTGGGGAATGCACAAGATTCTCAGGCCTTAAGGGAAGTGAGTTTATGAACAAACAGTTGCAGGAACGGTTGCTCCGAATAATTGGTAGACTTGTTGTCGGGTAAATAGAAGGGAAAACCAGGGGGAAGGGGGAGAGCTGGTTCGGGATTCGACGCAGCGGACGAATCTCTGAGGGAGTCGCGACCGCAGCACAGATTTCCCGACGGATCGATGCTGGTTCTTTGCGATCGGTTCGAGGAAATCGACGCGCACCTCTCATCGATGCATCCGGCCCCGTTTAAACGAATTTCTTCAGCCGACGCGAGGAAAATGCTCTTCCGAGACCGAAGCCTGCGCTTCCCTGACAGCCGGCCAAAAGGAAAATCTAATAGCAAAATGGTGTTAGCCGGTTTGACGGAGCCTTCGTGAGAGCAACTCCTCGCACTTGTCTGATAATCGCTTAAGGGAAATTTCAGTATCATTCAAGGGGAGCGTTGACGGCTCAGTCGAGTTTTCAGAGCGGTGCAATTTAGCCGGTAGTTAATGCTCGTGTCCGCAACTGTACACACGAGCACAATACACTAGGCTCTTAGGATCAGGAGCTTAAGTGGACCAACGTATCGGGAGAACGGGGCGAGCAAGAGATCTCATTTGAAGCAGAGCCGGGGGGTGGGGGAGGAATCGGAGTTGCTCTGGTTGTTCTCGCGAGTTGAGATTTGCGGCCGATAGCTACAGACGGGGAGTCCATTAAAATAAATGGCATACCACGACGTTAATAATAGCTCGGCCAATTATAGCAATGGCATCGACTCCTCTTTCCGAGGACCCTCTCCTCACCCACCGCGGACTTTCAATTAGGTCCTCCCCGCTTCCTCTTCTGCCCCTCTTCTCCCTTTTCCGCACTCACCAGTTTCGTCGCTCTACCTAATCGTTCGTGGGAAAAAGTACCATTACGCTCCCAACGGGAGTAACCGCACGGGGAGGAAAATTTGCATCCGGATTCGGACCCAGCAAAGTGCGCCTCGTTTCTCAGCCACATGTAATCGCTGACGCTAACCTCTGGTCCTTAAAATGAATAACATCTTTTAACATCTTTAACATCTTTTCTGTCTGAGTGATGAGTGATCGAGTATACCGTGAAGATCGCGAGAAACACTTGGTAGGTTTTGCCACACGTGGTGTTCACAGCGATAATAATAAGTGTACCATATACATCCGTTGACAATGCGGAAAATATTGTACTCGGAGAATCGGGACTTTGGGACGATTGTAACATATTTATCCGGTTATCCTATTTGTCGCGTGCATGTCCATCGTCATGTGAAATCCTACATTGTCATCCAATGGGATCGATTCGGGGCGCGTAATCCTGACGTAGACGATGTCGCGACAGGCAAGGACGTCGCGGGGGATGCGAGGGACGGACAAAAGGGAAGGGGGAATACAGTGGATCGAAGGCGCGAGTGACGGGCAAATGCTCATCATTCTCTCTCCGTCTCGTGAACCGAGCTGCGACCGCTGCTTGCAATCCGTGGCCGTCCAACTCTGTTCAATTGACCACGTAATCAGTAATTGCCAGGACACGCTGGCCAAGGATATCCCTTATGACTCGCGCCGTTGCCCGCCGGTGACCATTAAACTCATCGCGTAAGGCGAACCAGCAAATCGGCACCCATATTCAACGTGAAACCTCATTGATCGCGATGAACGTGAATGCAGTCGCAGGGCTCGGTGTATACATCTTTCGGCGATTATGTACCAACGGACCGACCGAGAACGCAGAGAAATTCAGGGCAGTTAATTGGATCTGAGACTGGGAAATTCCCTAAGATCCTTCCTCGAGTAGAAAAGCGTGTATAAGACACGTCTCTAATTACGCTACTCGAGCTGTTTCCTTGCGGGGGATGGAAAGTTTTCTAGGGTCATGGGAGTCGTCGATTGCCAAGCGATTCTTGGTCCGCCGCGCAACAACCCCCTTGCCCCCGCGTCCCTCGAAACCCGCGGGAATTTCATTTCCCGTGACGTCAAGTTTTAAGAGCCTTTCGACGAGGAGCAGGGCGGAAAGGGATACTCCGTCCCCCGTGGGGGGAACGAGGCTGAACTTTATTAATATCCGACAAGTTCCGCCTGACAAAGCATCGGGATGCACTGGCTGGCCGGGACAGCCGCGAAAGCTTTTAGGCTTATCCGCCTAGCAGAAGTCGCAATAAATCGCGAGGACGCAGGACGTGCCCGTCTGCGAGTCCTTCACGCCCCAAGCCCACCCCTTGCCCCCCTCTAATAGCCGTACTTTCAGGTCCTTTCACGAGCCATCGTCGAAAACTCCCCCCCCCCCTCCCCCTCCCCGGATCGTATAATCGTTGCTCGCTGCAGAGATTCGTAAATTCACGTCGACGGTGAATCGCCAGGGGGGCGGAAGAAAAAATCGTCCCGCAGCGAACAGCCAGTAACATGAATCGTGATCGGCCGCGCATAATTCCTGATTCTTCGTGGTAATTTTCACGGTCTAATAGTGGCTTTCGTCCGGTGGTTATTCGGTGCACGTGCGGACGTTAAATTCCATTTGAAGGCTGTTACTCGATGTAAAAAATGAGGCGAGTTTCGGCCAATGTCGGCGGGGGTTAAACGGATCGGTTTCGCGATCCTCTCATGTGATTTGCGCGGATCGAAATGTTCGTGCGTGGAGAATTTGGCAATATCCGTGACGCGCGGACTCTATCAGTGACCGACCGAATATTCGCCTGCTGGCCGACCAATGGCGACGCGTTATCGTCCGCTGAATATCGCCAGATGATGGACTCCCGGCAACCACCCCCCCCCCCCCCCCCATCACCTGTCCAGAGTTTGTCACTTTTTTATACAGGTCAGCCACCTCGCGATACATTTTCATCTGTTTACGCAGATCGGATTACCGGATTAAACGCGTGAGTTACACAAATACGAGCTTTTACCCATCGACATCGTATAATAAGTCGATGAATATTACGGTTGAACGGTCTGTAGAACAACAGAAAGATTGTCCAAGAAAATAACTGTAAGACGTATTTCAAGGGCTAATAAATTAGTGATTTACAGGAGAAATCTCTGCTCAGCCAGCGTTGGAGTAGATAATTATCATGTTTGATTTTATGAATACGGGCCGATGGTTTCTAAGACGACCAATTAACCTAGCATCTTGGAATTTCTTAACAGTTTGATAAAAGCGTCCATTCGGGTCACGAAGATCGTTCGCAAAGGAACCACAGAATCGCGACAATCAGGTATTGGCTACTTGAAATCGTTCTAGTTATCCGAGCAAATTAGTTACCCTCGGCCAATTAACGAGCCGTTTATGGCGTTACATTTAATAAACATTGTGAACGTGGACGTGGTCGACGAGATGAAAAACACGGCATGAACATGGGCTGTTTACGACGGTCCGGTGGATTAAACCTACGTTACTCGGAAGGGAAAATTTACGCGTAAACGCCGACCCGTTACATCCCACGGTAATGCACGGACGAGAATTACAACGTGGCTGGGCGAGGACCAGTAGTACACGTTTTTGGAATCAACGTGAAATGAATACGGAAGGCCCGTAATCGATGTTCAGCGGGAAAACAGGATCGCGAACAACCTTCGCAATCCTGTATCGACGTGTCAGTTATTTATGTGATGGGTATGTATTTATTCGCAGTTGGATCGTTGCATTGGCAAGAAAAAAGTTCTGAAAATTCGATTGTTCGAACTTTTCGAATTTTTCAACTATACCAACGGGCTATTTTTCTCCGAACATATGTATAGTCATGTGTCAATCATTTTCCTCGTCCCCCAATGTACTTTCCATGCGATAACTCTTCCGATCGAAGTTAATAACGAAGTATGTAGTAACTACGAGTAGAGATGATCCTACAGACACACGTTTCTCACTGACACGTGCGCCCAGACACACTCGTGGAAAACGCTCTTTGATCCTCTCCTGTATTATTCATGAGAAAGGGAGACGATCAAGGGAGATGCTACATATATCTATATATATGGGCGACCGGCGTCGAAAGAAATAGGAAAATAATCGGTATGGACGGATCAGCGGTACCGGCGATTCGCTAGACAATTCCCCGCGGGTGGTTGTTGAATTTTCCTTTGCAACACCATGTCGCCAGGGTGTCCGACCGTCTACTCATCGGGGCTGTGTGAAATGGAATGAAAATACTAAGTTAGATGGTACCCTATTTTCCACACGAGTGTTGCGAAGTTTTCTTCGCGTAAAAGAAACGTTGCTTTCGTCGTTGCGATTTCTTTGACTCGTTTTACCGGTGAAAACAATGACTGGGAACGTTCCTACGACGGAAGCTGGCTAGATAAAGCAGTTAGGAAGAAAATGTTCCGATAATAGGTTTGTCGCAAAGAAAGTGACGCGAGTCACCGGGACGGAAGAGCTGAAAGAAAAGAAGAAAAGGGTGTCCCGGCTTGGCCATTTGTAGTCGACCCTCGTTACCGTGTTCCCTGTAATGACGTTTCTATCAACAATCAATAGAAGGACGGGGTGGGAGAAGTAAGGAGAGAAAGAAAGTGCCGCTGGTCGACAAATGAGCCCCGGCACGGAAGTGTCTGCTTTGAGAGAGGAGCGTGGCTCGTACAAAGAAAAGTGTGCAACGAAAATGAGGCGACCGACCGACGTGCGCGTATGTACAGAGTGAAAAACGTAGGGAGGGGCAAAGGAAGACGAAAAGACATGGGCAACGTAAAGCCTCGGGCAGGAACGAGCGTGACATCCCGCGGAGGAAAAAAAGGAAAACACACGAGCACCGACTGGAATAAGAAGCGAAGCAATTATCATATAAATTGCCGACGCCTACGTTTTCCACGTTGCTGACGAATCACATCGACCGGAGCACCGGGAGAATGCGGAAGAGGGAAGAAAATCAACGAGAGACTCTAGCGGCCCAGTTTTGTCGTTTAATTGGTCCTACGACTCCGCCCAGCCTGTTGAAACGGGGCATTCTCTTCACCCGAGGAGTAGCGTTCACCGGGCGAGAACCGGAAGGAAAATCTCGTCGTGGCTTTCCCCGGCTGGTGAGAAACGAACGGCGGTAAGCGGTGCCTTTATGAGGACTCACGGAAAGAAATAACGATCCCGAGGGAAAGCCTGGCCGTCGAGGTGCATAACTCGCCGGCGTTGTCGATCTTCGATGGCGTTGCTCTCGTAATTTACTTATAAGATCGTCAACTGGCAATTCGCGGCGGATGGAAAAGCTCAGGTGGTTTATCGACGTCATTCGCCGGAAAGGATTGGGAGGGGCGGGAGCAGGAGGAGGAGGAGGGGGGAGCAATCGTTGGCGGGGAAGGGACGATCGATCGGAACGTAGGGCTTCGCTTTTAACGCTGGCCCTTTCCAAGTGATTCGCTCGGTCCATTCTGGGAGCGATTGGCCGAACCGTCGACCATCGGTCCACAATCCATCGGCTCTTCGCGCGCCTGCATTTCCCTTCTCTCTTCTTCTTTTTTTTTTTTTTGACCGGCAATCTCCATCGAGCCGACCGGATGCCCGGCGTTCCAGGGAATTGACGCACCTCCGGTGCGCTCTCGATGCCCGCCGCGAAATAAGAGAAGCTGGATAAAAAGTACGCGGGGAATTGGCCCCAGAACGAAGAATCGCAATGGCAATGGGGGATCCCGCTCTCGCATCCCCATTCGCAACCTCCAGTGACTCGACTCTTTTAATCAAAGCCGTTTTCCACGACCCGATGCGATTTTACGCTTGCGAAATTCCTGCATTCTCGTGCGAGAGAATTCCATCGTGTATAACGATAAATACGGCGTCGCCGGCGAGTTACGGGGGAAGGAAGTTTCGGTGCACTGGAGCGCTGCCAGCAGGTTCCTTTTGCAATTTCTTTGCTTCTTAAGAAGCCAATTCAATGCAGTACCGAATTGTCCGTACGAGTTAATGACCATCCATGAAACTGGAACGCCATTTCCCGCGTACTTCCCCACCCTTCACGGGAATTATGTAACAGCTGCCAATAAAAGTGGATTATATTAATCAACTTTCTTGGGGGGATTACACTTTTAGCATTTACGAACATTATCTTCCAAGAAAGGATATTACATTATACATGAACTTTCAAATAGCGAATAGCAAGCTTCCCCCGAGAAAAATACGGAAAAAACTCGGAAAACGGTGGAAAGTTTGCAGAACTTTTCGGTCTACGAAAGCGAACTAGATTGCTTGTTTACAGGACATACGTTATCCGTAGTTACAAATGCAAAAGATCGTCGGAATTTGAAAATAGGGGAACAAACATGCGATCGTCGGTCCATTCGTTTAATTGCGATATTGCTGATGTTTTCGACAATCAACAATTCGTGAATGACGACAAATCGAATTCGTTAGCTGGATTCGTTAGCTATTTTATGAGTCTACAGTTTTACGCGAGGCAGCAATTTATTCCGCCCTTATTTTGATTGTTCCCCTGCTCGATTTACGATAAGGCAGATTCGTCTGGCTTTCAAGCTAACCAACCACACCCCTTTTTACCAACCACAACCCCCTTAAGGTAATAAAAGTACACATTCCGTAGCCCGCTACCGATTTAACGTTAATAAATGAAAGGACATTTCACACAAATATTTATCAGCATTCAATGAACACTGCCTTTCGTTAATTTACAATTACCAGTAGTCGGGCAGAGTGCAGAGCCCTGCTTTACCGGCTTCCTCGACTATTCCGCCGAGTTCGGGCTTGAGTTTCGCTGAGCTTGTAGAACCCGATCAGAGCTTGCAAGCTCCCAGCACCTCTAGGAAGATTGACCGTCGGTAAAAAGCCGGATGGTACACGTACCAGCAGTTTCCTACCCGAAGGATAAAGCGTTCGCCAGGAACCCCAAAGGGTACCTTCCGAAAACGATTTTCGAAAGCAACTAATGATTTTCAAAAAGTGTCGGGACTTGAGTGCGACGCTAGTAGCCTTTAACGAAAATTTACTCATGTACGAAGTTAATAAATATTATTTAAGAATGCACGATGTTTGACTTTTGATTCAACCCCACGCGTCAAACGTCGATCAAAGCTAACGAGACGAAAGGTTGAAAAAAGCAGAGAGATATGTCTGTCAGTGGGTAAGACTCCTGTTGCGAGAATCCCCCATTATAGCAGTGAAAAGCTCGTTAACTGAGTTCTTCAGCGTCTACAATGTGTCCTCGTTACGATTCTCCGCGAAGTTCTCGGGCAGAGAGAAGGAGGAACGTCGTCGCGAAGATCTTGACCTTGATGAGTCGGATGCAGACGCGCAGTAGACACGCTCGGCGAAAAACTCATCTAATCTCGTAGCTCGAGCTTTCCCTCGCGCGTCTCTCTCGGCGAACTTTCGCCGAAATCAAGCACCGCGGGGCTAAAAATAGATATCGCAGGAGCTCGGCGAATGGCTAGAAAATGGGATAGCGGCACGTGCGATTAAGCGATGCCATCTACGTGCGGTTCTCTTGACAAATCCGGCAAGTCCAGTCCGTGGGAACTCGCGAAGAAATACGAGGAGAGTGTGAACGACCCGGATAACCGCCGGTACGTGAGTCGTTTTTGCGAAGCCCCGGGGAGGGGGAAAAAGGAGGGCAATAAATCGGCTTATTAAATGAAGGGATCCCGCGGTATTCCCGTTGAATTCCATGAGTGGCCATTCGTCTTGGTCGCGGCTGATCGGTTGTATCGTCGAGCCACGAGCGATTGGTCCTCAACGAGCCGTGATACGAGGGCAATGGAACCAACCGGAAGGACGTAGGCGTCGCCAGCGAGCCGTGCAGATCACGTACTGCCGAAGAACTTACTCGAACCAGTCCTCGATCGAGCCTCGATGTCGGCAATAACTCCGACCCGACCTCTCATTATCGACACCTCCTCCCCACTCGTCCCCCCTTCAGCCCGCCCAGCTTCACGACTTCACCTCCCTTCGCCCATTTTTCAAGCCCCATGCCCCACCCCAACGTCGATCACCACCGATTTCGACGTCTACTCCCTTCGTCTATCAATCGTTTGACTTTCTCCCCCGCCTTTCCGCAATGACGACTCATCTTCTGTCCTGCCCCATCATTTTCTAGACCTCTCAACCAGCCACTTTCTGCCCTTTCTCACGTTCTTCCCCGTATTTTTTCCTTCGATGGCCCACGCTCCAATCTGACGATCATCCTTGATCTCAATCAATCCTTCCCCCTTTTGGCGTGACTTTCTTTCCTCGACCCACGAACTTTCCAGTGAAATTTCAATCAGTCTTCATCGGTTGTTAGTTTGGCTTTTTCCCTACCTCGTCTACTCTCATAATTTTCCGTATTCCTCGAATTGCGTTTCCGCGATAAATTCCCAGGGTCCATGGAATTTCTGACTAGTCATCTACTGGACCACGATGCAAGTACGATCGGGTAATTTTTCTCCTTGGACAGCCGGCACGTGACCAGGCCGGAATCCTACCGAACGTGCAGGGCCTTGGCGCGTCTTAAAAAGTTCCCTTAAAAGCTCGACGCCTCGATAAATCAGAAGCTGCAAAGCGATTGGCCGACTGATAGTCGACACCGACAATGCGGGACTGATCGATGGAATCCATCAGCTCTGGTAATTAGTTAGTGCCAAATATTATCAAGCTGATATCCGTGTCTTGGGAATAGCTTACGAAATCGGTAGAGCCATTGGAAGAACAAAACTGACTGGTTAATGATTCGTTTGGCTGTATCTAACCGGCCATGATTGACTGTCAAAACCGTCGATGCTGCCATTATGTATCGCATTTCATTTTATTCGAATTCGGTTGAACGTCTGTCTACCGCGGTTATTAATCAATCAAGCTCGCGCTATGCATCGCACCGACGTATCCATGCCACGGCTTGTCGTAATCACATATACACGTGTCCAGTGAAACGCAAAAACTCGTTTTCCCGGCAAATTAATTGGGTCATCGACAGGCCAACCAACGAGACCGGACGTTTCCGATTTGCTTTCGGAAACGCGACACGCGATTTGAAAAAAATCAAAACAAAGAGACGAACTTGGGCTAATGATTGGACCGAGAAGAAAAATCCCTAAATGGACTTCAGTGGGATGACGAAAAGTCCACTGCAATGCGCGCAGTGTGGTGCTACGTGCAATTAACTCTCGTGTGTGCTTTACGATGCCGTCTTAAAACTTAGCCGCGTTATTGAGCAATACAAGTCTGGCAACTTTTTCCATTCGTTTTATATCCGGCGATTGACCGGTTGCAGATGCTTGGACCGTTTCGACGTGATTGGACGAGAGGACGAGTGGCAAAACACTCGGAAGAGGAGGAGACATAAAATATTCGTTGTGTACGTTGTCCTCTGATCTGTAACTGCTGGGCAACTACTAAGAGGGTTGCCGGTGTAGAATCTGCTATCCGAAAGCGTCGATACTGAGGATCGTTCGTTAGTGGTCATTCCATTAAACAGGTCTAATCGAATGAGGGCGATACGTGAGTTATAGCGGAAGGTCCGTTCCACTCGGATCCTTTTGTGCACGTAGTCTATTCATCTTGCGGTGAACGCGGGTTTCAGAGGTACCCTTTGTTGCCAAGTTGCCAGGCCGCAACGTTAATTCCCCGCGACCGGATCTGTTATCGCGCCTTGCCCCCGTCAAGATAGTCGACCTCGTGCTCCGTTATCTCCTCGGGCCGACGGAGACAGAGGGCTTAAGTACCGACGACGAATTGGTGCTTATGAAAACGAAAAATTCGGCCTACACCGACTGCCGGAATATTTTGTAAAACTCGTCGGGTTCTTTCGTGGTGCAGGAACTGGTAGTTGCTTCGTACCGCTGCTGGGTGCCATATGAAATGTGCTGTGAAGTTTATAACGGGTGGACCAGCCAGCGGAAAAGTGGGAAGAACGAGGCGGAAACAAACTAATACCGATGTACGAAAAAGCTCGGAAAGTTTGGCCAACTTTTTTCCATCCTCCCGGAGCCTTTCCACGGCTACCATTTTCCTCTTACGTAACGCATCCTGTGACCGGAAAAAGAAATGCTCCGGGAATAAACCGCTTTATACTAATTTCTCCAAGGAGATTGGAGGTTCCGCCGCGAGGACAAATTTCTCGCCATCTCGAGACGGAAATTTAAAAGTCTTTTTAGAGGGCCAAGAGGCAAAGGGTTTCTCGAGACTCGGAGAGCATCGAGGGAAATCGTCGGGCTAAAATTTTCTTTCTGCGCGGAGGTCGACGGAGATTGCGGGCTAAGAGCTGGCCCGTGTTTTGACCATGAAAGGGCATTCCCTCGCATGGGACGGCATCCGCCGAGTCATTTTCATGAAAAGATTCAGTAATCTCGCGCGAGCTAGACAGAGGAGAGGGGGGCGGGTGGGGAGTCGAGAGAGAATCGCGTGGACGGTGTTGGTGGTGCGTTTTGCATTACAGCGGCCAGCAGTTCCTCTGAAGTCCAGTAGCTAGGCACAAGGGACGGTTGGAATGAGGGGAGAGAATGTTAGGAAGGCAAGCAGCTGAGGAATATAGAGGCGAGGAGAGTGAGAAAGGCCTGCGACCAACGACGTCGGCCGTTCAGGCCGTCTTTCCCATTCACCGTGCGGCCAGTTCGGCCTGTTTGCCCAAGCAGTGAAGAAAACTTTCTAAACCGCCCCCGGGGAACATGGCCAAGAGCTAAGCAGGGGCCAGGAGCGATCGTACTTGATTCTCTTTCATCTACTTTTCCCTGCTTTACTCGATACAGATTCGCCGAATGCCCAAGCAAGCTTCTGATGATTAATCGGCATTATTAATGAATCTACGGAGACCATTTCGTGAATTACCTTGGACGGATATCAAGCACGTTAACATGCGTGTCTTGGGGAAATTCCTCAGACGTCCTGTGTGTTTTCCGGGTGACAGATCGACTTCCCTCCTCCGTCAATCCCCTTTCCCCTCGGCCCAACGGAGACGTGGCGTACATACACGCACCGGAAGTTTCGCAATTCAAAGTTTTGCATACGCTTTGAATGCCGCTTCCTGTCTCGCGAAGCTGCAAAGTGGATCTCTCAAGTTCCTCGTGTCGAACTCTCCGGGCTTTTACGTCAAAGCGACCAATTTGCCGGGAATTCGTCATTTTCCGAGCCTCCGAGCAACTTACGAATCACTTTCCTTCGTAAACGCGCTTAACTTCCGCCTTGTCTCGCGTAACGCATTCGCTCTTCGCCAAGGGAAATGAAAACCTGACGCTCGGGAAAAGAAAATACAGCATGAAAAATCTGCCGATGCTTACTGAAGAACATTGATTTTAAAAATGAAATAATCGTGAAATCGCTGATGAATAAAACGGTGAAATTGAACTGGAAATTGCGATTGAGTAGTTACAGTCGATATGTGGACAGACAGTAAACATGAGTCTGGTACCTGGGATTCTGCTATTGAACTTTCCTGCGCGTGTTTGATAAAATTCTGCACTACCATTGTCGGACAGCGAGCTGTATTGAATGTTGCCCAGATCAATTAGATATAGTGGAAAAGATTGGAAAAAAAATATTCCAAAATTCGAAACACCGTTGGACCGATTTTCCATTTACAGATTTCCAGCTTGACTGTCAAATAATCGTAGAAACTGAATCTTTAGGTGTCGTAATAAGCGGCAAAATGCAAAGCTCGTTAGGCCCAAACAGATCACGCGGAGAAACTTATCTTCAGGCTGACTCTCCGCGGAATTCATTAACTAACGACGGCATTAATAGGGGGCCCCAAGTGTCGCACCCGTGGCGAAATACCGGCCGAAGAGTGGGGAGAGAGAGGAGGGTAGAAAAGCCTGGGTAAGCCAAGTACCGTGGCTTAATTGCATTCCTGAAGATCGAATCGGCAGCCTGGCCGAACACAGTTTGCGGCAGGTACTGCATCCCTGCAGCACCTTACTCAGTCGACGCATACAAAATGGCATAATTTATCGAAAGCACGTGCGGTCGTTCGATATCTAACGAAACTCTCAGTAGTCGTCGGATGGCATTTAAATGACGTATGCACGTCGCTCCATCACTCGGACTGTGCGTACAAAACTTCTTACTTCGTTAGGCCGTCGTTCCATGAAAGCAGGGCTTTACGTTCCTCCTGAAATATCGCTGGCCCTGTGTTCGTTAATGGCTGCGAGTACGTAAACGATAGGAGCGGGTCGTCGTTGCCGACGTCGACAAGCCGCTCATAAAGGAGCCCAGTCAACTATTTCATTTCAGTAGCTAGACTACGAGCGAATCCTAAATGAAGGGGAAGGTCGTATTTAATCAAGGACTTACGGAACGGCGCATAGGTACGAACCGCGTCTTGCAGGGGTATGAAGGCACACGTAGAAAGCGGCCAACGAAAACGTTGCTGAGATGT
This sequence comes from Hedychridium roseum, assembly GCA_963989215.1. Classification (NCBI taxonomy): domain Eukaryota; kingdom Metazoa; phylum Arthropoda; class Insecta; order Hymenoptera; family Chrysididae; genus Hedychridium; species Hedychridium roseum. Next base: position 9,791,224 of record OZ022310.1, on the reverse strand, counting down.
CGACGCTGCTCGGGAATTTACCTTAATTAGAGGCAAATCCTCTCGCCTTATTTCGGAATTCGCCGAACGCCCGGAAATCGTCCCACGGGGGAAACTGTTCCTCGCGGTGAAACGGATTCACGGGAAATACGTTGGGGAAGGGAGGGAGAGGGAGAGAGGGAGAGAGAATCGCGGAGTTCAATGGAAGTCGATAAAAACGGAAGTTCGTTATTCGGCTCGACGGTCGAAGGTTGGAGCTTTGATCGATGATGATCGATAACCCGCGGCTAACGCGACAGTTCGGGTCTTTATCGAGCCGCTCGCCAGGGATTTCTGTTGTCCGCTGGATACGGATAATTGTAGTAATTATGATCGATGTCCCTGCGTCCATACCCACATGTAAAATACAGGACTAAATCAAGGCGATAAGAAAATTTGAACTCTCCTTTTCGTCAGTTTGAAGAAACTTCCTGCAATTGGATAAGGAATATTACGATTGTAGGGACGGTTAATTGGTCCGTTTGCCGAAGCATCTACGTGAAAATCGATCGAGCGAGCCCCGTTTGCCGAGGACCCTCGTATCGTCGATAAACAGGGACGTGCTCAGCAAATTTATAAGTTTACTTTCGATACAGGCCGGGCTAAAAATACCGATACCGACGAGCTGTAGCCGAATCAATATCGCTCTCGACAAACACGTTAAGCGCAATGAGGCATCGGCCCGCTTGGTTTTATCAACGCCCCGCCGTCAATTCGACAAGGAACTACGCCCGGGGCGCCCGAATAATAGGGGTCCCTATTTTATGCTGCAAAGTGATACGTTACGCTAACGCGATACCATGTAAAACAACGGAATGAATCGTTTCCATTACCGCGCGAATCCTACGGCAAAGCTCGACGGGAAAAACTCGTAGGATACGGTCGAGTCAGCCAAAGGGGAAAAAATCTGTCGAGATGGATAATTACGGAAATCCGAGGATAATGAAACGAAATGATGCGAAATGAGGGAATCATGCCCAGAGAGAGGTTGATATTATAAAAAAAAATAGGAAACTGAAAAGCTAGCGGTAATAGAGTTACTTCAAAGCCTGGCCTTTTACGTATCTCATTTCCTCCGGCGATTATTAGGAACGGACGTAGGGGAAATAAAATGTTACAGCCGGGGCTAAAGGTGTTGCTCTTATATCGGTGGAATTCGATCGAGCGGATACGCGAGGGAAATTTTTAGTCAACGGAAAGAAACGAAGGGGGGAGGGAGTGGGTGGTAGTCGCGAACGAGTCAACTTCTAATGTCGCCATTTAAAGTCTAATATCCCGGGCGGAAAAGTTGGCTGGCTGTCGGCGAACGTCGAAGCCAGGCCGGCGCGGTTCTTCCGCGCCGTTGCCGGGGTTATTTGTCGTTTATATCGCGGCACGGGGAATTGCGCGCACTTTTATGGCTCGACCAGAAGAAATACGGGCGGCACGATGAATTATTAGCGCACTGGCGCGACGAAAAGTCGATGCACTCACGCGCCACTGTCCGAATCATTACCCATATGCCCCGAATTCGTCTGAGCGATACCTCCCGACCCCCGGGAAAAAAAAGTGCCACCGTAAGGCGAAATTGAGGATCTTCACCGAAAGGATGAAGCTGAGGTTTTCTCTGGGACTTCAGAAATCGATGGGTGAGGGCTTCGGCGAGGACGTGCATCAGGATGCATCGGCGATTTATCAAGTGACACTCCAGGAGGAGGTGCCGTGTCAACTGCGAAATGCACTTAACAAGCCAGCACTTCCGCTCATCCGGTAACTCAAATCCCGAGGGACGACTAAGTAAGATAACCGTCTCTTTCTACAGCAGGAAGTTTCCGTTAGCCACTCGACTTGCCCCGATGCGCAGCTCTAGTCCTGCATTAACAATTTCTTACGTGCTAATATTATTTCCCACCTGAAATCTCGTGATACTCGACTCTTTGGCCACTCCTATTAACCAACTTTCCGAGAGTCCTTAACTCCTTACCGTTTTTGGACTCCCGGAAATTTTCATGCTACTGACCTAAACACACTAGCTGAAAGGAACGACAGAAAGCTCGGGACGAAGCTACAAATGCCCACGGATCAATTCACCGTGAAAACTTTGCGATTCAACTATCGTCAAAAAGATGATCGCGTTTTCCACTGAAACTCGGGAAATCGGGCAAACGTAGCGTGAAATTCTTTTCATCAGCAATTCCGCCGGTGAGTCGACGACCTGGCAGGAAAATGGAATTCAACGACAAGGAATTTCCTTTATAAAATCAGTTTGAAAGTTGACAGAAAGGGCAGGTATAACGTCGATGTTACCAGCTCGGGCTCGCAGGGTTATTAATTAATCGTGTTCAAGGGTTTCTCCTTACTGAAACTTTTTGCAGCTACAAAGCCGAATACCTGGGAAAGCGGTGAAGAAAGGGAAGTCCAGCTTCGGGAAAAACTTTGATTAGTTCATAAAGGTAGGCGTACAACTTTTCCAGCGTGGCTGCCAATCTTTCTCTAATTTTCAGCTACACCCTGAGCTCACGTGAAAATTTCATGGTATGTGGGGGAAACTCGTGGCAAAATGCTTTATTAAATGACTCCCTCTTAAAGCGACACGTGGGATTCGAGGGAATATGGCGCGGGCCAAGAAAATCGGCCGTAAAGGCGCGACGAAACGTTTAATAACGTCTGGGGGATGGATATTGAACGAGACGTCTGATGCATCTATAAATCTAGCAGCAGCGACACGAGTGTGGACCGACTAGCCCTGAAGGAGAGAAAACGAAGGGAGGTGTGGGGGGAGAATATCGGAGATTGGGACAGCCACGTCAACGTGAAATAAACGCGATGGCGTTTAACTTCTGGTTCCGTCTCGAGGGGGAATGGGAGGGGAGAGTGAGGTGGTACGAAGCGAGAGGGCGAGCAATGAAGAGGGAGAAATGGAGGACGGGGACGGATCGGTGGTCGGAGTCAGCGGATGCAGAATCCAGAGGCAATATTTCACGAGTTTCCTACGGCGTCTATGAGTTTCTGCCGCCTCTCTTCTCTTTACCGTCCGCTCGACTAGCGTTGCCGCAGGAGCATTCCCATGGCTGTAGCAGCTCTACCCCTTTCCAGGCCGAAGGATCCAAGTCCATTTGCTTGCCGGCCAACTGGAGTACCCAAGGACCCACGAGAGTCTTGCCGACGCGTTCATATAGGAAGAACCATTCCAGAAACATTCGCCTACCACACCTTCCCCTCGTCTCCAACCACCCCCAGTCCATTCCGTCCCACTTCGACGTACGAAAGATTCCTCTCCGTTGAGTTACAATCGGCGAAAGAAGGTCTTCTCGATAAACCCTATTGGAGGTAGACGAAAATAGGAGTGCAGTGTCAGTTCACTCGATACTTCATTAGATCACCAACGAGGCAATGAGCCGTGTTAGATGATCATGCGAACGAGTAAATAATCGTCCGACATATTAACTGTTGGTCAGGATAATGGTTGCAAATTGTCGGTGTCGTAGCGTGCGGCTAAGCCGACGATTTACAGGGAAACTGAATTTCCGCAGAACGTGTAATTAACGCGGGAGATAATAGCTTTCACTCAGAAATACAGGGGATAGGTTTACGGTCTGGCCGGTAGGAACGGTTGAGAAGGATCCAGTTTCGCTGGGGGCCATTTTACCGGCTAATAGATTAGCGCCATTGTCTCGACGGACCGTGCAGGATGATTATGGTAATGTTTTGACCCATCCCACGAGATGTGCCGCGACAGGACGTTTTACCAGCACCGTCGTTTAAACGAGTCAATTGGCCGAGGCTTTCCTGCCCACTGCTCGGCTTCCTCTTCACTCGCCAAGGAGCAAAGAGTCGTCGTAAATTTCTCCGGCTTATCGCGTACTAAGCAGGGGAATTGAAACGAACGTCAAGAAGGGTGACTACGGCTAACGAATTGGTTAAAGTACGACTCGAGGCTGGCGCGTTATACGTTCGAAATCGAAGTTAGAGATTGGCGCGAGGAGAGGGGATGCATCCGTACAACTCGCTACGCTTGCTCGCCGCTAACAAGTTTCCGGAAGTGCGGCAAGTTGTTAACAGTCGCCCTCCGGCCACGGAGGCATACACGCTTCACGAGGATTCCTCGTCGGGGCATTAGGCAAATCAGAGGGAAATTCCTCCCCTCGATGAGGATAGTTAAGGAGCAAATCACTCGGCAGCCGTGAAATTTCCTTCTAAGACTTTCGGTTAATGCGGGAGATCGGTAATCTGGATACGCTGGGCCGGACTGTGATGCTGCGGGAAACGGGCGGGCTAGATCGATGCAGGGAGAAGGATGTAGGCCACGAGAGTACGTGGAAACGACGTAACAGCCTGCGCCGAGTAAGCGAAGTTCAAGTAAGTGGCTAGGAAGAAGCCCACCACCGACCCGAATGCCCACGAATCTCCCTGACGATGCACCACCACTCGTAACGTCGCGTAATGACGGATAATGAGATGCAGTCGGTCCCCTGTTGCCGACGAAAGGGGAACCAACCTCGAAAGGCTCGTCCTCCGATACAAAAGAACGGCGAATTACCTTCTCCTGCGGTTAAACAATAGAATCGATTTTCTTGCGCTCGTTTTTAGGGCAACGATTAATCCGTAAAGCTAGAGAAACGAATGGGTTCTTCTCCGCGGCCATTAATCGGCCTTTTATCGGGCCCAAAATGGAGCTAGAATATTTGCGCTTCCGGAGGGACGCTCGGAAAAATGTACATTAGTTTCCGGCCGGTAAGTCGCAGTCGATACATTTCCACGGACGCGCCATTAATAAACGTCGGCCGGCAATTAACTGCCGCCCGGAGATGCTTCCTCGACGCGTAATTGCCGGCTAGTTTTACCCGTCAGCTCGTGGCTTCATTTCGCGACATAAATAATCGGATAACACGAGAAACAACGGCACTTGTGACTTGCCGCGATTACTCGTTCGTCTAGCGTGGAAAAAGGGAGCGAAAGTTATCGTCTCATCTCTGTCTTAATTGATATCGTCCCGCAAACGCGGAACAAATAGGGAAACCTGAGGGAAAGGTCAGTTAGTTGCGCATTAGGGGCGACATTATTTGGCAAACGGGGCGGGAATTCGATTCATTTGTCGGAAATGCCGAGCACGAGGGGGAAAAACGGGGCTTACACTCGATTTCGCCGACGAAGAAGCCGGAATTGCCTTTCCAACGGAGGAGAAGCAACAATCGCAACGTTCGGTTAACGATCTTACAACAGCGCTGGTTCGTGCTTTGAATTTCAAATGCCGGACCACACCGGGACGGCGATTTCGAATGGCACAAAGTCTCTCGGACGGTTGGACATGACTCTCGATACTAATGATCCTGTCGTACAATTTTTTACATCACTCCGAAGGGCTATTTTGTTGCGCCAAAAAATGTAGGATATTCAGTGTGCTGGTGCTTGACGTTGGACGTTAGGCTGAACATTGGGGATCAATACGCGCAAGCGGCAATTAAGGAAATGACATTAACGCCGGGTAAGTGGACGGAGACCGATACAGTTACGTGGGAATGTGATAATCGTCGACAATTACAGCCAAGCCCCATTGTTCCGGAAGATAGCTCGTTGATAATGCGCGTGACGTCAACGTCAACGATTCAGAGGCAAAGGGACATGGCGAACGATTAATGACGAGGAAAACTGGTAGATGATAATAACGAAATATGAAGCCAACGAAGTCCATGAGAAAGTGGGCTTTTCATCCTCGGCAGATTGTGGCCAGCTGCCATTAAGGATCCGACTCTCAGGTTGACGACAACGTTCTGCACTCGTAGCGCTAACTAAGTCTTAAATGCGTTACCCAAGCGACGAGGCCAGCCAGTCGACTGGCCGAGCCGATAACGGGATCGGGCAAACTCATCCTCGAAGCGTGAAACAAGCCAAAGACCGAGGACATTACCTCGATAATTAACACAGTCACGTCGTCATTCAACCATTAAATGGGACAAATGATATTTTTCCTATGCGTGCTCTCAAGGGACCTATTATAACAGTTTAGAGTCTGTAAAGGGCCATGGGTGTACGAAACTTTGAGGACGCTGATGAAGGCCGTAATGAATTCATCGCTAGATACTTTCATCTGAAGGCTTAATACCCATGGTGGGCGAACGAGTGAAGCTTCTAAAACTCCAACTCTCGTCGCTGACTAACGACGCATCGCGTGACCCGCTGAAATCCGGAAACTGAGAAACTGCCGAGGCTGTCGACAACTGCGTCGAGCTTTACGAGAGGCGTTCAGTCGTTTGACGGGACTTTACAGACGGCCACGGTGGCCTGCGTCAAACATTACAGCGACATCGTGAGGTAAGTGCACCTGCAACGGGCCAGTAAATCTCTGACGCAAGTGGCGTCCTCCTGGACGTGTCCTAAATACCCTTTGGAAAACCTTCCTGAAGACTGGCATGTCCATTAACCATCGGCTGAATTATTCGAGCCAACTCGAAAGCTCGTGAAAAATAGACAAACTTTGGAGATATATCAGGGACGTGAAGCGGATATTCCAGGACTGAATTCTAATTCCGTAGCTGCCGCGCACCTTCCGCTTATTCGTCTTCCGGTCTGACGTTCGACGTTATATCCGGAAATGCAGCACTGCCAATGAGGTCTCCGAATGCCGTCTTCGGAACAGTTAAAGGCGATTAACCGGCGCATAATCCTCTCGGTTATAATCAACTGTGTCTATATAGTCTTTAATCCGATCGCAAGTATTCCCGCTATAATAGCCAATCCGTCGAGAATTCAGCGAGTCACGATAGATGCTCTAATCTACTCAACTTAACGAGGCAAATGATTAATCGAACCCGTCAAACAAATTCTCGGTCAGCACTGTAATTATTACGGCAAGACGATTAATCTTGTTACGTCGCATACACGTCCAAGCGAAAGCTTAAAGAGAAATACTTGTCAAATCCTGTTCCATTGACATTTGATTTACGGAAGAATTGACACTCTACTGTGTAATTAATTGAAGCAAAATAGGAGGGAAATTCTCGATATCTCATTTGCATATCTTGCTAGCTTTACGATCGTCGACGTAACCTGGCATTCGCTGTGCTATCTGATTATACGTAATGGTCAACATTAGCCCGCCGGTGAAATCTGTTCTCATTACGCTGTTAGGATGATCGAGCGTCGAAGGCGGAGCGCATGCCCGTTTACTGACGATCTCGGAATGAACCATGAACCACGGTTACTTGCCAGTGAGCGCGGATTCATTTGGGACGTTCCACGCAGCCCCGCAAACTATTTACAGGATTGACTCCTGGGAAAAATCGAACAAGGTGAATTTTATTAAATCCAGATCCCCGACGGGGAGCACGGGTCACGTTGAATTTGCACGGGGAGTAATCGGAAGGCTGTGTATCGGAGATCGGTGCGAAGATAGGAGTAACGTAGCGCCGTGTGATCTAGGCTCGTATTTGCGGAAGTGCAATTTTTGCCGAATCCAGTTGGACGGACCAATTGCCGAGTGGATCCTACGCGAATCCATCGCCATAGTCGGCCATCACGCGCCAATATGTATATATCATTTTTCTTCGACGTCTATACGTGATCCTTTTCCCGATGGAATGCACAGTTGCGTCGGTCTAACCTTCCAGCAGCCACCCCTCCCTCTTCTCTCGGAGTTTGCCTGACCCGTTCAAGGCAAACAATACAGGCGACCGGAATCGAGGCATCGTGCAAACGATATGCAAACGAAAACAATGCCCGGTCGTGCATCCGTCCAACGAATAAATTCCAGGCCGATGACGAGCAATCGATTGGACTTTTTCTCCCAACAACTCGGCCGTACCTTTGCCCTGAATTTCACCCCCGAACGTCACATCCGTTGAAATCTGCGTTCCGGGTGTTAATTGGAAACGAAGGAAATGATCGACGGTGGAACTGACTGGATTCTACGCCTGGGAGTTCTCGTTCTCGCGATCGTTGCGCGAATAGGATATTGTCGTTATCGTTTCTGCACAGTCACAGAAAAGTGTGTTATCAATGATAAAATTGAATCCGTGGATCTGGGAGTGTAAGTCTAAGGATTATTTCTCCGTTCCGCCGAGCGAACAAACGTCAGAAGGTGATTTTTCAAGAGATAACTAAAGCCAAACCTCGTGGAGAAATTCGTGCGAAGATTTATGGGAAAAGTCGAGGTAGACGGCCGTAATTTAGCTATTAAATTCGCGTTTATTAAAAGCCCCGCTTGTTGCCATTTCACTTTCGCCAGGGAGAAATAAGAATCGTTAGATTTATATCGCGGGACTTCTGAGAGCTCCGAGAATGGCTTCGTCGCGTTCAAAGGGCTGTCAAATATTTCCCCTGGACACTTTTTTCCTCGCAGTACTGTCCCTCGCGTTATTCGCCTTCTCCGCTTAGAGGAATGCAACGCACGAGTCTGTCGTTTGAGCAGATGAACTTGCAATTTTCCACACGGCTGCTGCACGATGCGCCGAGTCTGCACTATGCAAAAGGAATGCAGGACTCCGCAAAAAGTGGGTTATTAAATGTAACCCACGGCACGGAGAACAGGAAGAACGTCGTGGTACTGGCAAAAAAAAAGTCTAGTTCGCCGGTGGAAATTTTGGTTGGTCTCGTTGCTCACCGGTGTTCCAAGCTCTTAGTTACGAATAATTCGTTTTAGTCAAAACGTCCTTATTAAATCCTCTTTGCGAGTTTATCGCGGGCGTACGGATAAATCGGCGGTTGTCGGGACGAGGCAAGGAAAATAAGTGAGGGGGAGGGGGGGGGAGGGGAAATGAAATGCCGAGAAGAATATTGCGCTTGATTGCAGGACGCGTTGCTCGGGAGGTTCGTTATGGAAATTGTAGGAGGGTAAGGCCGTATCAGACGACAGTCTTGAAACAAAATCCCGTTTGGGGGGCAAGGCGCGAGATGGTGGCGTTGCCGGTGGGATTGAGAGAAAGGCGAAGGACCGTTTCGGCGAACGACCGTAGAAATCGGCGGAAACGAGGGAAAGAAACGCGCATTGTAAGCGAACTCATGAATATAATATTTCCCGTCGAGCCGCTTTGAAAAGGGAACTTTTCTCCTCTTATCTTGGCTCGTCGGCAGAAAGAAGTCCCTTTTCTTTCGTCCTTCGATATTCTACGATTCCTCTTGCCCTGCTCATTTCTGCCTACCTCCATTGTCCGCTTCCTCTTCCGTTCTCCCGCGGCTCGAGGTGAAATTCAGCACCCCGTTTGGTATTCTCTAAACTCGACGCTGAATTAGGAACGAATGGTTAGTCTTCTACAGCTGCATAGAGCCCGCACGTGAACCGTGCCAGTGAAAATACTCGTCTAGCCGAAGACGAATCGAAACGTCCATTGATCGCGCGAAAAGTAATTACGCGCGGTCATAGTTGAACTCGGGGCGATAAAAGGAGGAGCAGTGCGCAGGAAATGGGAACCGCTAACTATGTGCCTCTCGCAATCTCGCTTAGCGAGTCCTTGCCGAGGATCAAGAGCAGGAAACGGATGAGGATCGTCGAGCGTTCGATCTCGAGTTACATGGATAGTTTGCAGAGAACACCTATGAGGCTTCCTCTCACCGCCGGCCAATTGGCTCCGCCCTCCGATATCTCCCTTCATCACCGTTCAATGGCTCAAGGATCCTGCAGACGGAAACAATCCGGAACGGGAAGAGACGGTGGAACGACCGAACGGTTACTCCTAGAGCAGATTTCATGAAATCGAAGCTGGATTTCTCAGGTTCGTTCGGCCATTGACGTTCATATTTTTAAGGGCCATCCTGGACAATGATGATTCGATTCGCTCGGGACGAGAAATAACGAAGGATTTATTGAAGAACGCCGATAGTCCGGGTAAGGACGATACGGCGTTGCAAGTGCAGCTGCATCGGGGTCAACGAGGCTGGAAGTCCCGCGTAATTTAATCGTCCCCAAGTTCACAAACGGCGCTTAATCGCATTTGGCGGAAGCCGGCTCTCCCGTGGCTGGGCGTAAAGAACGGTTTCCGGCCTCTCGGCATCCTCCGTCGCATTTGCTTTTTATTCCGCCCTGGCGTTTCGCACCTGTCGTCTTTGCCGGCCTTCAACGTCGGGGAGGGGATGCTAATCAAATATTCCGAGCTAACGCCGCTGGGCAACATTTACGGCGTGAGATGGTTAGACCGAGAGCTAGAGCGCTCGTACGAGCATCGTGCAATTGCTGCTCTATCTGCAAACACCGGCGAGCAGTTTTCACGGCGGAACATTAACGCGTCGAGCGAAATGCCCGTCGACAGGGAACTGTAATGGCAGCTCCGTTCGAGCCAAAATGCGCCGTAACTCGGAAAACACTAGCGCTAATGGAATGAAACGGCGGATGCTAATGAAATAGGTTCGTTAGCGGTAAGTGAATTGTTTCCCGCGAGTATCGGAAGGCCCGGACGGGCTTGCGCGAGAGCCTTGTTGGAGTGTTAAGCCGAGGCAGCGCGTAATCGCGGATCCAGCCAACGTTCCGCTCTGCTCTGCGCTACGGAGAATAGCTTCGGCCCGTGGATTATCGGGGAACGGCGCATCAGGAGCGGACAGACGCGCTGCTTGAGCTCTTCAAACCCGCAACCCTGCGCCGGACTTAATCTCCCACGCGGAACGGGGAGACAAAGTAACCGGATAGATAGCGCTGATGCCCCGGAAATGAAAGGGTATCGCGACAAACGGCCCAGCCGCCCACTCTAACCCCCCTCCGCCCCCCACCACCACACCACACTGATCTTCATCGTTTTCCTCTCTAACCATCTCGCCCGTCGCTTCCATTCTGCGCTCCTGCAAACGTCCCGCCAGCCGGTGATTAACCCAACCAATTCTCAGAGACTCAACTACCTAATCAACAGCGAAAAAAAGATATCCTAACGATTTTAACGGCATTTCTGTAAACCCTCGTTTCTCGTGAACGACGAGAAATCAGGGGAAAGCTGTTCTTAGTGTCAGACCGTCTAATTTACGTACCGCTGTCTAACGATGCGCAGGGGGGCAGACTCGTTATAATGGCGGCTGGGGTTGGAGGGCACGTTTATTCGGCCGGAAGTTCGGACACGTGCTTAATTGACTTTTCCACGGGACAGAGAGGACCGCCCAGACGGATGTATCATCGGCATCGACAAACGAAGCCAATTAATTCCGGAGCACCGGCTCTTCAACGAGACGCTCGATCTTCCATTCGCGATAAACGAAATGCAGGACGGAAAGTCGGGGAGAGGGGGGGGGGAGGGGCGGCGAATGAATCGCGCCCGACTGCCAGCGGGGTGCTTTATTCCCAACTAACAATGGGAAAGGGATTCCTCGCGAGGCGTTCTGCCTGTGACTGCCGTTAAATAAGATTAACTTGGATCAAATAAATCCGAAGCCCCCTTACCCCCTTACCCCCCTCACAACCCACTTCCACCTGCTTTGTGTAAGAAGCCGTTTCCTTTTTTTCACGAATTATCAGCGCTCCCCGGAGTAATCGGGCCGAACAGTCCTGAGCTTTTATACTAATACAATGAAATATCCAGGAGAAAATTGGTTTGTCCTCCACTTGTAACGGGAGTATAATTGACAATTTTATCAATGAGGAACAAGGGTCTGTAATGAAGCGTTTGACACGAGATGAAAGCCAACGGGTACGGGCTTTCGAGTCACGCATTTTCTGGAATAATTAGTGCGCTGAAATTTCGGCAATTTGACTCACCTAAAAGCGCCTGGAAGAGTCTGCTCTTGAAGATGCGTATGACGCGCTCGATGGCCAATCGTAGCTGTTTGTCCTGCGGCCTCGTTAGCTTCGCATGATAATCCTCCAGGAGCTCCAGCGCCCTGTGAGCCTCTGTAAAAGCAAACAAAACAGCCTGATTAGAGCCTCAAGAATATTCCGATTAAACCGCTAAGCCGTGAAAATCGAAAACTCTTGCCATCCGAGGCAATTACAGCAACGGAAAATCTGTAACAGTTGCGACGCGTTAGAATGGCATTACGGAAAATTTTGCTTCACTACGGAGCTTTCCGGAGATTTTCAAAATACGAAGCGGTAAGATATACGATTTCTCTGCGTAATTCTGGAACGCTGGGCCGCGATTTCGAAAAACTCAAACAGCGCCGCTCGTAGAGGAGCGGATTACGCATGAATAAAAAAGAGAAGCGGTCTGTAAAGGTTAATCCGCGATGCGCCGGAGGGAAGACAAGAAGGTAAAATCGCGGAGGAAGCCCCGCGGATAAAAGGTCCGAATATTCAGGAATTAAACAATTTTTTATTCCTACGGCTGATAAGTCTGCCGAGTTCATATTTGTACAACGGTGAATAGAGGGTTTGTCTGAATATCGCAGAGTTGTGAATTTCCGGGCTTCGGCGAATTATTTGAGAAGCAAGTTCGGGGAAAATTCTATGTCTATATTTAACGAGAATGAATAACGAAAAATAGGATTGACGTTGGTTATTTGTGCTCATGGAAAGGTTGAGCGGGGATAGAGATCGGAAGGTGGGCTTGCAAACGAGTTTAATTACCATAGCCTTTGCAGTCTCGAAGTCAACGCCCGACGAAAAATAAAACATCCTTAGCCGCAAGGGCCGAAGAAATTAGCATGCTAATAGACTGCGTAATTACAGTCGGCTGCTCAAAGTAATTATCGTAATTTCGCCTATGCGAGCATTGCGGCCCATATTAAGTATCGCCGGGGATTAAAGGGTGCATAAGGAAGGTGAGGTTATGAAGAATACGTGAAGTACGTAGAAAAATGCCTAATTGTAATAAGAAGCCGAGCCCTTCGACGTGGGGAGTCTTGAATAACGAGCTTGGGAATGGGCTTAATTACCATAGTCTTTTGCGATACGGCGCGCTCGTTGGGCGAAAAATAAAGCAGCTTCCAGAGGAAGGGCAAGGGAAATTAACAAGGTCATAAAGTACGCAATTACAAGGAACTCTAACCCACTGCAAGCGCGCGAGTCCTCCGATGCCCGTGTTTCGCCGTTGAAAACATTTAAACGACCAAGGAATTTTTCGAAAACACTGTTGGTTTTGTAATTGAAAGTTAAGGCACGTGTGAAGTCGGGAGAGGGGGGGGGGGTGGGGAGAGGTTGGACGACAGAGACAAGAGTGTGCCGGGTGGGATCGTTTGGGGAGCATTGCGCAGCACGTTCCTTCTCGCATTACTCGGCATTGCCGACCGTAAAGTCCCATAACCCGTCAGAGGGTAAACTCGGGGAAAGGCTGGCGAATAGAGCAGCAGCTATCCGCAGCGGTTCTCCGTGGAAAGCCGACGCACGACTAACGGCGATTGCATGGACTTGACGACAAGGCGAGCGATGCACAGCAACGAGGAGCACTCCCTCCTCCCTCCCCTCGTTTCCCGGCTCCGAGCAGGAGATTCCATTTCACCTGCCATTTCGGCCCGAGCGGCGCGCCTCCCGCATCATCCACGAGCTTCCTTCCTTTCCGTTCCCCCCTCACCCCGGCCGCCGCGCGGGGAAATGCACTCCCGAGGGACAGGGGTTATGGCGTCCACGGGGATAATGATGCACTTACCCGAGCTGCCAATGCGGAAACGAGCGCCGATCCGCTCGGCCGAGGGTTTTGCCGAACGCTCAGTTTCCGGGGCCCGTCTTCTCGAAATTACGAGAGTTCTTTAAGCGTTCCTCTGGCCCTCGAGAACCAAAGTTTCCTCGTAAAAGCACGGAAACACGGGCGCGCTCTGCGTTGCGCCAAGCTCAGAGGAAACCGCACGGTTTAGTTTCTGCTGCATCGATGCATCATCATCCCTGCACTGTCAGCCCTATCTGCAAGTTTCTGTCTTCCAGACCGTCGTCCGTTTCCACGGAGATTATCGCTTACTGTCCTTTCCAGGATCCGTCACTGAATTCCTGCCGATCCTCCTGAGCATTTACCGAAGAATCAAAATCGCATCGACCGAGCATTCTGTACTTATACTCCATGTTTGCGAGGCACAATACGACGACGTTCAGAAATGCCATCGAGTGTTGGACGTCCTCTCTGCTCGGCGCGAAGGCCCGAAGCAACGAGTTTTCCAATCGCGGTTCTCAAGAACGCCCAGACTATTTTCTACCAACGAACCGGAAGACGGTCCTTGTGCCTTGGAATTCGAGCTAGCCGTTCTCCCCGACGTCGCCATTGTATCGCAGAAATAAGAAACACGTGGCATCATTGTTCGTACGATCGGATCGGTGAAAATTTTGTCGTCGTTAGTCTTCTACTAATTTCCCAACTAAAGTGAGGTCCGTTATTACCGACGAGCCGGAGAGTCGGGGGATGATTTTAGGAATAGAGAAAAGTAGGTTAGAGTTTCCCGCCGTTAAACGAGTCGAGAGCGTTAGGCGAAGTTGTTTATTAGCGTACCCGGCGGACCGTCAACCGGCTCTAACGAATCTTAAGTGAGAAAATGTGGCACGCGTAGATTGAAAAGAATCGGGACACGTGCCGTTGGAGTTAACGAATGACCGGCTCGTTAACGAATCCCGCTGGGCAGGCCGATAATAAGGGGGCTGAAATTCAGGCCATCTCGTTAGTACGTGGCTAAGAAACTTTAGGAAAACAGGCGCTCGCCAAAAGGCACCTCACTGTTCTCGGAAAATAAAATTCGTTAATGACTCGTGAGATTCGGCCCGATGACTCTGATCGAGAAACTCGGGATTCGTATGCCGGCCTTAGTTCCGGAAGAATAATGTCTGAGGATTCTCGTAACTACTGGCAACTCTTCTCAACGTTTCCCGTCAGTCGAGGGAAGGAATTTCGCGAGTACTTTGCCTCATGGCAGGAGAATCGCACGTTCAACCGCCCGTCTCCGACGACTCTCGTCTGCGTTCCCGCGAAAGTATCGTCCTGGATTTCCGCGAGGCAAGACGTATCTAGCAGCGCGACAAGATTTATGAACACGTCCGAGCAGTTGGCACTTTGATTTCCACCCAACTGCGCTCCTACGTGTTCACGGAAAACGCAGAGAGTATTCTTACATCTGTCTGATTCGTCGGAAGGATTCAAAGATCGACCCAAGGAGCACAGACTTAATGTACCACGATTCTTTTATTTTTCCCACTGAATTTCGAGCTTCTGTGAAAAGTTTCTCCAAGGCGTGTCACGTTCCGACGATTCCCGCCAATTACGTTGCCCTTAGGAAAATACCTTCAAGCCGAGTCCTTGTTTAAAGACGTAGGGTACGATAAAAATTCCAGGACATCGAGGGCCGTAGGTGGGGGTGGATTAAAGCAAGGGTCGAGCTTGGGGAGTGCATTTACTCGCTCAGCAATGAGCATAAAGTCAGGGTTTTCGCGCGACCGTTGGTGCATGCCTGCGCGTGGGACAGTCGTGTATCTCGGCGTCCGCGGGGCGAATTTCCGGCGTAATATCGCAGCGGTGCGAGGCGTCATACGGGCCCTCGAAAGGACGGAGCTATGCCAAGAATGGCCGTTTATCAGGGCTTTACGGCTCGTCCGAGGGACGCATCGTGAATCGCAATGCCGTGTTTCAGGCGATCCGACAGGGCCGTTCTCGTCGGCCAGTAGTTAGAGCCTCGAATAGCCCCGTTCAGTATTTCCGAATATTACCCAAGACTTCGTTAAGCCAACTACCGTGGCATCGGGCCCGGTAAACGACGCTCACCTCGTTCCCGATACTTAATTAACCGCCGCGGCGTGAAAAAAATAGCCAGGGTATTCGGGCCCGTTAGCGGAGAATCGGCGAATATCGCCGTGCCCTGGGAAAAAACGGAATAATCGAAGTTCATCGTCGCAATCGGAACGGGACAGTCACGAACGTCGAATTCTGAACGGTTTTCTCCCGGCACGAAGCGCGCGCTCAATTGGACCGGATAAAAATCACCGATGCGATTCGCTTCCTCCATAAAAAGGATTCCCAGTATTTCCCTTCTTTTTTCTACAAAGAAATATAATTCCCTGGGTTTATTTGTTTTCGTTAAACGGTAGTTGAACGGAGGGAGAATCGCCCTGCGGATTATTTTATGCCGCTCGTTTTCTATGGTGGATCGTTGGAGCTTTAAAATTCGGCAAAATTTCCCTGCCGAGCTTACCCGTTCAATCCGGACGATCGTGTTCTATGAATTCGCCTCGTAACGTAACGCGCCAGCGTCAGAATGAATTAAGACGGCTTTATCGGAGAGAAAATATTTGTCCAGTCAATACCTTTACACACGGTGGCGTAGCACGTGGCCGTAAAAACATTCTGAAACGGTTTCATCAGAGCCGGTGAAAAATGATTATACATCGCGGACCAGAACCGACGAAATTTACGTTGGTTTTGACCGCGCGGTTTTACGGGAAATTCGCATTTTATGTTAATTCCCGGGGGGTTTAATTAAAATGACAGGTTGAAAGAGCAATTTACCGAGTATCGGCTGTTCCTGAGAACCTAGACTCGGGAACGTGATTAAACGTGATCGTAAGAACGTGCGTTATTCGTTAAGGCGAACACACGCACAGCGTGACACAGTTCGTACGTGATAATTAAAGGGAGACCCCGGCGGTTCGTCTAATTAAACCGCGCTAATTACCGAAGTGAATTACGCGCCTAGCTGCGTGGCTCCCGAAGGGCAACGACACCATGTCAATGCCTCGACGGGGAACCTCATGAACTCTACTTGAATCCCCTCAGAACCGCTCCTTCGCTACTCCTTCATCGACCAATTACAATTAACTCCGCCCTGAAAGGTCGACCTATCTTTCAAACGAGCGCTTCCCGGAAACGCGGCAGTTTTTTGCGCGAGCAAAACCGTAAGCTTTTGATTTACGCGTGAACGGCGATACAAGCCGTGAATCAAAATTTGCCCAGTTCCGCCGAGTTCCACTTAATCCGCTGAGAGCTCAACGGACGGACAAAACAAACGCCCTGAATGTTGCTTTTGAGGATTAAAATCGCTCGAGACCGCCACATTCGGACGAAGCTTTCTCCCCTCCGCGAATCGACTAATGCGCCGGGAATCCTTTCTTCTCTTAAAATAACTTGAATTTTTCCAAGTGTTAGACAGAAGCTGGGAGGACAAGAAATGAGCGTTAAAAATCGATAGGCCAGGAGAGACATGTGAGGACGGATAATTGTTCGGTTCTGTCGATAAATCAATTAACCCGCTGGGCGTTGATCGGTTCGTTGCGTCGACGGTGGGGGAAGAGGGGTGGGCGATTTAACCACGTTGAGCGAGAGAAATGAAGACGAGACGTCGAGTTCGGTTGGAATCCGACGGTGAATTCCAACCACTCGACGAGCTAAAGAGGACGGCCATCGGGAAGCTGTCGTTCGCGGGACAA
Organism: Hedychridium roseum; assembly: GCA_963989215.1. Lineage (NCBI taxonomy): Eukaryota > Metazoa > Arthropoda > Insecta > Hymenoptera > Chrysididae > Hedychridium > Hedychridium roseum. The sequence goes on along the minus strand of OZ022310.1, from coordinate 9,773,988 downwards.
AACGTTTCGGCTGCGGGAAAACCGTGGAAACGTGCGTGGCAAGTGAAATCCCGCGACACGGAGGGCGGCCATTAGGAACTCGACGGGGAAAGATTTGACGCTGAGGACTGCTGTCTCCGAGTCCTCACGTCCTTGTCATCCCCGGGCCAAGCACTTGCCGATGCTCCGGCGCTTTGCAAATGCAATAACTTGCCCCCCGTCCCCACCCCTATGTGGGTAAAAGCAGCAACAACGACATTTATCAGCCCTTACGAAAGCCTCGGGTTTATAAAGACGGATGGAAAGGGCGCCTCGTCGCTTCGTATGACGTGAAAAATGAAAGACGAAACGTCCCCATGACCGACGACCGTTCTGACGAACGTCTATTACACGCGAATGTGTATCTCTACTGTGTGTGGGATATTAATGCGAGTTCTTCGCAGACGAGACGTTAATGTCAGACGAGCGGAATGCCGGCGAAGAAGGAGCTGTTTCGAATAGCAACGATTCGTATCCCGAAGAGGCCGTCGTTTGCCATTTTTCTCCGTCGAAGCCGACGGCTGCGAGGACAAATGTCGCGCAACTTGCGAAGATCCGTCGCGACGATCGAGTGAGAAAAATGCCGGTGAAAGCCAACCGACGAACCGTGAAAGTACGGAACGCCGAGTTAACCGGAGACAAGATACACTTGGGCATCGTAGATAACGTTAGACTCGTCAGAAACGTCTGGGTAAAATAAGCAAAGCGATAAGCTCGTCGCGATAAGAGCGAGACACGAATGACAAGAGGAAATCAAAGGATGACATTGACATGCATCTTCCGCGTGTTCCTCGAACCGCTGATAATTTTCTTTCTTCCCGTGGGAAATGATTTTCTAATGTCTCGCTAGCTCGAGTCATTTTCAAGGATTTCCACGCAATTTTCCGGCGCTCGGCTATCCTAGTTCCTCCTAGTTATTCCTGTACTTGCGAGAGCCACTTGGCACAGGGTTTCGGAATTTACGAGACTTCGGTATCAAGCTCCTGAGCCAGAAAGTACCTACTCGCAGTTGTAACGTCAGACGTACGAGGCGTTTAATTCACGACGCGCGGCTGTCGTTGAGAGCAAACAAGCCGTTTCCACTGGAATACGGATTTCCGAAATTCGCAGACGACTGAATATCCGGATTCGGCAGGTTATGTAAATCCGGAAACTGACATATCACGCGTGGCCTCGTCGAGGCTGTCACGAAATCCGGCCACAAACTTCCCGCGGGAAATCTCGGCAATTGTAATTCGAGACAGCCGGCAAACATTTACGTGAAATTCCATCGGAAGGCTATTGTGTCTTTAGTGAAAGGCAATGAGATGTTGGACAAAGGACGTTGACCAATACAGAATAAGCTACTCAACGCAAAAAAGATTTCCTGCCGTCAATATTATTCCGTCTGCGTTTAACGACCGATCATCCCGCGGCGTCTCCGTAAACCTTAAGAAGAGTACAATTCTTTTCCCGTCTTGTCTCGATTTTCCCGTCAGCCGACTAATTAACGCACGGTCCGTCCGCGTAATTTCCGCGTAAACAAATTACCCTGGCGAGCGATGAAAGGCTCGCTCGGGAAATCGAAGGGCCATTGCCTTTGCTTCTCTAATTAGCGGGGACCGAAGGACGAGATATCGAGTCGTCGTAATATCGGAAAAAGGGCCATCGAATCGTCGCCGTGGCTGACTATTATTGACACGTCGGAGCAGTCGGCGAAACCAGGGGGGAAACGAGAAAAGACAAGCAAAGCCGCCGAAGAGAAGAGAAAACCCGGCTTGAAGACGGACCAGCACCGGAGTGGCTTCGATTTATCTTTCGAAACCGTAGTCGGTGGCGAACGAGGGGAATCGCTGAAAACTGTCAACGGTAAATATTCCGCGGCCGATCGGGAGATCGGCATCAAGTCCCTCCCCAATTTACCGAAACTTCAGGACCAACAGCTTTTTCCTGTCCGCTCGAAGAATAAACTCACGCTACGTTCATACTTTTCCAATAAAGATGATTTATCAGGAAATTGCATTTAAAAATGTCCTGCCGGGCAGGCAGCCGTGTTCGTTGCATTTCGCATTCAAAACCGTACGGAAGGCGAAAATTGTAGGTCGACGTAAGTCCCGACGGGAATACCGAAGAAAAATGGAGAGCGGAAGAGCAATGGGAGGGGGAAAGGCTCACGGTCTCGGCGAGGGAGGAAGGGAGAGGGAAAAAAGTTTGGCGTTTCGGAGCATCGGTCGCGCTGTTTTATACAGTGACACGAGCGTCCGCGTTGAACTGATTCGCCAGGCGAATGTGCAGTTTCCACCTGACGCCGTTAGGAAAACTTCGTTTCCGTCTACGCATCCTTCGCTTTCGAGGTCAGCCACAAGTAATTTTGCATCTGCTCAGAACGAGTTCGCCCCAATTCGCTCTTCTACCCCTAATTTCCTCGAAAAGATATTTTACCAGCCTGGGGATGTTTTCATCCGGCTTTCCCCGGCGCGTTTCATTCAGAACTTCGGATCGAGGTCAGTTATGCACTTTCAATAAGATCGTTTCGATTGCCAGGGGAGATATCTTTTTTTTTCCTTTTCGAAGATAATAGAGAGACAGACGGCCTTCTCTAAGTACTCTAAGAACGGAAGAATCTCATGGACGGACGTTTTATTACTTCCGGAAAGGTCAGCCGCGAGGGGGAAATGACAAACAACGAGGTTTCCTTTGGCCGTTGCGACGCAGCTGCGCCATCCGGACGGCAACGCCGAGAACAAGGACGTTTTTGCATACTAGCAGGAGGAATCGCGCCGAGACTCGCGCAGGAACGTCGAGTAAATTGTAATTTCATGGAGACGGCTGCAACAACGGAAAAACCTCGGCGACGGTGCACCATGCGACTAATTTAGCTTACCGCTAAAGCTCTAATTTGTTTTAAAACAGTGCGCCCTGCGAGCCCACCAGCTGTCTTAATTACAGAAGCGATTAATTACCTCGTAAAAAATGAGGACGGCCAGGTCCCGGCGTGGACGTTGGAAGAAAAGCTCGACGGGGTGGGAATTGATTGCCGCGAAATCATGGGACGTGGGAGCACCATTAGGATCGTTATTGGTCGACAAGAGCGACAAGCTAATTTGCCGATCGACATGTCCGGCGTTTGGAAGGCCGGTCGGCAACGAAAGCCAATAGTAACCACGTGGTCGGGCGAACGTGTTCGTCCAGGTATAATCGCGATCCCTACGAGCGAATCTCCAAAGCCAGTCGGACAAACAGTGGCGATTTAATCTCTCTTCTGTCGGCGACAGCTAAAATGGTCCTCCACCCACGATCCGCTCGGTCGTCAGGGCCAACCGTAGCGTGAAACCGTGATAATCTCGGTGTCCGTTCGCTCTGCTCTCGTTTTCCAACCGTCCCAACGTTCCAAGAACGCCACGAAAACCGCCGCTTATCGTGGCACCGCTAAAACACCGCGAAAAAAGTCAAATCGACAAGCTCACCCTTCCGGAGGAGTGTACAAAAAATATCATGTAATTAATTTACACCCACCTCGGCAAGGGGAACTTGAATAAGTCGAATTGAGGGCACGTTACAGAACGGTGTGAATGCTGGCGAGATTTTGCAAAATTTTCCCTGGTAATTATCAAATTTTCCTACCGCAACTCGTTGCGGATTGTATACACGATTTTTTCGATAACCTTTTTGACCCCGTTGTCGCGCTTTTATTTCACTTTTGTTAAATGCCTGCTGTCGTGCATGTTGGGAAAGTGCGGCGGAAAATTGCAGAATACAGGAATGACGCTTTTCTGGCCGCTCGTACAGAGCGGTAATTTTAATTAATTGTTCTACGTCGCGAGTTCTTCGAATGTGCCGAGCATTTGCGATGAATTTCAGAACAATCCCGGCCGTTGAATTATTTTACGCTGGCCGTAAAGGCGGCACGGGGAAAACGGCAGTACAATATACAATGATCGGCGCTCTTTGCAATAATTACGTAGCGCAAAGCTGCGATTATGGAAAGTAGAGTGAGTTGTTTAAAGTACGAAGTATAATGGCTCGCTTCGAATCGGGACTTAAGACTTACGATTAATAATTTACGGTGTTTCCTCCTGCGGAATTAACGTCGCTAAACGATCGTTTACGAGGAAAATGCATCCCCCGCGGTGGAAGTTCGCATCGCACGGTAAAACGGGGGAAATGCTTTATCGTCGCCGGCGCAGCGACGTCGAAAAACGGCATTTAATTGCTGCTGAAATGGACATTAACGACGCTCGATCGCGCTAGATTCTCTGTCTCGCTCGCTTTTTTTTCCATCAACTCGTCTTTTTGCATTATCTTCCGCCCCCGTCCCCCCATCCGCCCCGCGGCGCTGCCCGAAAAACGGTCGGCCGAGCACATAAAATTTGTCAGGGACCTTGATCGAGAGCGTCATAAAAGGATAGCCGGAATAAAGTCGTTCGGAAAGAGTTGCCGATAAAAGCACGTAACTCGGTTAAAAACAATTTTACGATATTTCGTCAGTTGCATAATCGTGTCGATATCGACGTCGGTGTACTTATGAATACAACAACACGTTGTTGGGGACGTTGATCGTGTTAGGACAAATGAAACAGTCGGAGCGATTGGCAGTTGCTCGTGAATTATTGGCAACTGTCGATGCGCCGATCACGAGCAGCTCGACGATTAAAGTATCGAAAATTAATCGTTCTCCGTTGCACGTGCCAGAACACCGATGGACAGCTTTTCAAGGCTAATCACGATATGCAATTCGAAATGAAATATTGCAACATCTCCATGAAATATTATCCAAGAGTCAACAGCCTCTTTCCCCTTAAAAGCTTCAAAGTAATAAAGAATTTTTCTATAACGCTCGTCCAAGCAATTACATTTATTAATGGTCTACTCCCCGATTCCCCTGAGACTGGAATTTACTCCGGCTGATTTGCATGTCGAAACCAACACGATTTACCGTCCGTTTATTCAATTACCTGCTTTCGCCGTGGGGAATCTTCGGAAGCGCGTCAGTGGATTACAGAGAGTACTGCAATTACACACCGCGGTGTGGTTGTTCGGCAAATATAAATAAAAGCGAATACGATTGATTCGGCCGCTGCCTTGTTCGTTGAATTCGTAACGCACTCGTATGGCTCTGTTTGGACGTCGATTCATTCCCTCCCACCGTACAATCGACGCCACGAAAACGAGAGAACGTGATTATATCGGCCGCGAATTAACCGCAAATCGACAATAATGCCTGCTCACAATGAGATTTTTCAATCGCTTAAATCGGTCCAACCTCTACCTATTGAACGTCTGTTTGCGGATTTGCATTGTTAATTAACACGATGATGGAACTTACGGTATCGTTCCAAGTAGTAAAAGGTCGGCAGGTAACAGCACATGCCGTTATCTCCGTGCACGTGAGCATACATGTCCGCTGATTGGTTGTTGCACCTGCTGTACTGTCGATTCCTTCGGTCCTCGGTGATGACTTACTTTCACTGTCTGTTATTCCTCAGTTATCTGCTAAATCACCAAACACAGTCCCGCACTTGGTACTGTTGTGGAAAAAAAATCACTGGGGATTCTTTTGCTTGGCTTGAAGTCACTCAAAGAGCACTCAGTTGTTTCTATTAAAGCAGAACGACCGACAGTCAGAATGCCCTCTCCCCCTTGAAACAAAGGTATTATAGGTATTTAACGGAACATCTGCTCGTCTCTAGCCAAGAATTTCTCTGAATCGTCGGAGAATAGGGGAACGACTGGAAGGATAGTTGGCGGTTTTAGCTCGGCCATTCGAATTTCCTGCTTTCGCGGATTTCATGGAATTCCCGTTAAAACGTGGGAAAGTTTACATCTGCCGGGAACGCATAATGCATCGTGCATTGACGATACTTCTCGTGCCGTTTCGTGAGGATTTTCAGCGCGGTTGTGCCAATCGTTTGCCTTCTGACTGACACCCCCTTTTTCCGTCATCGTTTTTCATGGGCCGATCGATCGACAGACACGCGCGCGATCGGCCAAAAACGCGACTGCCCTCGGAAAATGGAATTGCGTTTCCTCGCGTCTCCCTTGAAACCCGATTAAAACGTTGGCGAATGATAGAACGACTCTGATTTATTAATCCTACGATTGAGCACGAATGCAACGTTTGCCAATCCTCCTAAGCTCACCGATTCCGTGGGACTAGCAGGGATCGATTTACCGTCCGATCGATACAGTGAGTACGAGGCCGATGATAGCCCTGATCTTGCGAAATTCGTGCCGTACATGGTTTCTGCTTCGGTTCTCGCTACGGATGAGAAAGAATGACAGGTTCAGTAGTACAACCGTTTCTGGGTTCGAAGGGTAGGGGATTGGGAAGTGCTATTAAAGGAGATTGGGAATGGTGTCTCCAATTAGCGCTATTGCCCGCGAAGCGGGATCTTAATTAACGACGATATGGTAATGTAATCGGACAAGGAAGTGGGACACGGCAGGACAAAGTCCCTTGCGTCTACGGCGACGCACGTGGTTGTAGGAGTTTCTAAGGTGTAGGTGGGGGAAGGGTGGGAGGGGGGCAGGGCGATTCCCGAGATCGATTTCCACGAAGCAACCCCCGTTTCGGCTCGTTTGCATCTGTCAACAGGTTATCTCCTGCGGCCGATCGCAATATTAAAGCCCGACACCGCGGAGAAGATGCTTCGTAACGCTTGTCCCGCGAACCGCAGAAACGTGAAGATAGACGAAGAAGGGGCTGAATGGGGAACGTGAAACGGTGTAATTGCAAAGGACGAATAACGAGGCGATTAACGAAATTGGCGGCTGATGTACCACGCGATATTAATGGCTATCGGATGTGCCATAATAACGGCATGCGAATTGCACAAATTTTAACAGCTCTACGGCCGAGGCTATGGTCAATTATCGCGCTCATAATGCGACATCATTAGGGCCTCTTCCTCCCCTGTTTTACCCCATCGTTTCCCCCAACAGACACGGAACAGGGAAATAAGAAGAAAATTTCGATAGAAGTGTCGTCTGGTGTACACATTTTCACAGCCGTTACCACTGTATCTTCCGTAGAAAGGTGGACGTTTAAATCGTTAGGAACACTTTGAATTCGTCCAACGATCCCCGGAGTATTGCTCGTAGGAAATTCTGTCTCCTCGGTTATTCACTCGCGCACTGGCCTGGCCGACGTCAAGGACTTTCCCGTTGACGAGGGAAGTGCGATCTTTGTGTCCGGGGAATCACGACGTCGGGCTATCGACACGGTTTGGCCGGGGACAAAGGGTGACGATGGTTTCTCGCGCGGCCGTTGTCCCTCTGGACGTCGGTGCTGTGGAGGGCGGAAATTCCTCGCGGGATTCCGTGGGCACATTTCCTCGCGGGTGCCGAGGAATTGCCGGCAGTTGCATTTGCCCGGCGCGCATGCAACGCCCGCACCGAGTGCCTCGAACCCGCTGACTGCCGGAGTCGCCCCTTCGGCACGAGCACCCCCTCGACGCAGCCTCCCTGTGTCCTCCGCCCCCACTACCTTGGCAGCTCCCTTCCCGAAACCTTCCCGCCGCCCCCTTCTCCCGTCCTTCCACCGCCTACCCTCGGCCGACCTTCCACGATCGCGTACCACCAGTCTCTCGCATACGGCGACGTCTTCCGAAAAATTCGGCGGAAATTGCAGCTGAGAAAATAGCCCGGTGTAATGTCGCCATCGTCTGGGAAGACGCGACATTTTCACGGCCTCGTAATTCCTCCTTGCTACCATACGATTATCAGAACGGTCCCGCGGAGTCGAACATTTCTGACGATCTTTGCGCAGGTTTTACTCCCGACGATTCCGTTGGGTGTTTAAATTCCACGGGGCCCGTGGATGATCCTTTGATGGGCTTTAGCCAGAGAATCGCGGGAACGTGTAAAAAGTCATCGCCGGTCTATAACGTAGCGCGAACGTTTCTCTTATTGGATCTCGGACAAAGGGGAAAACCCTTAGGAAGGTTAAACGCGTGAGACGATACAATGGGCCGAGATATCCGGTACGACCGCAATATCCGTAGGTTGAAAACACTTTTAGAAGGCTGTCGTCTTCCTTCGAAAGGCACGCGGAAACCTTTTGTAAAAATACTCGAGGAATCTCGCGCCAAGAGACGGGCAAAAAGTGTCATTGCCGAAGAAGTAATGGATAAGATTGTACTAGAAAAATTGTACGAAAATAGAGGAATTGCAGGTCGGGTCTCGGCGGAAGATAGATCCGTGGAACGGCTCGTACTCGTTTTGCTTAACGGAAAAGAGGAGGGGAGGGACTGTGCACATGGCGTGTTTTCTTTTTATCGGCAGAATGAGGGCACAGAGGCTCGGAAGAAGCCGGAGGACGTAAAAGGGAAACGACGAGTCGCGCGAAACGGGCTACGATTAGACGAGGTGACGAAGAAAGTCAACCAACGGCCAAAATAAAAGGAAGACAGCGAAGGAGGGGTAGACTTATATCCCTACTTGCCATCGTTCCTACTTTCTTCCTTGTTCGACCACGAGAAGGGGCTAAAAATGTCCGTTTTCGCGGCAGACCAGACCACGAGCGAGGATTCTCCCCGCCGATGCTATAGCTTTTTACGGTTTATTACTCATCGTTAGCCTCGATCGAGTGATTGACATTGAGCGATGCTTTTTCTCTGTCACTTTCTACGAGGCAAATGCGGGCCGATCGGGTCGCCAGGTGGGACGAAAAAGACTCTTCCTCGAGCCATCCACGTGAAAACTGATGGGGACAATGAAAAATGAAGCGATTACGGGAGGATCTCGCGAGAAGCATCGAACGATCGATCCAGCCGTTAACCTCGTATTAATATCGGCATCCACTCGATTCGACTCTCTGCGGGAAATGATTATCGCACTGCCTGTGAAAATGCACAGGAATATGGATTACCATGTACGGGGAGATTAATCTTCGCCCGCAGGGTTTAAAAATATTCCCTGTGCTAAGCTCATTAGTGCGCTGCTGATTATCTGCTTTTAAAATGAACCAAAGTATTCCGATGCCGCAGTATAAAAAATGGTTCGTATGGCATATGCCAGACGTGCATTAGCATTATAAAGAGGAAAGTTTTGTTCGGCGAGTAAAACAAAATATCCTGTAAATGAAATGGCTCGTCTGAATACCGTTAACATTTAATAGCCAGGATAAACAGGAATACTTGGGGTACTGCGAAAGGGGAGTGAAACTCGAGGAAAAGGAGTGAGTTTGTAGAATGCGGCAGGGAAAGGGCCAAGAAAGGCAGTAAGCAAAGCCAAGAGCTGCGGCATCTATTTATCCACTCAAAACGCATAGGGCCAATTGTAACGCGCTATTCTCACGAGAGCGCATCGTCCAACCGCGGCAATCAAGACAAGTATGTAGGGAAACGTGTACAGAAGCAGGGAGGGAGAGATAGAGAGAAAGAAGAAACAAGAGGGAGGAGAATGCATCTAACCCAACGACCATCTGCGAAAGCAGGCAAGTTATCGAGTCGTATTCTGGCTCGTCGACCTGAAACGACATCTCGATTATTGCATGTTTCTACGGCGGTCCTCCCTTTTCGCCTCGTTTCCCTCATCCCTATCTCCTGCCTTCCGTCTTGCCCTGTTGCGTGCACGATCACACTCTTTGCCCTTGGTACGGCACTCTTTGGCGAAAAGTGTTACCTTGTTTTTCCCAGCCACGTGAACGAGCTGAAAGGCTTCATAATTAAACACACACATCCGTGCGATATTGGGCCGTTACTTTGGCCCGGAACCATAGCCATGTTTGGTGCGTTGCGAAAGGAAGTACTACCCTAAAAAGTGCTGTACTCGAAACGTTTAATTACAGCGGATGTTCCGGCAAACTGTTTTTAATGAAGAAGTTAACAATAGGGCCGTTAGATTGATCGTTCGCTAGGTCATTGCAAACAACCAAACATCGATTCCCTACACGTTCAGTCGGCTCAATTAATTAATTATCCCTTCTAATTAATTACTGTTAATTAGCTAATTATGTTATTCGCTGTAATTGCATTTTCCAATACGGGGGAACGCGATCGTTCGATATAACGGTCGCCGGGCAGTTCGCATGGGTTTCCGGCAACGCGTACCTTAATTAGAAAAAATATTAGGAACGGGATAGCGGGTCCGATTGAATTAAAGCGATATGAAACTGGTCGCGCCGCTACCGAATCTCCGAATCGAACGAACGACCGTTTTCGAACCAACCAGGAGACGGGCTAAAGCTCGAAAAATCCGGGGAAAAACCGTCCCAGTGACGGACCGATGATCCTTGATGCAACGGAGGAAAGCTTTGAAGGGCGAGTTTTGATTAAAAAAAGGAAACAGAGTGCCTCGAATGGTCGTCTTTTCATGTACCCTGTTTCGATGAATATTCAACGGAAGTAGCGAATTATTGGGCGCATCCGGTGACGTGTTTTTCGAGGCTCGGCCGAGAGCCGAGTAACGGAGAGTCGACGAGTAAACAGGCAGAGAAACGTGGCAGACGAAGAAGATCGGCTTTTCGTCCTTGGAGACGAGCGATGCTTGTAGCACCGTCGTAACAACGGCAAAGTGCCACGCTACGAAGCAAGTGCAGTTAAGCCCGGCTCAAGGGGAATACAACGCGTGAGAACGGAGCCTTTAAAGAAACGCCCAACAAAAGGTGCCACGCCGCGGAGTTGCCCGCAACGAGCGTTCTCCGGGGACTGAGCTTCGTCTTAATCCGCAGCTACTCCCGCAGGCAGCCACATTGGCTAGCCTTTTTCCCATCAACTTCAAGCTAACAACGACCATCCACGAGCAAATGCTCGCCGTTAGGGTACTTCGTTCGACCAGCAAAGCCAACCAATTACGGGCACTTCTGTTGAGCAGGAAAAATTATGGCGTCATCGCACCCTCGGCTGTAAAACTGTTGATCGACTTTTCGGGGATTAATCTCTCGTCTCTTATTTAATTATGTGTAATTAACCGACAGGACTGGCCGACGAGTTGGCGGAAATGGCATCGTCACTGGCGGCAGATGCGGTGTTTGCGCGAGTTGCTCCGTTAATGAAATACCGCGTTACTGTCGAGGGATAATGATTTTCCAGTTGAGATGGTCGTTACATGACAGTCATTAGTGGTAGGATTATGATTTAATGAACATTTGAAAGTCGAGGCCACGTGGAGGGATGGTCGATAATTCGAATTTCCAGGACGACGTGTTATCTTCCGTGATATTGCAAAGTAACGTCGTTATCGTGCGTTCCTGCCGCGAAATGAAGTACCGCGGTTCAGGCCGCAAGGATTCTCTTAGACGACACTGTTGATGTAATGACGAATTTCGCCGGAGCGAGGGTGCTTTGGTAATAGACTGAAAGCAGAGTCTCCGCGCATAATTTGCCGCGTAAAACGCGTTCGAAGGGTCGATCTTTTCGGGCGGCTGGCTCGGCACCACGGCCGGCTAAGTAACGTTAAACCGTCAAAGTTGCTAACTTAAATGGTATCGAACGAGATTATATCGGAGAAGCGTAAGGGGTTTTGTCCTTCGTCTCCCTTCTTTCCCTCTTCAGACTGTCTCTGTCCTCGTCTAGTCCTTTCGCATTAACGTTCCCCCCGTCCTCCGGTTCGGCATGAACCCTTGTTTTGCCCTGAAATTTTCTTCTCCTTTCCTCTCTCCTCACGTTGGTCGCCTTGGCATCGTCACTAGCGTAGTTCCTGCGTCGGGGAGTTACTCCTTGCCCCTCGCCTGCGGTCGTAATGGCTTTGAAAACGCACTCATGAAACTTCACGCGCGGTACTTGGCTTCGTCGTCGCTGCTCTCGATCTCCATCTTGAGCGAAGAATTTACGGTCTCCCATTTACGGGCCTTCACCTCATTTGCTCGCAACAAAGACCTGTCATCGCACTGAGCGCGAAAAAACTAAAAATGCCTCGTCGTAGCGAAATAAAGGGAAACTCGAGTTGACGATAACAGAGACGCGAAATTGCCGAAGAGACCCTCGTCGATCCCGGGGGCTGACTTTCGAGCATCGATCTTGCCAGATTCGAGGACGAGTCTCATTGGCATACGTCACTCAGCGGGGAGGAGAATCCGTTCGATCCCGACGCCGAGTAAAGCGGGCTGATGGCCCAAGAGGAAGAGTAATATCGTCTGCCGTTTTGGGGGAGAAACATATATTCGAGCGTTACCAATCCCCAGGCATTTCTGTCCTATTCACTTGCCGACCCATTTTTCCTTTTACAAAAGGCTAATCGTCCCCCTCGAGGGGCCGGCCTACGAGCATAACAGGCTCACAACTTATTCAACACCATTTAGGTAATTAAGCCACTCGCGAAAGCGGGCAACCTCTTTGTACTTTCGTCGTCCCTATTTAACAAATCAGCGAGAAGCTTGGTTACTCTCCCCGAGGTTTTCTCCAGCAGGGTAATCGCGATTAAACGGTTTTACGAGTTTTCCCTTCGGCAGTGATTAATGGTAGGAGGGGTGCACAATGTCCCACGATAAGCACACCTGGTCGAATTCAATTATACGACTCCCCTGGGCGAGTAACCCAATTTGCACGTCATCAAGCGACCCAGGGAAACTAGTCAGAAGACCTGCTACACATAGCCATCTGTATCAAATATTGAAGTTTCCGGATTGCGCCGGACCGCCCGAGGGACGGCAAATAACTGTTAGGTGCACGCCTAGCGGGACGCCTTCTCCAAATGGCGCAATTAGTCCTATCTTGCCGAAGCTACATCGACATCCAGACAGGGGACAAGCATTTTAGGAAAATTTTCGAGCACACGAATCACCCTCACCGTGACCCTCACGAAAACCAGCGAGTGCTTGGAAAGCCGTTTCCTGCGCTACCAGTTTTCTTCCGGTCTGATGTCTTTGAAGGCAGCCACTTTTTACGAAGAATCCGCTTAGGCAAGTGAAAGTAGGAAACAATACGGACGGTTCTGAACATGGACGAAGCGGCAAAACGAGGAATTTCGACAGAAACGTCGTGCTATAGCGGAAGAAACGGAGAACGAAATGAGAAGACCCACTATCGGGACAATGGGAGAAAGAGATAAGGGTACTTTATATCTCCTCGGCATATAGGCAGGGAATGACCTCGGGAAATAATGGCCATAGTCGAGGTCTTTCTGCGATTGTGGTTCGCCACTCTGACAGGTCGACGATAAACCTTTGTTTTTATTAAACCCACAAACCAGGTCAATGGAATAGCAAAAGATTAGCCGAGTCGTTGCTGTATTTATAAATAATTCCCTGTACCTTCTTTTCTCAGAATTCCTGTCTTGCCAAAACACGGGTATCGTCATCGCCGACGAAACGGAGAGTTGACATTAACCTTTTGATTACACTAATCATGACATTCACCTAATTGCACAAATCCGAGTGATAAATAAAACGACGTCACAGACGTCGTCTATCAGCGAATACTCGAATGTCTGGAGCAGTATGTTAAGCCATTTCTTACGAGAGCAAAACAGAATACTTAAGCTAATCTTTTATTAGAAACTCATGGGTTTTGCTATCGGATGATGCTGACAGTAGATTTTTCGAGTGGGCGTGATCGTTGCCTGGAAATTAATCGAGGAATATTACCTCATAACAACCTGTATAAATTCGCATCCGAGCGCCGAACTTATCTTATCATTATTGCCATATTTAATAGAATTGCGTGATGCTATGATCCACGTGACTGGTGAATCTGCGATTTTCGTTGACATGAAGCAGCGATTTTCTGGCAGTTGCCTGATGAATGCGAAAGCCGGAGCACGCGTCCAATTAGTCGAATCCTGCTATCCCCTTACTACCATGTTCCTTATATCCTAACGGTAGAGAATTATTACTTCCGTGCGTAAGGGTTCGTGCGTGTGAATGATCTTATCAATGTCGAGGATAGACGATTTTTCCACCTACGCGAAATCCTGAGCGTTTCCAGCTGTATTCAGAGTACCAACAATCAGTCATCAAGGAACTGTGTACAGGAGACGATGACTCAGCAAATCGACGAACAGGCCGCTAAAAGAGTGACATGGCCCCAATGGATTGGCGGATCAGGAGGTAAAGAACAAAGAATTCATTTAGTTGTCCGCGCAATTCTTTTTCCCTGAGTAAAACGAGGATTTGTCCCCCAGTGACATTGCTTTGCATCCAGCTGGGTCTGATGGGTGGTTGGAGTTCGCCGTACATCGCTAAGATGACGAGCCCTAACTCGACGTTTCCGATAACAATGACGGAAGCTTCTTGGATAGTGTCTTCGCTGAACCTTGGCCGACTGATGGGCGCCATTGGTGGGGCGATGTTCGTCAATTACCTGGGCAGCAAGACAACGATTCTCATCACAACGACACCCATCGCGGTCTGCTGGCTATGCAGTATAATAGCCAACAGCGCATGGTGGCTCTACATATCGCGATTTTCCGGCGGGTTAGGTCTCGGAATGGCGTACTGCTGTTTCCCGTTGTACCTGGCGGAGATAGCTAATCCGCGTATTCGTGGCGCGTTAGTGACCCTCGGCGTGTGCGGTATGTCCACGGGAAACCTGCTCATGTGCATCATGGGAGCGTACTTAAGCATGGAAATCACTGGCACGATCAACCTGTCGGCCTGCTTCGTCCTCATGGCCCTGTTCCTCTGGGTCCCCGAATCCCCGCACCACCTCGTGCGCAAGCAGGACACGAAGAAGGCCAAACTGTCTATCCTCTGGTACCACCGTGACTGCAACGTCGAGGCAGAATTCACGGCGATCGCGGAGTTCGTCGCGTCGTCGACCAACAGTTCGTTTTTCCGAGCCTTCAAGGAGTTCCGTCACCCTGCCATCAGGAAAGCCATGCTGGCCGCCATGTCCCTCTACGTTTACAGCCAACTCTGTGGGCTGAATAACATCATGTTCTACATGGAGAACATCCTTCGAGACGCTAGAGTGACCGTCATTAAAGCTGCGCACGTCGTGATAATAGTCACGGGCTTTGGTATCGTTTCCTCTGTGCTCTCGGTCTTCCTGATCGATCGTTTCGGACGTAGATTCCTCATGTGTCTCTCCTGCACGATCGTCTCCTTGTCCCTCTTCCTCCTGGGAATGCAATTCCAGCTGATCGACCTTGCCGTAGACGTAACGCCCTACCAGTTCCTGCCGATCCTCGCGATGATTCTCTTCGCAACAGCCGTTTACATCGGTATTCTCTCGGTTCCGAGTACCGTCATTGGTGAACTCTTTCCGTCAAACTTCAAGTGCCTGGCCACTTGCATCGGCAGCTTTCTTGCCGGTCTTTTCTCCTTCATTTCAACGGTCACCTACCAGCCCCTCATAAATGCGCTTTCAATGAAGTACACTTTCTGGCTGTACACAGCCGTTCTATTGACTGCCTTGCCCGTCACGTTGCTTTTCCTACCAGAGACTAAAGGAAAGAGTTTGCAGCAGATCCAGAACGAATTGATGAAGAACAAAGGGAAGGCCGAAATGGAAAAACACTAACAGTGGACCTTCTCTGTTCCGACATAGTTTTTGTGCAAGTACAAGTAATTTAGATGACTAGACTCAGCGAGATTTTAGATACATCCTTAAGACGCTTTGAACGAGACTGTTCTGAATCTCGCTAAATTTTATAATAAGTTATTGTAAGGTATCACAGTTATTGTAAGGTATCACAATTACAAAGGAACTAATAAAATGTGTTTCATTAATATCGGCTAATGGAATTGTCAAATTACCTCGCTGTAAAGTTGTGATATTCTCACATCATCATCTCTGTGTGATATTGGACCAGTAAATCTATAAATAAAGTAACGGCTGGAAAGCCAGCGTAAAATTTATCAATAAAGAGACGCGGAAGTAGAATGGAAAATATTAGTATTCGAGAAAGAAACATAAACGGAGGTAGAACTTGTTATTTGAAGGAAAGTGTGTGTTCTGTTTTCGAAAATTCGATACCATGCCATCTATTGGTTATCCAACTGCATTTACAATTTGCTTCCACGGATAAGTATAAATAGCCGTGTACATGATGCGCAGTAATATCGGGCTGTAGTGCAAATCGTGCAAGCAGAGAGTGCACATTACTTGCGAAGACAATATGGTTCAAAGGATGGCTGAAACGATAAACAAGAAAATCATGTGGCCGCAGTACGTAGCAAGCATAGCGGGTATTAAAAAATCATATCCGCCTAATCCCTATTGAATTTTACTCTCAAACCCGTGAGGCTATACAGTCCCAATAGTTAATGTTTCGGTTTAGCCAGACGTTGATAGTAATTTAATATCATTTTCCAAGCATTCTCTGTTTCATTATTATTACAGTGACACTTTTGCTGATCGAAGTAGGCCTGATGGCAGGTTGGAGTTCACCATACATAGCCAAACTGACATCCCCTGACTCTTCGTTGCCAGTAACAATGTATCAAGCTTCCTGGATAGTGTCCCTACTGAATTTCGGTCGTCTAATCGGCGCAGTTTCCGGTGCAGTGCTGGTCAATTACCTGGGCAGCAAAACTGCCGTCCTAATGACGAGTAAACCAATCGTCGTTTATTGGATTTGCACGATGGTGGCCAATGACGTTTGGTGGCTCTACGTGGCGAGATTCTGCGGGGGTCTTAGTCTCGGAATGTGTTACAGTTGTTTCCCCTTGTATCTGGCCGAAATAGCTGACCCGAAGATACGTGGGGCGCTCATTGCTCTTGGCATATGCGGCATGTCAGTGGGAAATCTTCTGATAAGCATCATGGGGGCGTATTTGAAGATGGAAATCACCGGTCTGATAAATCTCCTGCTATGCCTCGTCCTGATCGCCATGCTTTTCCAATTGCCCGAGTCGCCCCACTACTTCATCCGCAGGAAGAATATCGAGAAGGCCAAGAGATCGATCCTGTGGTACCATCGGGACTGCGACGTGCAGACGGAATTGGCAGCCCTCAGCAAGTTCGTCATGGCCTCGGAGAATCAGAGCTTCCTCCAAACTGCCAAGGAATTCAAGCTACCGCCGGTGAGACGAGCGTTGATGGTTTCCCTGGGTCTCTACATTTACAGTCAGATCTGCGGATTGAACAACGTGCTGTTCTACATGGAGAACATCTTGCGGGAAGCCAGAGTGACGATAATACAGCCGGCGCATGTGGTGATAATCGTTATGGTGTTCGGCATTGGGGCTTCCCTGCTGTCCATGTGTTTGGTCGATCGTTACGGCAGACGATTTCTCATGTGCCTATCGTGCAGCTTGGTAACGATATCGCTGACTGGCTTGGGCGCACAGTTTCAGTTAATCGATTTGGCCTACGACGTGTCTAAATGCCAATGGCTACCGATCCTCTCGGTGATCCTCTTCCAGGTAGCCATTTACGTCGGTATCGTTCCTGTGCCTAGCACGGTAGCCGGCGAAATATTTCCCTCCAACGTCAAGTGCGTGGCTGCGTCCTTAGGCAGCTTTACAGCTGGGATATGTTCGTTTTTATCCACAGCGACTTATCTGCCACTCGTTCATTTGCTTACGAGCAAGTACACCTTTTGGTTGTACGGAATGATTCTGCTCACCGCTGTACCGATGACTATCGTCTTTGTGCCAGAAACAAAAGGCAAGAGTTTGCAACAGATTCAGGATGAACTGATAAATCGATGAACAGCCGAGTAAACAGGTTTCAATTATATCTGCGTCACACGGTGTGTCTATCTCGTGCGTAGTTGCGTGAAAAAACGTTTATACTATGAACAATGTGACCGAATGGAGTGCGTTAAGTTTTGTAAATATGAAGAATAAAAACATAAACGGAAACTATCATTCGCCACTTCGCTGACCCATTGACTTCAATTAACGCGCATAGAGGATCATAAAGCATTATGTAAGAATGAATTCTAGCCTTCGGTTCAATTGTAGAATCATTCTATCAATAGAACAATCTTCTTCTTCGGTCGGTCAACGATTCTTTGCAAAATCATTTACGCACTCACCGCGAGAGTGCTCTCCGCCTGATGTCTTCTTTAAGGAGCGCGCGAGCAGCAAATATTCACACGTGCCCCACGTATTTCTGACACCGAGAACCTATAGAGTATTTTTATTTCAGTAGTGCGACAGTGCAGAGACCAGTGCTTCCCGCCAAGGCAATCGCTCGGCCAGACAGGACGACGTTTCCTATGTACGTAAGACACGATCAGAAGCAAACTTTAATACCTAGAAACCCCCGTCATTTCGAATTCATTTCGACCAGCATCGATAATAGGAGTTTACCGAAATTCTCGTTTCAATTCGTGCAAGTACACAAGATTTACGGAAAATATTTAGTGGTTTGTTGATCGAATTCTAAAATGAATTGAGTGGCAAACGGTTGAATTCAATGCGCACGTGGCCCTTCTCGAATAGCGCTAGGCCAGCAGGCAGATAAATTTGCCTACATCTCAACCAGCAGGGTCATCGCTCCGCCGAAGCGAAGGTCTCGAGACTTGCCAGATAGGAAAAATCACCTCCCCCCCTACCAAACACTTCGGCAGGAAACCGTTATTTCGCTGGCAAGCCGAGGAAATGGTTGGCTGCTAGCCGATTTTCGCTATCCGAGCGCTTATTAATATGCAAATATGCGCTTCTCATGTTCGGTCAACAGCTGAATCGCGTTTCACTGGGACCGATGAAACTCGTCGTTTCTTATATTCTCCGCAAAGTTGCGAGTAAGAATTTCCCAAACTCGTGACATTCTGAACGGACGACGATGTAAGACTCGACAGTTCCTCCATTGGAATCTGCTGAAATCAGCGCCGGGACAAACAAGTAATAAAAAACCAGGAAAAAATTGCTCCGCACGATTTTCATCGGAGAAAGTCAAACTTTGGCATGGCAAACAGCGATATCACTTGTGTAATCAATTGGTGCTTTTGGTGTTACGCAAAGGTGCGGAACACATGTCCCACGTCGAGACTGACCTCGAATATGAAAATTAATTTACGAGCGATTTCACAAATATATCGGTTCGTTGATCACGCATATGTTTCAATGGGGAATACGTTGCTGGTTTTTCTCATCGATCCTACTTACAATAGGAGATTGCAAGACTTATGTTGACCATCGCACGAGTGCCTAGATAACTAAGAATAGATGCGGAAACGAAGCTGCGTTAATGCATCTCGACAACATAAGAACGTTGTAGATACTCTCGACAAACAGTTTGATCCGCGAGAAAAAATATGTTATCGCACATTTGCAACTCGTAAATCAAGGCACGCTGCGCTATCGTAAGTTCAAAATCAAGGCCTCCCGTTGAGTCTTCTTTAAATGGATACCATAGAGAACTATTTTCCTTTGCTGCCACGCGCTGCAGTAATCCATTACGTGATGACAATTTTTTGCCACATTCCGGAGATTCACCTCGACCGTACACGAGTACGTCAACACTTCGACCGAAATGTCAGCAAACGAGTATCTTATCAATATCATATGCTCTATTATTCCCCTTCGCGATTCATAATTATGAGCAACAGCGCGCGGTTATTAAGTCAAGCATTCAGTCATCAGGAAACTCCCGTGGGGTCAACATGGCTCAACAAGTCGACGAAAAGGCAACCGAGAGAGTGACTTGGCCACAATGGGTAGCTGGTATAGCGGGTAAGAGAATAATTCATTGTATTACGGGAAACATCGGTTAATAATTTGCAATGGAATTACAAAGAAATATATGCAATAATTGCAACATCTTGGATGTCGAATGACGCGTTCGGTGTGTCAAATACATATAATATCGCAATGAATAATGAAATTCCAGTGACCCTGCTGTGCAATCAGTTAGGACTCATGGCTGGCTGGAGTTCACCTTACGTGGCTCAACTGACTTCGGCCAACTCGACGTTGCCGGCGACGATGGACGAAGCTTCCTGGATCGTTTCCCTGCTGAACTTCGGGAGGCTGGTAGGGGCGATTTTTGGCTCGATTTTCGTAAACTACGTGGGCACGAAGACGACGCTCTTCGTAACGACGATACCAGTGGTGGTCTGCTGGATCTGCATAATAGTCGCCAACAACATAACGTGGCTTTATATGGCGAGATTGTGCGGAGGTATTGGCTTCGGGATGTCTCTCAGCAGCTACCCCCTGTACGTTGCGGAAATAGCTGACCCGGAAATACGCGGGGCATTGGTGACCCTCGGCGTGAGCGGTATGTCCGCGGGGAACCTCATGATGTCGATCATGGGAAAATACCTGAGGATGGAATACTCCGCGATGCTAACTCTTGCGCTCTGCTTCATCATCGTCACTCTGTTCCTCTGGCTGCCCGAGTCTCCTCATCATTTCATCCGCAAGAAGAACCCCGAAGGAGCAAAGAAATCCATTCTCTGGTACCATCGTAAGTGCGACGTCGACGCGGAACTCACGTCCTTGACCAACTTTGTCAACGCTTCGAGCAATCAGTCGTTCTGCCAGGTGCTGGGAGAACTCAAACGACCGCCCCTGAGGAAGGCAATGTTGGCCTCCCTCGCGCTCTTTATGTACAGTCAGATGTGTGGCATCAACAATATCCTTTACTACATGGAGAGTATCCTGACCGAGGCGAAAACGACCGTCATCGAACCGTCTTACGTTGTGATAATCGTCATGGCTTTCGGAATCTGTGCCTCCTTTGTCTCAGTATTCCTGATCGATCGTTACGGAAGGAGATTCCTCATGTCCATTTCCTGCATCATCATTTGCATCGCTCTGGCAGGCTTGGGCACGCAGTTCCAGCTGATTCACTACAACATCGACGTCACGGACTTCCAATGGCTGCCAATCATCTCCGTGATCCTCTTCCAGATAGCCACCTTCATAGGAATCTACTCTGTGCCCAACACCATCATCGGGGAACTCTTCCCCTCGAACGTCAAGTGCATCGCCGCCTGCATCGGGAGTGTTTCTATCGGTCTTTTCGCCTTCATTTCCACGGCCACCTACGTTCCTCTGGTGAACATTCTCACGATGAAATATGTCTTCTGGTTCTACGGGGTGATACTCCTCACAGCCATCCCCGTTACCCTGATTTTCGTGCCGGAAACCAAAGGAAAAAGCTTGCAGCAGATTCAGAACGATCTGATGAAATCTTGAATCCTCTGTAGACGGTACTAGGAGAGAACGAAAATGATTCGTCGGTTCAACGGCGGCCGAGTTGAACCGACGTCATCATCGAATCGACTGTATTCGATGCCCGACGAGAACTAACCTTCGATTATTTATGTATTATATTTTTATACCTGACCATCACCTTTGAAGCGCGTGTATGTATGTATACTTGTGTGTATGTTATTCAGGCCAGAATAAATTAGTCGAAGCACGTAAGCCGGTAAACAAGAAGGCGGCTCATTCTTTTCCCTAGGGGTTTATCAGTTCCTAACGATCCTCCACTAACGAATCGTCTAATTGGCAAGGCCAGATGGAAGATCGTGATGAAAAGAAATCGCTTCTCAACGGACAAAGAGTCAAGCTATTTCTCTTTGCAGCGGACGTAAACCGGCGTAACGTCGCCATGGAACTCGGCCAGTTACATATTTTACAGGGACGATATTTCACCTGCGACGCAGCGATGGCGTTAAAGGCGCCGTGGCCCAATGGAAATTGAACGGCACTTTATCGCGCGCGGGTCATTGCCAGAGGGCAATTTTATCGGCACGGGTCAGTCAGTCGACGCAATCACTATCGTCATTGTGCCACGCTTCTATTAATTATACAAACAAACACAAGACGCGGGAGGTCGATCTAACGCCTCACGACAGCACATAATCACGTTGCATCAGCATTGCTGATTTCCGCGCAACGACGCGTTCAATTTACTCGTCACAGTAACAAGGAATTGAAATTACGGCAGGGGATTTCCCTGCCAAATTATCGTTCCAACATTTACGAAGCGAACTTGTCATTTTAGCGAGGTGAAATTTCACCTCGTGGAGATCGTCAGGAAGAATTCAGAAAACGAGGAGGGCTCGGCGGGGGTGGTGATCGTCCGACTTTTTATCTACGAGCCAGCTCGGAGATCCTTAGTCGCATTTTTTAAAGGTCGTTACGGTTTAGTGGCCGTAAAGAGAGGCGGTAAAGGCGCGCGCCGTTGCCGGGAATTAAAGTCGAATATTTATGCGAGCGATGTGCGAGCCGCGATGACCGGCAAGATCAACGCGGAATCATTAATTCTGTCTTTAGAGGGAAGTGAAAATTTCCTCAGATAATGGGCCTCCGGCCGAGTGACGAAATCCTCTAATAAGCGGCGCCTGCTTCCGCACAACACGTGTTATCAATATTTATACCGTGCAAATATCCCCTTATCAGCGGTCTACGCTGCGAAACGTCACGACCCGCTTCAATTAGGCGTGTTAATCCGCGCTAATCCACGCCTAAATGGACCGCAAAAACAGAGCCCGCCGAGCGTTACACTTATCACAGCCATCTACCGAACCCCCCCTGAACGGGACATAAATCCTTCCGCAGCGCGTGCCGGCTAAAGCGGCAGGTTTATTGGCTGTTTACGCTCACGGACTTGTTATTCGTGACGCGCTATATTTCCTCGAGACGTTGGATCTCGTGACAAAACCAAGGAAATATGTCGAGCGGTGCTAGTCTCGATTTCTCCGGCAACGATGGGCGGTTCAAACACCTGGGAGAACTTCAAGGACGTTGCTGAGGAGCGACTTCCGGTTACCCGGGGGATGCAAGGACGACAGTGACGTTCGACTACGGATCGATGATGCTCACGGTTCGCTCTGCAACGCAACTGCAACTATGCACCTTGGCCGAGGTGAAACAAAGGCAGAGTAGGGCGTGAATAACGAATAACTAAAGGAGCTAATAATGGCCAGTAAGTAACTCTCAGACTAACCCTATAAAGGTGACCAAGTGTTTTCCCTGCAGATCTTCGTACTACGAGGAAGCAAAACAGGGATTTTCAGGGTGTTATTTCACCTGGTTTTCATGGACGAATTAAACACGGGGAAGGGAATAGGGTCCTTAGCTGGTTAAATAAACCGAACGAAAGTCTAGGATCTTTGTTTCTACGTTCGTGCGAACCACGTCTGCTGTCTTTATCCATTCCATGAGGACCATATAAATTGACGTATATTTCCAAGCGTAGCGACGAGCAATAATCGAGGCGCCCGCAGCAGCGGGAAAATGGTCGGCTGCTGAACAAGAGAAAACAGTTGCACGGAGGACGTGCATGAATATTTACATAAGGGAAGTGGACCTATGGGAAACGAGGATCGAACAAAGGAGTCACGTGGGAGTTGTAGCCTTCTGCTCTGACAATCTTTTCGTTCCTTCAGCCTCGATTGAAAAGCAGAAAACCCGGTGAATGCAAAAACCCTGTAAAGTAAGATCGAATGGATAATTGTGATTCGGCAAATGGAGATTATTTGCAGCTTCGAGCAGGTAATTTCTGCTTGCCTTTCGCAGGCCACCCTTCTCCATCCATTTCCTCCTCTTACTTTCCTCGGCCGCGTAATCTCGGGAATCGTATTACACCAGTCGCCCGTTCTTTGAGTAGCTTCTCGAGGCAGACTCTGAAACTTGAACCGTCGAGGCAGTCGGCGGAACTCCGGAAAGGTTGGAAACACAGCGCAACGCCGGAAAATCAAAGACGCTGGGCCGTCTCCGTCGCGGAGAAACAGCGTGACCTGAATTGTCGAATAATTCGGGAATGCACTAACGAATTGTATTGACTCAAGGAAGGATGTAAATTCGTAATACAATTCCCTCGTCCTTGTCCGCATTTCATTAATGAATCCCCGGAGGGAACTTTAATTGTCCAACGTAGGACAAGCTACGTAATCGAGTAAGATTATTTGAAACGCCAAGGTCGATTAAAGAATTATCCTCCTTAGGCGCTGAAAAGTGGCAGAACGAGTTACGATGCCAGAGGAAATGTTCCTTTGTTCGCGAGACTTTTCCATCCGCCGCTTATCCTGCCGAGAAAAATAAAATACTAACGGTTCCCGCGGGATGACAGGCACGGCAACCTTTCCAACACTTTCAAGATTAGAGATAACTACGAACGGATGAAGAGAGAATCGCGAGAAAGCCTTTTTATGAATCGTTATTTGTTCATCCCCGGCCAAGTGCAGTGGTGGAATTCGAGGTAGAACTCGGGAACAAAATGCAGTTTTATTGGGAAATTGCAGAAAACGCAACGAACGCGTGACTGTTGGGAACAGTCGCGTTCGAAGCCAACAACGATTCGTCGACCAAGGTTCGTTCTACCCGCGGCGATACTCGATTAATCAAAGAACAATCGACCGACCACGGGGCGTCGGTATTCCATTATTCCGACTCGCAGGTTCAACGAAATTCGCGCTTTCCATTAGCATCCTCAGCGACACAGTTTCGTCGATTCTCGTTTCACGTCACTACCATTTAAACCATCTTTCCTTTTTTGCCTTTCCACCTGCCGACACACACAGCGACACATAAAGTTTACGACTTTCAATTAGCCGCTCAATTCAGTTAACCGCGTTTCGGTTCAACTGAACCATAAACGACGATTTATAATTAACAGTCAGCGAGCGGCAAACATTAGCCGTTCCTGCATAATTCTTCGGCAAACACGCACGAGCAACCGAAAGCCGATCGGTCGGAAGGGCAAACCTCGAAGATTAAGTATCATGGTAACTGACGATTATCGTAGATTTCGGACAGTGAGGGAAATTAAGCGGACCTGACCCGTCCGTGTTTGTAGCGATGGCCGAAATCGACGAGACATACGTCACGAAAATGAGATTTGCCGATTAAACAAGGCCAACTCCCACAGAGCTTACTTTATCGCATACAAGCAATTCGGAACAGCAATATCTGTTGGACGATTACGGCTGTTGTCATTCAACATGCAAGGATATGAATCGGTCCACTAACTTCAGCGACACGAATTTACCGCAGGGACTAAAATAATCAGTCGTAAATGAACCCTGCCTTATCTCCGGAATTGTTTAATCAAAATAACTGCCGTGAATTCGCCGCTTGTCTGTCGCGGTGATCGCACGCAGTTTATCTTTGTGTCATTCTGAAAACACGGGACTTCGCGTAAAGCGCTAATTTCCTGGAGTTTCTTGAAATTCGGCAGAAAATCCACTGGGGACCGGTGAACAACGTTCCGAGCTTTGAATCAACAGCAGCGTTGTTGGTAAATGGAGCTTGACGAGACTCGTTGCTAATACTCGCCAGTCGACAGCTCTGCTTGTGTTTAGAACTCTCGAGCGCTCGGTTAACAGAGGCTAATGCCACAGTAACGTCATGTTTTCGGTTAACCAGTGTCGCTTCTGGAATATTACTTTGATTGCACAAATATCGCGGAACCGAAAATAACAGAGGCTCAACCGAAGCGAAACGACAGATTGATATGAAAAGATCCCGACAAGAAAATTCGAGATAATACCATACCGGAGAATGGAAGAGACGCGTTCGATTAAAGCCGATCGTTCGAGGAATTTGTATCGCTCGGAACAATGCGAATAGCTGTGCGGTGAAACTTGAATGGCGATCTAATGAAAATTCACGGAATATCGAATCCTCCGCCGACAAAGAAAACGATCGTCTGCGGTGGATTTGAGGAAGCAACGTGGAATGCAGGGTGCATAAACGGCCCCTTCGAAGCTCGGTTAGCGCTTCAACACCGTCAGAAGCTTTTCCCGCCGTTCGGTCGAAGCATGCTCCGACGGTAACCTTGTCCCGATTGTCAGTTATTAGGTATGTCCGACGCCGAGAACGTTGATTACACTACGAGGGACGACACAAAGTGTTCCTTTGAACGTAGACACGCTTATTCCACAACTAACGTGCAACCACGTTGTTTGCCCTCTCCCTCGGCAATCTGCATTCTCGAGAAACACATGACAGGGAAACTTTTTCTTCCACGCAATTTAAACTTCAAGTGGCTAATGAAGTCGTATGTGCTATTGCTATTTGTAATTAATCCAATTAAGACAACTCCATTTTTTGTAGAATATTGTACCAACAAGTAGTAGATCCCTTTCATATGGCAGACTAGTATCTCGCTGAGGTGCAATGATAATCGCATTAAATGCTTTTTCATTCAGCAAACGCGACGCAGTAATTTCCAAGGCAGCCAATTCATTTCGAGCCGCTAGCAAACGCCATTTACAAATGCGATAAACTAATGAAGAGTAGATCGAATCACGACTAATAACGCGTACTTGTTGCCTCGTAATTTCCATAATGTTTCGGCGCAATCTCGCTACACAATGGTTAAAATTGCCTTCGTAAATGAATTGATCGATGTATCCTAATTGTTCATCGTGGTAGCACGGCTTTGAATTCCAATATCGCGTGGGAACGAGCGAAAAAAATGGCCGGCTGACCGGGAAATTATTCGCACGGCACGTAAACGTAGGCATGTGGTGTCGGCCAGTTGCGACGGCCAATCTACGTGACGAACGTGCACGGTCCGAGGCCAGACAGCGTAAACACGAAATCCAGGAATTCTTGGTGCAAGCATTGCTGCTACTGTTCACCGTAAGATCGCACGTTTCTCGTTCTGTTGTAAAATTCGTTGTGCAAGGACCGGAAGGAAATTCACTACCTTTGAAAAATTAGCGCTCTGCGAAAGTGTCCAATGCGACGATCGACCAAACTAAGGGGAGGGTGGAGGGTGGAGGGTGGAGGGTGGAGGGTAGAGGGTAGAGGGTAGAGGGTAGAGGATGGACGGACTGGCTGGAACTCGGCGACAGTAGCTCGTCGGTGAAATATGGACGAACCGTACGGTAGGTAGGAAGGGTGGTTGAGGGTTGCTGAGGCTGCACCTTGGAGGTACGGGGGCCCTAAGCGATTGTCGGCTCGTAAATCGACCTTCGACGGTTACCCCCACCCCCCTCCTCCCGTCTACCTTGGCCGTCCAGCCGGGAGGACACGTAGCAGGGATACCCGCGGTTTCAATCCACATGGACGACCGTTGCATCCGGCCAGCTCGACGTCTGCCGACGGCCGGAATCCTTGAATGAAATCCTCCCGAGTACCCAGACTCCCAGTACACTCGTGAGGCCCTCCCCTCTTGTCCCTCCACGTCCACGTAGCCTGCCATCGATCCACTCGAGAGACCGGAGGAGCTTGTAGCTAGTCAAGAGCGTTGGAAGAAGAAAAAAGGGGAACTAGTCGAGCCGTCTACGGATTGCTTACTAAAGGAACCTTGGAAAGGCAAACACGGACGGACGGACAGATGTCTTGGAGGATGAACCACTCGACTTCCTCCCGCAAATCAATTGCGCTTGCGGTCAAGAACCCCCGTGATGGCTACGAGGATGGGGGAACCGGGCGAGCTTTCGATAAAGTCCTCGTGCGAGAACGGTAGCGTCAAGGGTGGGACACTCGAGTGGCTTAAGCAAGAATTGCGTATAAAGGGAAGACGTGAACGGGGTGGACGATCAAGGGGGCGAATTTCCCGATGATTTCGGGGCTGAACGTGACCGGCACGGACAGCACGCGAGTTGATCGCCAAGAGTACATACATATGCGGCTTTATATCGGTATCGTTGCATATCGGGTAACACAGGTGCACGTAGCACTTGGCAAGGCGGAGCACATCCTGTTCCTTCGAAGCCCACGTCGCAAGATACACCTAAGGGAACGGGGGTCGAAAGCAAGGAGGGGGGGGGGGGCCAAGGCGTTGGTCGGTGCAGGTCTCCCGAGCTTTCCCGATCGCGTAGGTAAAGGCGGGGTGGAGGGGCACGGAGGAAGATAGAGAGGGCTGCGTATCTGTACGATACCGACACCCCATTCCTAGGGAATTTATGAGCGAAGTACCTGCCAGATAGTCGGCCCCGTACATCTCGGGGAAGCGTTAGAATTTGCGACCGGTTACACGCACACTCCTACGTTTACCCCGTCCTTTACCCCTTGGTACGAGTCGTTCTTTCCTCGTAGGTTTCACTCTCGTTGGACCGATGGCTTCGGTAACAAGCGAATCGACGCGGGGAACTTATTAAACCGCGGCCGTTGGAAACTGCCGTGGACATTGTCGGTATATATTTTCGAAGCGTTTAAAAGCCAAGGAAATTGTCAGCGACCGAAGGATGGCCATACGGTGCTTTCCATGCGTAGTCTATTTAAATGGCAACAGAAACGTATCGACTAGTTTTATCCGAGCGGCATTGTATCCGTGACAAAGAGCCGAGGTAACAATGGCAGCGACGATTCGCGTCATTTCCACGCACGTGACTCCTCCGGGGGGAGACTTTACGACCCCCGCAGGAGTAATAACGCGACTTCTTCTACCACGAGCCGCCAGTAACTTGTGCATCCAAACAGCAGACTCGCAAACCCTTTGCCGCCGAAAATCGGCCAACTTAGAACCGAACGACGCAAGGACCAAGTCTCCGCGAGCAAAACCACCGACCTAAATACGCCGACGTAATACGGCTGAATACACGGGCCAATGTGAATAGCGAAAGTTCGTATTAACTCCGGTAATTACCGTGGGAACCATGAACAGGGCGGCTGCGCGTTAGAAATATTACAACAGTTACTAAATTTTCCCTTCACCTGCACGAAATAAAACGAGAAAGTTCGCTGTACTCTCGCATTTTACCCCGGTCAACTGCGGAGTCTCGTACTTTTCAGCGGACTCCTAAAAAAACCTTTCCCGCAGGTGTAATTAAGGGGTCTTGAAAACGGTAGAAATTACCAACGCGTTATTCGGGTGATCGTGAATTCTTTTTGCGTCGATGGGTCTTTGGAAAGTGACAAATATCAGATCTTCGGCCGAGATTACGGCGCTTATGCATTTTCCAGGGGTGCATAAAGACGTCCGTGTGTTCAATGATCCTGCAGAGGGGGAGGAAACTGAGGGGAGACGGGAGAGCCGGTCCTCTGAGGAAAGATTCATGGCCGGCATTATTCACAAACGATTTAGCGCCGGAATAATGAATACAGCGATCTATGCGGCGCCCTCAGGTGGGCGGAAGGGAAAGGGGAAGAGCGTGGAAGATGCGGCAAAAGCGAAAGCACGTTCCACACCCTCCCGTGAATATCCTTTACCACGCTTCGTCCACCCTCGAGCAAAAGAGCCATCGGAAGAAGCGTGTTTACTCTTCCGGCTGGAAAAAGACAGACGAGAAATAGCAGTGCCGTTCCTTCGCTAAAGACGACAAATAAGAAAGTTTCAGAGAGCGGAGAGCGAGAACGAGGTCTACTATTCGGAAATTTGGCCAAGGAAAGGTCGCCATCGGGGAAATAACGAAGAAAGGTCCATTATACCCGGCCTCAAAAGAACGAAATCCTCGGTCTTTCAACGTGGCATGAGAAAAAATGCGGGTTATGGAGAGTCTTTGGAAAGCAGTTCCATTGCAGCTGGAGAAAGAGTCGTCTTTTGTAGGAGCATCGAGCGACATGCATCTCACGCGGAATTATTCGACTGGAATGGCGTTCTCCTACGTGTTTCTTCGGCGGAGGAGGTACGAGGCAATGGATACATCGATCTTCCTCGCGATCGGACGGTTCGATAAAGTCAGCGGGACGGTAAAGCCCCGTGAGAGACGGATCCGAAACCGCCACTGCGAGGATTTGTTCCCAGTCAGCCGTCGGGCATAAATCAAACGGCGCTATCGCGCGAATTTCACGCGAGTGTCCGCACTCTCGGCCCGGCTGTTTCATCCGTCCGAATTAGCATACATTCTCCCGGAGGCTACTCCGCCGCGGAGTTGTCCGCCCGGCCAAACTTGCCCAAGTTTCGCAGTTGAAGATACGCCGTAGTTACTCCCCGAGTAGTTACAAAGTGCAGGGAAAAAGTATAGTACGCGGATCAGCGCGGATGAATTTTCAACTATGCAAATCCGCAAGTACGGGGGCTAAGACCGTGACGGTCCGGCGCACGGGGGTTTGAAAAATCTTGCTGCAATGGAACAACGTCCGCGGGGAACACGGGGCTTTTCATCAAAGAGTCGAAGAATCATGTGCTCGGCTAACAAGGAGCTGTGGAATTACCTCCGGCGGATATTTCCAAGCGCGGTGGATCGATTTCACGAGGAAATTTCGAGCAGACTCGTCTGCGAACATAGTCCCGCACGTTTCCCTGGCTGCTCGTAAATGAATCAGCCTCACGGCGGGCCACGAATAAAAACCTCCAAAGCCATAAAGCATGAATAACGTCTGAGCCAGCGGCAACGACGCCCGGACTCCACGCACAAGAAGAAATATTCCCACTCGGACGGCGCGCGTCTCGGAAGCTGACGTTGAGCTATTATTTTGCATTAGGCAAGACGCGCCGGCCCAAGTCACGGACGTATAAACCTGGGAAAATATTTTTGGCCAACCTGCGCAATGGAAAGCTCGGGACTTTGCCATTGCCGATTTAACATGGACCTAACGAAATTACGGCTTGAGCGTGGTACCTTAAAAAGGATGAAGAAAAAATGCCGACCAGAGTGGCCATGAAGAATCTCTTGGAATCGCGTGCACGTCGACGGTGTCGGTAAACGCCAGTGTATTGTCTCCGGCGAGTGGTTTACGAGCGACGCGAGGATCCTTTTTTCTCTCGACAGAACTATAAAGCATCGGCCGGTCGCTGTGCGTCGCGAAGAAAAGCCAGGAAGAAAGGCAGAACGACGAGCTCCAGGGATAAGGAAGAAAGGCCACGGGAGGGGGAAGTACCAGCGGGCAAGGGGTGAGATAAGAGGTAAAGGGGATTATATCCGTGGTCGGCGAGGTTCTCCTTCTGCCGTCGAGTTCCACTGACACTGACGTATACTACACGCACACCCTGCGCCGTTGGATCTTAAATTGTTTCCAAGTAAATGGCGTAAGAGGACCGTGCCTGGCAAATTGCATCCACGGCACTTTAGGGCGATCCTCCCCACACCTCTTCGATAACCCTTCTCCCTCCTTTCTAGCTGGCCCTTGGCTTTTCCACTCCTTCTGACAATTTATTTTGCCACTAACTCCCCGCTGACGGTGGCATGCTTTTCTTTGCTTTAATCCACAGAGAACGTGCGGAGAAAGCAACCGACGAGTATCATCGACACCTACATATGGTGGGAAAGCTTGCTCTTTAAAACTCGTACAAGATCTCTTTACGGACAGGACGTAAACACGATAAATTCCATGCTCCAGCGCCGTGTGGAAGGTTTTAACTCGGCGTTAAGCTAGCACGATTTCATAAGTCTCGCAAGGGTAATGGAACGAATTGTAAAAGAGGGCCGCGCAGAATCATTGAAACTGGATCGTCGGCTTGAAAAAGCACATTCGTTAGAGGAGACACGCGAAAGACATTTTCCGTGTGGTCTGGCCAAGTTATTTGCCATACGAGCCCTGCCATTGTTATTTCCGTTCCTCCCCGCTATTATTCTTTTCCTTCTGCCAGACAAAAGAGGAAACGACGACGAACGGCAGGGACGGGAGGGGAGTGCTCCGCCTCATTTCCGGTTTCTCGCGAACGAGCGACGGTTGAATGTTGGCGGTAACTCGGCTGCATCGACGATGCGCTGCCGCAGTGCATTGCGGAAACCGTTCCTCCGGCACCTCCCCGCCGAGCGAGGAGTTCGTTCCACTTTTCTCTCGCTTCCTCTCGTTCCATTGGTCCTCCCACGTCGCGGCGATGTCTATGATTTACGTGTAATCCCGTCGGTGCCATTTACACTCTCTTGACGACTAATCCGGCGCAGTGATGCAGTGCGGCGATGGATCCTCGATGGATCTTCCCCCCTACCCCTCCTCCCACTCTCTCTCTCCCTCTCTCTCTCTCTCTGTCTTTTCTTCCCTCGACCATTCACGCACTCCGCCTCTTTTCGCCTTGGCCGGCCAACCTCGGGCTTGATCTCTGCCCCCTTGCTTGCCCCCCCCTGTCAACTTCCTCCTTCCCCACTAACGTCTTCCTTCCTCTCCATCACGCGCTCTCTGCGTCACCCACGCCCTTAACTGCTGCAACGAGCCGGTGAGTAACGTGTACATGCGACGGCCAGGTAACTGGTGACCCGGTCGGGTTCATATAAGCCTACACTTTGCGTCGCGCCCCGTGCTTTATGGCCGACGGGGGTATTGTCATGAGACTCTCCGGTGCGGGGAGGAGGGGGAAAACGGTCGCCCACGGGACCTCCGTGCGACATGACAGCCGAGAAGGGAACTCCGGGAATTATTGCAGCCTACACGTCCGCGTCGAGGAGCGAAATTCTCCAATTAACGCGAGTCCTCGAGTCATTGGCTGGCTGGAATTCCACGCGAAAAATATTACAAGACTACGCGAGGAGAAGGGAAGGGAAGTAAACGCGGTTCGAATAAGCCCGAATTACGGGCACGTAAACTAGATGATACAGACAGCAGGAAGCCCGAAATGCCCTCTATAAAGCACTCTCCAACGAATGTCCAACGAAACGGGATATACCGAGGAAAAAACGGTCGATCAATGGCTGCGCAGAGATTTCAGATAAAAGTGTAGCATGGAGCGTGCTTCTGGCGGGGCAAGTTTGCTAGTCAATGAGGTTGTTTGTTCGACGTGATGGCCGATACGAAACGCCCTGAATAGCAATATCTGAGTTACTGCCTCACGCGTCATTACGTGGAGCGTCGTCAAGTAGAAGACATTGAAGAAAATCGCTACGAAGGGGAGTAATCGATTGAGCGATATTCAATCGTTACCTATCGCTTCACTCTCCAAAGTTATGGCCCGTGGTCATTTTATTCCAACGTTGCAGAGCGAATATTCCTCACGGAAAGCACGTACTTCGCAACGATTCAATGATCAATCGGGGGTGAAGGTATTCCCCGTTACCGTTTTCCAGTAGCGCATCGATAACGTCGGAACACTGTCCAGACAGATATTATCCACCTGCATATTACGGTGATTGAAGGGCTTGAAAGTTGCCGCGATGCTGAGTGAATCAGCTAAAAACGAAATCGTTGAATCGCGGGTAAACGTAACTCGCCGAGGAGTTATCGAGGAAGTAAAAGGCGGATGGTGTAGATCAACGGACTCAGGGTTCAAGTCTACTTTGGACATGGACGTGATCTTCTCGGGAAGGGATCACGGGAGGAATTTGACATCTGGCAATTTTCTTCGACGACCTCGGCAAGCTTCGTCTCCACTGGCTACGACGAAACTCAACGTCACGTTCTTGCGCTTAGGCTCCTGCGGAGCTCGATTCCTGACTTTCCTGCTCGAGGAACAATGCGATGCAATATGTATCTTTCCATCTGCTTTTACGAGCGTGGCTCGACGAGTGCCGGGAGAAAAGCTACGTTCCTACACCGACGTGAAATGAAACAAGGGATTACGTTCGACGAAGGACGTACAGGGACATCTCCAAGCGCACCGTTGAAGAATTAGCGAAATTGTCCATTTATATCAGCGGCCTCTGTGCGTTGCGATGGGTAAATGTAATAGAAATTTTCTGGGTAATACCTGCGTGTGTTTTTACGGCACGTAGAGTGTAGGTAGCATCGATGTTGATTTTCTCGCTTTCGACGTAGTGCTCGCACTCACCTGCAACAGAAGAAAGGAGCTGGGTTAATAGAAGCGGGATTAATTGGACACGAAGGAAAAACAGAATGAAAGTTTGCGAGAATAACGAAGCGGAGATGCAAGCTCTCGATTCATCGAGTACAATTCATCCGTGACCGAGTTTCGCGGCTGAGATAAAGTTGTTCATCGAAGGATTTCAACGCTGCGGATGGATAAGACGTTATATCCGCCGGCGGGGTAATAAGATCCCCGCCTCACCGCGCCTGTCACGGAAATAACCGGCTGGACTGTCGGGGAAATGCGGTCCGGCCGATTCATTGTTTTTTTAATTGCCTTTACTCGTAGCCAGTAAAGCGTAGAAAGCCATTTCTCCGTTATTATGCGACCTCGCCGCTATTTATTTTCATTTTCGCATCCTCGGGGCTGAGCCCGTTGCCGCAAAATCATATCTGTCACGCGTGCCTTGGAACGAATGAAAAATAACCTTCTGCGTCCGCCCTTTGCCAGTCATCGTGACGACCACTCTCAACGACGGGGAAGATTGAAACCGACGGACCGTTGACAACTCGATCAAATTTCACGACTCGAAAGCCCGGCTCTCGAGGACACAGATTTTACGTTTCTCGGGGTAGGGAAATTGAAAATAAGCCGGATACCAATGGCAAATGAGAATCGATATCCCGGAGTGGGCATTATTCTAATTTCCAGGGGGCGGGGCTGGTTGTGTAGAAAGTTGAGCGGGAAACCGTGGGTCTGCAAACTTTCCGCAGAGTTTTGTTTCCGTGAATTTCAAAGTTCGACGAATCGCCGCGACCCTTCGGCATTCTCAACGAGGATCACATAGAGAAACGAGGAAATCGTTCGGAGCCTAACACTTGCCCCGAGGACGAAGAAAAACAAAAAGATACCGGCAGAGTAGGAACCTACGGAAAACTTTACGGTTCGCCATTGTTCTCGGCCGACTCTATACACGGCCGGATCGTTATTCCTACGGAATGGAACTTTTACTCGACGTCCCTGAGCTTAAACATTGTGACAACATCCCCGATTTCCACTCTTCCTGGCCTTCATTCAGACACGACCTTCCTCTTTCATCCAGTATCCTCTGACATATATAATACGGAAAATAAAGGGACGAAAGAAGATGAGAATTTGATTTGTAGAATTATTGAGACAGCACTGTGCGTGGATGAGAGCAAAGTAAGTAAGATTTCAACGAAAAGGGAATATATCGGGAGACAGTGGAACACGGGAAAAGGAACAGGGAGGGGACCATTGTGCTTTTGTAAGCACAGAACCGAAAATTAGTCGAGGAAAAGGGCAGCCCTGGAGGCCGAGGCAAGGTTCCCTCGTTTGCAGTAGATACAGACTCCTTAGTCAGACACACGCAGTAAGCAGTTAGCCGGCTTGAAATTGTACGCGAGGATGACAAAAACCTCGAGAAAATGGGACAAAGGAAAAGATTACAGGAACGAGAAAGTAAAGCCGCGGTGCCGGTAAAACAAGGAAATTGAGTACGATTCTAGATATTTTTTACAATAGTTCCAATTCACGTGGGAAGAATACTTGTACATACCTTTGTATTACTTATGCAAGTCTTATCAGCGTACCAGTTACCACGACGAGTAAATTAAAACTCTCGAGATAAATCCGGCCCGGAAAGTTTTGCATCCCGGCGAGCTCGGGGAAAAAAGTCAAGGTAAAAATTTAAGGAGCGTCCGAGGAATTTTAAAGGCCTCCAAGGAGAACATCGAGATGGGACAGCGGAGCTTTTGTAAAAGCAACGCTGAGCCGGTAATATAATCAAGGAACCGTTCCTCAAAGGTGACGTCGCGAGGAAATAAATTTCCTCCATCTATTTGCGGGGTGGCCAAAAAGCCGAGACAGAAGCGAAAAGAGTGAAGCCAACGAAACCGAGCGCTGAAAAGCTTAGTGTTTTTCATCCGGTAGATCCACTTTATGAGAAAAAAGAATAAAGAAAAATCGCCGCTCGTACAATGCGCAGGAGCACTCTCGCTCGCTTCCCGCCGTTATTCCCTTACACCTATCAGTCAGAGATTTGTCAAAGTTAAGACAAAAGGGAGGATGAGTACGGCGCTTCGTTACATGTCTCAACCTTAACTAATCGATTCTTATTTACGCTCTTTCCTTCATCCGTCAGGCGAAAGCATCGAGAAGAATGATAACTCCAACAGAATGATAAATGAGTTGAAACTAAACTTGGAGAAAGAATCTCCCCCACTTGGATCACTCGATTTGTCCCGATTCTATTGGCGTGGGCGGGGACTTGAAGGAATCGAAATGGTAAGAACACGAGCGTTGATTAGATCTCTCGTGGAATCGAGTGGATAGGACGATACACGGTTTTCTCCGAGAAATCTTCCGCTATCGACTTTCAGTTCGGTCATTGTTCCTGCCGAGAGCATTGTCTACATGTATATGTTGCGTCGGCTCGATAGCTCGGGAATCGGGATACAGGGGGTAAGTAACGATTGGCCGCAATAAAACTGAAATCGGAGGAAGCATGGAAGGAAAGCGTCGATTGGCAGAGCGATAGGTACCGTCCTTGAGAATAAAATGAAAACACCTGGATGTTTCGCGCGGAACGATCGGCACGAATTTGTCATCCTCTCTGTATTTCTAGAAGGTCTAGCGAATCGTCGAGTTAGGCGGATCCTCGGCAAGCGAAATGGAAGGACTTACGTCAGCCCGCTAGAAATAATAACGGTTCTTTCCTCTCGCTCAGTGCGAGATAATAGGTTGGACATTGTTAGGCGAAACTTTGAATCAGCGCGGTCCAGATGCGCCCTCGGTACGCTCAACGGCCTGCGGAGCGTGTCCGTGACACAATAACTCGCGGACGGAGAGGATCACGAGGTGGCCGAAGGGGTGGAGGGGCGAGCAGGAAGAGGGAGGCAACAACGGAGCACCTTGCCTCGGCGTGTTTATTTCTGAACAGGCTGCCGGTCGACGTCACGGGATGACCAGAATAGCGAGCGTCTACGTCACGCCTGGGTAACCCCCAACGAATTTCTCGGCCGAAGAGAGAAGGAAAGAGGAAGCTCGAGGAGCAGCGAGACCGCGACGACCAATGGAAAGGAAGGGGAAAATGAGAAGGTGATGAAGAGAACGAAGGAACGTCAGCTGTTCTATGCACCGGCCAAGATATATAGTACTGAGACAATGCATGAAAATAAAACAAAGCACAACCCACGCGAACCGTAAGAACGGTGAATCACGTTCTCCGTCACTGGGCAATAGGATTTCGTAAGGGAGTCAGAGGGTAGAGTTAAAAAAAGGCTGACGAGTGGGGAAAAAAAATGAAGAGCGGAGACAGGGTCGAGACGAGATCAGCTGTTCCGCGTGTCTCGGAGGATTTCGCGACGACCACGTGATGGCTTGCATCAATTGCAACGCTGGCCAAGTTTTTGCCGATCCACGCGTCGAACTCTGTCTGGGATGGCGCGGGATCGTCTGCCGCGACTCTCCTTATAGACTCGAAAATATATAAATTTATCTACGCGCGCGCGCGCGCGCGCGCGAGCACTCGAATCGAAGATATACGTATGGATGAATTCGACTCGATATACACCGACCGCGGCTCGTAAATATTTCCAAGTACGTCGTTTCACGGTTTAAAAGGTTTACGCCGGGGGATATAAAAATCGAGAGCGTCGATTCGTTGGGCAATAGGAGAGCCGTGGAGAAAAATGGGCTATTATAGTTTTACAGAGGAGTCGGAGGGTCGTCGATGGAATCGTACATCGCGACGTCGTACCTGCGCCTTCCGGAAAGAGCGCAATAAACTGCAGAAGTTGAGCGTCGGGAATGTCCCCCGATTTGCCGGATTAATGAAGAAATTCCGAAGGGGCGCGAACCTCGAGACGCCGGGACATTTTTCGACCTTAAATACCCGAGAGAAATTCAATCGACCGTTCGTCGCCGTCGCCGAGGACGACGATTACCCGGTAAACTCTTGCTCGATTTTCACCTTCTTCCTGCTCGTCTGCTCCCCTCCTTCTGCCCTCGCGCCCCGTCTTTTTTCTCCGGCCAGAACCCCGAGAAAAATCCCCACAACGAATCCCCATTTTTTTCCTTAGACTCACTCCTATTCCACTGCCGGGAGGAAGAGACGACACACAGGCCGTTTTGTCGTGGAAAAAACCTTTCCGACCGCCTGAGCAAAGCTCCGTACTTTCGACGGGGACTTCAAGCTTCAGTCGCGGTCGTTCTCTTTTGTAAATCCGGAACTCCGCTTTCTATACCGTTTTCTTAGCGGTCTCGGAATCTCGTGTTTTCGCGCAAGGAAAAAAGGGTACGTTGTCATGCGTTCCTTTGATTTTTACGTTGGAGAGTTGACCATTTTGTAATGGATCTCTTCCATGAGCCGAGGGAAAGCGCAAACGTAACGGGGCATCTGTCCCCATGTTTAAAAGCTAAAAAGCATTCGGAAGTTCAGCATGACTAATCTTAGTTACCGGACTAGTGCAACGTATCCCCGTGGAAATATGAGCGCGCAAGGGAAATTTATAGGGCCAGGCTAATTCTCTAACGTGTAGGAACTGTCGTTAACTACCGCGCGTTATGAAACTCATCAATAAACACGCGGAAACTTGAAATAGCCGCGATTCCATTACGACGCTGTCGGAATGATTAAATTTAACTTGGCGAAACTCGGGTTTAACTCCGACGCCGAGGCGACACATCGGAAAGTTGGCCCAAGGAAATAAGAACTGTCCGTTACGCTTTACCTATTAACCTCTGTAGTGGGGAACTTGGTTGTCTAGAAAGAAACACGGTTTGTTACCTCGTCGGCCTGAGTCCCTGCCAAAATACTTTAATTTACGTAACGTCATGTATGTCCACTAACGAGACCGCCATTATTTTACCCGACGCATCATGCCAAAACGAAAAAGGTCAAAAATTGGAGTCGTCGAAACGATTCGGCTTGTCTTGTGCAAATTCAGATCGTTTCGAGATCACGAAGAATGTACCTATTCACCTCGTCCTTCGGCGCAGGGGCATTGAATGTTAGCCCTGAGTAATGACAATGCTAAAGGCAAAGACACGCGAGAATTTCGCAGGTCCGTAGAATGGTGGCTCGCGTTGGCGGTTCGCTAAATACAGCTTTGTCCGTCCAATCGACATGCTTTATCGACCTACAGATTTACGACTAGGCTCGGCCCGTTCGCGTTCCTTTGCTCTTCCCTTCGACAATTCACGGACGGGGCCGAACACGTGGCTAACGAATCTGCGAAACCTCGACCTATCCGCATAAATCAGGGTGCCAAAGGCCACCTATCTGTGCGCTCGCATAACCCACAACAATCAGCCGATTCTGGCCCTAACCGTCGGCTCGTTAATCTAACAATCAGCCCAGAAGGGCCTAATAATTATCGTTACGGTCGCTGAGAAACAACGGAACAATCGTTCGTCCTCGAAATACCCGTGGAATAATTGGGATACGTGAGAGGCAAATTTATCGGGCAATAAAACAAATTTGAGGAAACCGATATACCTTTTACGGTCTTCTCTGATGGAAGATCAGTGTACTTCGTCATTAGTCCACGGTGTACCAGGTACATAATGGTCCACATGATGGATATCACTGGCAGCCACATTTCAGGATAAAAGAGCCCGACCCAACGCGAAACTCGGCAAATAATCGTGAGATTTATGCGCTTGTGTGCCGTAGTAAAGCGAAAACAAGAGATCATCGACCGCGCTGAACAGACGGTATCTCGACTGACCGACGTGTCTGTAAAATTCTAACCCCGATATATTAGACTCATGGGTGTATCTATAGACACTCTCGTCATGTGCAAAGTCACGTTAGAGTCACATTTTTTTACACGAGGGGAATGTCTCGTTGCGTCATAGTGAATACGCAATGAGTTTTCTATGGATCGCCGGTGGTTTCCGCAGCTAAGGTCTTTAGGAACTTTCAAACCCTTTCGAGCGGGTTCATGCGATTCCCAGGAGCTCTCTGTTCATCGAACAAGGCTTTTCCCCTTTCTATCGATGGCGTAACCAGCGCGTTCTTTCACTCCCGCTGGCAATACGAGTCGAGGTCCAGGCCGATGCCGATGTACGTATATATTTCCGCATTTAGAGACGACAATGGTCCACCTTGGCGGTCGGCCAAATATCGTTCCTATTTATTTGTCAGGGCTGCACGTGGTGTCCATTTCCCTGTCGACGACACGCGACACGAAGGGGTGGGGGAACGCGCAGTCGATGCTCGTACACGGTGAACTCGACGAGACTGCTGGAAGTCCACTTCCGCCCCAAACGAATATTCGCCCGGTATTTTCGGGGCGATAATGCGCGAAGTTCCGCCCTAATGGGGTAGACAGGTAGCGAGGAAAAAGAGGAGCAGCCGCCGCCAGTTGATTCGCGATACGACTGCTCGATCGAAAACTAAATTTATCCTTTTCGGCCGCGGCCTACATGGCGCGCGACACGCGTGTTACGTGTGCACGCGTGTCTGCATGCGGGTACGGGCCTAGACAAATAGGGGGAAGAGAGGGGGGCAGAGAACGACGATCGAAGACGGATGTGACGGACGGGGGCGGAGAAACGCGTCAATTGACGTCAAGGCACAGGTATTCCACCGACGATACCCGAGATCCTATCGATTCTTAACGGCAGCGTTCCAGCGCTCGTTAGAGCCAAATATATCGAGCCCTCGCGTAGAAACCGACGAGCGAATTCCACGCTCACCGAATGTAAGGCGCTTAAGCCGTAAAGTCGACAAACCGGAAATGCTGTAACTCTGAAACCGCGATGCAAGTTCCCAGCGTGTGCCAAATTCTCGACCAACGTCCCACAAACTCCGTCCATTTCGGTCAGAAATTCTAAACAGTGTGACGCAGAAGCCGCGAGGAAATTTCGTCGAACATTAACAAATCGGTGGGAAATCGATAATGGACGGTGTAGATGATAATTATCTTCGGGCGCAATCGTAAGTTTGCGTATCGTCGATTTCGAAGGGACCATTTGGTAGGCGAGTGTCATCAACGTTAATTATCGAATCTCTTCAGCAACCGGTGCCATTTCCCTCTCGAAGCACGCGTTAAAGCTTTCTGCATCTCCCTTCACGTCCCTCGTGCGCAATTAGGTTTGCGATTAGAACACGTCGTGGGTAATATCTGCTGCATGAATAATTCTATCGACTCCGTCGGCCATGGCTCGACATTAATCGGTACGAAGCCATCCGCGGTGCCGAGAACACTGTCCATTAGTGTTTCTGGGATGATCCAACCAAACTTGATGAGCGTCCGAGCGTACGTGGCCGGTAGAACAGGCCGCATAACGATCTGCTATATATGCAACAAGAAATTCGACAGAAGTTTCCAGCGAAATTCAAGGGATCCAATATCCCAGCAAATCGTCAAAGGAAATCGTACGAGAAGGGACTGCGGTGCACTGTAAAAGGATGCCCATGAATAATGGATATAACAAAACTATGTTGTTGGCCGTGTTATGTGGGTGAGATGACAAAAATCTTTAACACGAATTCCGTGGACGTTCAAAGTGTCCTCGACGGAAATTCGAAGCCACCGATCGATCCTGATCAAAGAGCCGAGTTCCGTAAAGTGGGGTCGTTTTATCAAGCGCAACGAACCAGGTACTATGAAAGGTAAAGCATCAGCGCGTTTACCATGCAGCGCTACAAACGGGAGTGTCTCGACCTCAATGCAGCACACTGGTTCGTTTCGATCATCCTCTCCAACTGGTTTCTTCGAGAACTTCGGGAGGAACCTCTCGCCATCTCGACGCCGAAAAACTATCCCTTCCGGTCGCGACTTCGTACTTTGAGAAGCTACTTTGTTATTCCGCGGGCGTATGTCGAGCCCCTTTCGTAATTTCTCTCGGGCCTCGCACAACCACGGAACATCTCTCCAGACGGCCACTATATTCCTACGAGCGGAGGTGGAAGTCGGGCGAAGTTTAACCGCAACACGAGCCAATCATGTGTAAAGACTCCATTGTCAAAGTTTGGCTAAATTGCAGGCCGACACAGGGAAGTTCAGTTACGCAAAATGAACGCATAATTCTATGAAAAATTTCAGATCAATTTGATAGTAGGCTAAGAAAAAATGGTAAAATTCAGGAAGTAATGATGGAACACTGGTGGAAATCGTCGCTGGTGATTCATTGGCCTATTCATGTAGGTATAAAATGGTCGGTACTGTATGTACACGCTGCGGCATGCACGGGCAAAGCACAGCAAACCATAATGAACAATGTCCGGCATGCTAACGCTAATCGCCGATAATAAATTGCCTAGCGAGACCATGCCGGTGGAATAAAGGAAAACGGGAAGAACGGAAACAAGGACAACGAACGTACTTGGCACAGCGAACGTTAACGAACTCGGTTTATCCCCGCCAGGGGCTGCCCGTAGAATCCAATGAAATGAAATATCCGCGAACTCTGCACGCAAAACCCACCGGCGAATTGTTTTGGCTGCACTTCCAAGCCGCCTGCAGGTGCACCTGCAGCGACTATCCCCAAATAAACTGTCCGTGCCATGACAGGCGTTTAATTTAAAGCACGGACCTTCCATTAACTTTCTTTCGCTGAATTTGTACAATAGGCGCAGCAGTAACGAATCATATGTGGCTCGAGTCGGGAGGAAGAATGTGCGGACGAAGGTGGAAGATGGAGAGAGAGAAATGGGAGGAGCGTAAGATAAAGAGGAAACCAATATTCGTAGGTGAATGCCGAGGTTCGGTGTCACGGCAAGCGGTTTTGAGAAGAGGAGCTCACAGCTCTCGCCCCACTCCTCATTCATTGCTCTCATTATCAGGCAGGAAAGGTTTCCCCTTTCGTCCTCCATCATGGCATGGCACGGGCATACACTCTCGAGAGAAAGGGAGATAAGGGCGGGAGGAGGGCTCATCCTGAGAGAACTGTCGAGCCATACCATCCTCTATGCTCTTCGTCTTTGCTTACGAAGCGGCTGCAGCACGAAATTGAAAACTATCGCAGTCGCCACGGTGCTGGGACGGCTCGTCTTACGGATTAGCAAGGCGACCTTTAATGCACGCAACGTTGCACCGCTATACACCACGATCAAAGATGCAAATTTAAATCCGTGCAAGGGGAACGCAACGAACCGTGTTTACAGAGATATGCACGTGGAAAGTACTTTCCACAGCTCTACAAAATCTATTCAATACCTTACGGTCGAAAAGTACGTTTACTCTTTTTCCAATACACTTCATGAACCTGTCAATCCGATGAGTTTGTACCTTCTCTATCTGTTATAAATTTGTTTAGTGCTATGAAAATATACAATCGTTCAAACAGCCGCTTATAAACGCATATGTTATTCCGAAAGTTCATGTGTTTAGAGTGCTCCGGAGTTGAATTTATTCGAGGGGTAATAAAAAGATTGGAAACTACGGAAAGGGTGGATGGTGTGACGTGGAGGAACGGAAAACCTTACGTCCAAGACAAGCCCGTGGCCGTGAGTTGCCCTCGACGCATCGACGTGGCAAAAGAGTCTCGCCAGCACCCA
This sequence comes from Hedychridium roseum, assembly GCA_963989215.1. Taxonomy (NCBI): domain Eukaryota; kingdom Metazoa; phylum Arthropoda; class Insecta; order Hymenoptera; family Chrysididae; genus Hedychridium; species Hedychridium roseum. The sequence continues at coordinate 9,731,154 of OZ022310.1, read as the reverse complement.
AATTATTGCATTTCCCTGGCTCCGAGCCAAACATCAACGACTACAAGCGCATGATTATTGTAACACTCCATCTCGGCGATGATAAAAACGTAGCCCACCTTAGGACGCGACAGAAACATTAACCCGAGCAGGAAGATTGAGAATTTCGAAAACGTGGTAAACACCATTGCGTCACCCCCTTAGCGAGCCAACGATCAGCCGTTAATAAATGTAAACAAATACGAAGGACGGTAGACCATGGCCAAATTAAAGCTCGCAATGCCACGACGTTGAGCCTATCGCCTTTAAGCGAAACGGAATAAATTCAGCGTTAGGCAACCGCGGTGCTCTGGTTTTCGTCAAAGCCCAAACAGCAAATTCCTCGCTATCGCGCTGTCAGCCAGCAGAAGGCCCGATTGTTCCAAAATACGGAGCGTTGAAGAAAATTTCTGGCTTTTAGAGCGCGACATCTCGCGATTAACGATGTACCTCAAGGTCACACCTAACGCGCAGCAACAACTACGTGCACGATCGGCCGTAAATGATTTTCTCCAAGGGATGAAAGAAAAGTGCGACGAGGTCGAGTAGTAATGACGAAAAATGGGGGTAACTGGTTGAGCGGTTGGTTTTGAGGTGCACGGCTGGCTGGTTAGGTGCAGTAGTAACGGACGAATGACAGCTGACCGAGTGACCCCCACGAGCCACCCCTCCCACGAGGCGCGCACGACAACCCCTTGGAGCGAAGTTTACTGGGAAATTATACGAGCTTACCACCTTGCTTACGAACGGGCATCTTCTGGAGGGCCGTGTAACTCCTGGTCTAGGTGGAAATGGCAGGACGATAGACTACGGGGACTCCGGGGCCGTGACGGGGGCACTTTTTTCCACGGGCAAGCGGATCACACGGACACAGCGCGGTCGACTCTGTCTGACGTTGAACGGTCGCACGGGCGCACTAGTTGTCACGACGATCACGGCGACCTGTTTCGCGAGCACGGCGCGTGCACGGCCGACACGTCACTCGCGAGACGACCTCCCGGTGGAAACGTGCGAAAGCAACGGATATAAACACACTGTGCCGCTCGGCCACGGCAATATGGCGACGCGCGAGTCTAGCAGCCGGAAAACTAACTGGCCACCCACCGACGACCACCCCGCCATTGGTCGATCGCCGAGAGTGACGTCACACCCCTGCCGCGTGACGCGCTCCCCCTCGAGAGTACAGCCACCCTATCGCGCCATCCCCATAGTCCAGGAGATACCCTGAAGAACGCCGTACAACGCCTCCATCCCGACACCCCTTCGAAACACTCACCATTTATCGACCATCTACACCGACGATACTCATTCTACCCTCCACAGCAATACCGACCAAACTCACCCCCGAACCCTTAACAAGTTTAACGTATCATAATTGTACTGGTTTTTGGATCGCTCCGAGGGCTTAGACGTTCCTTTACCTGATGACATATTTATCTGATCCGAGGCTGAACTCTGTACTTAACATGCATGAAGAGTTAAAAGGGGGGTTGACAACACTGTCGGTACCTTGCGCAGGGGTTGATGTCATGTAAAATTTCGCTCTACTTAGGAAACGTATTCTGCTTGGTCAAACTGTTGTTTAACGAGTCTAAATAAATGTACGCATAAAAATAGAAATTTATGGAACTTATTATTGCATCTTTTTCTCGGTAATCGTTACAAAAAATTAATGAAATTTAATTACCAATACTATCTAGCAGTGAATTCTGTAACACTGTACAAAGACGATCTTACCATTCACCGATAGTCGGTACTATGAAATAAGCTTAAAAGAGAAGGCGCTGACGTACAGCTATTGCATAACATGAGTAGAACTTTTACGCACTGCGAGTGTGAGAGCTAACCTCATGTAATCAGTTGAATTGCGGAAAGGTTATGGTAGAAGTTTCATTGGAACAGTATTTAAAACACATTTTAACATGGTTTTCAGTGCTGTAGGTAAAGGAGAAATTCTTCCAAAAGATGCTGTTCTGTTGACTAAAAGCCAAGCTTTAAAATACCAGACATTACTTATAAATAAATGGGAACCACAATCTCATGTGTAAATATTCAACAAAAACAAGATGAAATTATACGGGTTGTCCTGTGTTCTTGTATATTAAATAAATTTCCTTTCAGGTTTGTCACTCAATATGGACATTACTTTCTTGCAGCTTGTACAATAGTTCCTTCTACGTTAATGAATTTTACAATGAGGGGCAAGTTGAAACTTTTTAATATTGGTGCAGTACCAACTTACCTTTCCACAGTAGCAGCACCAGCAATGTTTACAGCAATGATATATACAAAGGTATGACTTGAGGTATTAGGAGGTATAATACAAAAAGATACACCATATTTTAAATCAATTAGATGTTGTTTCCTTTCTCAGGCAGTACGTGAAGATATACTTTTGTTGAAAGGCAAAAGTTGTCCAACATGTCTAGAAGCTAAGGGCATACTGATACAAAATTGTTTTGGAATACTATTTCCTGTTAGCATGGCTTTGATAACCAATTGTATAGTTAGTATGGATGTTATATCTATTTAAAAATGCTATTCTACAACAAAGTAAAAATAAGTTTCTTATATCTAACATTACTTATTATTGTAGATTGCTAGGGAAACCGCATCTGTTACATTGCCATATTTCATGGATTGGAAGGCATTACTTCGTAAATGGGCATCACTGACAAATTCACTATCACGAATTGTAGCATATTCCTTTGTACTGCACACTTTAGCTGCTAGTATTGTAACATACAAAAGTATACAAGAAGTTATTCAAGTTAATGATTGCCTAAAGTTACTTGATCAACAAGAAGAACAAAATATGTCATTTGATGAATATCAATGAGACTGATATGACACTGTAGATAAAAAATAAAGAGGGTAGATAAACACTTAAATCAAATGACAGTATGATAATCTTAACATTTCTTTTTCATGGTCTGAAAAATCGAAATATTGTTACATTTATGTATAAAGGTGTATTTTATTCAGATTCATATATCCACAGCATATATTTATTTATATTTGTACCTCCAGTGTTGTATTACACAACGTAACTACATATCGATAGAGTAAATCGTATTTGAATTATGCTAAAAAATTACTAAAACGAATGATCTACTCTATCTGCCGAATATAGTTATAAGACGCATTCATGTCGATTTCATATTCTTCACTCCTGCGATCGCGATATATTCATTTAACTTATCTTTCAAAATGATTATATCTCCTTCCTCTGTTTCATTAAATTTTCATATTTCGTAAATTGTCTAATAATGTTTGTCTGAACACAGAGACATTGACTAATTGTTAAGCAGACATTGCTTTCGATTCTACGGGACAACAAAAAACCAACAAAGTTTATGTCCCAAAGAAAATCAACATAATATTACCATAATAACCGTGAGATAAATGAATTAACTACACTGCATCTACATAAGACGGTTTGATTTCGCCGATTACTCTACATTTAAGTATATTATTGGCAGTTTATTGGACGTGTTCTACAGACTCGATTAACGAGGAGATCTCAGGAACTAAGTGTATAGTTAATCGTAACACGTAATTAACATTAACCGTGAGATACTAAGAATATCGATTAACGAAAATGTAACAATATGATCTCTTTATTCCTAGCAAGCTTCTTTTGTGTGTATAAGAGATACAACGTTGAATAAATTGGCAGTGAATTCAAACCAGCTTTCAAACAGCTGCGGGATCTAAGTAAAGCAAGGGCATCGACACAAGGAAGAATGTATCGCAAAAGTTGTGAATCTCCGCCGTAAATATTTTACGTGACATCATCTGAACTGCCCTACTTTTTTGAAACAATATATTTTGGGATGAAATTTGCTAATCAAAAGTGTAGATACACATTAATTACGATAAATGTAATCTGCTAAAATCAAAATACGGTACGTCCGGTTTGTGTTACATTCATCCGTATGTCAAGAAAAAAATCGGCAAATTCAATGCAACTATAATATGTCTCATGACCCTATAACATCAGGACATCATATGACGCAGCGATCAAAATCATTATGTGATCGTTACATCCATTAGTACCGTACATCTATGTTATCATTTTAATGTCCCTCGTTAGTCATAGCGTAGTTGGTTACTTATTTATAGTAGAAGTCCCTTTCTATTACATTTTGTCATACGTATATTCGTCTGTTTTGGAATTTAAACCTTCCAGTGTAAGGATAACGTTTAAACAATGATAATCTAAAAAGTAATTTTCACGTCTGATTAAAAACTACCCTGGAGATCAGCACAGATTTCCTACAAATATGCAAAGAACCCTTCGCTGCAATATACCACTAGACTATAGTATAATTGCAAACGGTAGACTTCAATGTAGCAATGGTATAAACGACCTCTATTTTTCGGAAAATTTTTACAATATACTTTATTTACGTAAATATAATGCTTTTTTATTTTGCACACGATAGGTATGAACAAATGTTAAAAAGTAGTATAACAAGGAACTTTTATTTTTATACCATTAGTACAAAGAAATTCACTTCGGCAACATTAATATTTACCGTATGTAATCCTAATTGCAAATTAATATATACGGTGATGAAAAGAATCTGGTGCTACTACTTTGGGAGAAGACGATATTAGATAAGAAATTTAATTACTTTTAAACCCAAGAAACATAATTATACGCCCTATATTAAAAAAACTTTTAGACTTCTGATTAATAAAAAAAATTAACTTTTTTGCATAATGAGAAACAGAATTAATAGTGACACATTCAAATGATGGTAGAGACCACTTCCATCATAACATTTCTACACTCATAAAAATACGTGGCAGTTTACACTGCGCTTTAACCATGTGCTATGCTCGAATTAACTAAGCACGAATTAGACGGTTTCAAAATATTTTTGTCTAACTTTTCTATATCGTTAAAGATCGATTCACAATTTTACCATGACACACAAACAATACAAACTTTCACTCCATAATTTTTTGGAGCAAGTCTTATTAAGCTGGCAATTAATGCAGAACTCGTCGTCTTATCAAATTCTTTGTGTTATAGGTACATCATCATAGACATTCGTAATGTAAATACAAACCATCTAATATAGTGGCAAAATATATTACCTATTATATTTACACATTCGTACTGTTCGTTGATTTATCGCGATCGTTCTAATCATGAGTTGTTAGCTTTATAGACGAACTCTGAAACTCTGTTGGAACTGATTGTTTGAATGAACAAGTTCTGATTAAAAATGACTAAAAATTGCCATCATACTTAAAGTTAGATTATCTTCAAGGTGAACTATGGGGTATCATGAGTGGGAGACTATGTATGCTAAAGCATACGAAATACAATAGGCACCATTTCAAACAGTTTAAGATCGCGAGTAACAGCCGCTTTCTGTGTCATTTTCGTTTACGCATTCCACGATCTACACTCTCCTGCGTCGGGAAGCGGTGTGCACGTGTATGGGAATGCGGAGAGGGAAACGCAGAGCTCGCTCTGTCCCACCAGAATGGAGGATAGTCTTGGACGGGGAGCATAACGGGGGCCACTGGGGGCATTGGAAGGGGATGCACGAATGGCGGATGGTTCGGTTGTACCATAACTAACGTGTGCTGTTGACTGGCCACAAAGGAGTCGTATTGCGTACTGTTGTATTGCGAATGGGTTGCAATAGAATTCTGATGAGGTAGGGGCCCTGGCGTCGGACCCCAGGCGAGCTGCTAGCACCTTCGACTGTGCCAGTGTGTCATGTAATCCTGATAGCTAACAGTGACCTTTTCGCTTTGGTAACGAGTTAACTTGACACTGCGTCTAATGTCCGGTGTGACCAACCCCTTGAATCCGCCTTTATGGAGCAACGAGTCTATTGTCTGTATCTGGTCCCATCCTAAACAGTCGAAGTTCTAACTTTGGAGAGCATTCGCAAATACCACTTGTGCTGTAATTACTGGCAGATCGATTAATAAACGTGCTTTTGGTAGAAGTATCGAAATGGAGTAGCACATTAATTTCTCGCATCGTCCTTAACCGTAACATACTATTGCCGTAGAAACTAGCAGAAACAAGATCAATATATCATTATGTAAAAAATGCTGACATCACTCTTTGAATAAAAAATTATTATAATAACACAGAAAATTCTTTGTAATTTTATACTCGCATGTGACTTAATTATTGAGATGTGTGTACTATATCCTAAATATTCTAGTTAATATTGACTAATAAAAATGTGAAAAAAAAGCTACACACCTTGTTCTGTTGCTACATCAGGCAGATAGGTAGCAGTCCGCTTATTGCCTTTCTCATTTTGGAATTCAATACGAATCCCATGGACACCTATTTCCCAATCCAAATAGTCCACCCCATCTTCAAAGTGTCGAAGTATTGAAACACTTACGTGTAGTCGTGGGAGTTCATCCCGTGTTATTGGATTAAAGCGTGAGTCTTTGAATGCACTAAATAATCCAAATAAGGAAATTAATTATAATTCAAAATATCAAAAAATCTCAATAGTCATATTCAATGTAACATTACCTGGTGGCTGCATATTCTCGAAGACCTGCATGTAAATGCATTGCATTAAATGTGCCAATGCAACCACGCAGTCTCATATCTTTCCCAATAGTCCATGTCACAAACAAAGGACTGTAAAAAAAAAAATTATACACATGGGTTTAATAAACTCAATGACATTGGTGTTTATAAGTCAACATGGAAGAATTCTATTAACTTGTATACATGTAATGATAACTTTGAGTAAATGTATTTGCGATATGGAGGAGGAAAAAAGTACTACACTAAAAACTCGAATATCGCATTCATTGTCCCATCTAACCTTGAGCTCCGAAACACGTAAATAACGAAAATCATGTAAATATGATTTACAAAGTAGGGACTAATGATCTGATAATGCGTTAACGATGTGTTGTGCGCATAGGTAAAATGTTTCGTAGCATTACACGGTCATTCAAAATATCAAACAAAGGTGGCATAACAAAGAAGCGAGGTGCGTAGGAGTGAGGAGGACAGACTGAAGACAAAGGCATCCACGAGGATAAACAGGACGGGATGAGAAGCAAATGAGATAGAAGATGAAAAGTAGGAAAGAAAGGGCATGCGGGAAAAAACGATGCGTTCAAGATAAAATAGATAATGAGTCGGATCTACTAACAATGCATCGTTACTGAAGTTGGGTGCTTTTGGTGGGTCTAGCTGGTGCAGTTGGCAGTATAGTACGTCGAAACAAAAGAAGCCCATCTCGGGCTGGACGATCAGGGCCTTGCGTATCTGCGTCCCATTCTGCAACACCGTGGATCCATTGCATGGGATACTCGACGAATTGTTGAGCTTTTGCTTTTTCGTTCCACAACATCCAGCAGCCATATTTTCCCCGCAAGTCCCGCACCGACCATTCACGGCCGTTTCACTGCAGACACGCTCGGTCCCCGACCTGTCCGCGGACCGTCCTCGACTCTCGTCGTCGCGTGCTCAATTACTCGCGCGTTCCGCTAGGTGTCTCCCGTCGCCACGAAAACAGCTGTTTCATTACCCGCCATTGTCTATATTTCCGCCATTATTGCTCGCCATGCGCATGCGCCACTTATCCCGTTACTTTCAAAGCATTATGTTGCCGCACTGACAAGAGCCTTCGTACGATAACCTCTCCGTCCTTTCTAGCTTATCTTTCGGCCACTGTTTTACCGACTGATTTTAAAATACTCCTTAATGAATGAATTACAGGATTACTTTACGTTTGATTACGCACGGTTCTAGGAAGACTGACACCATTCATTACTCATTCATGGCCCATTCACGAACTCAGTCATTCTGTTGTCATAGGTCATCGTAACCGTCCCAATACACCTATCATGTCATTTGACAAAAATATTACACGTATTTGCTGTAATTTATAATCTTATTGTTAGATACGATGAAATGGTCTTAAATATGGTAGAAAATTTGGTTAAGAAAATATGCTTCATGAGGTCAGGAAATATTTTAATGGTATACGCTTATGCTATTACCACATAACATATGGCAACAGAAACCTGAAAAGGGAATGTGTCATATGACTTATATGGTACATATACCTATATATATACGCTGTTAAATCTACATATTCGATGTGGTTATACCTGACGTGTAAGCATTAGACCAAGGAACACCGTTCCATAACACGAAATGTATACAATCGATCATGTTTGGCAGAAGGTCAATCATCATTGGTCAATTCGACAAATTTTCGACATGCAATAGCTACAGATCAGTACAAGTGTACACGGGGGTAGGAGGTAGGGTACCTCACAGTCTACCGTCGTCCCTGGCACCTGTCGACGATGCTACCGGTGTCTCCGAGGCGTGACAGCAGATTCAACCTGGCAACGTGCACTCAGTTGCAACTCCTGCCTCCTGCAACGTTTTTATCGCGGTCCTCAGCCTGTCATCCAATACACAACCGGGCCGAAAGTCGAGAAAAATTCGCACTACACATGTTCGCGAAAATTCGGTCAGTGCACGTCGAGTTCAGTGGGTCAGTTCAGTTCAAATGCGAATTTCGGAAAAGTGCGTGATGAAGAGAAGCAAAACCGTAAGGATCAGAGGACAACGAGTAACGGAGAAGCGGAATAAAAAAGAATAAACACGGTTCACCGCTGGAGAAACGTAAGTAAGTGATATTGAATTTTATTTATGTGTTTACTCATTTCTGCGATACATTACATCCATTAAGTGACGCCTGTGCATGACGGCTATTCGCAACTCCATCCGATGGCTATTTATATCACTTATGCGTTTAATAAGTATGTTCCGCACATCTTCCCAGAAACTACATTGGTATACGGCAGTGAAACGTTTACTTAACAGTAGTAAATGAATCGCAAAGACACACGTGGGTGAATGTGGCACAGTGCCTTTTAACTTGATGCTTCATAAAATATGATAATATCGGTGAACCGTTACAATTGCGTTACACGATATTTTAGACAGCGCTCAAGCACGAACATAAATAATTCATTTGCGAATCGGTGACCCATAATATTAATCGTCAAGCGGATTAATTAGAGCCGATGACTTATGAATTATCAACCGCAAATGCGCTGCTTGCGATGTAATCTCCTTGCTACGATTTCCCCACGTTTCACAAGTAGACAGCACGTTCAATAACAATGAGCAAAAAGTGGCCATGCTTGGGAATTTCTCGTAAACGTCGAAGGTCTTGTGGTTCAGCAGTGTAGCGAGTCACTACGTAAAAACTATTCACATTCCACTTTCCTATTTATATTGTTCCTTAGCAACGGTTAACATTTTCTTCTTTTAAACGAGGTCTTGAGTATCGACGTGAATATTTCCAGCATATTCGCTCCATTTCTCACGACGTATGAGATAGAGAGCGGCATCGATAATAATCATGACGTTATTGGTCGCGACGCAGGACTTTTTGTCAAAGTTTTTTGCCGAGCCGTGAAATTTCGCACCGTTCTTAAAGAAATTCCTGCGCGACAAGTGGGATTGGAAAAACGTACGGGTCGTCGTCAAGGCTGTACGTGATGTAATCATCGTTCATACACGCGGGTTTCTCGCGACGTCTAAGAAAATACGCACCGCACGAACGAGCATAGATCGAACGTTACCGATAATCCATTGAAGATCTAACATTTTTCAAGGAATTACGGTTCTGCCGAGAAGGAAATGATTATTTTGCCCGTCGATCGATTCGTTTAAACAGTTTCAAAGAAACATTTACAAAGCTCCGTCGACTGTGGGGCTGAAAATCTCCAAGACAAATGAAATCTCTGTGGTTCGCGGCTCTGGGAAGTAACAATTGCCTAGTAAATACGACAAACCGGTGAAGTTGCTCTTGCGTGAAAACAAGTAACAGTGCTACTTTGTCTGAATCCTCCTGAATTTGCTGTCTTCGTCTCCAACGTCGACGTAAGTGTGCAGTTCTCACGCGAATTCCGTGAGTTATGCAGATTTGATCTATCCTACGTCCTTCGATGACGATTCCGAGGCCTTTTCCCGATAGTCCGGTAAACTGGGATTTATGACTGTTATCCTGTAAAAATCTGAATAACGAGTAAACACGTTACAGATGTATGAAATTCCGGTTCAGTGAGTAGTTAAAGGAACATTGTCCATAGTGGCGTGGATGGGCCGAAACCACGTTGTTTCCAGGGAAATTGCCGTTGCTTCGGGCAGCCCTTCCCGCAGCCGTGAATGTAAATTTTGCCTCGTTTAATGGCAGTTTGGAATTCGCGGGATGCGTATTACGAATTCCTCTGATGCATCGTCCGCGGGTTATCGTCTCCCCTGATTCCTGTAAACAATGGCCGACTATTGAGAAAGGGTCGCCTTGAGGAGCCATTACTTGCGTTTATCGCGGCGCAGATTCCCACACGTTCTTTCCACCACCTTCGCGTGTGCGTCACCGATCGACGCGTGTCCGTGACTTGCGTCGGGTTTGCGCGAACCATTCATCGATTCCCCGCAGCTGACACAGGAAGGACAGGAATTGTCGCGAGAGTCCTGCGTCTGCAGCTGTCGAAAGTCTGCTCGATAAAACCTAATTTCTGTCATTCGAGAAAGTCCCTAAGACCTTTCGGGTATTCAGCACGTGTCCTTCGACCATTGGGGATGTAAGGCGTAGCTCGAAATAATTGTATAAAAAGTCTACAAAGTTCAGTAATGCCTAGTCGTATCGGAAAACCGTGATGAGGAGCATCTTCCATTTAGAGGCTCTCGCTCGAAGCACTTTCTCGCGCGCTATACCGGCAGGAAACGTCGTAGAATCCACTTTCCAGATTACGAAGATCCGCTCTCGTCGTTATTGTAAGTGCATCGTTACGAAATTCAGCGAGTAGACCGACCAATCGTTCTTTGCCATCCATGCAGATGTTATTCCCTCGTCGCCTTGTCCTTCCTCCTGACGAATGACTCGACTTTACGCGGCAAACTTACGGCGATTTCTTCGGATAAAGCGGAACGAAATTGCGGAAGGGGAATCGCGAAAATGATTTGTGCGCGAGGAAGAAGAGTGGGTCGGAAAACATGGACCTATTCTCCGGAAATAGTATCGGTTATGCTAATGTCCTATCCTATTTTCATTGCATTTCCCTGCCTATGAAACAGGACCCATGAATATTCATCTGTAGGGAAAGCAGGATACTCGGACGGTTCAACTCTATCAAAATAAACGAGTAGTTGAGAAACTCGGATTTTATCCAAGGCAATTAAAACACATTACGAAGGAAGCATCGATACTGCCCTTCTTTATTGGGTCGACTTACTACTACACTTCCCGGGTATATATGTACATATATCTAACGCTCAAATACTTAATAACAGCTTCACATATTTTGTCAGTCGAGAAAGCCACGATTCTACAAATTCTCTTCTGTTTCTGTGGCCTAATAAAAATCTTTTTATCGAGGTTGCCTTATTTCCTACTTTTAACACAGCGAATGATTCCTTATGCTTAACGTACTGACTCACCCGATCGATTCGATCGATTCTAATATTTTCGAGAATTATCACTTGATATATCACGCTCAAAGTTCTACACATTCTAAATTATGTACACTTATGTCAAATTGCTCGTTCAGTAGTATTCGCGTTCGTCGTCTGCTTATTTGGAACGCGTCGTCAATATTCCGTATAATGTTGTTTCTTCCGCGAGGAAAGTTGTCAGAAATTGGAATGTCTTGCTTTATGCTCGTAGAAGAGCGAGTATGGTGAGGAGGATACTGTACCGCCAGACTGCTCCACCTTTGACGCCTTCCGCCGAGGAACGATATTTTACGCGAGTATCGTGTTCGATCTGTCGCGGGGCTTGCGAGTTGCCGCGGCAGTTGTACTCCTCGTCGTCGGGTAGAACGTCTTTTAATATGCTAATGAACTCCTCGAACGGGCAGAACTCCGCGCAACCGGGGATCTTCTGCACGAGAAGCTGCTCGCTCACTCCCGTCCAGAGGAGAACCTGAAGAGAAATTAATGGAATCGCTCGGTTTGCGAGGGAACGATTGTCGCGAGGTGTTAATGCTCCTTACCCGCACGTAATAAATTCCCTTCTCGTCGAGGAAGGTCTCGAGAATAATCGTAGAACCGTACGGCGGCAGAGCGGGCTCTTTCAAGCCGAGGGTCCTTGCCAAAGCTACGACGTTTACCTCGTGAGCCGAAAAAAAGAAAGCTTTTCTGTCGGCCGGATATAAATTCTCGGCACGTAGGTCCTCGATATCGTCCACCATCTTGCGTAAGAGGAGCCCTATAAAGGAACGCAATTATCCAGCCATTCTTCGAGCAACGACATTGCCGAAAACGCAATTTTTCATTTTCCGAACCTCCGTTTAGTCGTCTTAAGGTCTTCGTGTATGACCTCAGATTGAAATCCAACGCCGTAATTTCCCGCATGGGATTAGGGTATACCTTTTCCGTCCACTTTGGCAAAGTTAAATTTTGCGCCGACTAAAATTGGTAATAAGATCATTGATTCGTGAGTCAAAGTAGACCAGCTGCCGAAAAATAAAGGCTTCCTACCTCTTCGAGGAATAAATTATAAAGATAATAAACGGCCGATGTGGTATCGACCAATTTCCCAGAATACTCCGTTAGGTACTCCATGACCTTCCCGTACTTGCCGAGTATCTTCTTTACGTCATTGCGATGCAGAAACCGTCCGTACTCCTCCTTGTATCTGACAAATGAAATCAGGCGCCGGTTAAGCCGAAGTAATTACTCGTAGATCGTAGGGAGAACAGCACGTAGAGAAACTGAATACCCACTGACGACAGTAATGTGGGAATAGTATGTAGTCCTCGTCGAGGGGCTTGAAGAAGGTCGAGACAGGAATCCAGGGTAGCCGTGGATTCCAGCTCTGTCGCTCGGAGGGTGGGAATAATCCGGCGAGGACTAGCTGTAAGGACATCTGGGTCCTTGGTATTTCCGTGGATCGAGCGTAAATCATGTTGGGCCAGTAATCCGGGCCGAAGTATCGATCGTATCGCTCACGTAGCATCAGTCCAATCTTGTATTCGCGCATCTTCCCCACCTGAAGGAATACGTCGTCGTTAAAGCGTTCGTCTCGCCAGTAGAAACGTTGAGAATTATATTTGCCGTACACTGAACTTTTCAGCAATACACTGCTGTGAAAGAATTTAATGGAGGGACCGTTATACCGGATTAGCGAATGGTAATACCCGACGCGTGGTAACAGATGTCAAAAATACATTGACTGGTCTGCACGAGGCTCAACAGTTGTTTAAGCAGTGTTCCACAGCGGCAATTAGCACTTATGTAATGTGTAAACATTTTTAAGTGAATAATGTCACGTGTAAGTGGTGAAAAATAGAGTTGAAAAGTGTAGTAGCGCATCGTCGATCAGCATTTCACTCGACTTTCCGTTCGTCGAGTTTCTATTATTTCGTAAACGAAAATTAATGGGGTTCGTAAGATCAATGACCGGCGGAACTGCAATTGCAAGTAACTCGTGGAAACGAGTGCCAACGGAGCCGTTAAATGCGAATCCAACAAGCACCAATCGACGTCCGCGTGAAATATGAGTTGGACGAGTGGACCATTCGTCCATCCAACATTTCGAATACTCACATTTGTCAGGTCTCCGCTGCTGAATGGATAGTACGAGTGATTATTGTGCGGATCCCTCGGATAATTCTGGTACTCTCGATGAGGCACCTTGTCTCCATGCCGGAACAACTTCATAAAACAGAAATGGAACGATTAGCGAGCAGCCTCTGGCCAACGACAATTTTACTGATACTTCGTTTGTCTGATAATCTACCGCGTGTATGAGTTTAAGTTGCATTTCGCAGTGGGCCAGCGCGACGAGGACCGAGAGAAACGCGAGAATCGCCGATTGCCGAACCGTCGACATTTTCGGTAGAAACTCTTCGATGAACGCCGGAAAAAGGAAGGAAAAAGCCCGGGAAAGACGTGTAGAGACTTTGAAAAGACGCGCGTTAGAGCGCCGCGTCCGTAGCCCGCGATTACCCGGCCAGATCTACGATGCACTTTACATTTATGCTCGCTATCTCGCCTACCACTAAAACACACCTGAGTGGGGGAGGATAAGGAACAGTCCAACAGGTTTACACCTCCTTCGTCTTTTAACGTTGGTTCCCCGCTTTTTCCAGCTCCGCCGATCATTTTCTTCCATCAACGCCCACCACGGTAGGTCTTTCAAGGACTTACTACGTTTTTCTGTTCTTCCTCAACTTCCTTTCCTTCAAAATTCACCCGTAAACTTCGCGCCAGGGGTTGCAGGAATCGCAAACAAATACTCAACATTCGGCTCATACTAATTTCTGTGAACTTGAATTTTTTTTATTGCATAAGAGCATTAAATCATATTACGTAAAATATTCGTACCATGTTAAACCTCGCAAAGTGACTTTTGCCTCAGGTTCATCCATTAGAGGTGATTGACGTTTTTTTTACGACCAGAGACACGATTTCAGAACACATCTCCGTCGGTGGATTGTTGCTGCGGTAATTATGTTTCCACGCGTTCAAATCGTGAATCTATGAATTACCTGCACGCTCGTAAATCGAGCAAAAAGAAATACATCTGGATTTCCTTCCCGTTTAAGTGTTAAAACGTCAAACACTCGTTGTACATTGAATCGCACTGAAACGCAATTTTGTTCTTTCCACATCCTCCATATTCTCGCGTATAATTGACTTTTTTCAGTGCAAGGAAAAATGGAATTGGCGACGCGAAACGATCAGGTTGTTAATTATACTAATTACCTCAGAAATTCCCTCGTTATATCGTACGGAAATTAAAGTTCGAGGAACGAAGAGCCAGTATAAATGAGACCAAAGTTCATACTGAATTCATGTGTTTCCTTGTTACGACACAAATAAATATTATCACAGTATTCTTCTCTGTTTCGAGGATTTCTGTTTTCCTTGTTCCCCGCACTTCACTGAATTTCATTTGTCTTACCAACTTTTTTCTCTCATATCCGCCTTCCTGCTTCCTGATAATCGTTCACGCAATATCGACGACTGTCCTCTACTTCCTACACGCGGTAGTGAAAAGACACGGCGATCGAAATCGGCGAGATCAAGGTTCTTCCGATATTTTTTTCAGACGGCTCGAAAGCGGAGATCGAACCAATCCAGGCTCCCGATTCGTCCGGAGCGAAGAGTCGCGAAGGCCACGACACTGGTCACAAATTTCAATTTAATGAGCCACATGTGCTAATACTTTACAACATTCACCACTAGCTAATTTCAGCCTCGTGTGTTATTGACCACTCGTTCGTTGACCTCTGCGATTTGCAAATATGATCAGCAGTATGTGGGATAGATATTAACATTATACAGGTCCACATTGACAGCACGATAAACCTTTAGATTCACCGTCCTTGCATGGGTCGTTTCCACAGTTTCCAGAAACCTTGTTGGCTTTTCCTCCATGTACGTCAATTCCCCGAATCTAAGGAAGAGGCAGACCTTTTTGTCAGTAAATATTCTTCATCTGAGAATCTATAATGCTAATGTGTCATCGACTGACGATCATAGAACGATCAGTTTTCCCGGACTGACGAGGATTTCCTAAAACCGCACTTACTATTCGAGTTTGAGAAAATTCCCCATCTGTTTGAATGTTTGTCGAACGCGTAGTGTTTCGTAACGTTATAGCGATAAACGGCCTTGGTTCATAAGTGATTAATTTGTCGGGAAGGAATGTACGTGTCGCCACGGTCCACTTGGCGCGTTGCCCTTCGTCCTAACGTCCACCAGAATGTTGAGAAGCTCATTTTTTCGCATCTCCGATATGCTCGCAAACTGCGCTGTCGTTGCTCTAATTCACACCTGTCGTTCGGGCATTGCCGTGTTTAACATAGTCCTTGAATTCGAAAACTAGTTACATTCTGTCGGAGAAGTAGAGACGCAGAACAAACCGATCGCTATTTGCCAAGCTCTCGACTTATCTGGATAAGAAAATTGCGACTGTCATCGGCTCGACTTTCCTATCGATATAAACTTCAATACTGGGGACATAAATTCACAGCTGAAAATCTCTCAATTACGCTCGAATTGGAGTATTTATGTTTTCTCTTTCCGCTTCAGGAGTATTGTGGATTCCCCTCCGACCGGTTGATTTCTCCTCTCCACACGTAACGGACTTATTCATTAAGTGGGAAAAAATAATTATCCTCTTACAACGGTTGACAAGAAGACCTGTGTCATCGGCGACACGTCAGATCCTATATGTAAAATTGTCGATGGGTGTGTCGCATTAAAACTACTGGATTCGCGCTTCCGCGTCAGCAGAGATAAACCGATTGGTTGATGAAAAAAACTCTGGCAACTAGTTTCCGGTTTTACAATCGCAGCGCAGATCGTGTAATATCTCAGCTTGCCGCCAATGTCTCGGCTTTATAATTCATTTCTACGGTATCGATTATACATTGTTAAATAGCGATTTTATGGTTTCGCGTCCGCTAGGCGATGGTCGATAGGCAAATGCACGAGCGATCTTCACGTGAGAATTATGCAATTACCTTCGTTACACGCACATGTAAGGTAGTAAATAAATGTCGCCTTGGGCAAGTGTGTGTAACGAGCTTATCCTGCCACTCCTGTTTTTCGCCGACGATATTCGATTCGTTCTAATAGCTATGTTACCATTCGAAATCCATTCCCTTGATCCCAACTTATTCAGAATCTGCCATCCTCGCGCGGCCTTGAGCAAATCGACAAATATAGGTGAGAGGTGATAGAAAAAAAAATCCAGCCGGATTTAAAGTCGATCTGTTGCGCACACCGGCTGATTAATTACTCATACGCCTTAACAATGCTAATTAAATTCTAATTGATGAGTTTTTACCTCTATACTTTCAATATTCCTCTTTCTAGTTTCTACGCGTCTATTCGACGCGTATTAATCGCCGATTCGATATCCAACATGGAAGGAGCAATACCGTCGGCGATCCTATAATTACACGAAGCACGAGAAAATTAATTGCAGACAGTTATACGTCGTTGTTTTTCTACTTCGTTAGTTGTTTCCTTTTGCCATTAGACGAGCACAAGCCGAGTTTTTTTACTCCCAGGATATGACATTGTACGTGACATTGAATCCTACAAATTTTCATTATTATTTCCCTTGACCAGTTCAAACTTGAACCAGATGGATAATACACTTTACTTTCGACAATTTCTTTCACGCGTTCAGCGGTGATTTTGATCGGTTAGTCAACGTAGAAATGGCGTTAGATCGTTCGCTTTGAATTTCACTCGACTGCGGAAAAGCAATTATAGGATATGCCGTGGATATCGAATGTCAGACAGTTTTGTTCGACATAGTTGGACCGTTTCCGTATATCGACGTTTTCCGAAGGACACGTTAATTACCTCATCCACTTTGCACCCCGAATTTACGTCGTATACGTAATTAACCGTGCTATGCAAATCGCGAGTACCCCGGGCTCGATGTTCCCCGTGAAAAATTTTCGAGCATCTTAATCTTCACCTGAGGATGATAAATAGAGCGGCTGCAGGCCGAATAATGCCGGTGTAACAAAACATTTATTATCGGTAAATCTCAGACTCACACCTGCACCGATCGTATTTTTACCATACAGGAAAACGTGTCAGTGGCAAATAATAACAATTCAGCTGCGCTGATAACGAAGATAAAAAGACTCTGAATGTCTTGTTGACTGAAAACAACGATGTTGTTTTAATTGAAGTAAATGAAAGACTGAGTTGTGCGAGAAAATAGGGATAATGCGGATTTCCGAGGATTTCATACTTCTTGCTGATACTTTCGGACGAGGAGGAATTTGTCAGGCTTTTCGCGTGCCACGTGTAAATTTGAATGTCTAGAGAAAATGCAGTCTTCCCGCTGAAGTAAGATACTACGGGCGGTTCCCCGTTGCATGCGGAATTAATAATAGATGTTCCTTGCTGCTGCGGGGAAACGACCGATCTACCCGCGAGCTTCTTATCACGCTTATACAGGCCTCCGGCTCTTGTTTATTTCCCCTGTATTCCTTATTGTGCGCCATTATTTTTCATTGACCGAGCGATACTCCGAACCGCCTGTGCTTGCATCTTTACGACACTCGAAACATTATGAAACACTGTCAGTTACTGAGCGTATATTTCGCGTCGACAGGGTGGGAGAGACTGCTGGTAGATGATGCGTTAAATTAGTTTACCCAGCTAGAGGAATATATGGAAAAGCATATACGCGCAAACATAGGAGGATTAAGGGACAATGAGTGCTCGAGCGCATTGACTCGCAAATGGCGAAAATGCGGGAGACCCGGGCGAAGTATAAAAGAACGGTCGATCATTACCGGGGAAGATGCGACTGTAACGAGGTCGGCATACCCGGCTCGAGCATTTTCACGCGGCAGACGGTCTGTCGGACATTGAGACGGAGTTTTAAAAAAGTATCGCGAATGAAAGCAAAGTCAGAGGGTTGCCGGGGGACGAAGAGAGAGAGAGAGGGGCGGGGGGGGGGACGTTGTTCCTGGGCAACTGCAGTTGCAGCGCTGGTTGCTCCGCCAAGGAAATCCAATAGGACCGGATTGAATAACGTATCGACAGGCGTCCTCGCGCGCGAACGGCACGTACCGAAACAACTTCTTCCCCCAGGAACCGGCGTGGCTTTCGGCGAGGTCGATAGACACCGTTCAATCGTCCTTCCCAGCTTTCAGCCTATTTTCCTCTAATGCCACGCCGCCAGAGTCTCCGCCTTCGGCTCTGTCCGACCTCGTCTCTGCCGCAATTTCCGCCACTGGCAGCCAGAAAATATCGACACCAACACCGGAGAACCCCTTCGCCGACGTACAGAGATTGTCTGGCATAGGCGCGAATTTTCTGCAATTTCTCGCTTACTCGATATTTTCGAATTATCGTCTCTAGCACAGGCCACTTTCGAGGGAATTCAGTGACGCACGAGAGAAGGGAAGGTGATCGTGTTTTCTGTCCAGGTGGCTATTAAAGGACAGTTGGACATTCCTCGTGTCAAGCTTTTAATAAATACGAGTATGCAAAGGAAATCTTAATTGGTGGCAATTAATTGACCGAGAGGTTTGTTCGTACACACGGATGAATATTTTTCAAATGCCCGCGAAAACGCATTTCTGCATTGGACATGGTGGACGTCATGATTTCTACGATAGCTAACAGAATTCATCTCCTCACCCGGCTCAGTTCGATCGGTTATTCCGCGACTGCCGAATAAGCGAAGCGTACTGCACCGAACAAACGGAATTCTATTAAACACACTCAACCTGGTTTCGACATTAAAATGGATTTCAATGTAAGCTTCGTTAATGTATACCTGTGCAGCGAACTACACGTGTTGAGTTGCGCAATCACCGGTGCGGACGTAAATTCCATGGAACGTTTGAGTGAGTCTTAAATGAAAAAATCCCCTTATCCTAAGCGTAAATTTCGTCTTTTCATATTCATACTTGCGCTACTCGTCGACGTTTTTAAAACCTGCAGGAGTGAGCTCTAAAGGCAGACTTTACTTTTGAGATTACCAGGCAACTCAGGGGCAATTGAATTTCGCACCAAGGTCGTCCACCTCTTCCGATTGTTCCGTGATTAGTTGATAAGAACTTTGCCAATAATCCACGTCGAACTCCGACGGGGAAAAAATTCATCGAAGCATCGTCGATGAAACTTCATTTCTCCCGTTCGACGATGGAGAAAACGATATAAAAACTTGCCATTCTTGGCTTCTGCCTGAAGAAAGATATCCTAGGTTTTCGGTCCTTGAAGAATTCATCGCTGAGAAGTCTTATCCATCATCCGCTCGCCGGAGACGGGAACACGCGGAATTTGACACTGAACTTGGGCGGGAAGTGAGGCGGGGGCGAGAGGGAGGAGAGCAACGGGGAAATGGGTCACGGTGGCGGGGACAGGTAACCTGGGCAGCGCGCACGGGGCTCGAACTTTATCCCGGGGCTCGAAGCTAACTCGGACCTTGGACTCCTAACCCACATAATGTGAGCCGCGGTAACGCGAACGTCCTTCAAACATCGATAATGCCCGAGCCATCCCCAAAATTTAACACAGCTCCCCGGGACCTGGAGGCTACCGTTTCAAGCCACGCGAGGAAAACTTTCATTCCAAGTGCCGAGCTTTCGCGAACTTTCAGATTCCTGTGGCGAGTGCGCAAGGATTCTTACCTGACCCCGGTCTCATTCTCCACGCGAAAGATCAAGGGACAGAAGGGATTATGAAAGTTCTCATTAATCCCCGTTCGATCGGACGACCAGGCGCGTGATGTAAATACGTATTGTACTTGGAGGAATTTACTTTCTCCGGCAAACTTTTCTCAGGAAATAAACGACCGACAGGAAAAGCCTTGCTCGAGGGATATATAAAAAAAAATATCTATTCATCATATCGTGTTTTATCCGACGGTGCTTTTCAGTCTGGTTATTTTTTTCATCGTTAGTTTGAATAGCCGGAAGCTTGTCATTCGCGATACATTATTGTGCGTATCGATTTTCCTCACGGTCCAAGCACTGTCCTACATGCCCCCCGGTCCTTAATCAGGATCACCGTTGCCCTACGAATATTCAAAAGCAACGGGACGCAGGGCTTTAATAATTCTCGTTACTTCCCAACGACGAGGAGAAAATAATTTATGGTCACTGGTTCCTTGACAAATGATTGCCGCATTGTACGGAGTAGACTTAATATTCAACGGTACGTTCGCGAATGAGATTCGTTAGCGGCGAGATGAGTAAGAAAAAAATCTATTAAAGCTCACGGCATATGCGTGTTTTTGGCGTTGCTGGCTTTTCAAACGAGTTCCAGGCGTTCTTGGCGAGCGCTTTTGAGATGGCCCAGTTGGACCTCGGCCAGCAATGAAACTAATTGAGAATTTTCTGTCTCGTGGCGTGCATCGTCATTCACGTGACTACAAAGTCGGATCACGAACGATCGATAGGTAGACAGGAACACGGGTCTCCACGTGGAACGTTCCTGCAAATCCCCCTTCTTCGCCACGGCACGACAGAAAAATCATTTTCCCCGGGCCAACGAGAGCGCGAAATTGCGAAAATAATTTGCCGAGAGAGCGTGATATTGGCTGAGCCGGAAACGTGTCACTGGACAAGACCGAACTCTCGTTCTTCAGGAAATTACTCTGTCAAAATAATAACACACCCCTCAAGGTAAAGACGATTTTCTTAACCTTCACAATCTTGGCCGGTCATTTTGCGTTATCGGTACTTTTTTTGCCTAATCTGTAGGAGAAAACGAATATCATTAGAGCTGCATTTGCCGAGGAAAAACGTCGGCGCGAGAGCGGTTAATGGGGAAACTTTGAGTTCCTTACGTCCGGCAGG
This sequence comes from Hedychridium roseum, assembly GCA_963989215.1. Lineage (NCBI taxonomy): Eukaryota > Metazoa > Arthropoda > Insecta > Hymenoptera > Chrysididae > Hedychridium > Hedychridium roseum. The sequence continues at coordinate 9,709,794 of OZ022310.1, read as the reverse complement.
AAGTTCCAGCGACGCGGATGAAAAGATTATCCGGGATTTGTTCGAGACGTGACACTGAGTCAGCAGAATGAAAGGTCATTTTCTCTCGTGAAACAACGTGGATAGAATTTGCCGCGCAATGGCCGAGCATTGGCCGGTGCTCGATAACAGCCCTGGCATCTCTCATGCAGATAATTCGCCGGTTCGCCATTCCACGTGGAACTTTTTTCGCGGTTGTACAAGGAGTTTTCGGATTTTCAGGCCGGTTCGGCCGATGACAAGACCAACGGTCCGGGAAATGCGCGGAATTTCCTCGGTGTCGCGTGATCGACAAACACGGATATAAATCCATAAGCGGATTTCAATATCACCGGCTCAATAATACAGGCTGTGCTTAATCCCTTCGTTCTCGAGGGGATGTTGGAACCGGTGCACGATGAAACGCACTTCCCCGGGCGATCGACGTTCGCCAGATCGATCATGCATCTACCGAGCATTCGTTTCCTCTACGAGAGGGAGTTAAACGATGAAACGGATGGGCCACAAGAGACGAGCGCATCGCCACGTGATCGCATTTACTTATCGATAACTTTCCGTGACACAGTGACGTTTCTCACGGGGAAGCCGAGGAGCAATATTCATTATCCTCGAAAACGAAGTATTCCAAAGGAAAGAAAAATATTACGGACGGAAGTAAATCAAGCACCGCGAATCGTACCCATCCGGTGCGAATAAATTCCGTCACGATTGCGCGCAAAATAAATACGACAAACGTTGAAGATAAATATGACGAACGGCTTAGCTATCCACCGCCTACATGATTACACAGGCACGTGTGTTTCTGAGGACTTTGTAAAAAAGTCATACGCTTCCAAGTTACGAGTTCGTTTCTCTTTCCGCGCCGACTAGGACTGCGGTAAAAACAGATCGGTCAAATATTGATGAACTCACGCTTCTCCGTGACAGTAAATTCGGAACGACGGGAACGTGCCAGACGACCAGGGATATACCCGATGAGAGCCCTAGCGAAACGAATGAATGATAATAGCCAGCGAAATCCCTCGCGCGAAAACACACCTGTCATTTTGCTCGATCATTCCTCAGGAGCGAAAAGTCCAGCAACTACGGAGAATTACGATTGGATATTTCTCGGAGACAGCCAACTTTCGCGATAACGCGATAATTTTTGCGAATCGGGCAACTACGTTGTACGATTGGTGGGGACGGAAGAGGGGAGGGGGGACTTTGAATATACGTTCGGCCAAAGGGATATCGCAGCTTTAAACCATTAGCAAGTCGTTTCACGGAAGGTCAGTGTCGTTATACCGGCCGAAATACTCAGGCTAACCCCCGGTCTCACGGGCTAATTTGCATTAAATTATATCTCACGTGCACGCGCTCTACCATTACCCTGATTGCCAAGAGGGTTTTACAATTTGCCCAATTACGTACGCAAGCTGCGCTGACGCACACTTCGATAGTGTCTACCGCAAACTGTCATAACATCGATCCAAAATTATACCAATCGCGCTGCCATATGTCCTCGTCGACTGAATTTTTTCCTCGAGGAAACAAATGAATTCTTTGTCGAGATTTAATTCCGTCAATGCGAGAGGGAGGGACTTTTATTCCCAGAGCGGTCGAAGTTTCTGTCGCGAGTTGTTTGGGACGTGATAAAATTTCTCTTTCCCGGGTCGTGAGGCTCAACATAAAGGGGCGGGTTTCCTCATATTATTGCCATTCTCTGGTCGACGGGGCGTTTTTACAGGAAAGATCCATGGCACTGGGCGGATTCATTAGGAGGAAGGTCGTTGGAGTAACGAGGAAGATTAAGACAGGGCAGGGGAGGTAGGGCGAGGGGTGTTACCCACGTGCCAGCCGGTTCCTCGTCGGTTTAATCTCCATAAAATCGGCGAACCGTTTAGCGCTATGGAGAATCGCGGACATCGAGCCAAGACACCCGCGAATACGTTCTCGTCGTGTGATTAAGTTTTGACCCGCCATTTGCCCGGAACATTCGTTCAAGCGGCGATAATATTCTCGCGTTCCTCACGGTTGGCCAAACCTTTTCATCCTGACGCTTGTCTCAGTGCCTTATCAGCCATGACAATGGGGGACGGCCCGGTGAAATTAATTCGCACGAATCCAGCAGAAGCTGCTTTATGGAAATATATCGGCGAAACAGGAGCGTCATGTATTGTTTTTCCAAGCTCGTCGATATTTCATGACCCGCAAGTAATGCTCGGAAATTTGCGACAGCTGTCATGAGAAAATTTGCTGGTGCATTCAAACGGAGAGAAGGATCGTTTGTTCCGCGTGGAATCACGTCGGCGGCTTTCACATATCGCAGTTTACTTAAGTTTACTTTATCCGAGAAATCACAGTTTTGCCGCGGAGCAAAGCCTGGATGAACGTTGGACGGCTTATCGTCTGGCTTCGCCGCGAGTTCTCTCACTCTCGGCGATGTTTTAATGGCAATTTGCATATTCCGTTTCTCATAATCCGTCCGTGTATTAGGCTGGCTACCCTTCAGTTTCATTTTCCCCAAGAACTCGCTACAAGGGATTTCGTCCTGCGCATTCGAGCAACGAAATTGCTTGGCGAACGTGACGTCAAGTCTGGCTGAGGGGAAATATTCCGCGGAATTGAACGCATTGTTTCGTAGGGTACCCTCTTCGGCCTGACGAGACGCCTACAAACGTAACGATTGCGCAGTCGTAATTAATTTTCAGGACGATTATGAAACCATCGAGACGGCTATGACGAACTCGAACAAAGGAAACTCAATGGCCTTTGTTTGACCACTAACCAAGAGACGTTTAACGGGCCAATAAATTGCTAACGTCGAGCAGCCGTACGAATCATCGATGGATTCGCCGGCTCTAAAGCGGAGCCCATGTAATCACGGAACAAGCTGTTTACGTCAGTAACAGGTTTCGTTCTGCGCACCGACTTGCTTGACGATATTGTTGGCGATTCACTCGCTTCGAATGGCTAGCACGTCTGCCATGGACATCGTAGGCAAAATCAAAGTTATTTTCTCGAGTAGGGAGCGAGGGCCAATCGCCCATCGACGAAAAATGAATAATAGATTCCCATGGAAATGAGCCCCTAACGTCTTTACCAGCCGGTCGAAAATAACCCGCCGTGTTTTCCCGTCGTGGAAGTCGTTTCACGTTGAAAGCACGGTCGATGCCGTGAAAGATCGATTATAGAGAATTGCATTATGCCCGGGGTAAACGCTGCCGATGAAATAGCGCGGAAATAAGGGCGGATTAATGGGCCTATTTGATCCCGTTTTTCGGGACGATCAGACGTTTCCCGAGTTTTTTAAAGCGAAAACGAAGAAGCTTGTAGGCGCAGTCGTGCAAATCGTTTCACTGTGAGGTTCCATTGACTATGCCGTTTTTTCTTTTATGAAAAACATATCATGTCGAGGGAGGTAGGCCTATCGGAAAAAGGTAGCGTCGTTCGAGCTTTTGTGGATCTCTGTAATTGGAAAAAGCCACTTCCGCTCGGCTGATCTCCCGGACTATTCCCCACCTAAGCCCCTCCCCTCTCCACTCGTGTCTGCTGTCAATGCACCTGAAATGCTTTTTATTCTCGGCGGCCCGTTTAAAGTTCCATTACTGCCGCCACCATCCCCTCTCACGTCTCTGCACGTACAACGAGGAAACAATGTGCACAATCCACTATGTGAGTGATCTAATACTCTCGGACCATGTTCAACAATCGCATAACGCACTCACTTGCATCTACTCCAGTGCGAACGTGTACCTGATTTTATCTCTCTTTTTCCCTCAGCCGGAAGTCAGTGAAGGATGTGTACTACATGTTTCTGACGATATGAAATGCAGGTGTGTCCGTGATGTATGAAGATCGAATGCGTTGCATCCCCTGAGTTGATATCCCACAGGACACTCCGGTACCGTGGGAAGAACCGGCATTGCCGAGACATTCTCCCCTCTCTCCCCTCTTTCCCCACTGGCGAACCCTTGCGGGGTCCGCAGAAAGATTTCCCCGAGATTTACGGCTTTCTGAATACATCACGGAGTGTCTGAGGGCGCGTTCGCTCCTCCTTCCGCCTCGCGAGATTCCTCGACTGCTGCTTTTTGACTCTCTGACGAGGGCAAAGGATGAGGGGGGTGGGGGAGGACTCGATCCTGAGCGATTGCCGTTACGTGCTTATACTCGGTGCCATAGTCTCATGAATTTTCCGACACGGCACGTAAAACGTGTACAACCAGCGGCAATACGGGAACTTTGGAGAACCGTGCACTCGTGCCGTTGTTTCCTTATCGCGTTGAATCGTTTTTAATTCGACGAATTTAACGGTGAAGCTCGTTTGGGTCCGGCCAACTGGCGAGTATTCGGTCCGTGAAATCTCAACAGATAAGCAATGTCTCCCTGGTTTCGCTAGCGTACAGAACGATGTTGCAGAGGACGACTAGCCTGGTAATCTCCAACCGAAAGCCCTCGTTTACCATGCCAGACCTGCCTCATTACATCCCCGTGGAAATCGACTTGTGCGGTCGTGGCGAATGTCAGGGGTCGGTCGCGAAATTTCATGGAAAATATCACACGGGAATTGAATTTCTATTATTTCCTTTAAAGGCGGTTTAATCAGAGGGAATTAACGGCCGATTCGTCGAGTCAGTTTTCTCTCTTCTTTGCCGTTCGTTCGCAAGGGTAACTGGTCCCAACTAGATCCTCCATAACGCCTCAGTTCACTGTGTACAGATAGGCTTTAATTGCAGTTCCCGGATTAATGAAAAGTTTCTCGAGCCTTGACGATAGGTGTTTCGGGTGTTAAATAGTTCAAAACAGTGGTTGCAACTGAAAACTTTCGCTGGCTCCAATGCCGTGCTTGGAAAACAGTTTACTGGATATTTTTAACCAGCTACTCTTTTCCAGCAGTTTCCTTGGCCGTCAGGAAAATCGCTCATCATCGTTGAGAATTCCCCGACGTCAGCGTTACCGGCTCATTGTCCGATCGCGGATCGAGTGGCACTACTGCCCGTAAGTAGAAGCACCCCAGCGTGGCCGGCCAGGCCGGGGGAAGTGCGAAGAAGAAGTTTGAAGAACTAACGTTACCCTCAATGGAATAAAAAACGTTAAGATAATCGTATCACCGTACTTTCGAACACGATATCTTGGATTTTAAGAAGTGAAAACGGGCTATGGTTGACCGTAAAAGGGGCGTATATAATCCAACGGCGAGTATTAAGGTGACTTTGGGCGGAACTTGGACGGCGAATGGGCGAACGGAAATATTCACCGTTAGGCGGGCTTTCCGTGAGTTGCGAAAGGAGCCGGAATCCTCTTTGGCCAATCCCCCCCTCGTGGCTTAAACTCCGGATTTCGGCTAAACGTCGAAAGGCCTTGGCCGCTGGTCCATCCGTTTCTGGGCAGCGCGGAGGACGAGCCGCGGCCTCTGAGGCCGATTCCCCTGGGAAAGTCAGTCGACCACGGTTCTAATACCCAGCGGGATCCGCGCTTCTTCCCTCATCTTCCAGTCATATCTCGAACGTTGGAGCAACGTCCCCGACGATGTCCTCGGCCCGCAATATCCGATTATCTTGCGAGCTTTGGATCGTATCCCGCGGGACTAAGCGGTCCTTGTGGCCGGATCATAATAATTAAGATGATTAGATTTACAGAGAGGCGATAACCCGCTTTGAGGTCCTACAATTCACATCGGGAAACACCTCCCCTCGGAAAATGTCCGTGTCCGGAAAAAGTCCGTGTCACTGTCTCATCTAAGAGGAAACTCTCCAACTCGGGGAAAAGGGGGCAAGCTTTCTTCGTACTCGGTAGGATGCTAGAAACAATCAGGACTTCCTGCTTGCCATCGGGAAACCAGTGTTTCGCCGGTGTTCTCGAGGGAGATCAACTAAAAAACTGCGAAAGCGATCGTGCGAAGTTTCCGTCGCACGACCATCCTTCGAACTCTCGGGGCTTCCTCTTGCTATTGATTTTCGAATATTTCTGGCTATTGACAGTGTTCCCGCGGTAGCAAGATTGCCCGCAATTGTCTCATCGACTTCCCGGATACGTTTATTCCTGTCCGCGCTCAAATTTTGATCTCTTCCATTTTTGGATGAGCTCGTTAAAAAATGAATCGCGGTGGATTCGCAAAACGAATGGGAAGGGACATTGACGTTGCTCGATTTCAAAGTTGCCCAATAAAATGGAAGCGCAGTCTCGATTTAGAATGGCGAAAGATAGCGAGTGATCGATAATTCCGGAAAATGGATAACCGCAAGCCCTTTCATGCACACTTCCCGAGACGAATTGCACCTTCTTAAGGCCTTCCAAGGACCATCCTCGAGTCACGAAATGCATACATAATTGGTCGATTGTTTGCAAGACCTACAATCGATTCTCGTCGTCATAGAAACCATTCTCAAGGCCTACGTTTCCTGCTCATCGATAAAAAATACTCTCAAACGTTCCGGGAAAGTGAAAATTTACTCTGTCGCCCACAAGGGAAGGGTCGGATGAACGTAATGCCTAAATAATGTAAGACAAGACTATATTATCGCCATGTTTTTGCTTTTCGTTCTTCGTGAAAAATTGATGGACGCAGTGATTCGTATGTTTTGTGAGAACGCCTCGACGCGGAGCAGCATACGAAATATTCCTTGAGTCATTACGTTCCATACTCGGGAACATTATGAACACTCCCCTACGCGTTTGAGACTGCTCGCTCCGCGTGCAACAATTTCCCCAGCGTTTTCATACGTGTCGCCGAACTTTCGGGGGATGTTTTCCCGCGACTTGCCTAATTCAATGGTGCTGTAGTAGCAATTAAACTCCGTTCTCAGGAAGGAGACTGTAACCCCTGAAAGTTTTAGTCTTGCTACAAGGCGCTTAGGACTGTTATAGTTTAAAACCTCATTTTCCGTTGCACTAAACGCCATTGTTATTAGCATAGCATCGAATTTGACAGCTCGCCAAGCCGTTGGTAAATATTGCCGTGGAAATTGGATAGAGTCGATGAATAAAGCCGTAGTTCCTTGATTGATAACAATCAAATTCCGAGTTCCCCCTTTACAGGCGTCGGAGTAATATCGCAAGGACCCGCGAGCCTCGCAGAGGAGACGTTTGCGTGGAAAGAAGGAGGAGGTAGATGAGGACGAAGATGAGAAACAGTAGGGTGTGCGGAGGTTGGCAGGTGCGAGGGACGAAGGAGAGGGGAGGGGGGCGTAGGAAGTAGGTGGGAAAGGGGGAACAATGCGAAAGAGAGGAAGAGAGGAAGAGAGGAAGGAGCGGGGAAGAAAGGAGAGATCGGGCTTGAAAGGGGGAGGGAGAGAGCGCTCGGATGGCAATAGGTAGTAGACGGCGTCTCTGCTATGTGCTCCGGCCGCGGAGGCTGCGCGGAAAAATCGATAGGCGAGGAACCGACGGTGAGGAGCGCGAGTGAGTCTGCCCGATGGCGCAGTCGACGTCGGGCCGGCACCCCAATAGACACGCGGTCCACCTTAGCCACCTTGCTACGGCCCTGTCAGAACGCGTTCCTCGCACCCTTCTCTCGTTAGGCCCTCCCCCTCTCTCTCTCTCTCTCTATCTATCTATCTATCTACCTCTTCGTTCCCCCCACGCTCGGTCGTTCTTTCTTCTCCGTTCGTTTGGTCCTTATCCGTATCAGTGTAGCAGCGCGACTCGTGGAGAGATCCCTCTTGAACGGCTAATCCAAGTGTTCCGCTTCCTCGTACATGCCGGAAAAACCGAGTGCACCGGCACGCGGAACAACTGTGCCCCCCCCCCCACCCCTCTGAGCCCCTTCAGCGTGCACATCCGCGTTGGCAGTCTACCCCGGAGGATGCACTAGCGGGACGAAGCCACGAGTGCACCGAGTGAGTCGACCCCGCGCGTACCCAAGTCCGGCAAACGTAATCGATATGACGAATCGTGCGGGACGCGTCGTGTCGCGGGATACGCGGACCTACGGGAAGTACAGCTCGGAAAAGTAAGCCACCTAGGATAAGGATTAGGATTAAGACGAGGTGAGGAACGTGGAGGGGGTGTTATTGTCGTGAATGTTAATGCTCGGTGCTGTAAAATGCGGTGCTGCTGGTGACACGAGCCCGGCGCGTGTGCCACCGTCCGCTCGCCGGTAAATTCACTCGTGAAATCCAGTCAAAGACAGACACACATGCAGCGGACAGCCACGCAGAACGACATCTCCTTCCGGTTGGTCCGTTCCTCCGCCGGCAGGTATTATCGGGACACAGGAGCTTATGTAGAGCTTGCGCGCCTTTTCGAGGACACTGACCCCGTGAGCTTCCTTTCCTTCCGACAACATATGCCTCCCGTTCCTCTTGGTCCCTGCGCTTTAACATTGATACGTTTCGCGGCGAGTAACCCTGAGAATATTCCCTTATCCGTTGCTGCAACACCTGCTTACCCCGACTCAGCGTACAAGCTTTCCTCTAGTAAAAAAGTTCTTCATTTTGTCGTCTCTTCCGGTGACTCTGAGAAATACCGTAGCCTTGAGCGACGTTAAATCCCGGACATAACGTGGAATTCAATCGTTGCTATTCATGAGAGGATAAGGCAGATGTAAGGGGGAGGAACGATAGCAAATATTGTTTTAACCTGCGCGGGATCATTCGTCATCGTCGGTCTAGGCGGACAAACCTCACGCGTATAATGTATCTTTTCCACCCTCGTTTGCCTCTTTATTCCCTATCCCTCGTACTCTTGAGCTCTCTCTCCTTTTCCCCTCAGTCACTTGGCCGTCTCGAGAGCAATCCTGCTGTCATCGAGGCCACTTGAGCGCACCCCCATACACAAGCAACCCCAAGAATGAAGATTTAACTGCGCATTACCGTGATTTAAGGCTCGAGAAAAAACGTCGTCGTTCTAACTGCTCGTCGCGATAAGAAATTTGTATTAATGTCCCGTCGATTCGACCGAATTACAGCTCTGAGGTGATTTATTAAATGATATCTTCGCCGGCTTTTAATGATTTGAATTTCGGTCGATCGGCAAAATACCTGCGGTTTACGATATCGTTGCTATTTTCCGTGGCATCTCTCGACGGTCGATAAATTTTCATTTCCCTCAAGATCGCTATAAATCGCTCCCACTTTTTCCGACTTTTATTACGGCATAACTGTCGACAAACCCGCTCTTTGCTCACTTATTAAATATTCTCGTTTACGATCGAACTTATCGGTGTTCCGATAAAAGTCCATTCCCACGCCTTTTCAAGTAGCCGCCCTCCTTTGAGGCGAACGACGGGGGAAATATCTCAACGAGCCCTCTAAATGGGCTAGTAAATAGCTTCAAAGAAACCGTAGGTCCACTGTAATTACACGTTATTAACGCACGTACACGCGAAGCGTAGTAAACATCTCTATTAGCTATAGATATATCTGAAACTTTAATTAAGTCGGTAATGAACAGATGCATTTTAAAGCAGATCCAGTCAAACGAGCGATTTAATCAACACTAATAACTTGCTATTTGGTCAGCCTGAATCGTGTAAATGCTGCGAAAAAAAATTGGAGATAGGGCAGTGAGGAGATGATCGGAATTTCGAGGGACAGTCGATTGCCCTGTGAGGCTCATTTTTCAGGATTCATGCCTGTGGCCGATCTTCCACGAGACGGACAATTCACAATAACGTCACTGATCGTCCTGCGTGAGCCCTGCTTTTGTCATCGTTTACGGACGTTAACCGATGTGCGCTCGTTTTTCGTTGCCGTCGTCTGGACGAGCGTATAAACGACACCCGAAATTCCATGGCACATTAATCGCCGACGACCTTCCCCGCCGGGGTTTCATCATCTTCGATAGGAATCGCCCCACCTCATGACGATGCTCCATTATTTTCCTACTGTTTTATAAATCGACTTCATCGCAATCTGTAATAGAAAAACGAGGCATTTTTTTCTGCCTAGCTGAACCGGATAGACGAGGACCGTTTTAGTATCTAGGTATTTTATCAAGTGGGGTTACGCCTTAACAAAGTAGGCCATGGGAGGATCGAAGCAAGATTTATGGCAACAAGACTAACCGTTGAACATTATTAGGGTTCACTCGTCGAAATGCAGAAACATCGTCCCGCTGTTGAACGAACGTTCACTATCGATTAGGGTTATCCTCCTGGCAAGTTGGTCCTTCGATCCCAAGGGGGAACATAATTTGCATCCTTTTAACTAATGAGACCGATCGGTACGGCCAGAAATTCCTCTTCATCCGGTTTATTGACGGAGAAATTTCCTCGCAGGAACAACAGCGGCATCTTGGATGGCCAGCAATGCTTTCCAATCCATCGTAGGCTGTTTCAACAGGCACGTCTATTTCCTCGACAATTGTAGATCACTCGAAACGTCTGAGCTCACGGAATTGTCTGTTAGAACAAGTCGTCTACAAGTTCCTCCTCCTACCGCGAGAGACAGTGCCCCCCTCTCTCCTCTTCGACTTGTTATTTCCCGTCACGTCGGCCGAATAAACCGCGTCTTTCCCCCGAATTCAACTTGGTGCTTCGTAGCGACGATCGTCCGGCCAACTTTTGCGGCGAGCTCTTCCGTGTTGCTGAATTTCGATTGCACGGAACTTTCTATTACGTACGGTCTAGGACGAGCGGGCGTACGGGGGTAGTGAGGGAAATTTTCGCCAATGAAAGGCACGCTGGCGCCCGGGCTTCGGGGGGAAATTCTTGCCAAGGAGTGGAACGTCGTTGACTTTGTGCCTTCTGTTTCTCTTCCGGGTTTTCGATATCTCGTTATCGGCCAGCGGTTGCTTCGATAAAACGATACGACCGCTCGGCCTCGGATAAATTACGAGAGCGGGACGCGATTTTCACGAGCTCGTTTCACGACTTCCGAGAGCCACGAGGGATCGACGTCGTCATCCCCCTACGCGTTGTTGTCTTGCACGAAGAAAAAAAAAATCACAAACCGGCCGTAAAGACCGTACGTGCGACCTACGAGTCTCGTAAAGCTCCTACGATCTCCACTTTTTTCTTTTAACGTTTGCCCCGCTCTCGCCTTTTTACCCCGTGGGATTTATCGGGGGGGGGGGGGAAGGTAGCGGGGAAGGGACATTGTTAGCAAAGGATCGATATAGCAACGATTTACGACGGACCGCGCGTTTATGTTGTAAGCCTCCCATATTTCGACAGGACAGTCTACAGTTTCTTCCACCCCCTCCACTCCCGGAAATGTCGGTCACAGAACCCAGAGAAAAATAAATAACCACTCGAATCGCTCTTCCAATGTTTTATCCAATTTCTCCTCGTTGCGAGTTAACAAAAATATCGGTCGGACGACCGTGTTCGTGTAGGGTAATTCAAACTCTCTGTATTTTCAGGATTAAAAACTGGCGTGAAAAGTAGGGAGCCAGGTAGAGGATAATCCAGGCGACGGGACGAGCAGACACGTGGAAAATCGAGGCTGTGAGAAAACATAGTGAAAATGCCCGCGGCCCTACGTAATCCGTGACTGCGCTCCTTTCACCATTACCTTTGGATTAAGAACGATTAAACTCACACTCAAATGAATCTCGGAGTAACAACGGGTTATCGGCCTTGTATCGTTGCGAAAAAGGTCTCCTTAAACAGGTGTTCGTTAAAGACACAAAAAAGGGTCAATCGAGGGGTCTTCCGCGAATGATTTTCGTGTTGTCTCGGTGAAGGTAGAAACCTACTGAGAGAGACGATCGAAAGAGACGGTTAATGACACACGAGTGCTCGAGTGATCGATAACAGTGATTTGGGGGAATTCGCGAGTCGTCAGTTTCTTTGGGCCGAGCAGACGATCGAATGGAACGCGTCAAGAATCAGCCGTGAATCGAGCATCCTCGAGGCAAAAGCTCGGGGAAATCTCGGACCATGGACCTCGCTGCAGGACGGAAGAAACGGTTGTGGGAGGAACACCGTAAAACTGAGGTAAGAATCCCAAAGTATTGCTTCTCAACCTTATCTCCGAGCATTCAATGTTTCACGCTTCCCGTGATTTTCACGCACGCAAGATTTTCTCCTCCCTCAATGCAATTATTCCTGATGTTTGCCCGACCGTGACTGAAGAATCCCGAGACGAGGATGGGGAAGCTCGGAGTTTCCGTGTTTGTCGAGCGTCTTGTATCCTCAGTCGTCGGGCCGTCTGCCCTAGGCGATCCTATCGTCTTGTAAAACAGTGCCGACGAACTTCCTTGACCCATTTTCGCGTCCTCGCACACGGCCATATTTGACGAAGAAATTAACTCGTCCAACTCCCCGAAAACGCTGGGCTTCCCTGGAACAGGTCTAAATTACCAAAGACAATGCTGAAGCGAATAACACCGGCTGAGCTTACAGTGGAAATTCGATAGTAAGCCTTAAGGAAGGAACCGCGAAGACCAAGAGAAAGCCTCATTACGGTAACCCTTGTCGGCACTGGATTTTCAAAGGAATCGGGGATGAGTCTGGCGAGCGGTAAAATTATGGTGGACCATGGGGTTTGACGGTTAGTTTCCCTGTGTGCGAGGTCGTCGCGTCTGATCATCGAATGCAGGTTATGAAGCTTGTCGTTGCCGGGAATTCTCTTGGGAAGATTATCCGGCGAAAAGAGCACGTCGACGAACTCGAGGCAATTTTCCCGAGGCGAACTCGGGCCGACGAACCGCCTTGACCTCCTTCCACCTTCCCCTTATTTTCCTTTCTTCGGAGCACGCGTCGCAACCTCTTGAGGGTGCGCTGCACCTCGAGGAAATCTCCTCGCGAAAGCTTCTTTGACCTCGCGAGATCACGACGTTCACGTTATCCGCCGGATTTTCCCCACCCCAGCCCACTCCGAGCCGTCCTTCCCTTTAGCCACGTGAATTTCGACGAGGCTTTACGGCTACGTTGCTGATTCCTAGCAACTTTGATAGGCCAGTCACGTTCTTCGAGCCTTTAATCATCACCCCGTAAACGAGACACGGTCGTTGAAAGTGAAGGGGGTAAGTTAACGACGTGTCTGGCCTTTGCTCGACCATTTCCACTCGGATCGATTTCACCTCCCCACCGGTAATCACATACGAGTTACCAGCGACTTCGCACTCGTTTTCCCAGGACAAACAGTCCTTCGGATCTTCGGAAATTCCCGACTTTTCAGGGTAATTCGACTGGGCGGATTTACTCGGTGAAACGCAAGGAGATTGCTCAGTATTTTAGGGGCGAAAACGCTCTACCCTGATCGTACTTCCTTCGAGGCAATTTTCGAGCTACAAATTCCTCTGCCGTGCCTATCACTATTCGGCCGAGACTCGGTGCGTAGGTGTGCGTGTCCTTTTATTAAGCGACCGCTGAGCTAAACGACCAATAAACTTAATTATCCCAAGGCTAACGACGGTAATCATTCGAACAGGCTTAATTGTAATGAGCGCCAAACAAAGCACGGTTCAGTGTCAAGCAATTTATTCAACGCAGGTCCCCCGTGGCTTGGCTTTATTTCATCTCCGACCTTATAAACCCCTTCGTCTACGCGTCTACTCATATCCAGTTACTGTATTAATTAATGATACACGTAACCAATTTCAGGGTACGGTAAAATATTGATATTTTTGGCCAGCAAATATTATGAATACCGTTTTGCTTATTTACTTGTTCAATCGCACTGAACCATAGGTTTTCATTGAAGCGCTCTCTGGCGCGGTAATCGCGCGAAAATATTGTCAAGCTTTCTCCCGTCGCTTTAACGGCGTTTCCGCGTTAGTTTCGCCGCGTACGAGATAGAAAGGACGCACCGACGCACACATACGGGCGATCTCATTAAAGCTGCCAATTGTTTTGGACTTTCGTTCAACCGACAGGACTAAGCGTCACTATTTTCCGCTTTACGCGTCACAGCCAGCGAGTTTTCCTTGGAGCGAACGCGGCACGTCCGAATTATGGTCGCCGGACGAAGTCGGGAATTGACGTTTTCCATTTGCAAAACGGTCAGCAATTTTAAGAACCAATGTGCGCCCGTTATCGCCGACGTGCCAGGGGATTTAACGATCCTGGGAAATCCGCTTTTACACGTGTTTCACGTGAAAACCGACGTAGTTCGCTCGTTAATTCTACGCGTGAAGCAATATTCGCAGGCCTGAGGGATCGACAGAATTCCTCACGGATTAACACGAACAGGACAATTTTCTCTGCTTATCGTTCATCGGAAAGTGGCCAGACGATGTTCCTAGTTAAATCTGCGCTTCCTTCCGCCGGGAAATCGCGACGAGGGTCCCCTTCGATTTGCGACTTAACGAAATCCAAGGCGTCCTGGCACGAGGGCTGGATTTTCGAGCGAACAGGCCGAGTGAATGAGACACGACGCGACGAAGAAAATTGATTTACGATATCTCCACGACGCCGTCGGCGACGTTCTCAGCGTCGGGTATTGCGCGACAGACTTTCCACGAATTCTGCGATAAAAAGCATCGTCAAGCCCCCAAGTTTCGGTCACCGGCGGGGGGAGGGGGTTGTTGAGACGGCGCGTTGCCTGCCGATAATGCCGCTGGATCCCCGCGGATAAATTGAATTTTTTACCGTTGGAATTCGAGCAGCAACTGCCGCGCAGTTTGTGATCCCCCACGAGCCGAAGGTCTCAATGAATTGCGGACTTTGCTCAAATCGTCCGTTAAATGAATCGTCCCACCGTCACCCGACGGCATAATCCGTCTTGGTTAATTTCAATTCTACGTCGAATCCAGCTTTTTCAGGCTCGACGAAGAAAATGGATCTCCTTATTTGCTTAGCCAATCGGTTTGGATCGGTCGAAATATTTCGGTTATTAAATTCTTGCTATTTCCCAACGAGGGCTTCCTGCTGGCCCGGGAGGGAACGTCGAAATCCCGAAGGATCGGGGTCGGTGCAACCACAGACGAAGGGGCGAGGGGGAGTGTAAGATCGAGGGCGAATCAACCCCACACCCCGCTCCCGAATCTGGAATTCCTTGCCGCTGGCAATCCTTCCGGTTAAAGTATAGTCTTGGTTTGGCGATAACCCGCGAGCGAACGTCTTGGATGACCGATCGGCGGTGCACCGAATTTCCCGAGCGTCCTCACCAAAGCGGATAACTCTGGGCAAATGCGAAATTTAGGGCGAGCGAACCCCGAGAATGGCGGAATTGCGTGCGCCATTGCCGTCCGCTCGGAAATGGAGTGCGAAGGGAAATAAAACTACGGGACAGGCAGGCCAATTACCGGAGAAGGAAAGCCTCGAAATCCGACAAACAGCCGAGTATTTTTCAGACTTGCCGGAAATTTATTCGTCGGTCCGCGTGGCCAGGCTGTCAAACACTTTCGTAGGAATTGAACGTCGACGTAAGACATGGGAAAATGCAGGGACCGCTTGGAACGTGTCCGAGAATGCTGGCTAAAGCTAACGAGGCAAATATTCCTCCGGATGTCCGACGTTGCCCGCGAAAAACGCGTTAATCGCCGCCTCGATTCCCCGTTCGCTGGCGTTTGGTCAGCAGGAAATTCGGGGAGGCACGTACATCGTGAATCGTAATGTCGTTACGTGAAGGTCCGAAGCTCGCAGGACGTACAAAAGTGGATTGTGAAAGCGAATTTATAAGGACGGTTCCGCCGGAAACGGTTACCGCGGTCTCGTATTTCGCAGTGTCGGCGTTTTAGAATATTCCAGAGCACAGCGTAGAATAATACGGACCACATAATCGAAAGCGTGTACTGCCGTCTAAATTGTTCGGGACTGTCCATTGTGGATCGGTCATCGTTGAGGGAAGAGCTCGCTAATTGGGTCAGATCAGAAATCGATTTATGCTTGGCAATTAGTGCGGTCGCCATAAATATTGTGAGCCGATTGGGCCGCGCAGGGGGGGGGAGGGGGGACAGGAGTTTCTGGGAAAAGACGTTACATCGAACGTAATGAAGTGGCGGCACCGGAAGGACGCAGATTCGATGAAACCGACGTGATAGGGGCGTCGAGGGGGGGGGGGGGGGGATGAAGGGTTATTCGAAAGTCTCGACTCGTACTTGCCCATTTTGCCGTTGTACCTTGAGAACCTTTCCCAGGATAATGGAAAGACCGTTCCCTCGCGGAGAAGGGTTTTCTACCCTCCCCCCTTTGTCTTTGTCCCTCGACAAATCCCGCTAATACATTTTACCTCACCGTTCGACATTACCAATTAAAATCCCTGTACCATTTCCATCACAAACCTCCTTCACCCTTATTTGTCGAATTCTCATCCGAGCGACTCGAACCGCGTCATTTTATCAGCCTTATTTTCTGTTAGATTCCATCGACTGGAGCTATCAAAGTCCCCCCTCACGTTTTCCTCATCCGCTTGGAACAACACTCTTCCTCCCCGTCGTTCGAATTGCCCTCGAGTCGCTCGACTGGCAGCCGTTTTACGTCAGTGAATCCATTTTTCATCGGATCCTGCTGTTAGGTCGGCTGTTTTGGAGGATTCGCCGATGCACGGGCCGCGGATTTCGGTCGAGCGAAAAATTTCAATGGCCCTAGCCGTAGCTGGTGGTCAACGACTCGGCCGGAACAACCGGCTACAAACGTGTATAAAGCGCAGGACGGCCGATAGGACTTCTCTTACGGTCCGACGTGCATTCCGGGGGGAAATCAAGCAGGAAATTGCACGACCGGCTTGCCGAACTTTGATCCGCTCGACGTTCTTCAGGGCCCACTGCCGCTCACGTCATTAATTAATCGTTCGACCGACCGAAAGGATTACATAAGATTCTGCGAGCGGCTTATAAGTCACTCTCGATCCCTCAGCCAACTCCCAACACTGCACTTCGGGAAATGTCAGTCGAAGGAGTTATCCACCGAGCCCAGGAGTATCATTATTTTCCATAAAAAGGTCGTTGGGTGATATCTCAATGAAAGATAAGTCTCTTGCCGCGCGTTTATGCGTTCAAAAAATCTGGAATACGTGGCCTTCATGAGCATATTTCGTTGATTCTAACCAAGGGGCACACGTGCGGAAAGCTAATGGATTCCGCACTGACAGCCAAGGAGTGCCGTTTCTGGCGACCCACGTAGGTGTGAAAGATTCACCGACCACGGGACGATCAGCCACGCGTGGGACGAATAGTCGTGCACACAGACGTTCGAACGGAGAAAACGGTTTCGCTCGGCGCATCGCAAGTAAGAAGCTCGTCCATATTCGAGGCCGACGGCCGAAATACCGCTGACGCACGGAAAACGAAGCCCACGTATTTCCATGGATCGTTACTACGGGCTTTCTTACCTCTGGGTTTTCGCTGCCGTTTAAGCGGAAAAACATAACCGACCTCCCGACGTCGAGCGACGACTAATCCCTCGGATCTTCGCTTTTTCCCTACGCATTGTCCGTCGAAACTGTATCTTGCTCGGCACCAAACGATTTCGATGGAGGGACCTTTTTTGTATCCTTCCTTAAGCTACAGGAACGTCGGTATTCCTTTTAATTTGTCGCCATGAATTTTCATAGAGTTTAAGTGGTTACGAATGGCTGGGAGGTTTGAATACCGAAGGACCGTTCGACTTAATTAAAGTTTCAGGGTTAAAAGCGCGAATCGGCCGAAATGCCAAGCAGAGGGGAGTTGAGGGGGACGGGTCGTGGGTCTTGTTTGAGGCTGTGGAGGAGTTAGAAAAGGACGGCTTAAGCGCACGAACAGCCGTTTTCTTGGATACAGGTCTGCCGGACGAATTGCCTCGCTACAGGCGTACCATTCGCTCCGTACATAACGCCAGTCTCTTTCTCTTTTCCAGCCCTTGGTCCCTCTCGATCTGCCTTCATTTTTCCTCGTTACCCCTTCCCCCGGTACTCGAGCCCGTGCCTTCCCCTCCTTTCTTTGTCCTTTCTCCGTTCCTTCATATCTGTTTTCCCTGACTTTCTTGCCACCCTCTCCCCCTTTTCTCTCTCGAGCGGAGGAAGGCTACGTCTTATTGTGCGAGGGGAAAGGTATACGCCCTGATAAAATTCCAGAGGCCGGGCCGTGAATTTACATACCATTTTCATACGTCCGCCGAATAATAATTCCGAGCGTGATAGCGTCGCGGAGGTTGGTGTAAAAAAATTTCAATCTACTCGGCGCAAATCGCGCGCCCCGGATAACGCCTCGACGCCGAGATTTTATTGCTTCAAATTAATTTTCCCCGCACGGCGACACGCCGCGCAGGAAGATGTGCAACGATTTTTGCCGCATTAATTCGCTTTTTCCGCGGACCTACCCCGGGCCGGCGCCTTTCGTATGGAGATCAGATTTTCTGAGTAAGGGCAAAACGAGTCTCATGTGCATACGTTTTTCGAAATTAGGCCACGTAAAACACGGGACCCTTCTTCCCCGGTTTACGGAGAAAACTGGCGACGGTGCTTTCAGGAATAATAGTCGGGGAGAAACGATTCGGAGATCGTTCTCGAGCTTTATATACTCCGCTCGGTCCCACCGACATTACTCCCCCCTTCCCCGAAACTTTATCAACTCTCGTCTTAAATCCACCCCCTTCTGTTTTTGTCACCGCTCGTTGCTTCCCACGCCTACCTTGCCGTACCAATTAATTTCCGCTCCAACGACTTTCACGAACATTACAATTGAAATAAGACACGAATGCACAAACTATCGTATGTACTTAAAATTAAAACTGACACGAGTGGAGCTCGCTAGACAATAGGATAATGATTCTTTAGAAGTGAGAAGCCGACAGTAGAAACGGTAAAAGTTTGTCAGACCTGTCAGACACTTAACGTTCGATCCGGAATCACAATGAAAATCGTGAAAACTCAGTCCTCGATGGCAGCTCGACTGACTGAAAAGCACAGCTCGACTGTCACGGTTGAGCGTGCCACGAAAAAGCACGAACGTGCGAATAATTGCATGGGTTATGAAGGACGCTAGAATCGACAAGCGTTGAAGAACCCTGCGATCGAATTGGCCATTGTATTTTTTTTATTCATAAGCCGTTCCACACACCTCTGCCTCGATCTTGCGAGACAATTTATTTGCAGAATGGACGTAAATAAAACGAAATATCGCTGGATAGGAATCCGCGAGCGACATCGACCATCTTTTTCCGACACTGGCTTTTGTAAAGCTAGAGATTCTATTCTTGGGGAAAAATCAGGTTTCTCGGGTGCACCCGGACGATGCCGGAACACAGGTCCGACGAAGCCAACTGCTTCCGTTATTGGTATACGTGACCTCCTTCGACTTCGCACGGGACAAGCAGGACCTACGAAAATGCGAGCACGAGGGGGACCTCTCAGCGCGGTTACGAGGCTCGATCCGACGTGTAACGGCGCTCGAGCTCTCCCGTAAAGTATGTCGACGGAGAAAATACAGCGCGGAGAATCGCTACGCCGGGAAATCGTATATGGAACGTGCCTGGGCGACAGACGAGAGAGAAGCGCGAAAGTAAAAGTACTCATTACTTCCGTGGCGAGTGCGGCTAAGCTGGATAAAGCGCGGAAAATAAAAACCATGTGCCAGGTGTTCCCGAGCGGAAGGGAATCATCAGCGAAAAGCACTATTCTACGAATTTTACGGAGAGTCCCGCGAAGTACGAACGTCCCTGGGGGGTCAAATAATTGATGTCCGGAGTAGAAAATTCGTCTTTGGTCGGGACGAGGTATGAGCGGACAATGACGACCGCGTTCGACGGTAATAACCAACTCTCGGCGTGGGCCAGTCTCATAAATTGGAAATTGGACAGGCCGCAAAGTCGCCGTAGCTCGTTTCAGCTGACCGCCGTAAATTCCAATGAGAATTTCGCGATTTATGGACTGGTTTAAGCTCTGCACGTTACACGATCCATCGCGGCAGAATATATCGCGAGATTTGTTTCTCGTCCGTGCTGATCGCAGGGATTTTAAATGGCCCGGTTGGTCCGTTCGAGCGGTGCCATCCGAGGCAATGAACTTTTCAAATCGGCCCGATATGATTTGCGGGAAAGTGTCAATGGTCGACGTGTCTTTGCGATTCGCGGGGGTTCATCGTCCTCGGAGACTCGAGCGAGTCTTTTCGAAGGGTCCTCGGGGATAGCGCGTCAGACTCACTTGAGAATTACGGCGGCGTGAGTGATAGGAAAGCCGAGGCAGAAAAAAGATAAATCGCCTAGCTATCCCTCGGAAAATACGGCCTTCTCCGGGAAATCTCTACAATCCCACCCTTCCCCTCCCCCCCCTCCGCCAGCCACTCCCCGACCAGAGATCGGTAAACGTTTTAATCATACCAACCCACGCCACTACGGACTAATCATTTTCGCCACTCAACTGTAAAGGGAAAAAAACCGTGTATCTCGAATGTAAATGGACCGTCAAAACCGACGTGAATAACGGCACTTTATACCTCGGAAAATAGGATTCCTGAGAAAGGTATCTGTACGAGGGAAATCTTCGCGTTCACTGTACCGGAATTATAAAAGTCCTTCGATCTCTCCCCCGTGATTACTCGACGATATAGGACTTTCGCAGAAACCGAGCAGATTGCCGGTGAGAATAATTAAAGTACATCGTGTCCAGAGATGAAAGCCAATCACATTTATATTCCGATTCCGACGTAGCTTTGTACGATTATTCTCGTTTGGCCGAGCAGATTTTCCAATCGAGACTTGCCGAAGGTTATGAGCCACTGTACACGCGCAAGTTCGGCAGTTGAACGTTTCAAGCGAAGCAAGAGAGCTGATAATACAAGTGAACCGTGAACGTTCGAGGAAGAAACTTATTCCGCACAGCTATAATACAATTTCCCTTCAAGGGGAATAGATATTCCTTATCATCGAAGTCAGGTGAAACCGAGTTTTCCATCGACCGCGAATGGCAGGCTTCAAAGGAATAAATTATCACCCCGAGCGACTTAATTCGTCGCGGGAAAATGTCAAACCCGCAGGAGGGTCAAAGAGACGAAGGGGGGCGGGGCAGTTTGTAATGCCTACACACTCGATAGAAACGCCAGCCGCGAGCGACGAGGGTGAAAGAAATGGAGGCGAACAAGGCCGGTCCATCGTAGCCGAAACTGCGCGCTTCAAAGCGGAATAAAAGAGAAACAGGCCGAAACGCAGGAACGTCGGTGGATTCGTCGAAATCTCGAAAAGAATCGTCGAGGGATCCGCCAGTGACGTATTACCCGGCACGAGAAACCGGAAGGAGCATTTCAATAAGAGATGACTCGTCATTTCTCCGCCAGTATTTCCTCAGTATCCCGTTGCCGTGCTTCCGCTTCGACGTTGAAAAAATTACCGCGGAAAAGAGGGACTCGACTGTCGGGTAAATACCTTCTTTGAGTTCTCCAAAAGGCCAGACGAGTATAACAAAAGGCAAAACTTGCTGCGCAAAATTTATGACCGGAGAAAAGTCTTCTGAAGGGGATGGATTTTCCTGTGTCCCCTAATATTATTTATTTACCTGTGTCATCGGTAACTCATGCGAAGGAAATGTCTCGGTTGATTTTATATTTCTGTTGTTTCTCTTGTCTTGAGGTTGCTGAAGTGGGTCGATGGATTGATGGTTGGGTTTTTGGTTCGCAGGATGCCGGATCGAGAGAGTTCGAGGCTCGAAGGATAATATGAATCGACGAGACGACCCGCTGCTGCGGCAGCATCGCACCCGATTGCTGCAACTAGCGGAGGCGACTAACATCAAACCCGGCCGCGGCAGCGGGAAAAGGCGGGCCCAAAAGTCCTCGCACTTCGGACCCAGGTACGCCGACACGATTCATCAAAAGTCTAAATTAACCATCAGTAGCATACATTTCCTCGAAACGAACATAATGAATAGTTTGATTAAACATTCTGCTCGTTTGTCGAGGGTCTGCGAATTTCTTTGCTCACCTGGCCTGATACAGGAGTGAAGATTAAAGCAAGACCACGAATGTGTAAATACGCTCGATTGTGCCAGTGGCAAAGGAACCGCATTTGCTGCCGTCGTCTTGCGTAATTAACCCTCTTTAACGAGCGCGCGACGCGTGCTAGCTCGACCCTCCCTCCATTGTTCCCAATGCGTAGGCTTTTCTCTTATCCCCGGTACAACCCCTGCCAGCGAAATCCGCGTCTTTTGACGATGGAAAAAAGGATTGTCGTCGTCATTGTCAGCGCGGAAACAGTGTTTTCTTTCCCTGCTGTTACGACCAAGGGGGAAACCATAGCTTTTTTCCCAGATAAAAAGAATGTCAAGTCTTTGTTATTTGTATCTTAATTTTGTCCGGTCGTTTGACTCTGTTCTCAGCAATGGAGGGCCAAGTCGAATTACTCTCCAGGACATCGTGAGGAGCGATCCAGGATACACGCCGAATATAGAGCATCTCGTCTTCCCGGAACGCAAGAGCAGCAATCCAAACCTGGTGAAAACGGCGGATGGATCACCACCGAGCAAATCGAAAGTAAATTCCGGGGGGTCAGGACGGTCCAGGTTGGCCGAGGTATTTTCCAGGCACTATTCACGAGGTTCCTCGCAGGATTTCCCCTCCGGGAACAGGAAGAATCATCTCAACGTAAGCAGCAGGAAATCATGAATTATCCCGCGACAATTCCAACAGGAAGTTGGCTCTGTGTTTTCCGACAATTCCCGACATCACGTTCAACAGGATTCGCGAGGGTTTATACAAATGATATTATCGTTTTAACGAATGCCCGGCAGACGTTGAATTTTCGAGGTATTAAAAGGGATTAATTGGTGGTAATTGGCGAATCGAATCCGTGTCCGTGGAACGTAACATTTGGCAACAATTGTTCCATCCGTGTCGGTCGGTCGATGTGTTAATTCGAGTCGATAGCCGGTCGCTCGAGAAATCTCGACAGGCGGACAGACGGACGGACGGACAGGTTCTGCCGCGGCGAATGCCGGCCACGAGGGAAATAAAAATACTTTCATCGACGAGGCGAACACGGGGAGCAGGCTACGCGCTTCTCCCGTATTTGGAAGTAGAAGCAGCCAGCATCTTGCGTATTGCCGCGTACGCTCTGTCACAATAACGCCGCTCCAGACTTTCTCACGTTAATCTCATTTCGCAGCGTCTAACCGGTCTACGCTCAAAAATTCCCGCGCCACGGACGTTGGCTATTTTTGCGCTAACCGTTCATCAATTACCGCCATTCAATGGACGACAAAGTCGGCTTTGCCGCGATCCCCTGGCCAATCGCCACGACCGTATTCGCGTTCCGTGGGAGAACGGCCCTGGAAAGATTTCAAAGATTTCGCCGAGAGGAGGTGTGCTTATTAATATTGGGCGGGACAGTGGGCTCGTAAATTCCTGGGCTTGAGCTTCGAGTGGCCGACGAGGAGAGGAAAATTTCGTGCGATTCTCGTGCCCGGGATTAATTAAATTGGACAGAGGAGACAATGCGAAGGGCAGCGAATAAATGACGGACCTGAGTCCGGCCTCAACGAA
The DNA here is from genome assembly GCA_963989215.1 of Hedychridium roseum. Taxonomy (NCBI): domain Eukaryota; kingdom Metazoa; phylum Arthropoda; class Insecta; order Hymenoptera; family Chrysididae; genus Hedychridium; species Hedychridium roseum. The sequence continues at coordinate 9,686,517 of OZ022310.1, read as the reverse complement.
AGAGGATGCAGCGAGCGCGCGCGCGCGCGCGTCGCGGAAAAGGACTTGCCGGGCGAATCGATTAGCTCTCCGACGGCGTCGTAGGAATCGCTGAAAACGCGTACAGGGATGAAACGACAGATGCGCGCAAATGCGTTCCTCAGCAACGGCGTCCTTGTCGACGTCGACGCCGCGAAATTACGCGACGAGAACTATCGCGTTATAATTACGATCGTGCCGCTTCGGAGATCCTCTGCCCTGCGCGAAATTGACGAACGTGCCGGGAATCCCGTGGTTCTCTCCGATAACGAAAGCACGAGAATTCCGCTCGATCGCGCGGCTCTCCGAGGAATCCTTCTCGTTGAAGGAAAATGAGAATTTCTTGCCGCGGCAAGGAATTATTCTTAGACATGCATTTCTCTGAGTCCTGAGGTAGTTGACGGTGTTGGTTTTGCCGTTTAGAGCACATCGTTGGACAGCGGAGGCGTTGTGGGTCATCAAGCGGCTTCCGGGGGTCCATCTTCCTCGTCGTCTGGTCCCGCAGGTTCGCGGAATTCGTCGGGTCGACGTTGGCTCTCGCAGAGCTCTGCCAGCTCGTTGAGGCAACACTCCGCCGAGGACGCGGGGATACGTGGGGGCCCCGTGGGCGTCGGAGGGCCCGTCGTTTCGAGCTCGTCCTCGGGCCAGGCCCCTGCCCTGCCGCCGCGCCGAGTCAGTCCCGCCGCGGATACCAGCGAGCCCGCCAATTCGATCGCCGCCGTTCCCGGCTCGCACGTCGACAGGTAAACTAACCGCAATTTCCTTCCTACTCCCGGGAACAGCGGGCTCTTCCGCTGGGAAAGCCCGGAGAAAGGCCAACGGATTCGATAAACTTCCTCCTGTCTTTCCCACTCCCTCGAGTCAAGTTTTACCTCGTCCCGCGTTAGCCGGAAACCTCGAGAAAAATCCTCGTAGATGCACCGATGGTTCGCCATAAACGCGGTTCTTCCGGTTGACTGGCACCTTAGCAGCGAGGTCGACGTACTCCGCTCGGTGTTTTTACCGCGTTCTTCAAGTGTAGTAGCAAAAGTGATCTCGGAAGTTTGTGCTTGATGGTCCGGCAAGTGCATGCCGTTGGCAAACACTCTCCCGAGGCGTTTGTGTCAGGAGATACGAGCACCCCGAACGAGGTGTTACCGCCGGTTCCGCTGGGTTTATCGCGAAAGTTTATGAATTCCCAGCCGGTGAGCCGTCTGCACAGGCTAACAATAAGCTGCGATAAGGGAAGGACGAGTGGAGGACCAAGTGCGACATGCAGGAGCGTCTGGCTTGCTATAACAGGATAGAAAGTCGGCTTAGAATGCCGAAGGCTGGCAGAGAGGTCAAGGACTTTCCGTTACGTCCGAGCCAAGGAACGTACCGTAATTTAAACTAGCCAAAGAAGAGCATAGCTGCGAGTAATGGAATTCCTGAGGCGGCTAGTGATAGTGTATCGATAGGACGTTGAAGAACTACCGTTCTGAACTTCAAACTCCCCTCGGCAAAGACGTACGGGGGCGAGAACCGAGCGGGGAATAGGAGTGCACACGGCGCAAACTTTTACCTCGTTTGTTCCCTGTCCGTACATCGTGTAGACTCTCGATATAAGTTTCATGAAGACCAATGGCCCGGTGCAACGAGTTCCCCGCGGGGGAATTCCGGCTGCCCCCCATTTTCTTGGCGTTGACGTTTACCATGGCGGCCACCGGTTCGCCGTGAATTCGCGAACAGGTGCGACGACCTCGCCACGATCTTTTCAAAGCCGATCGATCGCTTAATCAGCCCGCCCACGCGATCCACAGGAGAATCGCCGAAGAATTCCAAGCATGTCCGGCAAAAGGTACAACCCAGTTCTCAATTATAGCACGTCTACGATCCTATGCTTCTTTATTAGGGCTGCTCAGTTGTGTTTCATGAAGAGGCTCAACGAGGGCAGTTATATTCGGTCGACAGAGGAATTATAATAGAATTCTCTCGGATACACTATCGACCGACCTATATGTTCGCCGTCACCGAATTATTTTCGTCGTTCCAGATAAAGAATTCTTGGAAAAAGGTCTTTTCGAATTCAAAGGATAACTCGTTTTCCAAAAGGTGGGCTTTGTATATCTTTGCGAGGTGTATAAAATATTATGTAGAAGGGACTATACGGCAGAGCGAAGTTTCGGAATATTTAGATCGTCTCTGACCGTAAGAATCTTTTCTACATCTCTCCGCTTCGTATTATAATTTCCGCGAAACGTGGAATCGTGTTTCTCAATTCTCTACGGCTTCGGGGAGGAGCAAAACGGAGCGTTCCCCGTTCCTCCATTTATTCCTCACGCTCAATTTAATAGCAATATTCACGTACTCGAATAACAAACGTCCAGGGACGGTCGGTGAATTTACAACGAGGCCCTCAGCAATCGATCCGCCAACGCATGCATGATTCTTCCGCGATTCCGAGCAATCAGTTTACCGTCTGCAAATTTCCAGACGTTCAATGAATATCCCATTACAAATTCCCGTTCGATCCTCACGACAGGTGTGCCATTTCAAGCGTGAAACAGTGGAAAAAAGTAGCGAGTTAAACGTCGGATAAGTTTACGAGTAATTTTGAAGATTTTAGTTTAAGAGAAGCGATCATAAGAACGGTTAAGATTAATGTTCTTCATGTTTGAAAATAATGGCCGTAGTTTTTGATGGGTCTTGCACCTCGTGAGCCGTTCGTAGCTATTCTCATGGACGAATCGATGGATCGGCCGTCGCTATCGATCTCCTTTGATCGACGTTCACGACGTCGTAGCCTAGATCGGTGTATTAAGTCACAAGCCGTAGCTTACACCATCTTGCCCGGTGGTATCCTAGTACGGTGACGTCACATGCAGCAAATGCTCACACGATCGGCTTTATTACCATATTAGATGGCATATTACCCGTTCCCCGACAGCACCATATATCGCTACGCTATGCTAACTCCTGGCTAGACAGCTGCAGTCGTCTTTGCTTCGTTTTACTAACTGACAGCTCGAGTTCTCGGTGACGTAACGACACGGTGAAGCAGGTTCTATGTCCAAATCAATCCTAAACCGGCAGGAATCGTATGCACCGTGCCAAATATGCTACGTTACGAGCGATAATGCAATACATTGGGTCCGAGCCAAAGAAACACAATTACTCGTAATAAATTACATTTCCGATCACGTTACGCAATTACGGAGGAAGCTACAATTTCCCAGACTGTACAACGATTCCGCCCGGAAATTCATGATCGTTAAAATGCCTAAACATTAATGAAATAAACCTGGGAAACCAATAGCTCGACTCTTGTTTCCCTTCTCTCTGGGTAAATCAGCGTTCAGTGTACCTTCCCCGCCCACATTTCCCTAATTTCTTTGCATTACGAAAGCCGAGTCGCGTTGAATATTTATAAAGAGGGGTGTAGAAAGACGGCGAGCACGAGGAGACCAATGAGTGGTTATGAAAGTCAGATACCCGAGCGTTTTCGGTCAACGAATGTCTTCATCCGATGCACTTTTTACCAAGCGACCTTGAGAATCGTCACGAAGGGGGCAACTTTCGCGACGTTCCTCGGGCCTTCCCCTACGGTGGCCCGAGGAATTCACTTACTGCGTACAACTCCTCCAGCCGAGAGGAATTGGTCGCAAAATACGATTGGCCCGAAGCGAAACGTCTCATTCGTCCAAGCACGTCACGTAGAATTTCCTGCGATCCTCCGAGTCGAAAAGCAAACAGAACTTAGCCGTCCAAGCAGGGTCTCCTTTTTGCCCCGGCCGTTCGGTCGTTTTTATCGGACAACGGGAATTACAATTCGAGGGATAAGGAGGCGGGAGTGTATACGTTTCATCGACCTCGAAACGTTGGTAAATGACGTTAGAGCGGGGTAAAGCGAAGAAATTGCGTTCGCAGGGGGCCGAATGTTTCGATCCTTCATCTGCGGAGTACCTCGGACCCCTGGGAAGTCGGTTCTCAAGGCTCTGCCTACAGCGTGGGCAGCAACAAGAGCCAGTCCGGAGGAAGAGGGAAATCTGCCGGCGGCACGCGGGGTTCCTATTGCCGCGGTAGTTCCATACCGTCCTTGAAGCGTTACGACACACCGACGTCGACGAGTCAGACTTCTAGTCTAAAGCAGCATCGACAGGACAGTCACGATAGACAGGTAAGATGGCTCGTCAATCTCGAAATCTCCTCGGAGACTGGAGGAGAGTATTGGATGAACCAATCAATTCTCCTGGGTGCTAGTCTTCGTAAAAGATTCGACATTTTGTTGGTTAAATCAACCGTTATCTTTTGTTAATGATACTTGGTTGCAACGAAACGGTAGTTTATCTCTCCTTTGGTACAATGTTCCGCCGCGATCTGTGACTCGGTTGGATCGAACAGGTGACGAACCCACGTCGTCGAGAAACATCGAACGCTTTCCTCTCGAGCAACGACGGTAGCTCTGGCGAGCGATTCACCAGCAGCAACTGCAGCCGTGAATTGTCGCCGGTGAGATGGTGCGATCGAGACGCGGACAGCGGCTACGGGCCAGGAAGGACGGGCTGGGTGCAGCAAAGGTCCCTCGACGAAAACCGAAGGCTGTCAAATTACGAGGGGGGCCTGGTGAACTCGAATACCGGAACACTATCCCTGCCCAGGCGAGTCGCGGTGAAATTGGCGGATTATCATTGCAGCAACAGCGAACCCGGCAAGTGTCCTCAGGATTTCTCGAAACTGGACAGTCAGAGGCCGGATTTCCTTGCCCTGCATGCCCAGGAATACGAACCGTTGGCCAGCAAGGTCTGCTCTTCGCCCCACGATATCCCGGAATCCTTCTCCCCGCCCTCCGTCACTCCGATCATATCCCCACCGCCCGCCTTTCAGGACGTAGTCGTGAAGAAAACGTCCTCACTCAAGCACACTGGCCGGAATAATTACGGCAAGGCTCCCTTCCTGCCGCGTTCCAACGCGATAGTCGACAGTGACATTATTAGTCCACCCCCGACGCCACCGCACCAGATCAACTGGAGTTCCTTGCCGTCCTCGTCAAGGAAATCTAATAGCAGCGCTACTGTCAGGTCTCGTAGACAAACAGTGGCTGGCCAACAACAGCAACAGCAGCAGCAACAACAACAGCAGCAATACAGAATGGCTCAGGCCAAATCATTAGAGGACCAATCGTCCTCCAGACGTAACCAGTTTGCGCAACGTTACGTTGAGTCTTCGTCCTCCTCGTCATCCTCCGTGGGTTTCAGAAGTTTGGATAGCTGCGTTAACAGGTCGACGATGCCGAGATTGGCGGAAAATACAGACTCGTCGGTAGAGGGGTACGAGGATGGCGACGAGGACGACAATCCGAGCTCTTCTTTGAACCTTAGCCTCGTGTCGACGTCGATCGTTGCGCTGAACTCGTCGACGGAATCGATTCGGGCCAATGGGGAGAGGATATCCCCGTCGGGCAGGCAGAGCAGACATCACAGAACTCAACAGGGTCTGAGGAGATCGCCCGGCTCCTCGGAGTCGGGCAAACTGTCTTTCAATTCCCCCACCTCCTCTTCATCGTCGTCCAGCAGCACAGAACGACAAGGCAGGTCACCGACGACCAATCCATTCAGACGTGGAAACGCAGCGAGACAACATCAGAGCGCAAGGACTGCCCAGGTGTCCCCGGATTCCTTCCAGTCGAGGGTAAGACGGTCGAGAAGCCTTCAGCTCCCGGAGAAACGGTCCCCGGGAGCAGCAACTCCTCAGCCAGTGAGAGATCACTCAAGAGAGTCCAACGAGCCTCACAGGGTTGTCGTGAAGATTGCCAATGAACGTGGCAACGAGAGAACCAAACGTCACGTTCTGCCCAACAGTAAGTTTAAAGCCCTCCACTTGGCCCAAGTTATCTAAACTCATGGAAATTCGGATCGTCTTGGTACAGGTCTATGAAGGATTTGATTTTTCAGGGAAAGCCCAATCCACGGATGACGCCCTCAACGAGGAACTCTTGCGAGAAGCTGAAGCCGTGACGGAGTTTCTCTACGGTACTCGCAGTCGTGCAGCAGCTAGGAACCTTTTAACGGGTCGCTACGAGAGACGAGACGAGTGTCAAGAGCAACGACGTGCCAATACTGGGACCTACGACGTGTACTTCATATCGTCGAAGCAGCCGAAGGCTGGGAATCCTCAGCCCCAGCAGCAACAGCAACAGCAACAGCAACAATCGAATCGTCGACCACGAACCTTGCAGAGAGGAGCAACCACACCTAATGCCAGCGCGTCATCCTCAACTCACGATTTCTGCGTTAGTCCTGACGCTAAACTACGTTGCAACAGTAGTACCTGCGACTTCTGGCCACACTGTTCCCAGAGAGACAGTCTCTACCCACCTTCGCAGGCACCAGTTTTCATGAAACTGTCCCAGAGCTACCCGGATCATCAGAGATTGGCGGCCGAACCAAGTGGAAGTCACGGAAATCGAAGCAGCGCATGTTCCTCACCGGCTTCCTTGGAGAGGATGGACGACAGGGAGTTTCGAGAGCGAGAAAACGTGAGGAAGAGCCGTGGGACTAGGGAACATGGAGGGTCTGGTGTTAACAAGTACCAGGAACGACCCCCAAAAGGTGTCTTGAAGCAGAGCAATCGCTGGTCTCCCCTGGAAGGGTCCAACGGGAACGGGTCGAGCCTGGATAAGAGGGAACAGTCGCATCATCGAGTCTACCGGAAATCGGACTTCGCCAGTAGCTTTGAAGGCTGCGACAAGGACAGAAGGGTGTCGCCAATCCAGACTGGCAAAAGTTCAGTGAGTAGATCGTCGAGCGGAGCCATGGCTTCGCCGTCCACGGCGACCTCTTCATCTTCGAGCAGTGATATCTGGGTAACCACGTCGGACCGCACAGTGACGAAGAGTCCGAGGAACGCTAAGAACTCGGGAGCGTCGACACCCATGGAGGATGCGGTGATAGGTTCCCTCAAGACCCTCATGGAACCCCCGAAGGATGGTATGCTGTCGAGACCAGGAAGTGCGCCGACCAGGGCTGACGAATCACTCGCTGAGGACCCGTCCTTGGAACCTCACCAGCGGTCTTTGTCCCTGCCAAAGTCCTTCCTAGCCCACAACACCGTCGACGGGTGAGTGCAAAACGATCATCGCATCATTTGACCCCTTGGAGAAAAGTTGTAACTATGAGTACGCTCAAGGTGAGAGCGAAAGATCCGTGGTTTCTCTTAGAAATACCTTTTATCGGAAGAACAGCGGTGAAATGAAATTCCTGTCGATTTGTCGCTGTGGGTTTTTTAAATTTACCGTCGAGTCGAGGAAAGGTGCCTCCCTGGGCGAACTTTTAAACTCGCCATTATGCGGGGGAAGTTGGCCGGCACGCTCGCGTTGACGGTTAATCCAACGTGAACTTCCGGGAAAGCGCCCCGGGCTCCTGAGAATGTAAAACTTGGACGGTCGACTGTCCGCCTCGTGGTAGTTGGCCTCTTCGGGGCACCGTTAAAGATGTTTTTGCATTCAGGTCTGCTGCTTCAAAGAACTTGCGGCGAATAACCCGAGAGAGAACGGCTCAAGTTTTACCCCCGCGAGATTGCTTAGTCTGTTGCGCTTATGACCAATCGTGTCACCGTGCCAACAATGTTTCCTCAGGCCCATATTTCATCGCTATTAAGTTCTCCAAAGATGCGCTTAACAATCGCGCGAACGATCGATCTTTCTGGACTCTGAGAAGACTATGTGATTGATCACCGGAAGTCGCAGGGACCACCCACGCGGTGCGGCCCGCAGTTCTTCCTCCCGGGAATGGCATTCATAAAGATCCTTCGCGTAGCATTTAACCTCCGTTCGATTTATCGGGAACGTTGGACGATTGAAAAGTTTTCTCCGTCATCGGGTAAGGCGCATTTCAAATTACGGCTCAATTAACAGACTCAGTGTCGGAGGAGTTGGCGCGGAAAGTTGGCCCGTAATTCGTTTAAATTCTTCACGATGCAGGGGCTTCGCTAATGAGGGTAATTAGCGGTAAAATTGCGCGAAATTCAACATAGCTGGACATTGGTGCGTTGACGCAGGATCCGAGAAAAAACGATTAATTGAGGGGGAAAGTTATAAAAATGGCGTGGAGTAAATATCGCGAAACGATAGTTAAACTGTTTATTGGAAGCCGATATGCCGTGGGGTGGAGTGGACGTTAACGCGGGACCGGTTAATTAGGGCTTATCTTCTACACGGGTCGACAGACTCGGTCCGTTAGGAAATGTCTTGTTCCCCATTGTCCAGGGTATGTTCAATTAAACCCATGGGTCCTGCACGTATCGATTTCCCCGGCACCGAGTGCGCCGTAAACGGGTCACGTCCGAACAAACGGACGAGTTGTGCTGTCTGCACGCAATTACCAGCGCGTAACAACGCCTACGGCCAATGAAGAGATCTTAAACGCACCGTTTAAGGAACGTTCCCAAGTTTGTTGGCACCTTCACTCACGTCCGCGTGATCAAACTTCGAAAACAAGCGGTAAACCTCATCAATCGGACTAACGACAACTCCGAAATATAAGGACCTTTATGAGACCTCCACAGTACTCGCCCAGGAATATTGCGTCTGCTAATCATTGCGCGGATTAATCAACGAATAGCGTGGCATCTACAGCGTGGAAGTATCATCGAATGTTGATTACTCGCGACCCGAGGGCCCTTTACCCCTGATAAACCGTCGATGCGGCTCATTTGATCGCAGTCAACCACACATGAGGAACGATGTATTCAAGGACGATTGCCAATATTTCTCACAAATCAATGTGCCCGCAGTGTTTTGAGACAGGGAGTGACCTCTCATCAAATCTATTCGATAATGCACAACTCCATTGATCCATTGACGACCGCAGGCAATTTTGACACGATTTTGAAATATCGTTTAATTAGCAGTAAAGCACTATTATGATTTTTGCTGAAAAGTGTAAAATCAATGTCCGTTCTGCCATAATTGATACATCAACACGGTTGTGTTTCTCGCGTAAAAAACTTCGGAATATTTCATTACCGCGAACGTGCGTCGAATGGCGAAGGTTGGAAAAATCGTCGACATTGGAGCGTAAGCTCGTAAACATGATTCTCTGAGCGTTTTTCCGCGAGGGTCGCGAGCGGATTTGGCCTGATAAATTTTAATGCTTTCCACGGAATGCGTGACGATAAAGGAGAAACGCCGTAGGGGCGGATTCTGCCGGCACCTGCCGTACGGACGACACGATAACTGAAACATATTTCGCTCGTAAAAAATCACTCCCTTGCCCCCTCGTTTAGTGAATCCTTGGAAAACATAATTCTCCACTCGGAGCATTCAACTCTCCGGCGATAATTTTCCTAAGCGAGCGTCTTTAATGTCCTCGGAGCAATTTTTATTACGCCGGGGCGGTGAAAATGTGGGTAAGGAGGGCTCGAATTATCCCACCAGCGAAATTCACAATTCTGATAGGTACATATGATCGATGTGCCAGCAATTACCTCGGCCAACGAGAGCAGCAGCGGCGACGTATGATCCTGCAACGTCCCATCGATTACGCCCTGTAATTAGAGGCCACGAATGCGCTTACTTCGCTCGAAAATTGCGGGCTTCCAAATGAATGGCGGATGTTCCGAAAACGTTCGATCCACCGAGCGACCAACGAGAAATTGACCTCTCGTGTTTTCGTATCATTACCCCGCCCATAGGGAACCTATGAAGAGGAGGTTTATTTGTCAAAGAACCGGAGAATCTTCTCGGTAAAGTTGACATTTGGATGGGACGATAAAAGCAAGGACTCGTAACGCTGGCCTTTCGCTGATATTTCCCAGCCAAGTAAGAACCCACCTTCTCAAGCAATCAATTTTAAACGTTGCTCCGCCCTTAGTGCGTGAAAAGTCGACCCGGGAATCGTAAAAGCAGTCATAACGAAAGTGGGCAGAATGGAGATAGGAGTTCATGCGACACTCGACCGGAGGTCACTTTATTTTAACCAATCCGACTGTCTGGTCTGCCTATCTGGGCACTCGTTAGGACCTCACGGGCCACGTAATCCGGTGGATTAATAACGGACATTCCTGGGGGCATTATACGATTCATAAAGTATGCGTAAGCTGCTCTCTACGACGAGTCCCGTTGAATCTTCATTCGTTGACGCTCATTTCAGGCCATCTGGAAGGCTAATTGGAATGCCGAAAATTATTCGAAAACTGCTGTACGGCGTACTTGAATGACCGTTGGTTGGCCAAGAGGATCGGCAAGGGTTCATTTCCTCGAAGGAGAATCTAACCGAGTGGATAGTCCGTGTCGTTTCCGCTGCTCGAGGAAACTCCTCTTTGGCCAATAATCTCAAGTTGAAAGTGCCCGAGTCGTCCGCAATGGCGAATCTTACGACTTCCGCGTCGGCGATTAACAGCGCACTTTGTACACCGGTACGGACGTCATCAAACTCAAGTCTGTGAGATCTTGCGCTGGGCAAACTCTCGTTACATGTATAACGGCTCGTGTAGAGACGCATAAACGGCAGTCCATGATGGATTCTGGCCTGGACATAAATTACCATGTACATACCGGCTCGCAGGAACGAGCTCATCCGGGCCAGCCGGTTGCAAAGCGATTCGACGACCAACCAAGCCAAGGGAGAGGGGACAGGGGAAGTTGCACAGGCTCTTGGAGAAGGAACCTAACCCGTAGGACGAGAAACGGGAGCGTAATGCTCGCCGGAGTTGGCAGTCACTGTCGACTAAACGTACAATACGTTGTACCTCGCCCACGTCTTTTGCCTTTTGCAGAGCGCTCACATTAGCGATCGAATGAAGAGATCGTTATGTACCTTCGTTCCAGTTGACTCGAGATCTGCCTCGCCGCGAAACTAGACCTCGCGTGCAGATAGCAGCGCTCGACTGGCCGACCCTTTCGTAGAACGGATGTTCCTGAAATTCAGCCGCGATAAGAATCCACTGCGGTTGTCGTTGCAGTTTTACGTAATCCAGTCGGGCCGATGAAGGAGGTTGAGAATGAAATAAAAAAACTTAGGAGGCTTAAGACCTTTAACTTTTCACTTTGTGCTCTATATTGTTTTGACTGTTTGACCTTTGAAGCGGTGGACGTTTACGCTTCAATTAGCGCAGGTTTATCGGAAATGTTATGCGCGACGTGACCATTACAACTGGTGGCGGGAAAACTTAGGCGAGCTGAGACCGTGGCGAGCGATAAGGAACGTACAATGCCGAGCGCGTACGGTGAATCGTGATTGAAGAATCTCCTGGCGTTTATCGCGCGTCGACGTGACTAATCGATCGTCGCCGATGCAAAAATGACAACGGCAGACAGCGATACCCGTCGACTCGATTTCCTCGCTGAAATGCCGATCATTCGCCAAGGTTCATCCCCTTGGGCCAATAATTTTCTCCGTGCTATTTTAAAAGGAGCGAAAAAATGGCCAAACCTGTCTTTCCCACGACCCATGCTGAACCGCAAAACTTTCCCACATTCTGGGAAATGAGGCAGACGATTGTTCTGTCTAATTTCTGTCGAATCATCTTACGTTCACCTTCGTCTGCGTGAACACGCGGCTGTCAATTACGTCTCCCGGTGGATTCACAATGAATGGACGTTGAATTAATTTTCATAATGAAATATTACCCTCGGTAATTAAGGATAATTCTGGCGAAGAGGAAAAACGGTGACGAGGGGCGCAGCGTAGGTCGTTTTTCGTCGATTTTCCTTATCGCCGGTCGACATAGAATCGAAAGCGTTGGCCCACCGAGCCCATCGACCCCGCGTCGTTTTTACGAGCTGGAATTAGGGTTCCCAGATAGAACGAGGTCCGACGCGAACGACGGGACAGAAGGACGGCGCTCGGCCGGGAACTCTCGTAAAGGGAGGATAAAAAAAGCATTCGGCTGATAAGCCCTCGTGCCTCGGCTTTTTTTTTTCTCGCGTGAAAACCCGATAAAAGAGGTCCCGGCACATATCTCTCCTCCCTCTGACATTACACGCACACACACACACACACAGGAATCTACACGAATATTCATATAAGCAACCCTCCTCTATATTCTTGAGTTGCACTCGAACCGAGAGACTTGGATTTGCATCATTTCCAGGGCTTTTTTCTAGCCTTTTTTCGAAACATCTCGGAATCTACTTTGTACAGAAGTCAGGGTAGAGACCTGATAATCGGAAATGTCTGTCTTATTGAGACGCGAAATAGGTGAGTGAGAATTCGAGAAGATCGGAATACGGCGGCGTTGAGTTTCACCGACCGTTAAAGTTCCCCTTAATGGGGGGCCCCGGTCGATCATCCGCGATGCAAATTGCAGGCTCCGACGTGGAAGAATAACAGAACAGACGGGACCTAAGCACCGCATGCTTCTACTGCAGCTACGTCGAACGTAATAACAGCGGCTGCAAGCCGGCTCAATCCGCTGATAGAATTCCTGCTCTTCGTTTCGCCTTGTAATTAGAAACTAATTTACCACGCGACTCCGTTCGACGTGACGTCTTATCTTCGGCGAGCAGACGCACGTTATAATCTCGTTAGTTCTGCAAGTTAATTACACCCGGAGATTTCGGAAAGGGGAAGCTCCACAGTGCGGAATGTATCATTTCGTTTGACAAAAATATCGCCGAGCATCCACCTTCGTCCAAGTATTTACTCCGCTTTCAACGCGACTACGGAGTAAATAAAACGAGTTCGCTATGCGTCGGTTTAATTAAATTACACAAATGCTTCGTTCCGACTAAAATGCTGGCGAATAGCACAGGTAGCTGTTATTTACGCAAAATACTTGTAATTCTTGGGAGCTTTAATTAAACGTCGACCAGTGAACTACAATCAACCTCCAACCGTGACATGTTGAAAAGATTCGTTTTTCCAACTTCCAACCTTCTCGGAACAGGTGCGAGGAATCTCGAAGGTACAAGTAGGAATAATGGAAGGTCCCGGAAGTGAGGGATGAAGAAGAAGGATCCAATGAGGAGGGCAAAGAAGGGCTGTCGCACGGGAAGAGGAAGGGCAAAGATTCCCTCGTAGGGGAAGGGGGTGGCAATGCACCGGCCGCCTACGAACCGGCTCGATGGGATCCGGAGATGCATCTGTGCAGTGGCAGTGGCGCGCGCGCGTTCTCTCTCTCTTGATCGCGTGTTTTCGCGGCGCTGCAATCGTACGAGCAGTGTGTCGCGCGCCGTCGAGCCGGCAGCACGTCTTCGCGTTTCCGCATCTCTTCTTCCCCGGTCATCGTGACCTTGCCGAACAGACAGATTACCTGCGCGCAGGATCGAGCGCGAATTTTCGAGCCACGAGAACCGCCGTACAGGATCATATGATAAGAAGACCGATAGAAATGTCAAGGACTTAACGTCATCGTCGCGTGTACAAAATTCCAAAGGTTCATTCTTAAAAGTGGCCAAGATTTGGGAGAATTTTACGAAACGGTATCGTAAAATGAACTATGTTTACTCTGATTGAGCGACGTTGATCGTTCTGTGTATGCTGATTTTTCAAAGAGAAGGACTAAAGAGTATTCTCTTCGGGGTGCAAGGACCGATATTCCTCTGTTCTCCTCCGTGGCAACGTTCTCCGACAACCTCGTTCCACAATCTCCGAGGATTTCCCTATTCAGCGTGAAGCGTAACCGACGTGCATTAGCCACGGCGCGCAATTTGCATAAACCGCGCGAGGCACCGGCCGGCTGGTCCAACAGAAATCAAAAGACCATTGCGCAACGATACATCATCGACGGCGTCGAGCGGCCCTTGAACGCCACACCGGAAATACGTCGGAAATACGTCGGAAATACATCGCAGTTGGTGAAAAGCGACGAGGGATTCTCTCGGGAACTCGGCCACCTTCGATCGATTTTCTTCCCACGTGATTTCCACTTGAGGCGGAAAATTTGACGAGCCTCTGACGTCAAAGGGTAGCTTTCCAGCCAGAAGTCGTTTTCCGGAAGCTCCGGAGTAGCAACGTTCAACGTCGGTTAACGGCGTCGACGATTTATCAGTAAATTACCGATGAGTCATTTCGAAGATTAATGACAATCCGCTGCCGTCGAGGTGCTTTAGTAGCAGATATACTTTATTGAAAGCCTCCTATCAGGAATGCATTGTGCTCTCGGCCAATAAAAACTGCCGTACATTCGTTGCTCCATTATCGTCGGATCGATTCAATTATTAATGAACAGAACGGACAGAATCGTGATTTCTTCCTGATCTTCCTCAACACGTTCGCTCTTACTGAATGATGGAACGATTCCTACTCGTCCATATTTCCTTTAACACCGACTTACTTTCGTCGATCGACGTGAAACCGTAGGCATTCCATTATTCGTTGGACTTTGAGTCAATTTGAGATGCACTTGTCGTTATTCATTTCGATGATCAATGCCGGAAGAAAGAGGATGAGGAAGGAATCGTATTGAGAGGTCTTTAGAGTCGACTCTGCGATGCACAACAATGCAAGGACCTGCTGGAAAAGCTGCTTTAATTGCCTCGGAGGATGGTAGTTGGACGGAAGATTCGGGCCAACTGGTTGTTCGTCCTTTTGGAGCATAGCGAAGCCGAACAGAAGCGATACCGCGATTCATTTCCATAATCTGGATTAACAGCCAATGAATGCAGCTCTCGTTTAATTTCGCCACGAGCCAACGCTCATTCGCTTTTCCTTCAAAGCCTCTCATTCTCTATTAATAGATGGTTCAATGGGTTTATCAGGCATTCGTCCGGCAGCTTTGATGTTCCGATGGAGATTGTCGACTAAATATAAACTACAGCACTCGGATTGACTAGTCCCATTAGTGGCCGTGGAACACTGACTTGGATGCCCCTCAATCGCTAAGACCGTTCTCAAAGTCCTTGGTAATTGTCGGTAGACCGATTGCCATTGATCTTCAGTGAGTACTCGAAATATCAGGGTCTCAATAAAGCTTTGAATATCGATGGAAAGCCTCGCTACGGCAGCAGAATCGTCATCGAATAAACTCACCTGCCGATTTCACGTCGAACCGACTCGTCCGCGTGTCTCGAGTATCAAAAAGTCTTGAATTTCAGCTACCGTTGCTCTTGTCGAGTACAAACCACGCGTTTAAGTGAACCGAACTTAACAAGTGTGAAGAGAGCGGAGCTGTCAAAGTTCGCCTAATTTGCGGTGGATCGTGTTCCTTCGGAGCTGAAAACCCCTTGGACGAGCAACGTTGAAATTAATTCGCTGCGGAAGAGCCGTTTCCGGCAGGAACATTTGACCGGCTAGAATCGCCACGAATGCCAGGGACGATAGGAATTGCATAGCCGAAACGCTAAGCTTTCGTCGATTGGCGCCGAGAAAATTCCTCGCGAGCCAACGAATGACGGAATCCCTGAGTTCGTCGACATTGACGCCAGTTTCAACGATCTCGACACGATGATTCGCCGATCCGTTGTACTCGTTGGAAGGGAGAAACTGGGCGGTCGGTAAATCGAGAAGGTTGAAAAGATCTGGTGGACGGTGAGATGAGCATGAAGACGTGGTCATCCTCCTCGAGGAATCGAGGAAGGGTAAGCGGAAGTGCGTTGACGAGGCACAGCTGGCAGTGCTCCGCCTACTTGCTCGAGGAACCGATTCTCCCCGGTCTTCTCCGTCCTGCACGCAGCTGGGAGATCATGGCCCGCATCAAGCCAGACAAGTAAGACCACCCTTTCCCGTACTCGTACACCTATTACCCAAGGAAAAAAAGGATCTCTTGTTCTTCGATAATATTGAGAGAGCACCGTTGTGTCCTGAATCCCAACAATTACACCCTTCAGTTAAACTACGAATCCAACCCTTATCTCTTTCCCTTGGTACAAGCATATTTCAAGCAGTATCACTCTCTCGAATCCCTGAAGAAACGTACGAAGAAATTGCGATCGTTTCTCGAATTTCTAACGAACCGATAAAGATATCTCTCTTACTCCGGTTTCTAAAGAAGCTAATGAAGACGTTCACTCTAATTTCTGGGAAAGTAAGGAAGAAGCTATCGTTTTCTCCGATTAGCGAGCAAGCGATAAAAATATCGCTTTCGTTTCTCAGCGGCGCCAAGTGTCGTTCTTTCCACTTTCTTGACAAAAAATCGAACGAACCTATCCCATTACGAGTCTTATTGAGCAGAGAGGAAAAATGGACGTAAAAGCATGCTCCATGAGAATTTTTCGTCAAGGGGTAACGATGCGAATTTTCATGTGGTGTGGCAATAAAACTAAACGGCAGTAGGAATTGTGCTGGCCAATGGCAAGAAGAGACGTTTCGCGGGATTGCCCGATAGATATCGATTAACCAGCCCCGTTTGCTTATTCGCCATTACGAATAGATAGAAACGCGCTGTTTACCGTCGGGATCGATAAAACGCTGTTGAGCTGGCGAAACACGAAATCCTCCGGCGAACGAGGAAACGTTAAAAGCCGGAGCATTATCGTCGACTATTCATCCCTGTCGCGCGTCACAACGAAAAACGTTTCACAACTGGAAACGACCCTCCTCGTAGGAGTGAAAATATCCTTTTTCCCGCGGTAAACGTGCATATCTACGGGCAACGGAGCCGCAAAGAAGCCGCAAGTTTTATCGGAATTCGTCGAAGAATTTGCCTCGCACGATTGGTTTCTCGACGTTATTCGCTCGGCGATACCAGTGAAAATTGGACTTGTTGCCACGGTCTCGTCGAGTTTAAAGTGGACTCTCGATCGGGTCGTTTCAGTGGCTCACGGAAGGAAGGACCGTTAATGTCTCGTAACTTTTATCGAGATCCAACGCGCAGTCCGCACGGCATTATTCCCGGCACCCTGTGGAAGGCTATTTTTATGCAATTTATTTGCCACGAGCATTCCGATTCGCGATACCCGTGCGCGTTTAAAGCGGATAGACCAACTGTACCCTTGAAAAGCTTGCCGACTCGTTGGAATCGTTTTCCTCGCTCTCAAGGATTAATTCACGCCATTTCCACGATTTTGACAAATGCAAAAGGGTTGGTCTTTTTCTACTTGGCTACTCCTATGCTCGCACGAGACTGCCGAGTACTTCCATTTGATATTTCCCGCTTGTACGAGCGGATCGCCCGGCGATCAACGACAATGCCGTGCACTTGACGAAGACCACCCTGTGCGGGAGAAGCTTCGGCGAATCCCAGGAACCGGCGACTGTTAGCCGACACTCCATTATATCCCGAGTGCTCGTTGAGTAGGTTCCTCCCGATGCTACCATTCGATTCTCGTCCACTTAAGACTTTCGCTGGCGACCTACCGTTTTTCAAAAGCTTCTATAGGTGTTGAGACTCTTCAGCGCGGAAAAGAGTTGCAATAAAGATAACGTCTCCGGGTAAAAGGAAATTCTCATCTCACCCGAGAAAGGAAGACATCGAGAGTAAAAGGGTCCTGCTGTTCCTTCGAACTGGCAATGTCTCCAAGTCGAAGCTCTTGGACGGGAAAATGAGGTCGATCGCGGAGAAGAGGAGTTGCTTTTTACCTGAACGAGCATGTGCCAGCGGGTGTATGGACTCTCGGTGAATTACCGTGGAGATTTCCGGCGTTCGTGCGCGGCGAAACGCGCAACCTTTTCACCCGCGGCGTAAGACGAGAGAGAGTGTTCGCGAGGAGACAAGACGATTAACGTGGCTGACAAAGGATCCTCCTCGGCCTTCGCGCTTCGGAAGGCTCGCGGGGCTAACTGGGTCAGCCTTTGTGGATGTCGAATCTTCCGTGCAGCGTGCTGCCGCTGTTCCTTTCGGTTTCGAGGAACTGGGACGGCTCGAGGGTCGAGTACGTGTCGCGAAGGCCGACAATCAGCAAGCCCCGAGCGCTTTACCTCCTCGGTCGGCGACCGAGACACGCCAACTGTCACGAGACTCTATTGGAAAATGGCTATAGTTGGAATAGGATATTGCCATAATCGTGTCGTCCCGCGGGCGCTAATCGAGCGACAGTTGTCCGTCTGTGTGAAACTCGTCGATCGGCCGGAGATAGGAGCCTTGTCTGTCGGTTCCCCCTGGGTTTACGAGGCACGTTGGACGTGCCGGAAAGCCAGCGGCGACGACACGCCACGCTCATCTCCGTCTGCCGGTACCAGCCGTGTTTTACGCGTGACATCGAATAACTCTGAATGGCTGGCCGCCGCCAGGGAAGGATGTGGTTAGCCTCGGTAGTTTCGTGTTTCGCGCCAAGGTGAAAACCACCACCGACCAAACACTCCCACGAATATACCACCGACGTCGGGAAGAATGCGTCGTTGCAATTTCCTTGTCGCTCGATAAACATCCGAGCGAAGTTCATGAATTTAGATTTACGTGTATTTCCCTTACTTTGCCAAGACGCCTAGGGATAGTCAAGGAAATTATTGATTTACACAATGCGAAAAGGCTTTTGCAATAATGTACAAAGTGATGTAGATGGATTAAGTACAAGATATTGTCTTACGAACGATGAATTATACCGTTTCATTTTTTTACACCGGCACGGACCAATTCATTTCCTGCGGTGCCCGAAGTTTTGTCATTTTTTGGCGCATTCTTTGGTGGTCATGTCGTTCCGATCTGGCGGTAGGGCTATCTTCGACGGGCCGGTGTTCCCGCCTGGAAACAGGTTCGCTCCGCTCGAAAACCGGTTTTTTTTTCCTCCTGCTTCCCTGGCACGGTCACGAAAGTCCGCGAACGGGAGCAATTCCGGGCAATACGCGCGAGAGACCGTCCCGGGGTGCTCGTATTTCATCGATATCGCATGGAGAATTCACGAGCTCAATCGCAATCCGATAATCGAGTGGACTCCTTATTCGGTTCACCCTATCGATCGCCTTCCACCGCCAATATCGTCTCGATCGACCCCCCCACCCCCTCCACTCACATTTTGCCCCTACCATTCTTTCAGCGGAATTTATAAACGGTGGAAAGGTTCGCAAGAAAGTACCACTGGTGGTTATTTTTCTGGCGGAGCGGTTGTTGAAAAATCGTCCGTGATATATCTCGATGAGTCGGTGGGTTTGGAAATTCGTATCTCCTAGGAGTGGTTTGTTTGGCCGTTTTCGCCTGCCGGGTTTCATTGGCCGAAGAAATTATTCAGAGTGGAAGCTCGAGGATGCTCGAACGCCTCCCCCGACGCCATTCATCGACCTATTCTCGCCCGTCCCGGCCGAGGGGGCCAAAACTTGGAGCAGCCTTGCGCTTCGAACTTTGCCGGGTTCTTCTCCTTTCGTACCACGCCGTGCCCTCCGAGAGTTCGGCGAATATCAGTGACTCGCAGGGAGGCAAAAAGAAATATGAGACTCCTACCTCAAGGCTCGTAATCCTCGTTATGGGCCAACTTCTCCTTCTTATCTGCCCAACAATATTTCGTTATACTCACATTTATAATAATTAGATACCCCTCGTGGGGGAAGAACGATGTTCCGAGCAGTCGGGACTTCCTAGAGAAATCCGCAGAACGAAAGAAGCAAGACTCGTCAGCAGGAACTTTTCGAGAGTCAATTAAAGCTACGACGTCCGTCGACGTTTTCCTTCCCGTCGGATATTCCATCTGCGATAATTGAGTCGCCCTCATCGATCTCAGCTGTTCGAGAATCTTCGCGATGTCGTCTTGAACGCCCACGCGGCTACCGTCCATTTCTAACGAACAAATTAACGGAGCTGCGGAGGTCGTTGCCCGTCATTCGCTGCCGTAAACCGAGTTTCCTTTTGCTGTCGGCCGATTCTTTTGCGCCTGCCCACGAGTGATCTGGCCGCAGGCCAAGGCAGCCAGCTTCTCAACTATGTCCACCGAATTTCGCGAAAAATCCGCCTGCCGACAAAGTTCCTAATTTTATCGTCGAAGGGCGGACAACGAATTTCGGTAAAATTCATTATTTGTTGGGAGAATTGCCACGCTGGGACAATAAAATTTTCTATTTCAATCGGGACGCGATTGATTGCTTTTGCAGTGAGGATATAATCATGAACCGAGTGATGTTGATCGTTGGGAATTGTAGCGCTGGGAAATGTGATTAATAAGACACAGTAGTGAACTGCTTTACATGGACGATGGTCGATGATTTTCTCTTGAATGGCAAATAACCGGTAATCTCCGGAGGATTTCCTACGGGATAAGTCCGTCTGATTTTGCTTTTTTTCATCCTCCTGCCCGAGGGAAGGCCGTGCTGGATTCGCTGGAGGATTCTTAATTACGTGGTATCTGCACGAGCGAACAGACGGACGGACCTTCGTCCGATCTTAGGGCCAACCAGCGATTAACAGTGACTCTGACGAAGCTTTCCCAGGGACGTCGGGTCTTGCATCACTAACATTCCAGACGTCCATCTTTTAATGAGAACACAAATCCCTCGGCGACACTAAATAAATCCCTGGTAATTCGGAGGGATTTATTTCGTTGCGATAATACGGAAACGGGAGAAGCATGCGTGTCGTTTTAATTTAGGAAATAAAGGATCTCTAGGTGGAACGTGTATGACGGTGCAACGGCGAGGGGAACACTCGGTTGGCCCACGCGTGCTCATTGTCCCGCGTTGCATTATGCCAGAGGCACGATAATATCCTTTCCGGAAACTCAGGGGATCCGTGAACGGGAGGGGCATGTTACGAAAATTCAGCATTATACGCGGCCGGCCGGAAAACGCCTCTCATTAGGCGCGCCGGCCTTTCCGTCCGTCACTCTCGAATAAACGTCATTACCTCACGTTAGCCATTTTTGTTTACGCAGAACAGACACGAAATGTATTCCAATATCGGCTACATTTTCGCCTCGTCGAGGAAAGTCATCGTTAGACGTGACAATGAATCCCTTTGCGGCTCTATTGTACCTTTGCTTTATCCAACCGCAGTGAATTAATGAAAACGAGCGACAATTTTCGAGCGCTTTTAACGGGCGACCATTTGCCGAGCGGTCGTCTCTTTCTGCCGGCAATTACTGGACTCTCGGAGCCACGCTGCTTTCTTCTTCCCGTCTATTACGCAACTTTGAGCGCGAACACTCGACGAGATTAACGGGCGAATCTAATTCCGCGATGAGGAGACTCGCCGGGGTTTATATCGTTACCGTTTTCACCCGAGATTACAAGATTGTCGGCGGAACGGACGGTGAAACACCGTCCCGCGTTTCTTCCTCTTTTCGCAATCGGAATAACGAGAGTGACAGTCGGCACCGCTGTCGACCGTTTGAGATTTCGGTAAAAAGTATTCCTCGCAATTCGCAATCAGCCAAACTTCGGGCGGTCCTGATTAGACAGGTCTGCGAAATTTCGCGAACAAACGGGTCGTCGGGCGAGTCAACAGAATTGGCCAGCCCTGAAAAAGATAATTTCATTTCCGTCCCGGACAATCGGATCATAACTTTAACTCGCACCGTACATATTGCCCCTTCTATTTGCCTTGCCGCTTCTATTCCCCCTGTTCTTTCTTTTCAGCCAGTCGAGAGGTTTGCGCGAAGCGGATGCCTCCGGTCTGATTGCCGTAAATCGACATAGGGTAATGGGCGAGCTAACTGCGTAGGATTTCGGAGAAGGAGCGGGGAAGGAGCGGGGAACGATTCATCCGTCGTCGGGTACTCGAGTGGCTCGTCTATTTCCATCGACACGTGGGCCCTCGATACAAAGCGGTCAGTGGGCGTCGTGTAGTCTCGCGGACGAGCCATCATCTCGGTTTGCCGCGGGACGCGGGATTCGCTATGCACGCCCATTTCCCCGCGTTTCCCTTGGCCGTCGTTATTAGAGCCGATAAAAATCAGCCGCGTCTCGGCGGGACGGTCGATCGATCGACCGATCGTTCGTTCGTTTCGGCCGGGCAAATCGATGGGGCGGGGGTCAGGGAGAATGAACCTCGTGTCGGGGGAGTTGGGGAAAACACCGTGACAAAAGACTTTCTCTCCCTCTTGGTAATTATACACGGCACATTAAACCCCGACGAATCGTCGGCGCACGCAATGCACTTGGAACAAACGACCAACGTATGGACGGTTTGTACCGTTTAGAAGGCCTCACCTCGAGACCCAGCGGCCTTGACCACAATTCCGCTCCGATTTCAGCACTCTGGAAAATCGTGGACGGTCTTAACGAGCGAAATCACTGGCCACGTAATACTTCCAATACGGATACCCTTTCGGCACGAAGGAAAAGAAGTCTGAAATTCCCGGGGTAATCGCCTTAGAAGCCTTTACGAGGCATCGAATTGAAATTCCACTCGCATTTTATGACGTTTCATTAGCGGCTGAGAAACGGTCGGGAGGCAAAAGGAATTGCGCGAGACTCGTGGAGACGCGGGACTCTCTTTACAACTGACATGAGTTTTCTTCAAACGCATGCCGACTTATTAATTGCCTCGCGCGGCACTTGCCGAGCACGTGTCGTCGACGTACGATGCACTCGAATGCAACGATCGGAGAATGCATCTCGGCAGACTTAGCGGGCACTCGATGCGGCACGACACGTCGCGAGATTGCTCGAGCTTGCGTGAATACCTCACGCGTATGTTTGAGAGCTTTTCAAATTCACGGCATCGCATTTCCGTCTTAGAAAAAAAATGCTCATACTGCTTTTGAGCGGCCCAAGTACTCCGTAGGATCTTCTCGAGCTCTTACGATCTCTTCAACGACTGACAAAAACTTGTGTAACTGCGGAAAAGCTTGCCCTCGGCGGTCCGTGCATCAAGCGTACCTTTTGAAACCTTCTCGACATTCAAGGAGACCGTTCGAGGCGTCTTTGGACGATTGGAAAATTTCTCCAGCGGTGCAACGGTAATACGAGCGCACTGAGTCGCTGAGTTTTGGGGGCTCGTCGAAGAGGATACTCGTTGTTGAATGGCGCTCGTTAGCCAACGAGGCTCTACGAAACATTAAGCGCGGTTCACGCATCGCTGACGCAGCGGCCCGACACGCTCGTCCCTTGAAAATTATCATACACGCGGCTTTTCTTCTCTCTCCCTCCCCCTCCGGGCCGGTGTGCCTCGCCTGTCAACCAGGAAGATCCTCCACGAACCGTAAAGTATATCCAACTACAAAGCTCGCCGGCCCAAGAACGATAAAAAAAGTCATATTTCCTCACGTCCGCACGATCTGTCGCCATTATCAAGTAATTATGAAATAACCGACGGAATTGGCGATTTAACTTGCCGGCTGGTATCAGCGCACGCGGCAACGACAGGAAAGTGATTAGGCTAATTACTGCCGGTACTTAATACCCCTCCTTGGCGGCCGGCACGGCAATCGTTCGTAATAACTTTGCCAACAAACGCGATACGTGTTCATTGCGGCCAGGAAACTCGGGGCAAATTTATGAGATTTCGAATAATGACGGACAGCAATGAAATTGAGAAAAAAAAATATGGAAATCTATAAAGTTCCCGCTGCTGCTGAGCTGTACATTCGCGGAACCTACTCTGGAGAGCTCCGCTCACAAAGAATTAATTACCGCGCGCTAATTAACCGCCTTGATTAACGACAGTAAAATTGTTCTATTATTAAACCAGACGTAATTATATTTACGTTGCACGTTCGGCGAACATCGTGGTCCGTCGACAAACATTTCCAATTACGTCATGTCTCGGAGAGTTTCGCCCGGGGAGCGAAACATCTCGGCTCTCGGATTCTAATGAAATTTTCCTCCAGCCACCGGTCGCTCAGCAGCACCCGGTGAAATCGATATTCATTTTATGGGGGCACAAGTCACGCGACACGGGGAAACGAGAAGTACAGCGAGACATGAGCAGAGAAACTCTATGATTACGTTAATTCCTTTAATAGCCGCTTCGTGGGTTCTAATAGAAACCATCGGAAGAAGGGACCGAACGACGTTAGGGCTTAATGCAGAAACGTCGTAAGTCGGGACGATTTGCGAGGAAATGGGAGCGACAAGACACGTCTTGGGGGGACTTAGAGCATGAACGTTAGAGTGCAAGGGAACTGCGTCGGGCCCAAAGAAATTACGGGCCCTGCTTGGGCCCTCGCGAGGTCGTCAGACTCGTGAGAATCCAACGAAGACAATAAAAGCCCAACCGCGCTACTGGCCAGCCTTGCCGGCATTTTTTTTGTGTCTTCAACAGCATCGTCATCGGCTAATAACCCCGTAACGTCTACACTTTCTCATTACCGTGGCTTTGCTCCCCGTGCAGAGTGGCATTTATTCGCGGTCTCCTGGAAGTTTCTCGGAAACCGCGATGGTCTCGGCGGGCCCGCAAAGTCGGGAAATCGATGCCACGCTTGCGTTAACTTACATAATTCAGATGGCAACTGGAACGGCTAAGTGGTCGATACGCCAAGCTCTCGGACATATGGCGGTCAAGGAAGGTCAGTGACCTTCTTGGTGGCCTTGCCGGTTCGACAATCAGTGTCGTTAATCCAATATCGCTCGGGAAAAACCTACTGTCGCACCTATGGCTCTAAAAGCAACGGCCGATCGTAAAATCCTGAATGCAAAGTGCTCGGAGCTTATGACAACCCCACACCCTCCCCTCTTGAAAACCAGAGCACAAAGAAAAATGTGTATTTTATACGGCGAGCTGTCGACCCACGCTGGAATTAAGCCTTTTTTACGCGGCGGCTTTACTTTGAGGCTTTTCTTTGTTTCGTTCTTAAGGCCTTTATTTCTGCGCTCGATGTAACTCCAGGGAGAAGTACTTTCCACAGTGGCGAAGTTCCAGGAGCCCCTGTCAGCCGTTCTCACCACGAAACACACGCCCACTTGGCCGGATTTTCCCTCGGAGAAATTCCAGAAACCCTCTCTCGCGTGAGCCATCCCAAAATAGCCGACAAATTAAACGTCTACTCGACGCATCGAACGGATAAAAAGAACGTTTACATCGATGGGTTTGTCCGGCAAGTGAGACTACTGTCAAGGAGAATCGATAAATGCCCTTCGGTGGTTTGCCGGCTTCTCCCTTCTGCCGTGGAAAAAAAGGAAATTGCTGTCGGTCCGGTCGAGCAGGTGGGTCGCGTTCGTGGAATAAAGCACGTGGCTGGATGGAGGCTCGCGCGTCGAGAAAATCGACGATGAGCAGCGCGGCTTAATAATAGCGAAAAGAAGAGAAATGGAGAGAAAGAAGGGAGCTCGAGGGTCTGGCCCAGGTAGGGGCAGATGTTGCTCGAGCCACGCGACAGCTGCCCGCCACGCTCTCGGAGATTCGATATCTCGGAAAACGAATGGCGGAAACGGCTTTAACGAGCGCCTACCGACGGAAGATGCACAAGTTCTCATCGAGGTCGCCCACTAATTTCACCGATGATCGTCGAGATTTCTCGTACCCTGGCGTTTCTCTCTCCGACAGAGACGTGCGAACCGCTAAACCCATCTGAGGAACATATGCCGCGCAAATAGAAGACCCATTTCCCTGACGACTGAATCCCCGCTTCGTCTATTCACGTGTATCTTTCATTAATCTCAGCGGTGGACTCTTTTGTGCGGCAGGAGAACGGTTCCGAGGGACGCATTATCGTAATCTTTACACTAACGATCGAGACGCATGCAGAAAATACGAGCTGGAAACACACGCGTGGGTGTTTGATCAACATTTCCCCCCGAACAGACGGGGACAGGGCAGGAGGACCGGAAATTAAAGAGCCTAGATGTCGGGGAGATGAGAACCGCTGATTCGGAGTACACCCACTCACATCCCCCTTTCCGCATGTGAGGCTCAAGCACACGGGGTTCTGAGTGTATCCGTTTGTCTGTCGGTGGCACACGACGCGCGTGCCGCACATTTCCTTAACAGGGAATAAAGACAACCTTCCTGTTTTCCGATCCACTTGGACCCTTCTCCTGTTTTCCACGGCGGTTTTGCCCTCCCTTTGCCCCTGCCAACCCCCGCTCATATTTCCTCCGTGAAAATAGAGACACCCTCGTTGTTTCTCCGGCTTCCTCTCCTTCGTCTCTGAGAAAGTTTGCCCCTCTGCCATTGGTCCACCCCCGGGTGTAGCCGAAACCGGTCCAGATGCATGGCGTTTCGCGTCTCCACGCAGCTGCCGCCCTGCAATGCAGCTAATATGCATACGACCACTGCAGTTGGGTCGGGACGTCGCGAACTTCCACCGACTAGTCGGCGGAGTTAACATCTGCCCTTTAAATCCCCACCGCTTCACCATCCTCGTTCGATTCACTGGGTCTTCTGGCTGCAGTGCCTCGAGAAATATCCACGAATAGCGCACAATAGGAAAAGCTTTGGACATTAAACTCACGTTTACTGGAAGCGCTGAAAAGATCTATTCAAACAAATGCTAAGGACTAATTAATATTCGCTGCATTACTCGAACGTAGAACAAGGGAAACTTTGAAAGTTCTGCCTATTTCGATAAGGTATTTCCGTCCGTGTCTTTTGACATCTTCGAACTTCATTGTCCCGATAGCCGGAAATTGTCCGAGTGGAAATTTAAAGGGACTTCCGGCGTGGCGCGTGTCTCGCACGTTCGACGCTCATTCGTATTCACCGAATTCTGCCCTATCAGCGCGATAAATTCTAGACGTTCCTACGGCATACAGATTTTTCCTGCGGTGTATTATCTTCCGCAGACGTGCCGACAATCGAGCCAACGACGATTACCATTCGTCGCCACGCGAACGATAACGCGCGTGATTACGATTCGAATGGACGTGCGAGACTCTTGAAATGATCGTCGAGCAAATTATTCCTAGAAACTCCGACCACATCGACCACGGCGATAGAATCCCCCGTTCCCATTGACTAGCCCGCTAATGCCATACTTTGACTTTTCCCCTCAATTTCCAATCTCCAAACTTCTGTCATTAGCTTCCCTTGTGCGGAATATAAGAAGGAATCGAGCAACTGCCTTTTATCGTTAGGAAGAACCTTGAAATTGAACAGCGTTTGACCAGAAGGAAGACTTCTTTTACTTTCAACCTGATTTCCGGACAATTTCAAGGATTAATGAAAGGTGCTTTTGATAGAATCGAGCGTTCGGAGAGCGACGATCCTCTACGGTTGATTTCATCGGAGACAAAATCCCATGGAGTACATGTCTCGAGTATTTTTATAGATTACATGCTTTGTCACGGCTGATATTTTTCGTGCCGGATATTTTCCCCTGGCACTCCGTGTCTGTTGGTCTTGGAACTCTTCCACATTCCACGATCCTCCCCAAGTCTGTCTCACGATTTATCACGCAACGTTTCTCCCGCTGGCCATATTTCTCTAGGAGCGAGTATTAACCCGCGTTAAAGTTAACGCCAAGAGGTTTAACGCATCGTTCTTAACCGTCTCGAATAAATTCATATCCCGAGCAAAGCAGGAAGCCACGATTTCTCGAATAAACTAGCAGGGACAAAACTGGGCCCCCCCTTTCGCCGGATATAAATCCCAGCCTTCCTGACCTCATCATGTTGAAATATTCTCGTTAGCCGGGGAATTCGTCCGGAATTCCGACACATTCTCGAGGATGAGGAATGATGCAAAAACCAAGGGGTACGAATGTAACGAGTTCTCGGAGGAATCGTTTCTTTTCCCTCGCCCTGAGTCCTCACCCTCGGCCAATTTCCGGTTCCCTCTGTGTTTGCCCCGAGCGTGAACGTGGCAATTGTCTTCTTCTGTTCTTCGGCATAAACTGTGACTGCTGTAAATATCGGCGGGCTTTCGGATCGTTCATGGGGCGTAAACCAAAGGTTTCCGCGTGTCACGAGGTACGATCTCTCATCTAGCTCTTCCTCCGCCTCATTCTCCTTCGGTTCTTCCGTGTGAACGCGGCCTTAGAAAAACCAGCTTGACGATCGACAGTCCGCAAACGCGCCGACCGAGAAGGAATCCACTGGTCCCCCTCTCCCCCCGTGCTCTGCATCGGTCCTTGCAGGAGTCGCTTCCTCCCTCGTTTTCTTTCCCCGATGGCCGACAATGACCGCTCGAGCTCGACGGGTAGGTGACTATACCTGTCCAGCTACCTGTCTATCCTACGTGCTGATACGCACGAGTGTCCCTCCCATGCCCCCCGCCCCGAGGAGCACCATTTTAGTGCGTGTACCATGTCGACTCGAACACCAAACGCACCGTGAATAATCGCAAGTTTGTTGCGACTGAGGATTACGTCGTCTTACATTTTTCCACAAATTTTTTTCACCCAACGTTCAAGAATCCCAGGTCAATCTTGCCCCTCTTACCGCGAAAAGTCATTTCCAGAACTGTACTTGGAGGGAACAAAGCAATTCCGAAGAATTGATTTTAGCGGCTCTGAGAAGGTGGTCAAATTTCGTCGTAGCACTCTGTCTACTTTTTTCGTCGATCTCGAAAAGTTGAAGCCGGTGTTTGGCCCGTTAATCCCTTGAGCCGTGCGCTCGGATTCACTAAAACCATTAGGCTCAACGAGGGAATCAGGGATGTGGAGCTTTCAAGAAAGATCAAACGTAGTTTCCCGTACAGGCACACAGAGGTCTTGAAAAGGTTTTAGCAGTTTAGATAGAGTTAGCATCGTTGATCCTCAAAGTTGACTCGACGTTCGATCCGAAGACTTTGACAGAACTAATCCACCGAAACGAACAACTCCATCGTTTCGTTATAGTCAAGGATCACGACGCAAAGGAGCAGCATGTTTATCTGATTTTACAAGTTATTTCCTCGATGTAAACAGCCTTGGCAAGTGCGTCCGAACGACACCGGTCTGAGATAAAACGAACCGATAGTGCAAGAGAAGGTCTTATACCGCTACTTATAATGACGCAAACCGGAATCATCATCGAGAGAATGTCTCTGGGAGGGAAAGCGTTTGTATATTTACACGAGGTATTTATAAAGCTGCGCAGAAGCCCGAGGGTAACGTATTCGCGGTCCACCTATTCCTATGCACCTTGCGAAAGAGAAGAAAAAAAAGCAGCGCGGAAGCATGGCGGCTGGCCAAAATCTCGAAATATCGCGGTTCTGCCAAAGGCATAGACGCTCGCACGGAATGAATTTTCCATTAGCTCGTTTAATCATCGGACCGGCAAATCTACGTATCTATCCAACGGAAAAAATAGTTCGCCATTTTCGAGGCTGATGAAGGATTTCGCGGTGAACGGGGACAAAAGGATGGGATGAGATCATCTCCCGTGCGATGAACGGATAAAAAACTTGGGGGCCAATCAAGAGTTTTCGTGGCTGGCCAGGGATTTTCGCGACGAAGGGGGTCGAGGCGAGAAACGATTATCCGCGGATAAGGCAAGTCGCTAAAAAGGAGGGCAATATTTTTATCTACGAAAGCGGTACACCTGGGCTTTTATCTCTGGCAACAATGGGCCTTAATTGCCCGGCGTTGTTGCATTTTTCCCGGCTTCGAAGAGCAGAGCCGATCGCAATCTGCGCCGGAGTAATTAATGCAGATTCTCCTTCCCATTACGGCGCATTATGATTTAATGAGGTACTTTTCGATTCGTTGGCTTCTTAAGACCCGTCTGATGCGTTGCGGTACGTTTGCCGCACCGTTCCGCCTCGTTTGGAAAATACTCGGAGTTCTTCTCGTCCTTTATTTCACTTACAGCGGCAAATATTTGTCGTTGGATTGTTTAACGTGAGCGCGCACCACGGTCCGCGCGAATAACGATCGCACGGACCGTCATAGAATGAGTGAGCTCTGATAAAGTGCATCCGCACGTGCATTAGCCAGGACTACTGCAGGTACCGCTGTATGTTTTATCGACGGGATATCGATAAATATCCGCGGTAACGGAGGCTCCGGCCTGTCAGCCCGTCGAACCAACACCAACGTTCACGTTCAACGTGAACGTGAACGTGAACGCGTTCCCGCGAAAGCCGATACGTTGCAGACGCAATGCGTGAGCCTACTCGCTCTACGGCTATTGAATTTCCATTTGCGATATCGCTGTCTAATTAATACGATCCTCCGACACACTCGTCGTCGGCCTTCCGTTCGTCTTGCTCGCTCGATGAGGACAAAAATATGGCCGTTCCCTTTCTGAAAAGAGAAAGGCCAGAATTCGTCTCCCCCGATATACGCAAGTCTATGACAGATTGGAAATGCTCGGCTAGGATATCGGATTAAAATACCTCGGCAATTTGAGGTACTTGATCGTTGGGCAACGTGCGAACCGTTCTTGCGCACGAGATTTCTTATCTTTGGCGAATAATCACGCTGGAACTAATGGGCCATTTCGTGGCATAATGGCATGGCCTTAATTCTGCCCAAGTCGAATTTCTTCTGCACCTACGTGGCAGATTTGCCCTCTTCCTGCTTGATTTTCCTGGGCGGGGATCGGCCTCGGGGTAGATTTACGTAACCGCCTGGCTAGCAATAAAACACACCCCCTCGGTAGTTTTCCGGCAAAACGAGCGAGCCGGCCCGAGGTGCGCAAAGAGGCACAACCCCGGTGGTCAGTCGATAGGACGAACCCGGTCCATTCCTGAGGAGGAAACATCCGCGGATGTATAATTATCGGCCTGGGGTGGGTGTAAAATCGGCGCGAGCCCAAGGAACTAAACGTTCGTCGGAAATTTACGTCCCGAGAGCGTCGGGGCAAACACCGCAACGTGGAATTAATTCTGTTTTACTGTTTACCGGGAGGGTCGATAGTTTCCCAATCACGCCCGTAAATTTTACGGTCAGAGCCGTGAACATCGACGAACCTTTTGACCAAAGCGAAGAGAGCGTAATAGCTGCATTATTGTTTCACTATCCGTAGAACCTCGTAGAAATGATTCTTTTTTAACTGGCTGCATCTTGCTCGTGCATTCGTTTCCCAACGTTTGACTATCGCCATCGCTGCGCGCCAAGTCATTAACGGCCGATCGATAATGACCATAATCTCGGCTCTAAAGGCCACGCCACTGGCTTACGAAAACATACGAGAACGCGTACGAGGAAACGTTAAAGGAAACGAAAGCAAACGGGAAACTAGCGCGACTCGAGCAGGATTATTCGAATGGTCCATTAACGCTCACGCGCCATCGCTATTGTTACCCTGAAATGTTTCCACAACTCGGATGACTAATTTCTCGTACCCCAGGAAAGAAGCTAAAATAAATACCGACCGATGTAAATTTGGAGAATTCGTGGTTTATGAATATCATGGAAATTTGTGTGTACGAGTGTCGTTGGGACATTTGATTTCTGAATTGTGTGGAACTACTAGTTCGTGGTGCAAACACGTCTCGTTGATGAAACTGACATCGAGTTAGCAGGCAGAAGAGAAGCCCATAGAGGCGGAGGTTGCGAGATCACGAAACCGGTAAGGTTTTACGACCGGTTCTACCGGCTGGCAAGATTCGCGCCCACGCAACCTGCGGATTCTGTAATCGATGCACCTTAGGCTCACCGTCACAGCCCGTGTATCGCTATAATCGCCAATGTTTGCCTTGCCGATGATCGAGCACGTGGCCATTCGCTAAAAAATCACCTCGAGGCTTTCCTGACATGGTACTTGAGGAACGGAATAATACTGGGTTCTGTGCTCGAAATAAATTAGACATATTTGAAGGAACGGGTAGGTCCGTCGAATGGCAGTTTGCTCCGCCCTACGATAATCCGTACTCGTGCGGAAAAGAAGGAAATTCGCGTGAATCTCCGAGCGTTAGAAAGCTCGATCGAAGTGGCCACGGCCGGGACTGATTTTCCCGCGACTCTAACCGAGCGTGTAATAAATTAGCCGACATTTCAGCACGGCGGGCATTCGATTTGAGGACAATGCGGCCCTCGTAAAAGCAGCGCTCGATACACGGCGAATATATTACGCGACGAGTCATAAGAAGGGTATGCGGCGTATGAACACGCAACAGGCGCATAAACGATATAACCACTTAAGCCTTTATACGGAGGTGCTTAACGGCACGGGCCCCATAAGGTCCAGACGGCCCATAACACGATAGTTAATTCCCTTTCGACGCCGCTCCCGAGTTCCATCGTCGTCGTAAATCTACGTCGATTCGTCCTAGATAC
Organism: Hedychridium roseum; assembly: GCA_963989215.1. Classification (NCBI taxonomy): domain Eukaryota; kingdom Metazoa; phylum Arthropoda; class Insecta; order Hymenoptera; family Chrysididae; genus Hedychridium; species Hedychridium roseum. Next base: position 9,654,716 of record OZ022310.1, on the reverse strand, counting down.
GTTTACGCAATCTTCCGATCCGCCAATGAACACGCTTTAATCTTCCAGTGGATGAAAATATCGAGAGGCACGATATGCGCTGATAAAATTGCTACTCCTAAAGCTCGGCCGAAGCGCGAAGTTTTCTGGAAACTCGTGGACGTTGATGACCACGGAGGAACGACTCGTTGATCATCGTGAGGACGATCATGAGACGTTGCTTCGTCAAAAGATTACACGTGCAGCGGCAAACGAGGGAGTAAACTTGGCCGCAGGACCTTCCACCTTGCCATCATTTATCTTGGCCGCGCGTCAGGCTGATGCAAAGATAAGCCGCGTGTAATTGTAGCTTATCACGGTCGTTGATTAGCGACGCGATCGTCGGTCGTCGTTACCGCTGATTTCAATCGTATAGGATTATCTCCTGTTCCCCGAACGAGCAACTGATTCCGCGAAAATGATGGCTGTGCAACAGTGTAATTGATTTCCCCGGCAATCCTCGCGCAATGGAACCTGTTGTTTGCTTAATCTCATTAATTTTTTCTTCCGGTATTTCTCTTTCAGTTGCGGTAAGGGAGGATCCTGGCAGCATGGACAAGATACCCGTAGGTCTAGTCCTGGAAGAACTCGTGCTCATCACCCCCAGGATGCGAATATACCGCACACGGCTCCTGTTTCCGTAAGTACTTGGCATGCAATATCAATTACGGTTTCCCCCGTAAACCTCATTGATCGATCTCCCGATGCCTCTGGGATCACAAGGTTCAACCCGAAGCTGGACTCATGCTTGAGAATCCTCCGGGCAGCCTCAAGTTCGATTGGATAGGCTTACTTCCGACCCATGGAACGTTGGATTGACGTTCCGGGAACGTTAGCCGCGACAATAACCGCGTCAAAGCTTTCACGAGCGTAGAACACTCGACTGAGCTGTCTCCGGTGATCGTAGAAGCGTTAACGGAACTATTCGATTGTTCCCTCGTGGCTGAAAAGTACGTCCATCATTGTCCTCTTTCAATGGGTATTTCTCTACGTGGTTAGTTCCGTGCCGCAACGTCTGCCGTCAGTTCAATGCGGTTGCCAGTGATTACGTCGGAGTGCAGAGGGTAGGACAATAACGTGAGTACGACGGCCAGTGGTTAACATTAGCGAAACAGTGCGGACGAGCCGGACTGTCGTCGCTGCGGATGATGTATGCCGGTCATCCTCAGCCGCAATAACCATTGCGCGATGCATAGATGCATATGAGCTCCGAGCCAAAGCCGTGTAGTCGTGACAGCCGCGAGAATCGACCGAACACGGACACTCCAAGGATCATTACTCATTCGCTTGTTCGCTCGTCAATGTCCACTCGTTCGTCGCAACGTTCGACGGACCTTTCAAGACGATCCGGAAAAATCCGAGCTCACTTTATTCACCGAATGGTTCGTCATTTTTGGCGGTTTGCGCGGGGTTCTTTTAACGAGTATCGTAGGCAAAGCGCGAATCGAGGAAGATCGAGTTGGAGATTCCGTTGTGACTCCAAGGGAAATAATTACGAGGGGAGAATCAACGAGCCGCGGATTTATAATGGCCCGTTGAAGACATTTCGGGCTATGTAGGTCGTTTAAATCTGCAGCGTGCTAGGGGAAATCGATTTCCACTCGAGAGAATCGGTGCCGCGAGAACATCAGAGAGCCGGCGACTCAATTATTCAGGAATCTTTCTTCCTTCGGCTGTCACTAATTATCGAAACTCGTCCTGTCACGGCCCTCGATATAGAAGGAGGTATACAGGGACGCTTTTAGGACATTATCAATTATGGGACAGGCTCGGGCGATCGGTGAAAAATTCACCGTTGACCCACTTGACGCTGGCCGTTAGAACGTCGACCTTTGACCGGCGCGATATCTTCTGGCATATCAGAAATAACATTCCACGACTAAAGCCGAGCTAAAATTAAGCCGATGCTGTGCCGCAATGGAGGTGAACCAACCGTGTAATTCCCACGAGCAAATCCTCACCGGGGATAACGTATTGTCGAATCGCCGGAGAAATATTATCGCGGTTTACCGGAATAAAAGAAAACGGGCAGAGCGGCCTCGAGGTCGACGGTAATTAAGCGGCCGGATATTTCGGTCCGGCGACGGCCGCTTATCACGAACAATGCCGACGCTCGAGAAGTCAAGTGACCGCTCGACCCGCCGTGCAAAATCCAAATGTGGCGCAAGCTTCTTGAGCGAGCGTCAAAAGGTAGACGGACGAGCGGATCGATCGATCCCGCCACTCGGCTCATCCACAAAAGACACACCCCCGTCATGTCAATTTTCCTTCAACCAGGCTGACATGCTTGTATTAAAAAAATCCTCCGAAGACGAATGCGGGACGGTGTTCTAGTGGTGGAGGGGGGGGGGAAGGTGGGCGGGGGATCGGATCGTGCGGATTCTGGCGCGTGGATCGTGGGAAAGTGCGGAGCCAGGCAACTTTCCTGCGAAAGGTCGTCAATCCCCCCGGCCGACACCTGAGCGTATAGCAGATCATGCCTGTAACCCTATCCGTATGTTATGTTTCGCAGCCTCTGCACGACAAGTATCTCGGCGGACACGCCGGCAAGGAGAGAAGACGAACGTCGGGCCTGAGCAAAGCGCAAAGACGCATCAAGGCCTCCAGCACCCCCGCACTTTTGGACACCGATCAGGAAAAGTAAGTGAAAGACTTGCGGGTTCTTAAGTCCTATCACTTCCTGCTCATCAGTCGACCCACAGCGTCACTGATTTACACGTATATATTTTTCCAATTCGTCTTATCCCGGATGATCGGCCGGATTAGGCACCGTTGACCCTCTTTGCGGGGGACGAACGATAACGAATATAAATACGGGATGCGACGGGATAGGTGGTCGGGGAAGCCGGTTTTTCATCTCGTCGAGCTTTCATTCCCTTCCACGTGCTTTACGACTTCCCATCCGTGAGGTCCCACGACCACCGGCAACCTTCATAGAGGGATGTTTACCCAGTCAGGAATAAAGACGTTATTTCGGCTGACCTACCTCGAGTCCATCGACTTTTACTCCCCGGAAGAGCCAAGCAAAAGCCGGCCTAATTACGCTTTCAACGGAACCTTCCTTCTTCCGCGACCTTTCACCCCTTTTCCTACCTAGTCCACTGTCCTCCGTCCAATCTTGTTATTCTTCCGGTACCCGGATGAATCTAATTACCGATACTTACAACTTCAAGCTCGTACGTAAACCAGAATGATTTTCAAACAATTTTCGTATCGAGCTGCAGCAGGTTTTGTCTGTTAGATTTTCTATCGACTGACGTCATTTAATCCTGAGAGGATTTTTCATGCAACTCGTTATTTTCCACGGGGCTATAATAACCCATTTCGTTCGTTACAAGCTACAACGATTTATTACATCACCTTCGATCCCTTATCCCGGGGACACCTGTTGGCGCCCTGCCGTTTAATTTATACGGTCATTAAAGTTTTTCCCGGTCGATTGTGCTCGTGAAATGAGGTAGAGCAATGCGAGCCGATCGAGTGATCGATGATCGGGGGATCGAACCGCCGGTTTCCTCGTCTTCGGGTAGTGCGTAATTCTCTCGGCTCATTCCGACGCCCACGAGGAATCACCGAGAGTTTAACGCCCACATACGCATCCTCCTCTTCTGCGTGAGGATCGATGAGGAAGCCCGAGGGGTGTTAGTTGCACGTGCCGCGCGACTCTGGAAAACCACTGGAAACATGTTGGACCGTAAAAGAAGATCTTTACCCTCTGTGAAAACCTCGATAACTATCGTCCTTGCCTCCGAGTAGCATGTGTTCGTACTTAATGGAAGATTCTGTGAACCGGGTGCAAGGGTAATAAGCCTCGGTTGATTCAAAAGCACGTTCGTTAGGACCTCAGGATTATACTAATGTCCGTTAAGTCCTGACACCGATATAGATAATTCTGGTTACGATGGACGCGACGGGACATTGATACGCGCGGAGAATGCTCGAGCGGCTAACGCAAAATTAATATGTATGGAATGGTAATCAATTGGTCATTGTGGGGTGGCTGGCATTAGTCTCGGCTCGACCGATGGCAGATAGCGCCTCGGAGAGCCACCCACGTAGCACGAGAAGAGAAGGGGAGGGGGGTAAAAGGGCCGCCTAGGGCGGCACGCGATAGGACAACGACGCGTACGTAGAAGTGGAGAATCGTTAGCGGGTGCGTTAAGACTTATCCGATTAAAAGAGAAACGAAGAGGACCCCCGGCACTGTCACTGGAACGGGGAAAAAGGTACCTTTTGTTGAGCCGCGTGCCGACATCCCGTCACCCGGCGACCCGCTGGTTCCCTCATTTTTCGAGAAAAGAGGACGGGAAGAGGCGAGCATTTACCGGTGGAGGAACAACGGGAAGACACCCCAGACGGACGAAGGAAGACATCGCAAAGAAATCCGCACGACGCTGCAAAACATGTGGCCAACAGAGATTGGAGGAACGGCGTACAAAGCCGCGGGAACATACGGAGCCCAGAATCAGGACGATTCGCAAGGATCGGGAGAAGGATAGACGAGCCCGAGTCGATCGTACACAACGAGGCGACGACCCAAAGACAGAAGAAAACGCAAACGAATCCAGAGATCCCAGCGATGCTGTTAAGGTTGTAAGCAAAAAAACGGCAGCAGCCGGATAAGGACAGAGAAAAGGGAAGGGGGGAAAGGCAGGGCAGGACAGAGGAACACACGAGACGCGGAAGATGGATGAATTGAAAGGCGGAGATGAGGAGAAAGACAGCGAGGGTGGTGCAACCCCCGACGGTTTATACCTGAGGCGACCCTTGAAATCTGTTCTCGGAAGAGCTGCTTTACGGGCGCACACATCGAGTGCCTAGCCGAGCCGTTCAGTCGACAGCAGGTCGTCGCCCAATGCACTTCCTGCCTCAGAGACCTGCATGCCGTTCCCCGAATGCTCGGCCCGCATTCTGTTCTTCCATCTAAAGACGTTACCAGCAACTTCCTCTCGCGGACAGTGACAATGGAAACGTCGCTCAGGACGGTATTGAACCACACTTGCCAACTATTCGCGCGCAGACTTTCTGTCTGACGTGAATTCGACAAACTCGTTCTTGAAGATTGGAACGTTGCTGATGACTCTGACGAAGTGCGTGCTACGCTCAAGTGTTTCTTTCGAGTGAAAGACAATTAAGGTGCGATGAAGTGAGATAGTGTTTGCGTAAATTGCGGTTCGGTGAAGTACTTGAAGGTGCTGATAAACTTCTTGAGTGGATACTGCAATATGTGAGAAGAGTATCCAAGGATTTCATTCAGAAGAAAGGGAATGTTAGACGCAGAGGTTGGGCATTTAGCGTGGTACGTTTATTATTGTGTGGAATTCAAATTTAACAAGAAAGGTCCTTAAACCGGTACACTTGATTATTTGAGTGGAAATTTTGAATTCTATTAAGACTGTCGTCGGTTCGCCCTGAATCAATTTTTCCACTCCTCGATTGGCTACTTCTTTAGTAGTTCAAGCGGTGTGCACTTCACTTTTTCCGCGCGAAGCATCGAGTATCGGTCTGCGAGCTAAATACGCCGATTCTGCAGAATCCGAAAGCCTCGGCCGACCAAGAAGCTAGGTAATCGTTCTACGTGCGAAGCAGTTGTAACACGAGACTTTTTTCGCATGTAAAGAGTATATTACTAAGCCGAACATTACAACATTAGGCTAAACAGGAAATGATAGAGATGTATCGTGTAGTCGGTAGAAGGGGAAAACAGGTTGTGGGTTGATTGCGAATGATTTTGTGTAATTCCAGCCGACAGTGGTCGGGGGAGGATGAAGACGAATGTCGTCCGATTCATCAGACAACGGAGCATCCTCTGGCCGAGGCGACGATTCCCCTGGTCGGCCATCCTCGTCTTCAGGATGCGTCGGGTGTCGCTGGCGGGCAGACCAGTTCCGTCACTTCCGTCGGAAGTCAGAACCCTCAGCGAACTGGTGCACCGCGAGAGCAGGAAAGCGTGCTCCAAAAGTTTCGGAAAAGTTTCTCCCTAAGGTTTCACAAGAAGGGTAGCAAGGAAAGCACGGAGAGCGAATGCCCCGCGGACGACAACGACGTTCCCGGAAACCCTTTAGACGAGGAGGACGAGAGGGAACCATCCCTTCCCCCCACTTCTACCGAGCAACCCATCCAGCATAAGGAAGATCCCGGCAATGACCAAAAGTTCCGGTTCGTGTCGTTGGATTTAAGTTTGCCCTTATCTTTAAATTATCCCCGAAATCGGCGGAATTCATAATGTCATTTTACAGCAGATTCGGCCCTCTCGTTTGGAGGAGCAGCAAAGAACGGAAGAAGGGAAGCAAGGCCGCCCGAAATGCAAAATGCAACAGCGGGGACAGCGGAATACAAATCGAGGTAAAAGAAGGTCGAACCGTTTTGCATGTTCACTTGAAAAAAGATTGCATGGCAAAAGTTCGCTGTAAAAACACACCGGTCAGAATACGTTTGACAGACCGGCCAGACGATCGCTGGCAAGTTTTAAATAAACATGATCGAGCGAGGGCCTTGCCAGATAACATCTGCCGGTCTGTGAATATGTTGGATCGAACGCGAATGAAAACAAGTCGCGTCTCCCGCAGATGGTATCTGGTGGAGCGTTGACTGGGGGCAGTGGGGGTGGATTAGCGGGGGGCGGAGACAGTTCCGAATCCCACGACACGGACGTCCAAGACGAGATGGACAGCCCTCCGGCCCTTCGTAGGCGAGTCGCCGACAAATCGCGGCCCCAGTCCGAGCTCATCAACCAGATACTGATCGACAAGTTCAAGGTAAACGATCGAACGGCCAGCTCTAAATAGAATCCTAATCTGCCAAGTGCGCGAAAACATGGACGTAGAACGTTGAATAAGGACGGCCTCTGACGAGGCGCTATCTCGTTTGCGCTATCTCAATTTCATGGGTTATTAGTCGCGCGTGTAAAAATTCCAGTCTCTGATATCAGCGAGACCAGGATACGCGGAGAGGAAGCGCACTCCTTGCTCGGCTGATATCGGTTCTGTGTGGCCAACCGACACGCGTCGCGCGTGCAATGTTGTAGTCCGACTCATCATCTGGCGTCAGTCGTAAATCTTACTTAACCGTCTCGCGGTCCCCGAAACGAGGATGGGAAGGACTTGACGCGACGTTGCTTGGTCTTCCAGGCGGACCTGCAGAGCCGTGCGTCGAGGCATAACCAGGTGCGCAGGACGAACAGCGACCTGGGCGGCCAGAGACTGCTCCAGTGGGACACGAGGTCGGGATACAACCACGCTCACAACTACAGAAGGATGCTCTCAACTCCGTCTCCGATCAAGACGAGGCCGCCACGGCTGAGCCCGAGGCACTCCTCCCACGACATCGTTACGCTCAGAAGGTGCGTCCAAAGGACATCGAGCCTTGCTCTCTTTCTCTTTCTCTTTCTCTCTCTCTCTCTCTTTCTCTCACGAGCTCTCGCGCCCACACATCGCGTACGCCTCATTGACCTTCGTCATCTGCGCGAGCCGTGACCGAACCGACGCCACTGCCGGCAAGGACGGCAAAAATCATCGGACCTCACCCTAACACTTCTCAAAACCTATTCGCGTTGATGCTTTTCCCTGAGATTCGTTAATTAACTTATTCACGGATCTGGCTCCGGGGGAAATATCCGGTATTCTCGGATATTCTCTACGGCACGTGGCACTGGTGGGCGGTTCGGAACGGCATGCGAGCGGGTCGTCCCGACGACGACGCGATGAGAAAACCGCAGCGACGCTATAAGTGCGACATACGCTTCACTTTGGCCCGATTTATAGTGCACTGCGCTGTATTTTGAGTTTGGAATACCGCGCGAGCTTGCGCGCGAAATCGTTGACCGCGGCTCGCTGGCTTCTCGAACATTTCTCTCATACCACCATCAAATCCAGAATTGTTCTTTTTGGCAAAGTTTAAAAAGACTCTTTGTTCGAACCTTTTTCCAGTAAATCGAGGGAGTCTAGTGGTAGGTAGACGGGTATTATAACAAACCACCTTCTTTCATTTCCTCGTAAAGTTGGTCTGCTACGCGTAATTGCGTCTTTTGTCGTCTATGTACATACGTATCAGTATATGTGTATATGTATATACATAGCCACGTATCTGCACAAGTATGTATATACACATATACATATATAAACCTATCGTAATACGTTGTTGAATGTTGTATCGAGCTTATTAAGTATACACACGCTTGTTGAAACCCCTTCCTCCCGTCTGTCCCTGAAGGACGGAAAAGACTGACGTCCCTTTTGTTTTGATCTCAGTAACGCGAAAGGGAGAAGCTCTCGGACAAATCTAAGGCGTTCGCTTAGCCAACCACTGGGTATCAATCAGCTGTCGCCGTTGATGCGCACCAAAACAGCAGGTACGAGTCAATCCACTTTCGTTGCTTACGACTAAACTTTGTAGTTGTGTGTACGAAGAAACCCTGAGAGTGTTGTGTAGATATAATACTGTCCTAAATTCCTGTCACGATATTTTACGACTTTGGAGGAATGCGTTGCAAAGGTTCGCCTTGTAAAAGTTTAGATTTTTAACCCGACACACCATAGTAATTTCCACGAACAGCATGTCTCCTTGTAAAAGCATTGTTCGTCAAGAGTCCAACAATAGGAATGCACTGTACATTCGTTCGCAAAGAGAGACGAGTTTCGTGTCGAGACCTTACTGTTTGCAGTGGATATCGTCAAACGGAAGAGAGTCAAAGAGACTGCTGATCTGATATGTTTCTGCCCTCGCTTATAGAAGCTTCACCACGGCCTCTAGCAGGACCATTTCCGCCCTGAGATCGGCTCGTGCAATATGCGAGGAAATTCGTATCATCGGCGCAAGGATCGATTCTCGCACAGTTCTGATCGTTGACCGAGGAGAATACGAGGCGAAATAGAAATTCATGATATTCGCGAGAAGCAAAATTTACTGCTGATAGTAGTCATGATAAAATTGTTCATCCTCGGCCAACGGTTTCACCGTTCAAGAGAGCGTTCGTTCAGCGAATATTGAAAATGTTTATTGTACCTGGCAGGTGCTAGATTACCCGGTGGAAACGTTCTGTCCGAGGACGAACAGGACGGAAGGGCCGGAACTTCGGACGATGAGATGATGTCCGATTCTGAGTCGTCCATCGCCTCCCTGACGGACCGGAAGAAGTCCTTCGAGCAGACGATGGACGAGGACCTGGCGATCCTGGCTGAAGCCGTCTGGGACCACGTCGCCATGGAACCTGAAGAACTGGCCTTCCGCGCCGGCGACGTCATCGACGTCCTCGAGACTTTGGACAAAGACTGGTGGTGGGGCAGCTGTAGAGGCGAACATGGCTGGTTTCCCGCGGCATTCGTTCGGGTAAATAACGATCCAATGATGGATCAATACAATGAATACCTGCGATTACATTTTTTTTAATTGTAATTGGTCGAACAGTTGCGGGTAAGCCAGGAAGACACGGTTGAGGACTGTCTGGCAGCAATGGCCTCGGGTGCCACATCGAATTCTCAGCTAAGGCGTAGAACCAGCGTGTCCCTCCTGTCGAACGAACAAGTGAGAACTAGTGTCGTTCGCGAACTCGTGCAAACGGAACGGGATTTCGTGAAAATCCTGCGAGACGTGGCAGAAGGTTACATCGCCGAGTGTCGCAGACGCACAGACATGTTCACCGAAGAGCAGATCGAGACGATCTTCATCAATCTGGAGGAGCTCTTGGACTTTCAGTCGGAGTTCCTCAAGGACCTAGAATCTAGGATCGACTGGACAGCTCCTCACAAGAGCTGCGTTGGGGAATGCTTCCTCAAACACGTAAGCAACCGTCGACTTGCCCCACGATTTACTTTCCCACCCTTCCCTGAGTGTCGCTCAATTGGATCTCCTTCCAGAGGGCGGGATTTCGTATGTACTCGGAGTACTGCAACAGCCATCCAATGGCAACAGCCACACTGCAGGAGCTCTATCAACACAACCGCTACAGCAAGTTCTTCGAAGCTTGCAGATTGATGCGCGGTCTCATCGAAATCCCCCTCGACGGTTACCTCCTCACTCCCGTCCAGCGAATATGCAAGTACCCCCTTCAGCTGGCTGAGCTCCTCAAGTATACTAAGACGGATCACTCGGATTACCACAAAATCCAGGAAGCCCTCGAAGCCATGCGGGGCGTCGCTGTGCTCATAAACGAAAGGAAACGACGAATGGAAAGCTTGGAGAAACTCGCCGCGTGGCAACTCAGGGTCGAAGGCTGGGAGGTAAGCTCAACATTCGGAAAGTCAAAATTTCACCAAACTTTGGATAATTTTTATTTTGTTTTCATAACCACGCAGGGGGAGGATCTCATTGAAGTTTCGTCCCAACTGATCTATCAAGGTGAGGCCATGCGAGTCACTACGGGCATGTGGACTAACAATATCACTCTCTTCCTCTTCGATCATCAACTAGTTTATTGTAAGAAGGATATTCTCAAACGAAATACCTACGTCTACAAAGGTCGAATTTATCTCGACACCAGTGAAGTTATTGATGTGCCTGATGGCAAAGGTAATAGCCTCCACAATTGTCCTCGCCCTTTTTCCTAGAAAAAGGGAGACTAAACGTAAGACTTTGATTGGATGTTTCAGATCATCAGTTAGGTGTGACCGTTCGGCATTGCCTGAAAGTGTACAGTTGCGTTCGCGATAAGTGGCTTCTTTTCTGTTGCCGCACCGCCGAGGAGAAACGGCGATGGTTGGCAGCCATGGCGGAGGAAAGGAGACTCGTTGCCCAGGACAGAAACGACGGACTTGAATTCCCAGCCGCGGCACGTCAACTCGCGAGGCTAGCTGCGACCAGACAAAGGAATAGGCCACCCATCAAACCTCGCAGTACGTATTTCAGCGAAATATTATTATACGTAAAGATGGCTTAACTAACTTTCTCCTCCAGAGCCTGACGAAACTTCATTCGTAGATAAAACGTACAAGAGGGAATCGTCGTACGAAATGCCAACGGTAATAGGACAAGGGACGACCAATTCCTTGGGACGGAAAGTCGGAACGTGGTTCACGTTCGGCAGCAACAAGAAAAACGCTCGGCCTCAACCGTCCTGAGCCAGGCCTACCTTCGTCCCGTACATTGACCTTTAAAAAACACAGCGATAGTCTTCGAAGGCTATGCTTTCCACCTTCCACTGTTCCGCCTTTTCTTCAAGTTCCCTGGAAGACTGTACAAAGGACTGATTGTACTAACGCTGGTCACATGTACGAGACGAAGGTATTTACAGTGATACATAAATACAGGGAAATTCGCGCATACTCGTAAAACACACGGGTAGGCTATACATCAAAGCAATAGCATCCACCAACCCAAAAGTGTTAGTAAATGATCTTTAAATTTATCAGACGACATTAGAGCAGCGAGTTACACGATCGATCATTTAGAGTTTAACATGCACTAAGTATACCAAAAACTCAAAGTATTCCAAGTCTCCATTACGCGAGATTTTCGTGCTGGGTGATCATGTTCGATGCATTGTTCCGTCTGTCTACACTGAGCCATGAAGAATGGCTTTTCACGGCGCGTTTCAACGACACTTCGTTCACTGCCTCTCCAAAGCGATACTTCTGCATAAACGCTCTACCACACACCGTTTTTGCATGATAAAACTACGTTCGATAATTCACAGCAAAGTCTGAGGAAAAGCCGAAGACTGTCCATACGGCATCTACGATTTTTAGAGAAGCCTAGTAACTTCGCTAACTGCGACTACATCAAGAACTGTTGATAGCGAGGAAACACATTAACTATAAATTAGAGCTAGCTGATAAATGTGTAAAGTCAATAGGTCGCTTCGAAGTACTAAACAAACAGTACTAGTCACACTTACGAAGCAATGACAAGGACACACGATTGTTGAGCGTTGACATTAGAGCTCAGTCGCTTAGAGCACACGTACTTAGAAACAGCGAATTCAAAGCTAATTTTCTTATGATCACGGTAGAATAGAGTAAAGCCTGGAGCCGTGCTTTTTGAGAAGACTGACTGACCTTTTTGCCAAACGATTGTACGGATCCGAGAAGCTGAGGAACATCGTTGTTGAATACATCAATGTTTGCGCGTAAAACAGAAAACTTTAGATCTCTGAAAATGTTCTTCAACCTCTTTCTCTGAGTTTCTAGAACCGGCCAAACATTCTTCCGTATTCACTTCTGAAAACTGAAGAAACTCACTTCAGTTGCACTATCAAGTGAGCTCCGTCATTTACTCTTTACTGCTCTACTATCGCCTTCATCATATGGTCATTGTAAATCATAATCGTACTCATTCGGGACAGTTACTTCAAAGAAACGGGCTGGCATGATGTTTTTAATTCACCAGAAAGCCGACAGTATTATCAGATAGTGCAAGTAATCTCAATGAATGTATATAGTTGCATATCAAGCCTGCTTTGTATCGAGTGATAAGGACGAAACCATGGACACTGTGGTTCGATCGATATTCTGGATCATGTAAAGTTTGCACTCCGATCCTTGTGAAGAAGGGGCGCTTTAAGTTGATCGCAGACAACGCCAGTTAGTTGACGAACATCTATTTGCTTTGTACATCGCATAATCATTAGCTTCGTCATTCAGAGACATAATCTACTCGATGTGAAAGTTTTCAGCACTGCCATTTTTATTCAGAACATCTTTATTTTTTCATGAGAATCCGTGTTAAAATTCCTGGTACTTTCATTAACTTTTTCACAACTCTTGTGTGAGATCGTTCACGCGCGAGGTAAAATACAGGAGAATGGTTTTGCTTTCTTCCTGAAGCGTTTTGCACACGACGAGGACAATATGTAATACGATTGGAAAGGAAGAGAATTTCCACTGACGTGTACAGAAATCGCTAACTAATTGATGTTCGATTAGATGAGGGACGAACGCATTTGTAGCCGGGCCTAACTCGTTCAAGAGTTATTTTTATAGAACGCAATCTATTCATCGAGGCGTCATTCGTTTGTAATCAGTCCTATGTCTAAGGAAGACGCGAGGGCCAAGTTAATTAAAATAGGGAAAACGTGTCGTACTCGCAAGTTCAAGATAACTGACACCGCACAAACTGGCTAAAAAGTAACTTACTCCATACAACTATCATACCGACTTGTAAGCATCGTTAAGTATTAACTACCTGTGTTTGTCCCTCTACTTTGTAAACAGCTAAGGAGCAGTTGCACAACAAAAAATCAACTACTGTGCTTCAAAGCAATAATATTACTAGGATTTATTGTATTACTGATTTAGACTGTTACATGTAACTCTCTTACATCTGTTGTTAGTACCTATATGTCAACAGTGAACTATGGAACCGACGGCTCTGCTTTGTGTACATAATACGTGTATTTTACAACTGTAAATATCGTAGACATACTACTTAGAAAACTCGCAACACATCGTAGATATTAAGTAGACCTAAAATTAGCCGACGTATTAACATTAAAAGTTGTTAATTACCGGTTAAGTAGGACGATGATTTGTACATTTGTACATCTAATTTAATGTTTTAATGATCCATTCTGCCTTTACTGGATTACCCCAAGTTATACATAACTCTTGTTTATGATATGTACAGTTAAAGTTTTATCGCATAATTACGATTGTTTTCAAGATACAAGTTATATACTGAGTTAAACATGTGTAAATAAACGTTTTATAATTATTACATTATCTTTTTACTCAACGTTCACATAATATTTACAGCTCCTCGCTGCCTTCGGAATGTTTTAAAGCATTGTATTAACAAGGTGGGTACAAAATAAAATAAATGTTTTATTTAAGAACCGAGTATATAATTCGAATCCGCCGATACTTGTGTTTTCAAATGAGTATTTTCATTCCTTAATTCATTCACTATCTGTCTCAAACTTTTAACTTCTTCTAACAACTGTACATTTTCATCTAAACTCTGGGCATAATTTTCATGAACCTCACGCAACTCTGTGATATATTGACAAGCTCGTGCCAAAATGCCTCCTTTGCTCTGCAAAAAAATAAGTAGCATGAGATGCTGTAGATCTGTACATAATGTACTGACATTTGTAATCGCCCAACCTGGGATTCCATGTTTGCTTTTGCATCTCCTTCACCATTATTGGTTTGCTCAGAATCTGGGAGGAGGTTTCCTAATTTTGAAATCCAGTTGTTGATTTTATCCCTCCTACGCCTCTCAACTTCATTGTGTGTTACTCTCCTTCGTTCATCCCTCTAAATAAAATAGCCACTTGTGAAATCTACCTTTCACACAATTGAGTATAAGATAATAGAAGAAAAATTCATACTTTCTTTGAGCCATTAGAAATGTTGCCAGAATTTTCAGCCTGGCGCTTGATATCACTAGCTGTAGCTTGTGATTTTGAGGATTCAGTTGTAAGCACATGACTCCCATTGCTAAGCACATACAACTGACCACTGATCGGCGATGTCAAAACTTGTATGGTATTTAACGCAGGATTAACAATTGGTAGTTCAGCATTTTCTATCTGACTCTCATTAACGTGAACCACACGATACGCCGCAGTGTTCTCGTCTCTGTTAAATTCACATATCTGATACTGTACATTGTCTTCCTCCGAAATACCTTCGATTTCGGCATCGCAATCCACTATTTCCGCGTCTCCCAAGACAACGCTGATATGTTCATCTCCATTTTCATCCATGCTCTAAAATGTACAGTCAAATAACCTCAAACGAAAAACATAAGATGACATTATAATAGAAATATTTGTCACCACAATTACTACATCTATAAAATTGCTTGATAGTTAATCTCCATTAATCAGTGTACACGAATATCAAAATAAATAAAAGTGCACCTGTAAATGATACTTGACACTGTTTATGTTTATTACACACACTTACTATACTGATGAAAGTAGAAAGAATCTACCTTCTTGAACTCGTTCACAATGATTGAAGACTTCCACTTGCCAGTCAATTTCGGAATGTTATTAATTTTGTCTTATTCACACACATCCGCAGTGAGCATGGTAATGGAGAATAATGCAGCAAACTATTATCTAACGGTGGACTAACTGGACCTCAGTATGAACTGCCCTGTACATACTATAATGTATGTCAAGGAAAGGTCATTCCCGTTAGGAAATTATTCACTTAAAGGTCACGTTAATTTTTTTAACTGCAAGTTTTTCAATCGTATTAGTGCAGCTGCAGCAAAATAAAATAAGGCGGAAAGTATTACCAAAAATGACTGTATTCATTACTTATTTTTAGTACGTTAGAAATTAATAATAGAAAAGTAGATGTTATTTTAAAAAAATGATGAGAAAGCAGTAACAGTGTATTATTTCAATATATTGAATTTTATTATAAAATGTTTGTATTTAGGCTACAACATGTAATATAATAATTATGTTTGGTCTAGACCCTTATTAAAACAAAAAGCTAAACTGCACCGCATTTGCTATTGTCTTAGCAAGACACATCGTCAGCTTACGTCTCAAGGAATATAAATGCAGATGGCATTCAATGTGTGATGTAGATTTGATTCATTTTAAAAAGAAATTCAGTACACTACATACAACCACTGGTTCAGACAACATGCAAATGGATGTTGTATTTAGATGATTTTCTAAATGCTTTTATGTAGTGCACAAATCAATAAATGCTGCCAGTTTGGCAGGACGAATTAGGAATTCATCTAAAAAGCGTTACAATCTTCGCTCATCACGCGCCAAAATGTTATGAATATTTCTCCACGTAAACACGTTGTAAAAGTAGATCATGTCATGTTATTTGTAAGCTTCGTTATGGCAGTATTAACACGAGATTCGTTTACCTTCTGCAAGACGTCACGCTACCGAATGCCCTTGATATCCCAAGGCATCGATCTCGTGTTAATGAAAAATATCATTTCTGTCAGTCACGATTATTATATACGTGCATTCCATTTGCATAGTACGTGCGTTTTATTAAAATTTTTATAAGCTAACGGTTGATATCGAAGAGTAGAATAAATACTTTCCTTGAAACGTACTCTAAGAACGAATGGTCCGAAGACATGTTTGGATCTAAAGAAGAAGACAATAGATTGTACATCGAACAGCATACAATCAAAATACATCATACAAGGT
This sequence comes from Hedychridium roseum, assembly GCA_963989215.1. Lineage (NCBI taxonomy): Eukaryota > Metazoa > Arthropoda > Insecta > Hymenoptera > Chrysididae > Hedychridium > Hedychridium roseum. Next base: position 9,638,623 of record OZ022310.1, on the reverse strand, counting down.
GTAAAAATAACAAAATTAGCGGTAGTAAACCCTCTATTACATGTATATGGTGTTTAATGTGTAGAAACGTTCGACTCGGTTCGTAAACGTTTGAATTAAAGGAAACTATCCCAAGCGGCTAATCCTAAGATAATATAATATCTTTATTTATATAGCTTCTATTTATAATTGGTATGCACTTACGCGTGATAACTAAACAGATACATTCTGCTGTGCGAAACCACTAATGGTTCGCTGTCGATCAAAGAGCAGGAGGCTGTTTGGAAAAAAATAAAATGTCCTTCAATGTATGTATCTATCTGTATCTGTTCAGTGAATCACCCTCCCTATTCCTTTACGTTAACAATTGAATATTTCGAAATGGTTCCTCGTTAAATTTTTCGTAGAAAGGATATGCAATCTAAAAATTATATGTACGAGTAACTTACAATATCTTCGGATATTGCTCCGAGGTGTTACTGAGTGTTTTATCGCTTGAAGACATCAAAACCTTTCGCTGAGGGCTCTTGCTGGAGATACATTTGTTTTCGTATATTTCCAATCATATACAAATACATATATGTCAATATGTAGCTCATTGCACACCAAAGTATAATAAAAAATTTAGTTTTTACCCCTTGATTCCCTCTAATATCGATAAAATTAAACTCTTTCTCGCTCCCGTAGGGTATAATTAGCAGCCTCCTGTTCTCTAATACATTATAACTATATTTCGTGATTTCTTCGTATAATTATAAGTAAAATTTGTAAAATACAATATACTGCCTATTATAAATTCTTAATCTTTCTTTATAAATAATTATAGTAATAGTCTTCACACCATTTGTTAATTTATTATAATCAGATGCCATTTTTTTCGATTTAATTTAAATATTACATTTGTGCCCCTTTGCACTAAATCGTTTTATAGTATTCTGCTTGACTGTGTATATAATACATGTAGTATAATCTAAAGGACTTATTGTATTTACATATATACATGTAACAACGGCTCATTTTTCCGACTTTGTCAATAATTTTCACGTAATCACTAAGTCCAGTTTATTAACGGCAAAACACGCCTGGGGAAAGGATAACTACGTTTCTACAGTGGGTTTTCGGAAGTAACTGCATACGAAATCTCGGTGTCACTAATGGCTAATAGTTTAAAACTCTGGTCAGATCTTCGCGCTTATTATCCTTTCTCGAAAACCGCGTCCTCCATGTGCTAGCAACACATGGTCGATCCTTTCTTAGAAGTTCAATGAAACTCAAAACTAATTACAAAAAGCTTATCGTCCTTAAAAAGTAGGCTCGATCGTCAGCGTTTTACACTCTCTTTCTCTCTCTCTCTCTCTCTCTCTCTCTCTCCCTTTCTCTCTCTACACTTGGCCAACCTTGGATTTGGTTTCGGCGTCTGTCCGCCCCGAAGTGCGAAGGTCCCAATCGACTGTTTGCTTAAGAGGTCGAAGAGGAAGACGATTATAACTTTTTTTCTATACATTCTCACGCCTTGAACGACGATGCGCGCGTATAAAACAACTGGAAAAACGTATGCGTACGGTGTTATACAAATGCTTCGTTATATCAATGTCAAAATACGAAAGTGTACAGTCATAGGTATAGTTGTGGCCATTTTGATCGGCCGATTAGACATAAATTCTCATTGACCTCTTTCGAAGAAGATTCCTCTCGAGCAAAAGTTGCACTCTTACCTGGCATTGCATTCCCACTTTTCTAACGATTCAGGGTTGGCCAAGCTCTTACTCATGCTACGAATCGAGATCATCCTCGCGCTGGCTGCTGAAATACGATACCAGTCCGCCGAATTCCCCGGTTCCTTCCTCATCGTACTGCTTGTTTCCGGGAGGCCCATCGTTCGGATGGGGTTGCGGTTGTTGCGGGGGTGGTGGTGGTCCCTGTGGAGGTTGTGGAGGGGCCTGTATGTTTGGCTGGCCGTCAGCAGGAGATGAGAAGTGCTCCGTAGGGTACGGCGAACCCTGATAAGCAGCAGCATCGTCCGCCGTTGACATCGGCGGAGGAGGCGGATAGGCACCGTAGTGATAGTTTGGCGGCGGAGGTGGATGATACGGGGAGAAATTGCCTGGTGGTCGATTCGGAGGTGGCGAGGGTTGTTGCATACTGTGATTGCCAGGGGAAGCATTGGGAAACGGAGGTAACTGATGCCTGGGGCCAGCCATTGGATTATCCTGGAACCTTGCGAGAGCAGGGCCCCCTCTGACGTAGGGCGGAGGCGGTGGCGTTGGTCCTCCCTTCGCCAAGGGGCTACCAGCGGCTGGTGGAATCATAGCCGGACCTGGTCCCAGGGGAGAACTTCTGTCTCGATTATTTATAGATATTGGTCCCCCACCCGACGGAGATGGATCCATCGGGTGATGAGGCGTGTGATACATCTGCGGACCAGGTACTCTCATTCGCATAGGCGGAGTTCCAGATCTCACGGCGGCAAAATGTGGTGGTATCACAGCCTGGCCGGCTTGTCTGTAAGGTGAAGGTATTCTGCCACGTGGTTGCATCTCGTAACCTGTCCGAGGACCCGCCATCATCTGACCCGCCGCATTTGGTCCGCCGAAGTACTTGTGGCCCATCGCAGCTGCCGCAGCGGTGAAGGATTGCGGGCTGCTCGATACCGGCTGTGACTGGAGCATCCTTGTGATAACGGAAGACTGCTGGTTGGGTGGTATCGATGGGTAGACCTGGGAATTCGACGGCTGGGTCGAAGGCGGGCCTTGCGTCGTAATTACACCGGCTGGTGGAGTCGATGGCGCTGAACCGGAAGTACTGCTGCCTGGTGTGGGAAGTATATTCAAGTTATCACCAGGTTTTGATTCGGAGTTGGAGTCTGTGCCCATTCCAATGAGACCGACTTCCGCCGCAGCCTTCGCCGCTGCTTCAGCCGCTCTGGCAGCCTCCAAAGCGAGAGTTTTCTTTCCCTTACCACGACCCCTTCGCTTGGGCTTTAATGGAGATCCATCCGGGTTGAAAAGCTGCCCATCCGGCCCAGTGATGAGAGGAAGATGGCCTTCCGAGGTCCTCTCTGTTTCCGACGTCGATAAACTGGGGTTCACGGTATTCGTCATATCCGGGATACCTGTTTGAGGTAAGCCAGTAACGGAGAATTCAGGAGCACCGTCTCTGCGCATCTGTTCGGCCAATATTTCCGCTTTACTGCGACGACCGCGTTTTTTCTTCTTGGGTACCTCACCGTCCGTGCCTTCGAGAGCATTGGGATCCCTTTGTCTTTCGGCAGCTAGAATTTCTAAGGCCTTTAATCGAGCCTTCTCCAACTTTTTCGCTTCTCGCTCCTCCTTTTTCTTCTTCTTTGCGATTTCGATCGCGGCCAGTTCTAGTTGCCGCCTCCCGTACTCCTCGTCCTCCATCATCATCTGTTCCAACTGCTCGTCGTCCAACTCGGCTAGTTCTCCAGGCCCGAGGCTAGTCAAGGACCCTTCCGGAACGTCCCCGGTAAAAGAACCAGCCACTGACATCGCTGTACCAGATAATCCAACGTTCTCAGAAAGATCATCGTCTTTCTTCGAATCTCCCAATGGATTATCTAAAACCTGACCCATGACGTCCCCGTCTTTCGAGTACATCATCGAGGCAATAGTCAAGTTCTGTTTGCGAGGCTTGTTCTTACTTCCAGGTTTCGGCCCGGGTTTCCTTCTCTGCTTTGGAGTACCATCCTCCGAAAGAGTTCTACGTTTCATTCCAGGACTTCTACTTTTTTTCAATTTCTTGTTCTTCGGTGACCTATTTTTAAACTTCGGGGCGTCTTTCTTCGGAGTATAAATATCTCCTAAAATTAACCATCAAAATCGTGTCAAATTTCTTACATCTAAATTTCCGGAGCACCGTGCATACGAACAAAAATTGTATGTAATCACCTGAGTCAGAATCCTTCTCTGCATCGTCATTCATATCTTCGCCTTCATTAACAACGAATTCGTCCTCACTTTCTCCAGTTTTTCGCAATGCTTTCTTCAATTCCTAGTTAATGAAACATAATAGATCGTTGAGGAAATATTCTTATATCTAGACTGTATGTTTCAGAATTTCAAAATACCTCCTCGCTGTCCGATGCCATCTCTTCTTGGTAATTAATCTTTCGACCTCGCGTTCGTCTTCCCAATGTTTCTTCTTCTTGCCCCACATTGTCATCCGGGAGACCACCATAAATAATCTAGCAAAAAATTAACCTTCTACGTAGTAATTCGATGACAAATATAAGCCGATCAATAACATGGTACACTGAATATAAATATGCTTACCTTCCTTCGTATCTTCTTTTGTTTAGGCACGTTCTCCTAAGTAAACATATCAAATACGCATTAAGAAATGTTTACATTAATCAACAAGATTTGTTTTAATTCATACTAACTTTCTTTTTCTTCTGTGGCATGATGTCTACCAATTGGGGGACAGTCGTTTCCAAGTTTGCACCTCCGAGACTTTCATCCTTAATATCTGTACTAATTTCGTGTTCGATTCTTTCATTATTCGTCACTACAGATTCAATGGCTTCGTGCGATGTCGGCTCCGCATGCAATGATTCATTCTGACCTTCGAGATACAAGTCTTCTTCGTCGTCATTGTCACTTTGATTATCAGACTCGAGTATACGTTTTCTCTTTTTCTTCTTTTTCGTCTTCGTTTTCGACGAAGTTCTACACCTCGAGGTCGAGACAGTCTTGCTTTTCTTCTTCTTTTGCCTCCACGAATTATCACTGTCCTCACTGTCTGAATCACCCCACATAGATCTCGATTTCTTCCTCTTTGGCCGATCGCTTTCATCGCTATCGTCGTTGATAAAATCGTCATCATAACGGGTCATTCTGGCTCTTGTAGATCTTCTTACAGGGCGTGAGTCTCCCTTTTTACCTCGTCTTTTAATGTCGACAATAGTGCTGTCATCGGAAGATGTAATATGGTCATCAAAGTCTTCTTCTTCGTCCGAGCTGGTACCCTTAAAATCTTCGTCACTCTCCGGATCGTCCTCACTGCTAATATCAAGACTGTTTAATTTGCGGTGTTTCCTGCGCGCCAGTAATTTCTTAGAAACTATTTTCTGTTCTTCTTCTTCATCATCCAGGGCTTCGTCGTCCTTTTCCACCTTATATTCCTCATCGCTTTCTTTCTCCACTTTCTCCTCCACCTCCTCCTCTTTATCTTCTTCCATCTCAGTTGTCTTCAACACTTCAGCCTGTAGCTGAAGTTGCGCTTCCTCCTTTTCTGCATTCACTATCGTTGCAATATCTTTACCTCTTCCCTGATTTCCAGCCCCTTGAATTGCTTCCACTTCATCTTGAATGGCAGCGTTGATCATGTCATCATATTCATTGAATTTGTAGGTGTTGGCACAACGCCTCTCGCGTAATTGATAAACCGGCTCACTCTCTTCACTGCTGGAATTTTCAGAAGACGTTTCTGAAGATGTAGATGTAGTTTCGTTATCAGATTCTTGACTCGATTCCCTGGATTCTTTCGGGGATTGTGGCGCATCATTCTTATGAAGAACGTTATCGAGACTTATACCAACGAAGGCCAGCCTCTTCTTTCGAAGGATTTCGTTTTCGTGACGTTTCGTCAACTGATCGTACGTTTTCAAATTCTCCCGTAATTTGGTGACTAAGAGATTATGTTGACAAGGAGGGCAGAACCAGTCGCCTTCTGGTATAAGCATAAGCGCAGGTCTTAAGCAGGAACAATGCCAACCTTTGTCGCAAGTATCGCATAATAAGATCCATTCAGGGTGATCGGCTTTGCCACACTTCTGACAGGCATACTCATCATCTGCTTCCTCATCATCACTTTGAGCTTTTTGTGCTGTTCTAGCTCTTCTCAACGGTTCGGCCTCTTGATCCTTCTCAAGATCACTTTCAGGGGAAAATTCGTGGTCGCTTTTGAAAAGCAGAGACCCTTCGCTTTCCATATCATCTTCATCATCTTCGTCGTCTTCATTCTCATTGTCCTCGTCGCTACTGGAGCCCGAGGAACTTTGCCACGGCTTGGCTTCGTTAAATTTGGATAACATCTTCTTCCTTTTCCTCTTCTTTCGTTTTTTCTTCGATTTCTTCTCCTTCTCAAACTCCTTGGTTGGGGTCTCTTCATCGCTCTCTGCCTTTTGTTTTCGCTTCTTCTTTTTCTCGCCATCTTTTTTATCCTTCATCTCCGATAAAGCTTCCTCCTCGATTCTGCGTCTGTCGGCTTGTTCCTTAATCTTTAGCTGTGCTATCCTCCTTGATTGCCTGACTGGAGTCTCATCCTGTGGTTCGCCGGCCTGCTCCTCAGGAGCAATGTCCCGTCCTATTTCCAAGCCCAAAACCATCTTTCTCTTCTTGCGCCGTTTCTGTATCGTACTTGAAGAAACGTCCAGTGAGGCGTTGGTGGGCGTGCCATCTTGGAGATTCTCGGAAGTCTCCGCAGCTTGCGCATTTTGCGTCTCTGGCCGTTTCTGACGGGAGTATCGCGAGCTTCTATTGCCACGCCTCCTCCTTCCTCTGGGCCTTCCCCTGATTTTCGTATCAGCCGCAATCGTAGACGCAGCTGTGGGGTCGTCAGTAGCAACCTTGTTTTCTTCCTCGGTGGTCTTCTCCCCGTCGTCCTTTCCGGTCTCGTCCTCCGAACTCACCAATCCAACGCGACTTTCCTCAACGGACTTACGCAATTCCTTATCAGGTGGCCTCTTCGCTCCTAACTTTATCCTCTTCCCACCCATCACTTCGTCCTCTTCTTGATTGGCATCCATGTCCTCAGAATTCGATTCATGGGCGCTATTTCGCCTCTTCCGCGAAATTTTAGGAGATTCCGAACCGTCTAGTTTCCACCCTTCATATACCACGTCAGTCACTGGCTTTACACGTAAGGCTATTTTGGTGTCTGAAAGGTCTATCGTATCAGTTAATTTCTTTATTGCGTCGTCGTCCGTGCAAGCCAAAGGATCAACATCGTCGTCGGCCGCGGTGAACATGCACTCGTTGTCCCCGTCCATGGAGTCATCCGAAGAGATTCCTTTTACTTCAACATTGTGAAGCTCCGTAATCGTTTCTTTCTTGTCCTTCTCTTCGTGCTCTGAACGTTCATCCACGGATGGGACTTCCTCTTTCGCAAGATTGGAAATACCATCCTCTTTCTCATCCTTTGGAACCGCAGATGAAGTTGCAGACTCATGGGCGGTAAGAGTCGGCATTTTTGGACTCATCGAACTGTCGAATTCATTCTTAATAGTATCTTCGGAGGGTGGTTTTGATTGTAATGGGGGCAGATCTTGACCATCTGAAACGTCGATTGATCTTTTAAAGGCTTCTTTCTTCGGATCACTTAAGATATCTTTTTCGACAGGCAAGCCCTCTTCCGTTTTCAAAATTACCGCAGTATCATTTACTAACGAAGGCTTGTTGTCAAGGTCTTCAAGCACCTTGCTTGTCATATTCAACGGATCCAAAGGTTTACTTAACAGACTCATTTCTTCAGAATTGTCAAATGCAGAATGCTTCACATTATCTGAAAAATCGTCGACAGGTTTGGCTTCTCCTAGAACCGTCAAGTTTTCACTCTTACATATCTTCTGCTCTTCCAATTTGTGATGAGCGGCCAGCGACTCCGGCAATTCCAGGCTCGAATCCGTTTTTTCTAAGGGCACTTCATTAGAATCGCATGCTTCTTCAGGGGCTTCTTTCTTTAATTCTTCGAAGGGTTTTACATCAATTGATTTGTCTGCAGGAGATTCCTCTACATCCACGTCCTTTGAAAATCTCTTCCCGTGATTAAAACCAGGCAGTAAACACTCATCCGTGACCTTCACCTGTTGCTCCTTCAATTCATCCACATGCTGCTCACCGACTACACTTTGTTTACCAATGTCATTCCATTGATTAACGTGCTCTTTTATTTCCGCAGTTGCTGTGATCACATTCGCACTCTGAAGGTCCTTTATGTCAGCAAGGTTTCCTGGCACCAGGTCAATTATTTTCTCTACACTGGATGAGAAGTTTTTCGTCTCCTCGTGTACATTTTTACTTGTAGGATCTATTAAAGAACAAAAACTCTTCGAATCCTCCGTAGCTTCCTGATTATTACCGGTATCAATTATAGCCGGTTCATTTAAGGACGCTTCGTGCTTGGTTTCCGTCACCTCAGACAATGCCGCTAATTCCGAGTCTTTGATTGTTTTGCTGAGGTCATCGGTAGCAGACAATTTACACGTCTCCTTTCCATCATCTACTTTATCCTCACTAACAACCTGTTCGCTTAACTTACATTGATTATCAGGAACTTCGAATTTATTGTTTACTGTGTTATCTCCGTACATATTCTTATCCGTATTGGATATTTCGTCAGCTAATTCTGTAGCTTTCAGCTGGGAAGATGGTTCTCCAGGCGGAGTTTTCTTCAATTCGATGGTAGATTCGCTATGCTCTTCCATCATTTTGGAAATTTCCTCTTTATTTATATCACAGGAGACATCATTTTCTGGTACATTTATATCAGGTGTCTCAGCTTCGAAAACTTCATCACTCACAGCATCGTTCGAATCATTGCTATCATAATTCGCTACCAAAGACTGATTGATCTCTGGCGCAGACTGCAGATCCTTTTCATTATTCGTTTCCTCCACTTGCGCCTCTTCCTGTTTATCTGCTTCTTCCGGTTGTTTATTTTCCGTATTTTCCGTGGTAGGTGACGTCATTTCTGCTTCTCCAACGACTTCTCGCTCATCCCCTGAAAATTTGTCTTCAGATTCTTGCTTAACCTTGGCTTCTGTTTCGGACTTATTTTCATCCAAAACTGTGGATTTTGTTTTCATTGCATCACCCACCAACTGTTCATTGCTGACATTTACGATTGGTTTGTGCTTCTCCAGATAAATTTCATCCAATTCGTCCGCTTGGCTTTTCTTAGCATTATCTAATTGGAGAGACGATATATCTTCGCCCACAGTATTCTTTTCAGATAATGAATTTTCATTCGAACATAATTTTTCATCGTTCAATGTTATTTCATCGGCTTCCTTCGAGGATTCATTAAACTCAGATATCCTTTCATCGATAACCATCTCTTGATTCGAATCCTGATCAATCGACGAACTTGGATTCTCTGAAATGTTGTCAGCTTCCTCGTTCATCGCTTGTATTAAACCAGAGAAGTTTGAATCTTTTTTAACAACTTGTGCTTCGGATACTTCTGCGGGCTGAACGCACGCACCAGAGAATCCCAGATTGACAGGTGATGCATTTTCAGTATCTTCAATAGTGTTTGGTGGACTGCTTGTATCTTGAAGAGAAACATCTTGAACATAAGACTCGTGAGTACTGCTCACAACAGGACTGACGGTATCCTTCTCAGACTCTTCAGTAACTTCGGAACATGTTGCGGCAGATGAATGGGCAAAATTATTTATATCCACGTCCACGTTCTGTGCTTCTTTATCAAGTGTGTCAGCCAAATTTTTCTCTTTTACTTCGTCAGAGTCCCCAGAAGCTTCATCTTGCGCACCTAAGTCCGAAAATGCGTAATTTCTTTCACTAGATTTATCAAAATTAACGCACATGGAGTCTGTATCGGAACCAGCCAATCCCTTCATCTTTTCAATGTCGGCATTGGTCAACTGTCCTTCCTGTGCATCGAATTCCGAAAGGTTGTCCATTTTCTCAGACGGTTTATCATAATTCTCCCCTGACGAATCAGCATCACCTTTCATGTGAGATGGAAAATGATTGGTGCTGTTGTCTATATCTCGAATTGCAGAACTGTCCACCTCGTTGTATTTCAAAGATGTTAAATTCGGAAAATCTGATGCTGCGCTGGAATTATTACTATCGTCGAACTGTTTTGGAGGAACATCTACTTGAGGACCTTCTGCGACCTCTGCAGCAATACTTGCATCATCTTTTTCAGAATCTTCGTTAAATACTTCCGAATCACATGATTTATAATCGACTTCATTCTCAAGAGAAGAAACTGCCATTGGCGTAACATTATCAGTCCCGCTTGATGCCTCTCCGTTCTCGGAGATTTTTCCTACTTCGCCCTGCTTATAATTTGTTAACTCAGGAGAGGCTTCCGCTACTGCCTGGTCAGTTTTTTCAGACGGTAATAAATCTTCATCCGCTACTGCAGCAGGCAAGTCAGTGTTCTGAGATTGTTCAGCCATATTTTCATCACTGTCGACCGAACCCGGCCTGTTTTCCTGTAGTTCATTCTTACTACAATTGTTATCTGAATCCATTGTAATTTGAGGTTCTTCTTTTGCTTCCACATCACTTTCTTTGGATAGCGATTTCTGACAGGCTTCACGTGGTTTGGTTTCAGCCGATTCAGATTTATCATGAGTAGCAGGTTGCTCAGAACTGACTGAAGTTACTTTGAGGGAGTTGTTATTCATCTGAGTATCTGTAGACTCGTTAGGCTTCGATGACGATACATCCTCATACTGCAGGGTGTCAGTTTTACACTCAGCAGACGTGGTTATCGCCAACTCTACCTTCGCGTCAGAATCTTCAGACTTTGAGGTGTATGAAATGCAGTTGGGACCAAAAAAAAATCGGGGTGGAGATGACGCTGATGACTTGCACTCACTGTCCACTTTTTCAGTACTAGTTTCATTGGTACCATTGGACTCGGACGTGTTTTGTACATCATTGCCAGCCTGTATATTTTCTTCAGGTTTAGTAGACGAATGAATTTCTTCAGAAGTATCCGCTTGACATGTGGATATAGACGAGTCACACAGTACAGACTCCTGAACTTTTGTGCTTTCGTCAATATCCACCAAACAGTTCTGTTCTTCGTCTCGGACAGCAGAACTGCGACATTCGTTTTTTTCTTCTTTAAAAGGCTCAAGTGAATTTGCAACATCCTCCCCAACGTCGTCATCGTGCCCGTTATCTGCAGTGGAACCTTCATTCTCGACATTTAACTTAGGTATCGATTCACTAGACAACTTCTGCTCTATCTCTTTGTCTTGAAGGTCATTGGCACTTTGCATCAATGATATGTCTCCTTCATTTGATATGATACTGCTATCGCATTCCGCTTTGTCCTCGGGTTTTCCCACGTCCCACCTCGATAATCTTTTCGTCGAACCACTCGAACTTTTCGGTATTATTTGTACGCCTAAAGTAGGTTTGAATTTTGGTTTCTCTTGAGTGGAACCGACAGTCTGACAGTTGTCCGGTACGCTAACACTAGTTTGGGGAAAATTTCTATTCAACTTAATCGCATTTTTACTCGCCACTATTGAATCGGTCGACAGTTCATTCATAAGGCTATCGTCAGGTAATATTTTACTGGGCGACAACGTCGCAGTGGCTGAGTCAGCCTCGCTTTTTGATTCGGCGCTTTCTTTATTGTCTGTAGACGTATCATCCCCGGGATTACCAGTGTCGCATTCTGCACCGGAGCCTTCCCCGTAAAAAAAAATCGGCGGCTCTTCTACAGCCTCGCCGATCCACGGGTTCACAGCATCGCAGTCACTACCAGATCCTTCCCCCTGGACCATCATCACTGGCTCTTCTATAGCCTCGCCAACTTCGTCCCTCCAATTACTATTTAGCATCGGTCTTTTGTCCATCGATCCCCTAATCGGAATCACGTCCGCTCGTAGTCTTTTCAACATGTCTTGTTGAACATCCTCGGCATCCAATGGACGCTTTACAGATGCCGCCCCCATCCTCAGAGCAGCGAGTTTACTCGGATCAGGCAATATCGTATAACTCGGTAGTCTGTGTTCATCTTTAGTTACTATTCTACCGGTGTTGTGATATGCGGGTGACGACATTTCGTAAGGATACGACATTTGTCGCTTGCTCAGATCTGCGACCATTGCCTGATTACGTAGCATCACAGATCGAGCATCGTACGGTACGTTCTGGACGTCCGGTTTATTAAGTTTCTTCGTACTCAGATCCATTTCCCGATGTTGAATGTCTTGAGGTCTGTAACCGGGTGATGGCAAATCCACCGGTTTGGTGAATTTTCGACTAGAAAGATCCATACCAGAGAAGTCCATCGGTCTACTCTGTTCATTAGCACTTTCCCAGCCGCGTGGTGATGTAGATAAGTCCATGCCTCTGTGTCCCCTGTGTGCGATAGCTTTATCGGCTTGGCTTCTTGCACAGAAATCTTGAGGTAATCTGTCATCCTCTCCGTTCGCAATGTTACCCATCACACTGTTTGACCTTGCTAAATTTTCAGCTATTTTTTCCAAAGTTTTAGCACCACTTGGCTTTTCCAATTTTTCCGACTGTATCCTCACAAGATTTGCTGCCAACTTGTCTATGGGTTTGAGAGATACCTTGTTGTGTGTTGTAATATCCACGGCAGAAAATGAAAGATTGTTTTTGCCAGTTAATTTTTCAATAGATTTCATAACAGAATCGGTATTATCTTCCATAGGGGTGTATCTCTTTGTCATTGTTAGCGGTGAGTCTGTAATTGGTATCGGCCCAATATTTTTTTCTTCCACGGTTGGTTTCAATTCTGTGATGTTCACTAATTTAAGAGGAGATGTTATAACAGGTGTTTCGATTGACTTTATACTGGTTGTTTCCTCAGGAATATTTTTAATGGTGTTTCTTGTGAGCGTCATATCCTCCTTAACCGGCTCGTTGAACTTAGCTGTGGACGCCGCAGTTTCTGAAGCTATCTCCTTGGGAGTAATTGTCTCCTGTGGAAATAGTTCCTCGACCTTCTCTGCTTTTTCATTTGATTCTTTTGAAATCGCCGCAGGTAACGAAGTTTCAGAATTAATACTTTTTGTTTCTACCATTTTTTCCTGTACAGTTTCCTGAGAATGCACTTCTTTCAGACTCTGCTTAGAACTTTCGTCATCTATGGCCTCATCTTCATCTTCTTCATCTTCTTCAGCATCATTATCTTCATTTTGTTGATCCAGAGAATCGTCATTTTCGTCTCTTACTGCTTCCTTATCTTCGGATTTATCAGAATGAAGGCCATTTTCCTGTACACCTTCATCTTCTAAACTGGGTGAAGCTTCTACTTGACCAGTATCCGTAATAGGTTTTTCTGATATTTCTAAACTATTACTATCCTCATTAATTGGCAAACACTCGACTTCGCCATTTGATAAGGTACTTATAAGGTTCACAACACCATCTCGATCCCTAATTTGCAGGAAAAAATGAAAACAGTAGTGTAAATAGTTAGATACACAAGGAGTATTTAGAAACAATTTATATTTGCATGATGCAACTTACTTTGCTACAAGTTCCCAGCTTTCTTCATCTAAGTCTTCTTTATAAACTCTTATATTACACTCCTCATCAAGTTGACACCAGTATGCAAGCCCAGACTTATCTCGGCCTAATGGCTCTACACGCAACTCATGTGCATCTAATTTATTCACTTCATTCTTAAATTTTTGATTCAGATCAAACTGTGTTTCTAAGAGTACCTGTAACAGGAATAAATTGTGATGCGTCCTATACTTCTTTACACCAATGTATACTTATGTCTTAAAGTTACTGTACTTTAAGCAAACGAAGCTTAACAGCAACACGGGCTTTTTTGTAACCAAATCTCTCAAGTTCCCATCCATCCTGATTGGAATATGTGTGGCAGAACTTGACCAGGGCCCGTTCCCATTTTTCTGGAGATACTGTCTTACGCGTTTTACGCAATAATTTAATGTGCAAGTCAATCAACTGTTGCGACACTGAAACGAAAAACCAATATTAAGAAGCTTGAGAAACATTATTATCACATTATGAGTATCATGGTCTTGAAAACTAGTTAACAACTATATCAAATAAATATGTAAAAATAAATAAATACATTCGTGTATGTTGGAATCATTGGAAATGAGATGCTGTTGTTGTCATTAACAGGGTAGTCGAAAAAAGAGAGAAATTTTGATAAATAAATATTGATGACTTTTGGAAAATTCGAATATTGGCGTAACTCGTAGTCACGTGTGACCGACGACAATAATAAGGGAGGTGGCAGCACGGGACGAAACAATAATAAGAAAAAAAACAAATGGGAATTATCTGTCAGCGATGAACTGCGCGCCGGAGTCTGTACTCGGTTAGGAAAACACAGAGGGGGTAGGAGAGGAGGGAATCGGCATGATAGGCAAACGTCTTGGATTGTCATCGGGGGAAAAAACGGAGGAAAACAGAGATCGCACGCGGTGTGCGCACGCAGATTGGCGGTTTATCCGGGAACCGGTAAAGAGTAGCTATTGGAGAAAGTGTCGGAATATTGCGATGATTTTGTCAGGAGGCTTGGACGGGCACCGAAAGGAAGGAGGGAAACTCGTAGCACGCGCGAGTCCGTTCTCGGCGGGGGCGGGTCGATCACACACAGCGTTTCTCGCTTTCTTACTCACCATCCTGCGTGTTTTCGAGCATCTCTTGGAGGCGCGCGATATCCGGATAAATGATGCCGCAGGACTTGCCGAAACACTCGAGAAACGAGCAAATCACCGCGAAATTTGGGTCACTCGCGCAAGAGGCTTCGTTATCGGACGCCATTTTTCCGCCGCTTCTCTGGGCCCGTCGCCGCTAGGCGATACTACGCTAGGCGGCCTCACGACTCATTGCATTGCGCTTCGTTCTACGCGTCACCCGCGGAGTCCTCGTTCGTAGGGGAAAAATGAAGAAACGCTGCTACGGCAGACGCAGGGTCCGCCACGGAACCCTCGACGCCGCTTCCCGCTTCTCCGTCCACCTTCCTTTCCTTGCACGTACAACGCTTGCCCGCCTACACCTTTGCCTCCTTACGAACGTATATACACGGACGTGAAAACGTACACTCTCTCTCTCGAATCTTCTCGTCTTTCTCGCACTCCTACTTTTCACATATCACGTACGCACTTTGCTTCGCGTGCATACGCGCACGCCTGCCCGCACGTAATGTTTCCCTTATCGCCTAGCACAACACTGAGGTCCGGCCGTTATTTGTACTTGGAGGAATTGGCGCTAATCGTTACCACCAGGCCACCGGGTACACCAGCCGCGCAGAAACCACCACGACGACGACGACGACGATCGCGGCCCCCCTCGCAGCGCGCACTGGACATCGCCTTCGAGTCCGGGCTACGAAACATCAGAGGGTTCTCAACCTGTCGAGGCCGAGTACCTGCAGCCTTTAAGCCGCGTTTACGAGCCTCTCTTTCCTACCGCTCTTTCCACCGCTCTACTCCACTCCGTTCTAACAAAACTTCCCTCGCGTCTCGCATTCTCTTCTTGTCACCTTAGCAAACTTCTTAGGATTTCCTTTGGACGGACTTTTCACGCCGGAGAAGCATTCGAAAAAGCGCGCAAAACGGACGCAGTCGTCGAGTTTTGCGGCTAGCCGCACGTTTCAAGGTTTCCCGAGCGACGCTCTCGCTCAATGACGTAGTTCTGCATAGTTGAGTACAACTTTGCGGAGCGGGGCGGCGAGATTCGTTCGATCGTGACGAAGGCGTTATTCTTAACGCTTCGAATTTACACGAGTTCGAATTTTAACGAGTATCCTACGATGCGACGATATCCGTTCGCGACATTACATGAACTTTAACCTTTATACATCGACAGCAACACTAAGCAACACTCCAACAATTCCTAGCACGCCGAGATTGTGCGACTGTTACGATCGATTGCCAGCGGAGAAGACGATAGCATGCGTATCTATATGCCACGATAAAGAAACAAGCCTCCAAAGAAAAGGACATGTCGCGTCAAAGGAAAGAGGAAAAATGCTTAAGATCACATAACTGCTTTGGAAAGATTTTACGGTTAGGCCGATAAAATCGTTATTTCCCAAATTGACAGACGGCAACTGTTTGGAGCAGGTAGATGAACAAAGTTTTTAAAGTCATCCTTGAGTACAGTGCTGCCACGGATATTTTTTAAATACTTACGCGGGAATTAACCGGCGAATTAGATCTAACGGACGACTACTCCATGTAAATAAGGATGGTAATTAAGTATGACAACTTTTTATCAACATTTTTTATTGATGGTTTTATCTATAAACTTCAGTTCTCAACGCACATTATTAAAAAATTCTTACATTATTATAATTCGTCGCTGCATTCCGTCAATATATATTTTTTGTATACATATCGCATTATTTGTACCTGAGCAAACTAGACCTTTCATATCTGCTATATAATCTAATATTTTATACAAGAACAAATTAGTTTTGTCAGCCATAATATCATAACATTATCATATTTCCTACAGATGTTACAAATATTGTATTCCTACCTTTAAAATATGTCAGGCAAATACTCGAAATGCCATTATTTCGATTAATATGACGTAACATATGAAGTGGTAAAATATGTGTATGTAATATATAAATTTATTTTTTATATAATTAAGACAATATTGTAGAAAGTATAAGGATACATTAGATACAAATGAAGATCTCTTTTCGGTGTAGTAATGCATAAATTCTGTTCAAATGGAATTATTCAACCAGCCGTAGTTTTCCGTAAAAATGCACGTTTCAAACATTAACAGAAGAATAAAACAAGGTAGATTTACATTATTTTGTACATCCTCTACAAACTCGCTTTTCAAGCAAGGATACAGAAGTTCGAGAATTCGTAGAAATATTTACAGTTAGTAGTAGCAAAAATGACGAATCACTGTGTTTATGTACTTGATGTATGGAAGCAAGATGAGTTAAAATATGGTATTGAATGTCACCGAATTCCCTTACAAAACCGAAGTTCATACGCAAAAATAAAATTTTCGTAGAAAATGGATATAACCATGAGGTATTACTAAAGACTGTCGGTTTCAGATAATATTTAACCATCCGAAGTGTAACGTCTTCCATATCACATTATAATTACACGAAATCCTCCAAAACCGACCGTCTTTAAAATTCTATCTTCAGTAGAACAACTTTTTATGAAATTAGATTTTTTTTTACAAAATTAGTATCTGTACAAAATTACTTCGACGCTTTCTGTGCTGTAATATTTTTCAGTTGTTGTTTATATATCTCTGCCTCCTTTTCCTTCTTTTGCAATTGTTTTCGATATTCGGCAGCTTGCCTACGTGCCTCTGCCAATTGCCTGCTAAGGATTTCAATGTCTGTCACTGCTTCATTATTTTCCACAGCATCATCCTCCGTAATTTCCTCTATATCATCATCTAATTGTAATATGATTGGTTCAGCTATTTTTGACGGTGAACTACTAATTTTATTCTTCATCTGAAAAATGATATGGCTCGATGTGATGAAATTATAATGATTTACGTTAGTTTGATGATGTAAGTTACTGTACCTCAGGCGGGGACATGAAGTTTTTAGATTGTGTTAATGTCGGCATCGTAGTCGTATTAGACAATGAAGTAATGAAAAGTTTTCCTGCTTTATTGTCTACAGATGATCGTTTCAAAATATTTGGACCTCGAGACGTGACAGGCGGGGTATTCTGGTTGAGAATTTGGTCAGCTCTAATAGCTATGACTTTCCTTGGACTCCCCCTTCTTGAGGCGACCTGCAGTCGTTTCACACCTATTGAAGAACCTCTCGTCAAGTTTAGGGCAAGCTTCCCAGCTTCTGTAAGTTAAATATTACACCATTATTAATATTTGACTCACATATTCCTGGGTTATTAAGAAGCACGTACTTTACATTGCGTATGTAAGTAAAGTACCTGTTAAAACAACAGTCCTACCGCTTTCCATAGCATTTTCTACAATAGATGCATCATTATCTACAGGTATCATTGTGATGCCATGTGCTTCCAGTAGCCTAAACTGCTTGTTAACTCCTGCTACAGTAACACTGTCTTTTCGTTTGTTGCTTCCACTTATATTATTTGTATTAACGATTTCATCAATATTTTCTATATCCTTTTCCTGTTCCCCGTCGCTGGTCGGAACGTGAATTTGTTGAAATACCATCTTTGGCTTTTTTCCAACTTGCACTGAAAATTGGTAAGACTTATTGATCTTCAAACACTTAATTATGGTAGGAAATATTTAGTTTACGTATCACAAACAATATTTGTACCTTGTGCAATTTTTCTTTTTTGGGGTTGATGCTGAAAATCGAATTTTTCCTGCTCCTCTTCCTTTTCAGCTTCAAGTTGTATTAAATTATGTGTGGCTACTTCAAGTTCTGCTGAACTTGCTTGACTTTGTTGGTGAGCTTGAATACCAACAATTTCTCTCTCCTGCTGTAATATATCTACCAAGTCAAGTCTATCGTGTTCTAATGCAAGACTAATTGGTGTCTTATCAAATTTGCTTGTTGCATTGGCATCTGCACCATGTTCTAATAAAACTTGCATTACTTCCACATGTTCCCTTTCCACTGCCCAGTGTAAAGGGGTCATTTTGAGCTGGAAACATTGTTTATGTTCACATGTTTCAAAACAAGTAAACTTCATTATTTATATTTACCATATCCCTACTATCAACATCAGCTCCATAACTGAGAAGTAGTTGTGCCATCATGTGATGGCCTTCATATGCAGCCATATGTAAAGGTGTCCTATCCACCTTAGTCCGTGCATCTCTTGAAATTCCTGCCCTAAGTAAAACCTCTGCAGTTTCTGTATGATTATTTTGGGCTGCCAAATGTAAAGCACTTGTTCCAAGCTAGAAAAAATATTTTTTATGAAATAATTCATTTCTATTGAGAACAGATATAAATTTTTGTGTAACATATTTACCCAGTCAGTTGTAAATGGTGCACCTCTGCACATGAGATCACGAACCGTTTCAGTATCTCCATTTTTTGCACTTAAAAGGAGTTGTTTCCCAAGTTCCACTATTGATAATGCATCTTGTGATCGGGTACGATGAGAAACATCACACGAGAGGATTTCTACCTGTTTAATGTTGTATTATATTAATTGACTGCTGCTGTGCATCAACTCATTGCTAACTTATGTTCTACGTGTCTTGATCATCTTACAGAAATTGTTTTCAAGTAATGTACTCACAGGTATCAGGGTATCTGCATCGAGTCCCTCGATATCATTAGTACAGATGCTCTCAGCTTGCATTTTTGCACCTCAATATTAATCTTGTTTTCGGCGCACACTAGAACGAATTTATCCATAACATACAGCACCAGATTCGACTTCTTCCATAATGACAATATCACTTGTAAATAACCCATTTTTGAAAATTATGTACTACTGTTCGACCTTGAGGTAACAGAACCGAAAGTAGGTCGCAAAATGTAAAAATAAGCAGAATTCGTGTGAAAATAATAAGCACTAATTCCGTTAGTTTTACTTTCATTTACGGGACAGAACACGTTTATTTTTCGAAAATTTCTTCATTACAGGATGTTTTTATTTTGCCATTTCAGACCGTGTGGAACTTCCTGTTCCTGTTCATTAAACGGAAGTACCATGCCATAGGCCCCGTCTTTCGTACCAAAAAACTATCTACGTTGGTTGATAATAACACGCCTTGAAGGTGTACTTACGGCCAACGCATTATTTTCGCTTTTCAGCGGTTCGCTGGACAATTTTCACAAGAGCACGCGGTGTTTACTGGTATTGTTGCACCCCACGCCTTCTCGATTTACGATCTTGCTGAAGTTTCATAAAAATGGCGACACCTTGGCGCCATTCCTAACATGGCTGTACGATTCCTATTCATTGCATTAATTGATGTGTCAAGTTTGTCACGGGGATAGAAGGTCAATGAAAATATCGAGCTACGTTTATTTCCATATCATTTATTTAAAGCGACTGTAGTAATTATTGCACAAATATGTTTAAGGAAATCATCGCACCGTAGCGCCGCGTTGCGGTGCACACCTATATCACCTTCCATCATTTAGAGGTTAGATAAGTCAGTGCAGGTTAGGTTTGATTCAAGTACAGGGTGTTTCAAAAATACCCGAATGCTACTGTTCTTTTTACAATAACTTGTTTCGTCAATAGTTTGATCCAACAGTTGATTCATATATTGCATCTATTCCGTCTATATATTAGTTTTGGCCGTTTAATTCATTATAATTCTTTACTAGTTCAGGAGTTGTTACTCAAGGTGCAACACTAAACTAATGAAATTAAGGATTCGTGGAGGTCAACGTAGGTATACAATAAATTATTATCATATATGAAACTATTTTTTTAAATCTTGACAGATTCGAGAGCAGCCAAAGATTGGTTTGTCTAAATCGTTTATATTTTATTTGCATAAAGTTATGTTATGTACTATGTAAATATGGGAGGTCTCTTTCATTTTCATTGTTGAGTGACACGGGGCGTTAATTACTGGTTATACATATGTACGTAGACGAATGATATTCCACTAATTGTACTCGACCCAATCTCCCATTTGCCAGTTCGCTTAACATTCGGTTGGTGTGGAGTATAGACGAGTAGTCGGCAGGAGTACGGGAAATTGCAATACACTCTCTTTCACTCGACGCGGTCTTTCCCGCTCTTCTTTCTCTATTCCTACCCCTCGACACCGATCCCCATTGCTCCCTTCCGTCCCTTCTTCCGTTTTCTCCCTTCGCCTTGCAGTTGACCCAGAATCGTCGAGATAACGGAGCAGCAAGGTGCAACAACAATGAATCTCCGTGCAAACACAGCCGGAGATGGCAACCAGAAGAATGTCCGTAGGTGTGGGCCAACGAGCGCTATAGATACTTCCTCCTTAGTAGGATAGATATCGATTACTTGCTGCGGCTCGTTATCGCAATTGATATAGCACAGCAGCTAATTGTTCGCTTGCACGCTTATTCAATTATTTCAGCAATGCCAAATTCAGGCCGGATCACGTAGACAAATATAGGTAGATGATCGACTCTCGCGAGGGATCATTTTATCCAATCGGGGAAGGTGGGTCAGGCGAGCATGCACACGGATTATCATCGGGTGCGTGCACCGCCACATCGTGTTAACCATTCCTTATATCGTAATCTAAAGAGGTGGGTGGCCGCTCGGTCACGAGGTGAGCTTGCATGCTTTCAAACAGAGTAGGTTAGAGGGTTCTTGAATTTCTCATGAAAGAAAATGTACGCGCGGTAGGACGAGGCCTCGGAGGGAGGCTTTTTCACTTCGAAAGTGACGAGTCGTTCACCGTGCCAAAAGAGTATGCCACCTACCACGGACCTAAGTGTCCTCTTATTTCGATTCTCCCACGTGTCTACTCGCACCGCACACCAGATACCCAGCATTTACTAATTACCCTAACTATCTACTCCCGGATAATGTTTCTGCTAACCACTCATCGACGCACGTTCGCCACAATGCGACGTGTTGCGAGTTTTACATTAAGATCAAATCACATTATTTACCGGCCAGCCTGCCCTTTAAGTTGTGGACTCACATTCTGACACAATTTTCTGCGGTATGTGCAGCTGCTGCAGTGACCACGCGAATTAGTATTACGTTGCTGTGGTGCTTTCGACTACTGCAGATGCAGAAAACGCTGCGCACCGGGAAATGAGATTCTTACGTGCGCACCACTCGTTTTACGACCATCTCGAATCGTATATCAGAAGGATAACGAAAAATCTCGTATTCTCGTTAATGCAAATGACGGTTCGTTCTTTGTAGCAGTAGACGCGTCGGAGTAAAATCAACATAAGTACAGGGTAAAGGATTTCTTACGACCAGTCTTGTGTTCCTCGTACTTTCAATTCTCATCATGTATTTTTAAAGTTCGCGCACAGTCTTATCTCTTAATAAACCATTGCGAATGACTATTTCATCCTGTTTTGCGTAGAACGTCGCATATGAACTTGGCAGAGCGTGTAAGCTCCGCAATACCAGCCTTAAGGAGAAGTTATTTCTTCGTTTTAACCGGGCGTTTCTTCTTTTTCTCCTCAGGACGATATGGACCCAGCTTCCGACGTACCATAACGCCTCGCCACCAGGCTTGAATCCTAGTTGCACTTTCCCTCCTGTGCTCTTCCTCCTCTCTGCGCTTCCTCATAGCTTCCTTTTCCGCGAGGTACGTATCTATGAATTCCTGGTTGCTATGGAACTACAACAGACACACACACACACACACGTTCATACACGAACAACTTGTGAGAAGTGCATGCAAGGCTAACGGTAGTGAACGAATTAAAACGATTATTTCTCAAGTCCCTGTACTTTGTGCTCTCGCGACTCGCTTCAACTTGATTTCAATTTAATCGAGACATTTCATTAAGAGTATGTCTAAGGGATGGAGGCGGTACGGTAAATAGTATTGTAAGATTTAAACCGGGCGGTCCGAATGAAACGACAAAGTTGAATCGGGAAGTGGAAGCCGGTCGTTTGTGTACAATTTTCGCAGCATTCCCTTGTTCTAAGCTCCCTGAATCAAGCTACCGTGCTCCACCTTCAATAGGCTTAACGTGGACTAGGTGCAGTAAATCAGCCGATCACACGGAATGCGCAATTGGCGTAATTGTGTTGCTGGTGCTAACGCTATGCTATTTGCAAACACCACGATCATCCTTTAATCCTCGATTAAACGGCTGTGACGAGAATTTTATTAGAAAACTTTCTCATGTAACTTGCCAGCTTGCATAAAATAAGAGGTGCAAAGTGTTGTTTTTACTATAGATTCGGGGAGAAGGATGTTCGCGATAGATTTGTGAAAGTTTTGACACTTGGAAAATGTCGCACACTTTATAATAACTTTATAGACGAAGGTGCGGTAGATCAAACGATTCATTGTTTGCCCTGACGGCGGCTTGGAAACCCTACGAAGTGCCAAGTAAACGTAATTCCTTTGTTTACATCGAAAGGGGTGGTACCTCATCCCTCAGTTCCTTCAGGACACTTCGACGAGTTTCTATCTCGTCCCGTGCTTCACGAATCCCCTTTTCGTAGGCGACCTTCTCTCGTTCGTAACGTTGTCGCCAAAGTTCAATTTGCTCCTCAATCGACTGTCCATCAAGAGGTGTGTATGTGTTAAAAGGGACGGAAATCTTAATCGTCAGTTGTGTATATAGCCAATAGGATAATGATGTACGTTTCTCAAATGACGAAAAATATTTGCTTAAGGTATGCCATTAATCATGCTTGGATCAAAATTATTTTCCGATGGTCTACGTACCGCAGTATTCTGTATCAGGAAAGCCATCACTTCCGTGCTCACACGGTTCTCGTTCTTTTCGCGAATGGAACAGTTCTTCAGAGTGCTATCCAAGTGGTCCAGATCAATCTTGCAGCGCAGTGAGTTTTGTTCGCATCGTGCTTTTTCCCAAGCGGCCACATACTTGAATTCACCGCTCGCCATTACTTTCAATGTTTCTTTTTGATTCTATTGATGCGTCAAATGTACAAACTTTCAATTCCTTTTGCGGCGTGTCAACCGCAGAAACCCAACGAAATTCTGTGTAAATACCTGCGTGTGGAGAAACTTCTCCGTCAAACGTTTCTCTTTCTCCTCATTTTCGGCCTTCTGCTTGGCAAGTGTTCTTCGGAGACTTACGATGGCTTTCTCGGTTTCCTCGCTTTCCCGTATGATACGTTTCTCCAGGTTTTCCCGTGCGGAAATACTTTCGTTTTCTTGAATTAACTCTTGGAAACGCCCCTCTCTGTAAATTTGTTCCGCCAGCCCCTTCAGTATTCGTTCCACGTACAAGCTGAAAGCATAGTTTCAATGATAACAAATGTTGTTTTTACTACTAACGAGTGATTCCTGATGAAATTCCGAGGTGTCGCAGGACTTTGATAAACATTATTTGCTTGCACGGCAAACAGACCTGTCCTTCTGAAGTTTCAGGTGTGCCATTTGTCTCTGTAAATCCTTCATTGTCTCGAGCAAATCGCGGTTACTTATTTGCACATCCGTTGCCGTACCGAATCTGGAGAAATGCAAATTACGGCCATTGAAATTATCGATCACTGGCCCTTCCTTCAATTACCTACGTAGAGTACGTACTCGTCTTCCGTAAAAACATAATCAAAGGCATCGCTCGGAGTATACTCGGACTGTTTTTGCAGCGAGAATCGATAATTTGCCAGTGCATTTGCAGTTTCTTGGAGCGCGGTTAAAACTGCTGCTCGTTCTAGGGAAGACAGTGACGGTGAACAATTTACGTCGGACGTAGCCATCGGTTTTCGGCCCCCCGAACAACTTTCCGTATTTGTATTGCATGACATGCCACGAGTGCAAGAAGTCGCAGTAACTGCGCCGCCAAATAAATAATGTAAGAGCGCGACGGTTTCGTTTTAAACGAGAGGTTACATCGAGCAAACGGTACGTAAGAAAACTCCCATGAATTCGTCAGTGAGTATATATTTTCTAAATGTTTGCCACATTTGCGTCCTTCTTCAAGCAGAAGAGTGAGAATAACGCGCCATTGCGATTTGATTCGCATTACTGTGGTGTTGGCTGGCACACAGTCGTTCGGGAAGGGTTGCTACAGTTTGATCCATTATCGGGCGTTTCCGTAGAAACAAGCGCCCGAGTCAGAAGCTTACGGAATAATAGATTCCATGCATGTTCCTACGAAACAAAGGCGTGCAACGCACGGTTTGACTTATTTGTTTGAGCGACCCTTTCAGCTACGTTTCACAGTACTGTCACGATAGTACTCTCCCTTAAAAACGGTCCTTGCCCGAAATAAGGAGATTTTCCTTTTCCATCGCATAACTAACGCTTTGCGAGACACGCAAAGCTTTCTTCCATTAACGTGTTCCTTTGGCAAAGGGGAAAAAGCATGGGCGGATCTGTACATACATATACGGATTTCGCGAAACATCCGGTGTAGCGGGCGGCTTAAATTAATAATTCTTCTAGCCGTGGTTGAACTTCCCAGTCGAAAACCACCAAGTATCCGGCAGTGATATAAGGTACGTTCGGCGAAGGGTTCTCCGGGAATTCATCGTACGGGAAAGAAGTCCGTGCGGACAGGTCGACGGGCAATATTCCCCCGTGTGCCTGTTGGCCGAAAGAAAAGGTCGAGGCACGTTCGAATTTGATTGGAAAAGTTTTTCGCGTTCGCTTTAATTGAATCTGCATTGTCTAGAAAGTCCGGCCGCTGTCTCGCGTTTCCCTAAAGGCCCGAGCGCGCGAATCATGAATTCTTAAGGACAGGCAGATGAAGAATACGACGGTAACGAAGTTTCCCCGTGACCCGGTGGATTCGTTCTTGCCTTCCTTCGCTCCGTTCGCTATGTCGCACGCCTCGTCCTTCTGGCAGCGGCTTCTCCGTGGCACATTGAAAACTACGAAACAACAAACTCTCGAGACGATGCTCCTGAATGCAGAAATTTTCCTCACGGAGTCCTACGACGCGGCTCATCCCAGTTGTCCCTGAGTAACGTTCGAACGTCACATTTGTCGTAAATTTCATTGAGCCGTAAGATACGGCACGGCGCGAAGACGAACGTGGGATTAATAGAGACGGGGATTTAGCAGTGCGTGGTAGATGGGTGGGGATGATCGTCGGCGAGGATCGATCGATGGATCGGCCAGGCCGGAAGAGGTGCAGATATTCCTGAGGGGTGGGTGGAAAACAGAGGCGCGGTCTGGCGGCGGGTGGAGGAAGTGGAAAATGGACCTAACCGCGGTACCGGAACGGAGAGCAGACAGCGAGGGGAGCTTGCGTACTCGCATCGCGACGGCGCGTCGTTGCCGCGCCCGACATAGGGCTTGTGAAAGAGGGGCGGAAGGTCGAGGGGGGAAGCGTGTAAGGAGGAGGAGGGGGGGCGAGGGCGGTGTCGGCGGTAGAAGGCAGGCGTTCTGTACCCTCGGCGGCTCTCGTCGGTCGGTCCGTCGTCGTGGCATGCTCGCAGCTCTCGCGTGCATCCCTCTTTGACCCTCCCGCGCGGAGGACCGGTCAGTGCTCGTATTTCCTCGGGCCGGGCAGTCGTCGAATCGCCACGATCGGCTACGTTTCATAGACACGCAATTAGCCAGGGAAACTCGCGTCTTCTCGCGTCTGCCGTCGCGACGCGCCACGCGTGTGTGCACTTCTTCGACCCGTCGATCCGTCGGAGCAGCCCTCGATCACGCTGGGATTTAACCCTCCAATCTGCCGTCCTCGTCGTCGTCATCGAGGCCAACCCCGCCGTCCTCGTCGTCGCCGCCGTCACCAGGAACCGCTGTAAGTACGCGCCACTCGATACACAATTCCGTCCTAAGACCGGGATCTCTTTCGGAGGGATCACCCTACTCGCGGGGACTAAATTTACGTGGTCGCGCGAGACAGCAGCGCTTAACCTACTTGCAAGTTTTTCCTACGCCCTCGTGTTTATCCCGCGCAAGTCGTACGTTTTCGAGGATCTGCGTCAAAGAAACCGCCGGAGTTTGCCCACGTCCTACGCATTCTCCGAGTCTTCTTTCGCTATCGCTCAGAAAAATACGGACCCTCGTTCTAGCTCTTCGGCTTTCCGCCAAGAGTTCCCACTTGGGACAGATGCTTTCGCGACGTCTATCCCTGACGTGATTCCACTGTCAGCTCCACGAAATTTCGGGCTTGCGGTTCGTTCGAACGTTATGCTCCTAGAGTCCCGCAATTGCGAGCTTGACACTGCTATTAGGTAGCTGCATCGGCAAACTCTTTGGATTAAACCTCACTCCCCCCCATTCATTCCCATATTTACTTGGAAGATAATCGACAATGCATATTCACAATTTATTCGTCCGTTTCAAGTGGTTATGATTTTGACTCGTTGCCCGAATTACGACCATTGCCAACGAGATATGTTTACGTTGGTATCTGGAGCTCTTGAAACTTCCTTTGATTGCTTCAGGGATTTTACACTGTGATACGTTGGTCCATATATTTACATGAACCGGTCGAGTATTCGTGACCGTGGCGGAAAAGTTCGAATAGTACGATAGCACTCGTTCATATTATAATTCACAATGGCCTCCGCAGCTTTGGCTAAGTTTGTTAATTAATCGCCAAGTTAATCAGATTTTCCTATTCGTCGCAGCACGAGGGTACCCGGAGCTTCTTTTTTTTTTTTTTAATTTTTCGCGTGGCAGCCGCGTTCTGAACGTTTTATGCAGAGCTTCCAATTAACGCGGCGCTCGTAGTGAAGCGCCTGGTTTACGTACGCGACAAGCAAAGGAGCAGTTTAGCATATTATATACACCGTTATCTGCGGGTTATCACGGTTAGCCGTTAAAACCGTTTCTCAGTTGTTCCTTTAACGTCGGCGGAGCCGATCCTTCAGTCTCGGCTCTTTAAGCAGACTTCAATCTCGACGGAGTCGTATAATCGCGTCTACTCGTGTATAATTTCATTAATGCAGCGAATCGTCATGCTTTACGAGAACGGCAAACGTTAACGCCCCATTGTTCCTGCGAAGAAGTGAAATACTGAAATAACCAGACGTACAGTCTTCCTTGGAGGGGCGAGTTATTTGAGAAAGCGTAGAACGTTAATGGTTAACGACGAACGCATTATATTCCGGTATCAAGCGGACTTAAACCATGAGTGCATTTACTTAAAGCCTTCTAAGGGTGCATAGGTGTTAAATATAGAATCCTCTTATCACACACAACGCAGATTCGTGCCGCTAAGTTTGATCGCCATGAGTGGTTGTATCAATAATGCTCTCATCGCTCTTGGCTACCCGTTCGTTACGAACGTTCAGTCGCATTTGTACGAACGTATTGCGCTAACATCCTGATTAACTATTCCAAGAGCGTCGCGGCCGAGCGAGTGGGACGCTTTGAAAGCAGGTTGGGTTAAGATGAGCAGTCCGCAAGGGAAGGAAGGGTCATCGAGGGCGCGATATCCTCGGCAATGCGAAATTCCCCGCTACGACGTGTTCCAAGGGTAATCCGGCGGGCGAATATTCCGACGAACGTTGTTAACAAAGCTCGATCAATTCATTACCGCCTCGGGTGGGGATAAAGAATAACGGGAAACGTTGACAAATAAACGAAAGGGGGGACGGTGTAGCTCGTAGTATTCGCGCGGACAAACGACAGGGAAGAGCAGAAAAACCGGAGTAACGGGCCAATGTGCGCGTCAGAGAGACGCGGCTTTATTGCCCCGAGTCAAGTAAAATATGCGCCTTTTTGCCGGAGTTTTAGTTTCCTCCTAGGAAAATCCGATATTAACGGGGCCGAATTTGCAAACAAAGGCCACGCTCGAGATGCTACGGAATCAATCGGCTCTCCTCAGCAGACGCGAAACACGGCCCTTTGACGAAAGACTCGAAAGGAAAAAGGCCGGAAAAAATGACGAACCCCTGGCGGGGCAGATAATTGCGGATGTGCATATTGCGTAGGTGCATAAATTTCGAGGACGAAGTTTGTTCGGGCGAAATGCCCGTGCTCGACTACCCCATTCGCGACAGAGAGAATTAGTTCCGTGTTCCCCGGGAAGTGCTGATTGAGCCCGAGAAATGAAATGATTAAAACTTGCACTGTCCTCTTTAACCCGCACTCCTGCCTCATTCACTTTAATAACACGACAGATACTCGAAAATTTGCACACGTACGCCACGAGATTGCACCTACTTTTGCCCCCCCCCCTCTTTGCCGACAGAATCAACGGCAAAAATAGCACCAGCCACGAATCCAACGAATGCACGCGGAATTCATCTCCCTTTCAACGAGACCCCGCGAATTCTACTTATTTATTTTGTAAGGCACAAAGCCCGGGGAAAGGATGTCGTTATCTTTTGCCTTGTAGTCTCTCATAAATAATGCAAAAAAAAGTTGCGTACACAAAAGCCATCTGAGTAAGAAAATCCTTTATCAAGGGGGGGGATACTTGCAGAACCGTTAGCGTTTGGACGCTCTTTTTGTCGAGTCAGACTTTTTATGACATCAGGATCATACCTTTGTAAACTTAGGCGCATATGTATGAGGGGTGCAACTGTGTCGATTGTATCGGAGCATGAAAGTCGCATAGACACGTCCCGAATATAAGCATCGATAAAGAGACGCGTGTTTTGCCTGCAGTTGCCGCAACAATGCATACCCTTCGGGGCATGCTCATGATATTTCCATTTCTGGGACATGCTTCGCACCCAAATGAAACGCTCGTTAAACGGTTAGTTTTGTTAAAACGCGATTTAGAGGGCGATCCAGCTGCCGGGGAACAACAATATCGTAGACCAATGGGTTAAACCTGTAGATCCGGAGAGCAAACAATGGCCTCCTAATCGTATCTAATTTCCATGGTGCTTTATCAGGCTAAATTAGTACAAGCAGTGTGAGCCCCGTCATGAACGGCCGAGACCCCGTGTCCCAATTTATCTGGCCAGCAGGGGTGGCGAAGTTTACCGTAAAACTCCTCGCGCGGGCGCTTTGCAAAATCGATGAGTTTATAAGGCTGGCCTGCTTCTTTCGGTCGACCATTTTTTACCAGGCCCTCCAGGATAAGCTGCTGAACTTCCACTCGAGCTTTCCCACCTTGATAAAAGTCGCCGACCGCACGCCACGTGAGGCGGGGATTTTTCACTTGTCCGCTTATCGTTCTCCTTTTAGGTAGACCCGCATCGCTTATCGGCAGGCAAAATGCAACAAGGGGCTTACCTACTCTGGCTCATGTTAACCCGTAATTATATGTTTACGAAAATCCCCCTGATACCGCGTCGATTATGCTTAGGAAAATCCACGAAGTTCCAACGGCAATTACGCGCAATTCTTTCGTCGAGAAATTCCAGCGATTTATCGACGCTTCGTCGTTTGACTTGGCATTAGTTACCCCGTTGCCCGGCAACAACGATTCAGCGTTTTACCATGATCGACGGATATTTACAAGCACGGGGAACGTTTAAAGCCGCAACATGGGAGTGCGGTGCGAGGGAAATTTATGAGTCCCCTAAACGCCGCAACTTTTAGTCACGCGTGTACACTCGTGCTCGACATAAAATCCGGAATTTGGACCGTAGAGTTTCACGCTCAGGCCACGTCTTGTACCGCCACTCTTCGACGGCAAATTAACCGCGATGCCTGGGATTTTGAGTGTCCAACTACCTGGTGTTAGCCAGGTATCCTATATTTCCAGGTGCATTAGCGAACTTCCTGAAAGGTCGGGATAAATTATGCGACAAGCGGCCAAGTTACGTCCGCCTTGCCACTTCCTCTCTGAGCCTTCACACCTCTCCCTCCCTCCTCCCCAACATTCTCACGTCTCTCATTGCCGCGGAGCTACGTCCAATTTCCCGCTCGTTCAGCCATTTACTCGTCTGACCACACGTGTCCCTTTTCCACTGCGGTCCTCTCCCCCCTCCACTTCTCATGCGCATTTTAGCGCGCGCGACACGAACGAGCCGAAAACTATGCTGCATAGCCGACTCCTTTGGGGAATCACCGATTCTGCGAGCCAGCTAAGTGGCGGAAACTTTCGCTGCAATGCGCCGCGATGTTTTCTCGAAAAGACCGTCGTCGAAAATACAGCCAAGAGTTTTCCAGCGCCGTTCAACTTGTCTCATATGCCCCGTCACGGAATTCCCTAGAATTCCTAGGAGACGCAGCTGTCAGTGGCAGATTTTACGCTCTTCCCGTTAGCAATAATAATTGATTATTAACAAGAGACGCTGCTAATGATGGAGTTATAACTCGAAAGTGAACAATAAAGTTTGTTAACAACCGTAGTAATTGCATTGCGTTATACTCGCGCTCCTATTGTCCAATGTGTTCAATCTCGTACAATAACCGTAGCAGGGTTTCCCGTAATTCGCATTTCCGGGAAAGCAGTCCATAAGTTATGTATCTATAGCATTCCCTCGATATTAAAGTGGATGTTGTAATTGGTTACTACAATTTGCCGATGAGCTTTCATTCGTTAAGAGCGATACATTTTTCAATAACGTGGCAGGCGTCATTCGTGCCAGATAGCATGTAATTACGGATTTAAAGTTGGTATTTAACGTGTATTGTAAGGTAGCCTACTTGGAAGACATTGAACCTAGATTTGCATTTATTTCGTCGGCACGGCTAAGAAAGTCTGACAAGTATAGCAGGACCTTACCTACATTAAGTACAAAGGAATTTAAAAGCCGAGTACTGAGGAAAGTCGATACGGGTATTTGCTGGTTACTCTAACCGTAAATAGAGTTCCTTTGTTAGAATGCTTTCATGGCATGAACCTGCCGAGGCATTTAATAGCCCCCCCCCCCACCCCCTCTCACAGCCCCGGTCATTGTTCGTAATAACCCTTGATTCGACGCTATTTTTCTATGAAGCGTCGGAAAACTTGAAGGGGTGCGAGGTGGCTCGTTTATTAATTAATCCCTCGGGGACGCGATAAACCGTAGGCAGTGAAAGTTGAAACAGAAGAGAAACCTTTACCGAAATTCATTCTCCGACGTGTCGCACAAGTCCCAGGGGTTAACGATCCCTGCTCAACTTCTCAATAATCCTGTTGGCCCACCCTGATAGCGGTTTACGTATGGCTATCACGTTTTAAATTTGCTCTTGCGGAAGGTAATCGAGAGTTCGAAAAGCAATTTGCATGACGCCACATATAGGAGAGAGTGTCATGCTAAATTAATAGCATCTCGGCTGGATAATCTGGTTCCGACTTAAGCAGAGTCGAGGAGATTTAGTAAAGTCACAATGGGTGCCTTAAAGCGTTCCCAAGGGAGGTGAGTTTTGGAGCATCTCAAAGCTCCAGGAGAAATTCTCGTGTACCTACTTGTCCCTTGTCAACTCTCGTCTACAGTTTATCTGCTACAAGTGTCTCGAATACACAAGTCCGCGAAGCGACAAAAGAACCGTGCAATTCTACGGAAGACAATATTTTCCAAAGGAGATTTTGCCCCGCGGGAATGGCCTTTGTCGGTTTTCCTCATCGATTAGAGACAGTAGCCTTTATGAAATTTCACCGTGGCCCCTCAGTATTTCGTGTAATTCGACCTTTGACGAAACAGCCAAATAAATGCCTCGAATTCGGTCCGCACGAGCGAGAAAACAGATGATGTTATTATTTATAGCTCGGCGGAAGATCGATTGCTCGAGAAATACGTAGGTTTTATCGGTCCTCATAGTTCTCGTCCGAAAGTCACGATAAAAGTTCCAGCAAATATGTCATGCATCGCGATGGGATTTTAGATAGGACGAAGGGAAGGGAAAATGTAGCAACGAAAAATAGCGTAGGACGGCACTTTTAATCAAACTCCCGGCCATAAATTCTTTTTTTACCGGCTTGTACAGTCTCGACATATTCCATTTTTAACAAGAGATGTTTCCCACTCAAGAGAGCATTTCGTAAAAATGAAAAGCACGGCTGATAGGCGGTAATAGACGGAACTGCGGTTCCCCCTTTCCACGAGCCATTCATTTTTAATTCAGCGGAGTGTGCTTTGCTGGAAATCACTGGCGCTTCACTACACTTGAGACGAACAAATGTAATTACCCGGGCGGCACGTGCGGAGGGGAAAGTTTTCCGAAGCGAAATGCTCGTTCTTCCTCCGGCCAGGATGGACTTCGCCTAACGACGTTTTTCTTGATCAAAAGTGCCGAGATTCCGTAATCGCATCTGCTCACGGCTCAACGGTATACAAGGCAAATTCAATATTGACTTGGGCCGCGATGTTAAATATGCAACGAGCTTATTGCACGCCTGTATGTCTTGTGTATTATTTAGCAGGGGGATACGCAGTGGGAGGAGGGCGAACATAGCCAGCCAGTAGTTACTGAGCAACTGTGACCGGACATCGTTGTGTAACTTGCAAACTTGTCAACAACCACGTGGCTCGGCAAATATTTGCGCATAACGTGTATATTACTCAGTTCACTGTCGGCATGTGCACACGAAAGGAATATTATAACCGGGCGATCCAGTAATCGATTTACCAACTCTCGTGTAAACTTTTTCGCACAATGGAGAAATTGGGCTATTTGACGAACGGGTTTCTGCGAATCTCCGGTCTGAAAACTGCTCTCGATACTCGAGACATCGGGCCGGTGATTTGCATTGTACCGCTCCTAATTACCGTCTAGTTAGGCATTCCAGCGCGTCCGCGTTTGCCGTCGGAATGCATTCGAAATGACGAGCATCGGTTTGGCGCATGACGTGGCGAAATTTCGCAAAATTCATCAACTCCGCCGCAGAGGAACCGCGCCGATCGAACGACCGGAAATACCGCGCGATTTACCGGATATTCTCGAAGAACCCGCAAAAATGTTGCCGGCAGTTTCTGCAAGAGGATTCCAAGTCGCGGCAAGTTGCTGGACGTTTTAAACTTTAATTTCCCAGTTCCTCCGGTCTTCCGGCGCGATATTAATTACCGGCGCACACGGAGTTTTATGCGTTTCGCGACACCTGCCATGAAATACGCTCGGAATGACGAAATTCCGTTTGACTGTATAAACTCCGGGGCGCGATGTCGTGGTGTAACATTAATGAGTTTGGTTAATTATACCGAACCGAGGGAAGGGGGCGCGATTTTATTACGCGAAGAAGGCACGGCCTGTCTGCTAAATTATTCATGCCGTTTACTCGGCACCGGTGGAGGGGGTGCGAGTGGATATAGCAATGTGTGCGTCAGCCAACCCCAGGCCAGAAGAGTGACGATGCGTTTTAAGATCCGACCAGTTCTTCGCAATTGCGCGTGAATCGGCCGAATTATTAATTACTCGTTATTCTTGGCACATTGCTATTGATATAACTTGTTTAAAATTTCCTCCTGGGCTTGCTGAAATTGGTGTGAGAAAATGTTGGCGCGTCTCGTTAAAGCGCAGTTATAACGCCCTACTCGTATGCATTATGTATTGCGACTGGGCCAGGAAACAATGGGCGGAGAGCTTTCGAGAAAGAAAATAACGTGTATTAAATGCGCCGAGAGGATTACTATGTGACTTCCCGCGCGAATATTTAGCCGAAAAGCACATGCTTATATTCGTTCCTGCCGCAAAGGGCACAAAATCTCGCTAATCCACTGGGCTTTATTATTTGGTTGAAATTGCGGGCATCGTTATGAGCTCTGCGGTGATCCATCGATTTTTAATTCAATCGAGCGAGGAGCGTGAAGCGATCTCCTGGGCAGGAAATATCTTAAAATTCAGATCGGAACGTTTATGTAGATGAGACGGAGCCGGTAAATAATGGCCGGAACGTAGGCACTGAAAACTATGGCTTTCATTTATTTCACGGCACGTGAGCAGCCGGAAGACGCGAGAATAAATGAAAAATATCGTCCCGTCGTGTCTCGAGTGCAGCTCAGACTCCGCGCTATCTTGGACGCTTTGCGATCGACGTCACAATGGCGCACTAGAATAGATAATGGCCCCGTAGCCAGTCGAAAACTGATCGGAATGTCATTTTTCACCCTTTCACGGCGAAAGCCCGGGGACCGAGATAAGCCGGACTTAAAGCCTTTCCTCGGGTAGATTCGAAAAGGTCGACAAAGTCCCTCGTTTCAACGTTTACACTGGCCGGCCATTGAAAAATCCTTGGCTCGGTAGACAGGCTAATATTAACGAGAAACTCTAGACGCGGAGCATTGTACAACTTCCAGCTCTTAACTGCCAGGGAGATGCTTTTCCATATGGGTTATTGCTTCGTTTACTGTCTTCGTAAAAGGTGTACGCGTTGATCGCCCGGGCACAGCAACGACTTTTTAACGAGCGATAAAGATAATAAGCCACGAGCAGTTGGCACTGCAGTAGTGTGCCTGAGGTGCTCGACTTTCTCTGTTACTTACGTAGAGAACATTATGGACGTGTAGGGCCGTGAGCTCGCTGCAAGAATCGTCCTTTGTCAACGGTGCCTAGCGGTGATTTATGCGGCAACGGCACTGCACCACCTTCAATATTGTTCTTGCGACATTAAGGACGCAATTTCACCGATCATTACCACCCTACTGACATGTACACCCTTGCCGTTCTAGCCCGCTGAGCGGCTGATAAAGGGACTCGACGATTATTCTGATTTATCGTTGGAATTTATTTATAGAATCGATTTAGTCCGGCAATTTGACGCTGTTAAATAAATAACAACGTATCCTATTTTTGTCTCAGGTGACCATCGAACCACGAGCCTTCCGGTTTCTTCAGAGCGGCAGCTACGGTAAGGAAACTCAATTTTCGTGAGAGTTGTTCGGAGAAACCGTACTCGTAAACCTCACCCTACGGTACTAGTAAAAGGAGTCGTATGTCTCGGAACGATTGGCCAGGAAAAAAGCTCGGCTTTCACCGGCCCGAGAACATCGATAAATATTTCAGCTCGTATCAGACTGCTGGGCTGTCCTGCCCCGGACGAATTACAATTTTAGCCGGGAGCGAATGCTCCACATATCTACGTGTTTTCGACAGGTTTTAAGTAGGTTAAGGGTGATGGAAAATGTTGGAGATATAAGCACCGGGCCAGAAGTCTCAACGTAAATTAACTCGTCACTGCTCGCCACGATATTATTTTAGAATTTCCAGCTGACTGATTGCATTTTGAGTGTTATTGTAATTCCGAGAAGGTGCCTTAGACTAGGGCGAAATCTTGCGGATTTAAGGGGAATATATACCCACAGCCGGGAGAACCAATCGAAATGAAATATGAAACGACGGTTGGGGTAAATGGAACTGGCTGGTTACACCGGTTGTTAAAATGAATGCTTTGGAATTCGTCCCCGTAGGCCGAGATGGCGAAGTTAGGTGGATGAAAATTTGGGAAAGTCCGTAGCACGCCGGAGAAAGGCAATAAAGGAAAAGGCGGGGGTGGATGGAGCGATGAGTCGCGCGGAGTTGGACCTTTAACGTTTAACTTTGGCCGATGATATCGACTCTCCGTCACGACCAGACCCTCGACCAACCAAAGAGTCCTCTTCGACGCGAGACAAACGACGCGAGTAAGAGAGGCCCGAGTCTTCGATGAGATTTTTCCATTGCCCTTTTCCGTGGACTCTCCTTTGACCGAGAAAGGGGAACGGGGGCTGATGATATTTCCATATTGCCAATTTACATAGGCACTCGAAGAATACGACACAACGAATGGCCAGATAATAGGGCGACGTTTAATCGGCGAAATTCTCGGAAAAATATACGTTCCTGCGTTCTGGCGGTTGATGCATTTCGGTGCTGACGGTCCGTGGGGAAGTTAAAAGAAGATCAGAGTCTGGCAAGACCGCCCGCTTCCATTCATTTCCCGAGCGTCCATTTTCCCGACGATACGGCGAGATGGCAGCGGTTAAGAATTTCCAAACTCATCCGCCAGAGTCTGGGATTCGTTGCTCCTTGTCCGAGGACGGTCCATTACCGCAGTCTCAGCACTGTCTCAGTGCCCTGCCAAGAACGTGCACGAATTTACCGACGTGAGGAGCTCGCCGGGAGCTTGAGAAGCTGCTGGGGGGTGGGTGGGGGTGTTGAGCCAAGGGGACACCCCGGCGACGGCCTATTTTCCGTGTTTTCACTCTCGTCCCAGTCCGCACGGCGCTTTTGTTGCTCCCTTTTCATCGCCCCGCCGGCGGATTCAGGTCAACGCCGGTCGAGGTTTTACAACGACAGACCCTTTCCTCCTCCCTCGTTTCATCGAGGAAGAGCGACGAGACGAAAATTGTCGGAAACGCGCTACTCCTCGCTCACGGTAATTGTTACCGTTGCGTTGCGTGGTATCGATGGAACATCGATCCTCCTCCTCCTCCTCCTCCTACTCCTCCTACTCCCCATTCATTTTGAAAGCCGCGTTGCATGCTCAATCGGAGATTCCCCCCTCAGTCGATGAAATTTTACGCGCGCCAGCGCGGACATTCACGGTTCGCGCGTTAATCGTGCCTTCAGTATCGGAAGTCACGCAGGGAAACACACGCCTCTTCGCAGCCATAATACGTAGTTATATTGCAAATCGTAATTTAGACTTGTCACAGCACGTATCTCTGTGAATATCGTTGCTGTCCGGCAAAAATATTGTCCCATATATTCGAAAAGTCTGATATTCGAAACTTTGTCGTTCGTTTGCTCCAAGTGGTTGATTGTCTGGCTAAGGTCGGACGATCGACGTCGATCTATCGTCGTTTCCTTGGACAAACGAGTCCCGTATCATGTTCCCATTAAAAGGGGGACGGGATTACAAGGGAGAATGATCGTGTTGAACCTTCGGAGAGGCCCGACGGGGCGCCTATCGACGAGCGTTTCGCTCGCCGGACGAACATAAGCGGCCGGAAAAAATGCTCTTTAATGAGGGCTAATGAAAGCCGAAGGTAGGCCGGGTCGATCGCCGGGAACGAACCTCGCCATGGAGAAGAAACAAGGGAGAAGGGGATGAATAGGGGAAGGGGGGAGGTCGAGACGTTTTGGGACACCTGGATGCCGCAACAGAGATCGGTGGGGGGGGGGGGTTAAATGTGCTAAATTGCCTCCACTCGAATCCCGTGGCAATCCCCGGAGGCGCGGTTTATTCCACCCGCAGAGACATTCCTGTTTTCCTTTCCTTTATGAGCGAACACCCAGTTGGCGCCTCGATAAATTAAGCCAACGGCGTTCCGAGTTATCGACGCCTTATCACTCGTGTGTGTTTTTAAAGCACACCACCCCGAGGAAGCCTACGGTCGACTCTTAATTACGAGAAGAAGGGGAGGGAGGAGGTGGTCGATTGTCCCCGAAGATATTTGCACCGAAGCCGCAGAAGTCGTATGAACGCGACGCACGGGATCCGTTCTCTATTGCTTTCCGACGAAATATCTTCGGGCAGTTTCCACCCCCTTATCCTTCAACCCCTCGTACTCACGGTACGGGGACAGCTGTAACGTTTCGCTCGACGATCGACATCTCCCGATGCCTCGGGACTCGGTTTGCTGAATAAACGCAACACGCTGCGCCATATACCGAGGGAAGAAAGGACCGAACGATGGTCGTGGACATTTGTTTGAACGTTTCGATGACGGCGAGGAGCTGAGAACGGACGATACATCGGCTTTAAGACTCGATTAATTCGCGCAGCTTGTTTCCCTGGGGTCGGCAATCCCGGAAAGCATTTGTGCCTTCGTTTCCCCGGATGACTCGATGGGATACACGCGCCGGGAGAGTATCGAATGCCGAGTAAACGGAGGCCACTCCGAAAATGGCGATTCGTCGGTGAGAGGTCATTAACTCAAAAAAGCTCGGATTCCCAATTGGAGATACCCGATATCGAGGGAGGAGAAGGAGAAGCTGCGTTTCCGTACTTTCATCCCCGGAGGGTACAAACGGCATTATTAAGATATCGAGTCGCGGAAACTATGGTACACCGAATATAACGACGAAATAGATAGGAAAGGATGCATTGTGCCGTGTAAACAAAAGAGACGAAAAGGCCGGGAGGTTTTCTTTGGAAAGGAAAAGCGAGTTCGTTAGTCTTTTCGGCTTTATCGAGTCGCGATAACTCGGGCATTTTTCCCCGTCTAGGGGAGGGCCGCCTCGTCATGACTTTTATTTATCACCATCTCGGTTTCGTCATAATTCTCCTCATTGTCCATTGTTTCACGGCGCCCGTTAGCCCGGCGTTTGATGTTATTAAAGACTATAAATCTCGCACGTTTTTATCGTTCATATGGACAGCCGGTCCTTTCTTTCGCTTTTATTTCCGTACTTTTATCTCTCCATCTTTACGGCTCTCTCTGTCGCTCCATGCGTGCCATAACTCGCGGAAGATTTTGTCTTCTTCGTTCTGATTTATGTGCTTTTTAAAGAGAAACCCAGGTATTTTAGGCGTAAACGTTTGTACAAGTTCGCGGCAGGGCGAGGGTCCGTTGGAGCGGTTGGAAATTTTGATATTAACCGGAGAGTCGAATCGTTTAGATTGCCATTTTCTCGCTGGATACCCCTCGAGAAGGTTCGAAGGGACACGTAATGACTGCCGACACTGTACAGACGTCGGGGAGGGAATTAATAAAACCGAAGAAGGGTCGGAGCGAGTTTTCCTCCCCTCCGCGACTATTCATTCACGTCGCGAGAGACGGAAGAGTAAGCCTCCCGATTAAAGTGACAGGCTCTTAAGAGACGGCAATTTAAAAATTTCGACGCGTCGGACTTGGCTGCTCTTGGGCGAAATTGAGTCCTCGAGGTCGTCCGTTCCGCCGGTCCCCAGGGTAAAAGACCTTAATGGCCGACGTTATTATTGCACCATGTTGGACGCTCCGCGAAGCATTAACGCCCGCAGGGCACTGGCTTGACGGCAAACTAATTAATAAACTGTCGAACGGACGTCTAGAGTTTTCCTTCCGTTCGTCCGGCCACAAAGGGTCTTCCTTTGGCCGCAAAGGCCCGATCATCCGACTGTGTCGAATATCGAAATAGCGTAATTAAAATCCAGCGACCGGTTAAACCGGGGAGATAGGACTTGGAGGGATCGAAAGATCCTTGGCCGACTCGATAACAATTTTTCTTTCTCCCCGAGAGCGAAAGAAAAGCAGCGAGCAGTATTTTCATTTACCAGGCCCTTCGGGACCATCTTCTAATACCGCCGGCGAGATTTGGCCAGCGGCAATATTTCGTTGGTTCCCGAACGGATGGCACTTGGACCTCTCGTCATCCGCTCGGTATCGAAAAATCAATCGGTCGGAAATTTTGCGAGGTTCGACGGTTCGATAGGAAGGACGATCGTTGTTATCGCAGTCGGAAGACCCTCGGTATATTAACGCCCGCGGGAATATCTCCCCGTGGGTCGACGATTAACGAATCGATGAAAAGGGTTGCCTCGGATTACTCGACCGAGCGACATTCCCGCGTGGATTTACCCTATCCGAGGGAAAACCAACGATCATTCGTCCACGTCGAGCGGGGACAGCTCGTTCGCCGTATCCATCCACGGCCATTGTGACGAATGGCAGAACGAGCCGCGAAAAATGGCCCTCTCCGTGCATTCCGAAACGTTCGCGATAGAATGACCGATGTGCCGGCAATAACGTGTCCCTTCCCCTTCGATCGCGCAACACATTAAACGGCGAATACCGGGAGGAAACGCGCGGCAGGCACGCCTCAAGGAGAATATTGCGTCGAAGAAGGTTCTCGAGGAAAGGCAAAGTCCCAATAAATCGGCGAGAGTGCTCTCACGCACGAAATAATGAAATTCGGCTTTCCAAGAGAATCATCTTATTTTGCCGTACCTCCTTATACACCTTTTCAACTGTTATGAAAACTGTTAAAAATCTATTGCGCATCGTTGTGTAGAAATTTCTTGATCGATAGCAAGAGTGCGTCGACCGTAGTGACTGCCAAGAGACGACGGCGGAGAGGGAAAGCCAGTTATCGTTATCTATGCTAACGAGCGGATGAAAACATTAAGCGTACCGCGGGCTGACCCGGTAAACAGGGGCATAGATTTTCATTTCTATCGGTTGGGTAACGCGGTGCAGGGGGATTACAAACACCGCGCTGGGCTCGGTCTATTATTTATTGCCCTCCGGTCAGCTATACTATCGGCCTGTACCGTCCAGTCTGGGCTTCCTGCTCCCTGTATTCCTTTGCACGAGATATGAAACTCGAAGGCGGCTTAATTCCACGATTTCCTCGCGAAAGCCACGGTAATTAACAAAAACCCGCTGAATTAGGAATCGCTCGAGAGATCCATTTATCTCCGGGGAGGAGAATTAAATGGTACGCGCCGAGCCGTCCGTCGAAACTCCGGTAGTTTCTCGCTTTACGGCGGCCCGGCAATCTCGGCTTGTTATAATTTCAACGTTCTTTCAATACGCGGTCCGCGCGAAAGGGTGCGACGACTCTCGAGCCAGTTTCCACGAGGAATATCAAAGTTTCCCCCCTCCTATTCTTGGGCTTTTTCGTGCCGGTCTTCGCGCCGGGCTGTTGGCACCGTCCGTTGGGCTTTATGATAATCCGGTTAAAGTTTAGTCGAGCGAAAGGCCGCGACGGGAAAGTTGGGCCGACGTAACCGGCCTCGTCGTTTCGCTTTCTTCGGCTTGACGTTGTCGTCGTCGTCGAAAGGAGGAAATGGAAGGGACCGGAGGACGTCCACTGTCGTCCCTGTGGCGCATAATTGCTTCGTTCGATAGCGCAGTTCCTGCGCCGTCTCGATTACTGCGGAAACGAGGTGTTTTTCGTCGGAAGGGAAAGAAAGGGGGTCAAAGAACGCGCAGATTTTCTTGTTTCCCAGCGGCGCATAATTATTCCGTTCATCACGAGAGCCCCATTACGAGGGATTGCACGGCTGGCATTGGAAAGAAGGTCCCGACGAACAAGAGGATCTTTTCTCCGAGCCGCGAGGGTATGAATTATTTCGTTGCTCAGGAAAAGCCCGATCGACCGATGTCGCGCTTTAAGAGTTGCTCGGAAAGCGCTCGACGTAAATAGCAAAGAAATGGAATGTTAAATTTATGAGGCCCTTTTCTCGCGGCGATCCCGTAACGTCGTTTCACGTCGGTTCCGGCGATTCATCGGGATTCGATGTTCCATCGGCTCACGACTCGAGCAGCAGCCGCCACCGCCAATGACGAATAAAACGCCGGATCTCTCGAGTAATTATTTTTCCGGACGGGGCAAAAACGGATCGCCGGCTTTCACGAATCCGCGAGTGCGCTTGGCAAGTGATTAATCCTCCGACGGCCGGCAAGAAGGGTCCTTATAATGGGATGCCCCGCGCAAAGGGGAGAATCCCCGGGCAGATCCCGAAACTCTTAGTAATTCCACGATCGTTCAATTTATGAAAGTATCGGCTAAGAATTTTTCTGACTTTCCTGGCCTCCCCTCACACGCTCTCCCCACCGTCCCCCGTCCGTCGAGTACTTGGGGATTTCGTAATCGAGGAACGCCGTTAATCTCCATTAGGAGGACGCGTCGGGGAAGACGTAATTTCCCCGCGGCGATTATGTAGACGATAATCGAGACGACGCTGATCTCGCCGATTATGCAACTAATCCTCCGACGAGGAATTGCCGAGTAGCGCGTTTCCTCGCGGCCGACGCCGCCGTCGTCGTCGTCGTGGGAAATGAGCGAAGAGGAGAACTCCCGGATTATCAGGTCGGAAGGTACGATAAGGGGCCGAGTCGGCCCCTCGCTAATGACACGTGTATTACTCGCGGTATCTGTCGGCGGCGGGTCTCGTCTTCTTATCAGCCAAACGGCGAACTCGTACGTCCCGATGACGGCCATTTACTCGTACGTACGGGCGCGATAAAGAAACTGGAGCGAGCGGAGAAACTCCCGGAGATATCGGCTACCTTGTTTGCCCGGCAGAAAAGGACGCCCGTGACGCCTGGGAATGGCGAAACGGCCAAGTTTTGGCGGATGCATTATGACGCCGATGCCAGATAGGCCCTACCGTCGTTTCTGCGTTGTCGGAAAAACCCCTCCCCTCGGATTTTTCCTTGATGCGAGGCGCCAAGGAGGAACGAATTTCCGAGCGCCGAGGAGCAAAGTGCCGATTCTCCTGGTACTCGTGGAAGAAGTATCTTTTAAAGAACGATTCGCCCGGAGAGTCGAGCGAAAGTTTCCCTTAACAGGGAAAATTCCGCGAGTACTGGGATCCTTATTTATCGAGCCTTAAGCGTTGGCCCCCCGTGCAGCTATTTTTCGCGCGCACCGCTTACGTGGCGGTTTTGTTCATTTCCCAAGACCAATAGCCGGTGAAATGGTCAGCGATGAAATTGCATTAGTCCTCAAGCCCAGACGTCCCTTTGTTTCGTCCCGAATTGCACAGCCCCGCGCCTCATTATTTCGTGACGACGTACCGCGCCGGGGGTTTACAAGCGGTGAACTAACGTGTACGGAGCATTAGCTAAGCCCTGCATTCCACGCACCGTTTCTAAATGCAGCCGCGATACGACTTGACCCGGCAACCACGAGAACCCGGTCGATCGTTAGACGGCCGACGCGAAGACTACGCGGGAATCGCACGAACCTCCGACCCTCCGACGATTAACATCGCGTGCCCTCGAGGAATCTAAGCCCCGAGTCGATACAGATTCCCGATTACCCGGGCGAATCGTTAAGGTCTCGGCAAAACGATAGCCCAGGCTACACCTACGCACCGTTCTCCCGCAACTCCTCATCCAATGAACCGTATTTGTTAACGTTTTTTCCAAGAACCAGCCTATATTACGTGTATTAACATTTTGCAGCGCACTGGCGACTCTTGGGGCACATTTTATATCATATTACAAGTTTCTCGGGGTGCAAAGGGTTGGAGTAATCCTGTTTATTGCCAGGAGGAAATGCCAACGGAGTATCGGAGTGTATAGTGCAGGGATTTGCCCCCGGGGCAAGAGGGTGGGGACGGGGGAAGGGTGGCCGGTAAAACTCGGCGACAGGATCCTCCTGTGGACTTGCCGGCACAGCGGGGAAAAGGCGAACGCTCGAAGACGCGGTTACGAGGTCCTGCGGGATCGAATTCGGGGCACTCCCCGTTGACCCGTGGGAAAAATCCATCGAACGAAAAGACCACTCCGGTCAGAAGGGTCCAACTCAATTTGTCGGTTACCTTCCACCCGCCTCTTTCTCCTCCCCCCTCTATGCCCCCCTATGTCTCCCCTCCACCTCGAGCATTTCAGCGTCTTCCAGCATGTCGATGGGTCTCGTCCAGCGCGGTCTTCCCCTTCGTCTCCCTCGTGGCGAGGAATTCGGGGTGGACTTTTACGACGACCCTCCGCAGGTCTCACGCTGAGCCGACGTTCCTCTGGCTCGAGTTTCCCCGTTTTTTCCCGCACGGGGCACTCGACGAAACTACGCTTCTTAATTCCGAAGCATCGGGAAGCCCCCGCCGACCGGGAAGACCCACGACACCCGGAGAAACACAAGCCCGAGGAAGGAAAAATCGACAGAGTAGGCAAAATATTTCTCGCTGTAAAAAGTAATCTTTTATCCGGACCATTCTAGAGGCGAGAATTTGCTGGTCATTGACGTGATTTCTCTTCGTTGCCTGTTGTGTGGAAAATGGCCAGTAATTATTTATCCCCTAAAATCCGCCGGTGTCTGGCCGCTCATAAACGGTTTATCGCGAAATCTCTTGGCGAGTTCTCAAGGGAACGGCCGTGCTGAAGAGTCGATAGCGTTGCTACGAAAGGAATCGTCTTCCTCACAGGTATTTCTGCTGCTCCCCGTTCCACGTTTGTCCTCCTACCTACGTGCACTATCGTGCAATAACGCTGACTCCGCAGAGGGGTGTAACCGTTTGCCATTCTTTCAGCGGGTCGCCAAGGCGGGATTTTATTTGTACCTTCTCTGCAGTGCGAAGTGTTACGGCCTTAAGGACGTCATTATCGTGAATTAGTGTACTCCGGGTGCAGCGGAGTGGAGGAGGCAATAACACTTGCCATCTTTCCCCTATCTTTTTCCGTCCTCCCCTCCATTGGAACGGCCTTTGGTAATCGCACGTGGATTAAATAAAAGGGAAATGAAGTGCAAACAAAGAGGAAAATATCGGGCGAGAGAATAGTGGTGGCGATTTCACCGTCCGACGGGAAAGTGTTTGCATTTTATCGTCCCGTAGAGCGAGTTCCCGTTGAAAACATCAGTTGGCAACGGTCGAATGACGCTTTCATCCTCTCTGAGCCCTCGGCGGTTGCCACTAAGTTTTTTCAATTGCCCCGGGGCCTTTTGTAAGTGTAAATCAGCTTGAGCTAAAAGAGTCGCGGGGAGCACTTTGCGATTATGCGCCGGGGATAGACCGGACGGACCGCGATGGGAAACGAGAGGAACAATGGCCCGGGGAAAAAAGGCCGGTGAGGCAGAAAAAGGGCAGTCACACGCGACGAGTTAATCGGGCT
The DNA here is from genome assembly GCA_963989215.1 of Hedychridium roseum. Lineage (NCBI taxonomy): Eukaryota > Metazoa > Arthropoda > Insecta > Hymenoptera > Chrysididae > Hedychridium > Hedychridium roseum. Next base: position 9,594,126 of record OZ022310.1, on the reverse strand, counting down.
TTTCGTAGGCCGCTCGTACAACGAAAGTCAACGTTTCCACGGAAACAGCGGGGCCTCGGAGAGCCAAAAAGCTCCCCGCGAGAATACGTGGGAGAGTGACGGAGATAAAGGTCGCGACCTCCGCCCTTACCTTCCGGGCCTGTCTGTTTCTACCTCATCTCCTCGAGGCCCTTCCCCTCCTTCCCCTTCCCCTCTCTTCCATCGGCACTTCCTTCTTTCCCAAAGTTCCTATCTCACTTTTCCGTTTCCTTCCTGTCGCCGTCACTCCTCTTTTTCCCATCCCAGCCGACTCCCACTCCTCACCTTTCTTCCCTCTCTCTCTCTCTCCTCTCTCCTCTCTCCGTTGGTTCTTTGCCGCATCGCCAAATGGCTGAGCCTTCTCGGGCCGAGGCTAAAGCTTCCTGACAGGCTCCTCTCGAACGACGCGCGATTGGCTCGATCCCTTTGTCACGATAATGACTTTCCTCCGCCTTGGAGGATCCACACGGCACCTTCCCCGCTCACCTCCTCTTTCACGCACGACCGATGGGAAAGTAGTTTCCCTTGGCCCTCCGCCTTGACCAAAAGGAACTTCCCTGGATATCGTTTCGCGAGTCCTCGGAGAAACGCCGGCCCAGGGATATAGTATATTCCCTCTTAGCAGTGCGGAATAGTCGATCTACGCTGCCGATTGAATTTCCAGTTTACCGGCGCTACGCTTAAGCCTTTATTACTCGCTTACCCCTATCCCAGCCTGTCGCTAATCGATAATCCCCCGATTCCTCGGTCCGTTTTTCAATGATACTTCCAAGCTCTGCTATAACACGAATTATTGGACGTTCGAAATAATGGGACGGTTATATTGCATATTGGAGGTGGCAGAAATTCAAGCACGGATTTACATCTCCGTGTATTTACATTAAATCCGGCGCCCTCGGTATTCCCCAGCGTTAATCGCGAAACCCCCGACAACCGGCGAAATTGATTCCCAAGCCCCGAATTTAGATTAATCGATATATCAGGAATTTCAAATGAGCTTTTTACCCGACTACCTTGTAGATTATTGTTCGAATCCCCCATTCATGCATTATTCCCCATTAAATACAACGTCTAACGATTATCTTACAAAACTCTGCGACGTGTTTCCCGTGTTATTGGAGCAACGAGTCATGGCCATTTCACGTCAGACGCGAGACTACGAACTAACAGTGTTTTCCACTTAACCGAGCCAAACCTGACTAGGCAGGGCCTTTTCGAAAAATTGGCTAACCGCGTGCCGTCAAGCCCGCTCGGTCCAATCGTGTGGAAACCGACGTAAAACGTTAGAGGAACGATCAAAGAGGATACAGAAGGCAGGGAGTAGAAATCCAGGCTGTTGACGCCCGGTCAAAAGTTATTCGAACATGAATCTACGCCTCTGCTATCACGAGTCTCATAATCATCGGTTTCTAATCTAACAAAAGTCCATCTTTTCACACGACTCAACTTTGACAACGGTTCAGATATATTTTCTCGCAGTCCCGAAACGTAACATTTTCAATTAACGGATTAACTGAAACTCATTAAAGAGAGTTACGTGCAATCGCGAACGGGCCGACACACGTGTCTGCCGTTCCTCGCTATCTCGATGAACGTAGAGAAACGGGCCAACGGCTCGAACAATAAACGACGACAGCAGGTCGGCCCTCGCGCCAACCCCAGATGTTACTGTGTTGTTCGCAGCGAAAGTTGAACGAGGTCAGGGTAGACCTTAATCTGGTCCCAACGAAACCGACGAGAATCTCCGACAGCTAGATAATTATGCGCGAGTTGCGTGACGCGTTGCATAATACCGGCAACGGAACCGAGTCACGTTGAACCTTATCGCCTTCAAAGAACCGTATCACTCTCGTAGCGATGTGAGAAAGGTACTTGAAAAGTACTTGAAAACCACTTGAAAGGCTCAGAGGCTCAATCGCAGCATCAAGATATACACACAGCTTCAATCGTCCAGTGCTGCGCGTCTGTCTATAGATCATATTTTATCAATATTCTAGCAGGAATGATCCAGCGCATAATGTCAGGGAGAAATGTGCCGAGTCATCGGTCGAGCGGATAATTGATGGAATTGTGGTTGAAACGTTTAATCAAGTTGAAGCGTAATCGATAATTCAAATTCACAATGATCAGTGGGATATCCAAAGAATAATTTCTTGGGGTCTTCAGTTTAGCATCAGGATTTTCTCTGGACAGCCCTGCGATAGTTGAACTGCCAGGAGCGGAGTTTAATCAGAAAATCATCTCCAACAATCATCATCTGCTAAGTGGATCAGTAATGACCCTACTGAAGACAAATTTTTTAGCTTCCCGCGGAGACCTATAAACCTGCCCAATTGAATTACGAAAGCGAGAATTCTCTAGCTAGTTTGACATCTGGCGGCATCTGCGTGAACTGAAAAGATGTGGCAAATAAAGCTAGGGAAATACGTATCTACGATTATGTCACTATCCCTCCTACACGTGCTCGCGTGCTAGTGGAAAAATAGCTTTGAATACGGCCGGCGGAAGAATATTCGCCGCTCCGCCTTCCATTAATATTTCATGAACCTCTCTTAGAACGTTGAATCTGCCGAATCATGATCGTTGTGAGCTCTTGTTCCGCACTAAGCCAACGTATACGCGTGGCAAAAAAGAAAATTTCTTTTTGCCTATCATACAGTTTCATTCTCTTCGGACAGGAATTAATGTTGGAATATTATCAATGATGATCATGTGCCTGGAAATGTTTAAGTTGCTCGATTATTTGAGTAGTCAAAAGATAATCGCCCCCGGGTGGGCTCGAACCACCAACCTTTCGGTTAACAGCCGAACGCGCTAGCCAATTGCGCCACGGAGGCCGATGGTTCTACGGTTCCTAAATTGTCCATGTAATATGTTCCAACACATCGGCATGTTTAATTTCATTTATCAGTTTCGAATTTTCCGCGTTAAGGGGTAAAAGAGAGGTACATTATTAATCCTCTTGCTTGATCCGGAGTCATTCATTTTTCGCAGGGTTCTCTCCTTTATTCTTAATCATCGAGCCAATCCAGCCCTTCCTTCGTCGTCGTTATTCCAGAGGCCGGGCTTTTTCCCTCCTTCCGTTCTGCTCTCGAGTTCGTCCATCGCCGGCGGTCGCTCATTTGCCCCGTCGGTTCACCCCTTCACTCCTGTCCCTCAGAGGCTAAAGTTTACGATGAAAGTTTTGTTATCTTAGCCGCTGCGTTCAACCACGTCTATACTTGGCCGTTCTAGCTTGAAAACTCCGTGCATCCCTCTGTGCTTTCCAACACTAAGCTCTAATACACACACACACACACACACACACATGTACGTACATATATCATGCACACACAGGTTGGCGTAGCTCGGGTAAAGAAGTGAATTAAGTCGAGGGCAAAAAGCAGTTTCCAAGTCCGACAGGATGACCGGCGGGCAATCGCCACGGGGAGATTAATAACCCTTCGTTATCTTCTGCGTGCTCAGCGTATGGTCATTTAATTCAAGGGACAATTAATCCGAGCGGAAGAACCCTCGGTAATGAATTGCTAGCATCGAGCGATCGTTTAAATTGTGTAGCGGTGCAGTGTGTGCACCGACCGCCGAGTGTTTGCCGTATATAAGCCACTTTGAGTGGCACGACAAGTGGCGCATACCAGCGGGCAAAATTCAATAGAAACCGTGCCGCTCGTTACGTTTCTCGCCCGCTTATTCTCCATCGCGTGTTCTCTTTTCCACCCTCTCTGCCGTGCCTCCGCGATTCATAATGAGGGATAACGTGTATTGCAATACGGACAATATGCCAGCCAGCACGTACGAGAGCTTTTATCGGTCCAGGACGCGTCGCATCAAAATAACACGTTGTCGACAAATTGAAAATAGTAATTAACCGTTCGATCCCCGAGTTAATAACACCCCCCTCGTCCTGTGCGTGTAACGCGAATCTCGGCAATGCGATGAATATCGCTTTGTCGGGCTTTTCTTCGAGGAAATGCCGAGATTGGTATTATTTTGAGAAACTCGAGTACCATCAGGCACGTCTGCGTCCGCTGAAAGTCGCAGTTTCTCGCGACTCAGAACGGAACCCGCGTAAACAGCAAAACCATGAGAATCTCTCCATCCGTTCTTAATGCAGTTCTTCGTGAAGGACCCTTCAATATGACGGCGCGTCTGAAGGTTTTACGGCTACGTAGTCTGCAGTGAATTTCAACGGAACTTACTGACAACACTGCGAGAAACACCGCACACACGTAGAGGGAGGAAAAAGAGAGAAGATAGTCGTCGGGGAGGCTTTGTCACCGAAGCCAGTCCCAAAGCGTGAAAAAGCGAACAAAGCCCTGCACGAAAACCCCTTCTACTCTTCAAGACCCTTTCCTCGAGATGCAGCTATATGAATTAACCGGCCGACTCTTCTGCTCATTTATTCGCGCGAATTTACGGGACCCCAATTCAAGAGGTTTTTGCGACCCTGCGCGACATCGACGAAATTAAAAGGCCCCGCGCGGCCCTCTCCTTTAGTCGCGATACAACGTAATTATCCCACGGGAGAATTTATCGCACGAGCCTCGTAAAACTGGCGTGTCTGGTTGATCGCGTGTCCACGGCGACGATGCAAGCCCGCACCGGAAAATATCGCTGGACCGACTTGTCGCAGAAACTTATATTTTAATACCCATAACGCCTGGGGAGGGAAAAGCGCGGCCGCTTAAAGCTCGAGCGCGCACGCGGTTCTTAATCAAAGGATCCATCAAGATATTACTTCTGCGCAATTTCTTTGGCCTTCCGCGCCTTCCCTTTACCGAGCCAAGTTCGTCCCCGTGCAACGACAGCCTCGTTCTTCTTGCGTCTCGAATAAGATTGTCTTCTTCGTAAGTTGGCCCGGATAAAGGGAAAGCCCGTATTCGCGATATTTGACGTAACGGAGCCGCGTACCAACCATTCTCCACGGTCCATGAAATCAGTCAGATTTCATCAAGCCAGTCAGGCTTGATAAAGAAGTTACGCCAAGCACGTGTCCGTACTTCCTGTCCAGGGATGCGCAACGCCGGAATTCCACGGCAGAAGTAAATATTCCAAACGCGAAATTCTGCGTTCCTCCCGGCTATGACGAATTTGACCCGAATACCGGCAACGGCTTTACTTAGCTTTATTTTTCCATCTTACGGAATGACGCTCGTTTCTCCCCGGATGACAAATTTCCGAGAACCGTTTGCCTTACGACGTCCATATCCCTCGATACTCGGGAGGAATGCCCCCTGGATTTTATCGGCGGCCCACTAAATTTTATCGGCCCTCTTTACCGTGGGAATTTAATCTATCGCGCTTGGACACACAGGGACCTCGTGTTTTCAGGGCGGCTAGGGGGAATGAAGGGGGAGAGGGCGACTTTTCGCTTCGTCACACGTTCATCGATCGTTAATCGCCTCTCGCCTGAAAAAAACGAGTTTCCCTCGGCGTAAGCTGTCGCCCGGCGAAAATTCCGACCAATCATCATCGTCCTATGCAAAGCATCGCCCTTCGGGTATGCAAAAACTTGCCCGAAATCCCCGTCGGCCGAAAATTCAGTGGCGCGTACGAAATCCCATTTACAATTCATTTTCGACTAATAAAAGTCCTAGAAACATTCTCCCCCGGTTAAAGCGGAACTTTGTTTATTAGGAACGGATTAGAATAACGGTTCGCGGGAATCGGTACTCCGGTTTTATCTGCAGGGCCATAACTCCCGGATATTATTCAAGTACCTGTAATTCGATGTGGCTTGCCAGCATAAATCCCGAGTGCGGCGACGTAGAATCGGGGCCAGCGTCACTGAAACCCGCGATTCGCGTGTTTCCCTCGGCGGGACAATATTTTCATTTTGCCAAAATTAAATGAGAGAGCAGCTGGCAGAAGGGGCGGGAGGGAGGGAGGGGGCGTGTCAGCGTAAATACCGCGAATGGAATATATCTTTCTTTAGCCCGCCGGGAGAAACGATCCGCGGAAGTGACGTTACGCTCGGTGAATTGCCAGATTGACGATATCCTTCGCTAGGAAATTCCTCACGGAAAGTGGCGCAACGCGACGGACGGTCAGTTGGAGAAAACTTATCTAAGGTCGATGCTCTACAGATGCCTGTCTTAATAGTTACACAACTGTTTGGTCGTTGGAATTTATAATGAGACTCTTCGACGATACGACGGCCGTAATCTCGTTATTTAGAGAAGGTTTTTTTGCCGATCATTCACGCGTGTCAACGATGCCGAAATGGCGCCGATTGGCCTTGAACAAATTTGCCGTACATTATCTTTACGAGTGCGGCTGTGCGGCGTGATAGGAGTAATCGATGTTCAACGGAGAGCAATGATACGTCGTGTCATTGGCAAGTGAACTGCGTCGGGTGGATTGCGTTGCCGATAAAAGCAGTCGGCAGAACGCTGCCGTTTCGCATTAATTATTTCCCCAAACGTACGAGCCCCCGCGCGCACTTTATTTACCGCGGGAATTACTAATGCATAAAGCGCTTGAATAACGGCGGGATTTCAATAGTAGGGTACCCTTTTTAAGCTTTTCTCCAGTGCATTTGTCCTCGCGCCAGAGATTCGCACGTCCGCCGGCCCGGAATCTATTCGCAATTTCCGCGTCCCGTCGTTTTCCCATTTGCACGGGCCGCGCGGACGGTAAATATTCCGTCGAACGAGGCTCGGGGGTTTGAGAAAATGGACGGAAAGGTACGGAGAGGGACCTCTCTTCAGCCCTGTAACGGACGTATAGCTTTTTTCCGGGGAATTATGGGCCGAAAGTGGAACGTCCTACCAACCGAGAACGTATTTCCAAGGCGAGGTGGAGCGATACGTCTCTATGTGTGTACCTACAGAGCCACATGCACACACGTATATATGTGTAGGGTGAGAGCTCTATATGTATTGGGCCGACGTCAACGAGACGTCGACGCGGAACTTAAGGCACTTAAGGTAAATCGTGATCTACGAGCTCGCGCGAGACTTGGGCTCGTCTTCGAGCAGGGAGCGGCATACTAGCCGTCGACTTGCCTCGAGACACCTTTAGCCAGCCTCGTTCGAGGCTTCCCACTAATTAAGAAATACTTCCCTTAACGTCCAACCTAACCACTGGAGACGTGCACTTCACATTGCCTCCCCCGCCTACCGGCGACTTAACGCTTTCGTATCCATATCTGGGCCAGATACCTCCACGAAGACTCATCCGACTCGGTAGATCTAGGCCCGCAATAACGGCAAGTCGATGGCCCACTCCCCCTGTATTAGTTAATTAAAGCAGGGCGCTCGTCGACGGGGTAAATTTCGATTTCCCGCCAACGGAAGTACGTTCCTCGTCGACAGGCTTACTCCTCGCGCCGGTTTAACCGTCGTACTTTGTGCCGTGCGCCGGGCTAAAGAGGCCAATTAAATCGGCCCGCAAATAATAAACCAATCGAAGAGGCTCGCGGCCGAATTAACGAGCCGATCAATTTTTCGAGGGGCTAATGAACGACGATCGGTCGATTAACGGTCGAGCGTTCGGGAAATCGGGCAAGTTTACGAGAGCTCGGGGAATACCACCGGCCTGAGGGAGGCGTGGAAAGCGGCCAGGGGGGAGGGACGGTTAAATGAAATTTCCGCGGTGGAGAAATTACGCGGGGAGTCGGCGTAGCACGCGCTCATAGAGACTCGGGCCGCTGGAGGCGGAGTTAACTATCCGGAAACAGCCGGCCTGGAAATACCGATTCGCCTAGGAATATATCTGACGAGAATTTATTTCGCGTCGGCGGCATTAACGTGCGCTTCCCCCGCGCAACAGGTGATTACATGCATTCGGCATATTCCGTCCAATTAGCTCTCTTCCCCTGTAACGCGCCAGACCTGAGATCCCGCCGAGCCGGATTCACGAAAAACCCGGGGAAAGTCGAGCGATCATTTCGCATCCGCCAAATTCTCTTATCGTTCTTCCGACGATTTCCCGGGCGCTCTTAAATACTTGGCATTTGCCGGCATTTTTTTCTACCTGTAACGAGCGCGCTTTTCTCGCGAATGCACAAGCACGTACTTGCGCAGAATGGCCTTTGAATTCCAGGGCAGAGCCGTGCCTCACGACCGATATATGTCGTCGTCGAAGGACATATTGGGATTTTCAATTGAGCGGACGAACGCCATGGAATTCTTCGAGTTGGAAAGTCGAGGAATGAAGTAATCCTCGTGGAATGGGCTAACCTGCCCTGTAATTCGCCTAGCTACCTGCCGATCTACGCGGCCTACGATCTCCAATTTAGGTAGCGCGGAACATGGTGCTGTTTAGCCAAGTTTCACGGCGCGATTCACCGAGTTTCGATTGGGCCCGCTGAATGGAAGATCAAAGCGATTTAACGAGGATCAGTGAATGACCTTAAACCGCTGTAAAACCTGACCAAACGACGGCGGAAGATGGTGCGGGCACCGATCCTGCCCTTGGCTCTCTAATGAAATCACGATAATTATCTTAATTACGCTGGCAATTAAGCGGAACGGCGCGTAATATCGGAAGACGCGGGGAAATCCAGCCAGCAGCCTCGGGAATCCTCTTTCGATTTCGCTTTCTCACCGGCGGAGGGATGAAAACGTGGAAAAAGCGCGCTAATGGAAAAAAAGAAAAAACGAGACGCAGCTGCGGCAAAGGACCAAAATTTTGACGATTTTATTAATACGTAGATTCGTGCAGGTTAGATAGAGATCCGTCGAGCAAGTTTCCACAAATGTACAGAGCCTGTAACAGTCAGGAGTAGTTCCCGTCATGTTTCTCGGGCCGGGAGTTTCCCTCGTATACAATCATAAGGAAATGCCGAGCTGTATTCGAAAGTTTTGCCGTGGATAATGTACGATCCTACCCTCGTGACCGCATATACAGGGGCTTTCCGCTAACGCAAAAATATGATGGCAGGAGGGCCGAGAAACACGATGGTTCGTCGAAATTCCCCCGACGCTCGGCCATCGACCTAACTCGCTTACCATACGCCTCTAACGAATTTTCAAAAACTCATTTTCCCGATGGCGAACGCCTCCGCGATCAAAGAACGACCTCAATTGCCGAGCACGCGCGAAAACAATGAACCCGAGCGAATTCGCAATTACCGCTAATTCGCCAACTGCTCCGTTATCGGGCGAACTAAATTTTTCCTCGCGAGTGGGGGGGTCGGTCGATTTGGAAATTGTCGAAGGTCGACGAGATTATGAGCGTGCGATAATGAAGCGACGATGAGGAGTCCCGCACGGACGTCCCGTCTGCAGCTTCGAAGAAAAGCGGAAGTCGGAAGCTCCAGGAGTGAAGGCTTTTCCCGAGTTTCGGAGTTGGAAGCTTTACTTTCCGGCCGCGAGAAAGACGGCCTGTACGGCTCGAAGAGAGGGTGCATAAGTCTCCACTTATGTACCGCGGTATGCGGCGAAACGGGGCCGCAGCTCGCGTCGAGTAAACGCGAAGGATGCAATTATGCCGTTTCGCGGTAAAGCAAACGAGACCGACGGCCATGTGTGTAGTTTCCTGGCTCTCGGTAGGTGGGAATGCCGGCACATCCACTAAACTTCGTCATTTCCGCAAAATTTCGACGATTCTTTGAGCCTCGAACGACGTTAATTAAACATCGGCATCAACATTCGACGCAATTGTTTCGCCGTAATTTTCAAAGGTATTTATCGTTGGTGCGTTGTCAACGTTACGCGGGTATCGCTTATCCCACGTCGTTTTTCACCGTCAGCTGTCGTTGTTGCCGGGAAACAGAGCTCCCGACGACCAATAATATTCGAGCTAATCGATGCAACGGTTTAGGCAGAAACCCATCCTTTTGTATTCAATTAAACGGCCGTGAAACATCGATATTAACGGTTTAATGAAGCGGATCAACGGAGTAGCGTTTCGCGGTCCCGGCTGAATTGTGCGAAACGGGAGAATGCTCGTCGAAATCATTTCACCGGCTCTATGCCGCTCGAAATAAATTATCCCACGCTTTGCCAACGGTCCGTGGCACTAAGCCGAATTATTCGTTGGTCACATCATCTCATCGTGTTCCTTTCAAATTGTCCCACCCCCCCTTTCCACGCTTGGCCGTTAACTCGCTGCAAAGGCCATTTCCCAGGTATCGAGCCATCATCGTGACACGACGAATCTTCGTTTCGTTTTCACCCTCCCCCCCCTCTACCCGTAGTTCCTAGTTTTTCCAGGACGGGAGGAAAATGTGCCGGTAGATGTAACGCCGAAGTAGTGGTGGGGCGTTTATTAACGGAAGACGGATTGGCGCATAGCACTGTCGGCGCGTTATTACGCGAGCTTCGACGCGGAAGGGTGGGGGAGAAGCAATCGCATGCCGTGGTGATTACGTTCGTTGATTCGGCCCCAATTACACGGACCGAGGGAACGGCCGAAGAGCGGAGCACCTCGCTGCACCGATTAGCTACTTGCGTATGCACCATTGCACTCTCGTAAAACGAACCGCATAGCTCCGTGGCAGGGGTGGCGGTGGGTCTCTCGAAAACTTTGCCGCGTATCGTGTTCGCCGTTTTGAATTTCACAGAACGTTCGAGCGGCGAGAACTCGTGGCGGCGAGTATCGCGGGAACTGTTTCCCCGAAGCAGGAAATACGATAAGAACGGTTTTTCGCCTCCGCTCGGAATATCCAAGGGAAACGTACGTCGAGTAAATGTCCCGGTAATCGTGGCGGAAGGCAGTGAGAGAATCTTTGGTCCTTGCTCCCTGAGCCGAGAGGCCGAACGAACCGTGTAACGATATGCACGTCGAAGAATCGCGCATTTCGCGCTTCGAACGGGCCAACTCTGCTACGAGGAGATCTCGAGAGACTCCCGCGGAATAAGAATTTTTAGCTGGCAAGGCAAACGGAGCTTCTCCACGGCAGCCAGGGCCAAGGGGGATAGGCGAACGCTCAAAAACGAGACGACCAAAGTGGCTCGTCATTTTTATTTCGCCCCGGCAAAACCGTCCACGGTTTATGAGTTACCGGCAGTTACCGTATACCCGCGGAACGGAAGTGCAGCCCGCGGGAAATTCCCCCGTCTATTCGTTCATTTTCACCGGCTCTCCGAGATACGTCCTCGTAAAATTCTCACCAAGTTCGTCATTTTAAACGCTCACGTGCGTCGTGTAACTACGGTCAAATTGATTCCCTACCGGAGTCGATGTCCACGCACAATTTCCATGACTTTTACGATCCTGCTGCCTGGCCCGAGAGCAAAGTCAGTTAATCCCCTTTTACCGAGGCGAGAAAAAAATCAAAGAGTTATTCCAAGTTAGGATTGTGGATAATTTTTAAGCTCTGTTCTCGCGGTCTACGGATGAGAAATGTCGATAGCAGCCGTTGAGATTTCCCTGTATAAATGGACTTGGGGGGAGGTCGACGTTCGTTGGTTCGGGCGAAATTAGCCATTGGGAAGAATAATGAGACGAGTGGAGAAGGCTAATGCTTTTACAGAGAGCTTGTCGCGCGCGCCAGATAAATACGTTCTCCGGCAAGTTCCCCCACGTTTAATTTCACTGCGGATTACACGGCGCTGGCCAGATGGGTTTTCCTTGTCATCTCGCGGGTAATACGTACCTAATACGCCGACGTCGACGTCGGCCTCGCATTTTTATTCCCGTCGACGGAAGTTTATGCCCCGGCTCGGAATTTACGGGGGGGCCGCAGCAGCGTGTGACGGAATTGCAAGGCAGTCGCGGCATACCAATATGCACCGAACTCGGGGAAATGCGATGAGGGTATGTCTTTCGACATATACCGCGCCCCCGGAGATGGAGACCCACTCCCTGATGAAACGTGGATGAGATTCAGCCGCGGGAATTCGCCAAAAGAAATCGTTTCTTCCTTTAACGCTTCCCCTTACCCCCTTCCTCAGAAACCTTGGAGCGATCATTTGCGGTAACCATGGAAACCGGGCGGTGTCCCGTGAAATCTATAAACACCTGGATAAATGCGTGTAACGCGCAACGACGCCGCTCGCTGGCTCGGCTTTTAACGGCAATTTCACAAATGGAATATTCTCTTTTATGGGCAATTCAATAATTACACAGCTGGACGGTGCGCGCACGTAGCACGGTCTTTGACCAAGCGTTTATTCAGCGGAATATTTTAAAGGTCGACCAGAATTGTTTCGCAATGTTATCGTGCAGGTAATATCCTTGATGCTTTGGACGGAAAGCGTCGTGCGAAGTTCCAAGCGCGTGGACATAAAGATTGCATCGTCCACCGGACGAAATAGTTGTAGCAAGAGACGAAGGAGCGAAGGTCGTTCCGGAAAATGATGGAACTCAGATTCGCCGAGGACCCGCAGGGAGTCCAAGCGGAAAAATGTCTCGTGTCCGAACGGACAAGTTTCGATTCTCTCGTCGGGACGGAATCGCTGAGAAATTGTTCCCTATGCTTCTCGCTTCCGACACGAAATTCAACGGGGAATAAAACACCTTGGCATTCCCGAGCTTTCGCCTGGCGAAATTCCACGGCTAAATCACGTCCAATCGCTCTGAAATTCCACGAAATTTAACGAACTTGTTTGGATTTGTTTGAATTTCACCGTGCTGGTAGTCGAAGACGAGAGGAATCCCCCTCCCTCCCTCGCCACCGGCCATCCCCAAAGAAGATCCGGGTCATCGGAAATCACTGCCGAGTGTATCATTTATTCACCGCCCTCAAACATTAACGTCCATCCTCCTGGCAACGGACTTTTTCACCTGGCGTCCAATTACCCGGGATAAACGTCGTCAGTGTTTCGAGGGGAAAAAAAAGGCCGTCAGCCCGCTCGGTCGACTGATCGGCTGTCCAATCGGTCGTGGTATCCAACGTTCGAAACTTTATTTCCAACGTTGAATTTATGATTAGTCGTCGGGGAAGTTTAACTCACGGATCCCGGCTGTGCGGGGAGGCAAGGGGGAGGGGGGGGGGCGAGTGCTATTCGTTCGGATGTCCAATTAATTCGCGCTCATGGAACTCCGACGGGGGTAGGATGGTGGGGGGGGCAAGGGGAGAGACACATCGTGAAATTCAATTTCGCGAAACTATTGGAGGGAATTGACGATCGCGGATGATCCGTCGAACGTTTCCCTTCCAGACGGTCCTGCGATCTTACTTACCCTTTTATGCTCGAACGTTGCCACCGAGAATCCAGGATAATATCATCGAGCCCGTCCTAAAAAAGTCATCTTAGACTCAAGATTTTCGCGTAGGAATATCGAATAGCGGGGGAACAATTTCATTATGACTATGAGCGGGAGAAATGATTGACGCGTGTATTTTGCGCGTAAAAAGGGAAAACAAGATGGTTAGTGAGGCGAGGAATTGGAGGGCGTCGCAGGAATGATCTCGGCGGGGTAAGGTGACAAGGCCGTCCTTGCGCCAGTGCGCTGGGAAAATCGGAATATTGAAATTCCGCGCACTCGAAAGGATGAAGACCCGCAGCCAGCAGCGCCACGTAACCCAATTTAGAAGAGGGCACAAAAGAGTATTCGGCGATATTGAGCCGCGGGATGCGACCTACTTGTGCGACGATCGACCCCCGCTCTCAGCCTCTCTCTCTTTCTTGCTTGCTCTCACCTTCCTCCTTTCCTTCATCAGAACGCCGCGTTTCCTCGCCTTTAACTCGCAGGCTTCTCGATGCACCGCAGCCCCGACAAACCCAGTTAGATTGTCCCCTGGCGACCATCGTCAGTCGATTCGCGGCGTGTCTCAAAAATCCCGACTTACGTGGGAAAAATGAGGGTCTCCAGAGAAAAACACTCTTGTCCCGCCTCGAGACGAGGGAAAAATCGAGGGAAAAGTAACCATCGACTCGATTTTACCGCTCTTCATCCGGTAATTCGACGTTCGCTCGCGGACTTTCGGCAGAAAGAGTTTCGCGACTCCGAGGCGAGGCCTTAAAACCGTCGCTCTACGAATACTCGACGGATGAATCCCCTCCCCTCCGCTCCTCTTGCCGGGCAATTTTCATCAGGTTGTACCGCAGCCGCAAGCCCAGTGTGTTTTTCATCGACATTTCCATTTCCATCGAACGGTCTGTCCGCTACGGCGAAACTCAATTTACGGAAAATCGTAAATCCTGAAGGAGGGAAGGGTCGGGCCTGCGTGGGCGTATGCGGTGTATGAAGGGTACGCGGGGGAAGGGTGCTGAGGCTCGGTGAGATCGCTATGCCAACGACCGCGGTCTGTCCAACACGACGTGCTTTTCGGAAGTCCATTACGAAGTTTACGTCGTCCCCAGGACCAATAAGATTCCGTCATCGGAATCCTTTGTTCCGCCGTCTCCTCGGACGGCTGAACAAAAGAAACATCAACAGCCATGGCAGTAACGATAGCTGACGGTACCTTAGAAGCCGCCTTAAAAGCTAAGCGACGTCGCAAAAAGCATTGACAATCGACACACGTATCGCGACAATGCTGATGAGGATAAACAAGAGATGAGCCTGGATTTAATAACGACCGTGAAAATCACGAGCCATCCATTTTTATCTCTACGAAGAAACTAACGCGCCAGGATTCTCCTGGCCTTTGCCATTATTCTCCACGATTTCTCACGTTCACGTGAAAAGATTTTTTCTTCGAGAAACGTCGTAGGATCTTTTCAGCCATTACCTGCGGGCGTTTGTCGAGGTACACCGAGTCGCTAGACAATTTTTTCTTTTGCCTTTCTTAAGATCGCCAGCACCGTCACGGCTACGTCTTCTTTTTGCAACCCCCTTCCCCCTCTCTTCCCGGTATCTTTGTACAGGGGAAGTGCGGTTAAGACGAGCAAACTCCCTTCGCTATCGCGGATCATTCTTATGCCAGTCCGTCAGGGCTGAATGGACTTCTGCATCAGCGAGTATTTGCACTGGGATACGTGAAGATAGAGGCCGTTCGTCCTGGCACGAACTCCTCGGGGCCTCGACGAATCGCATCGAGGAAGTCGGCCGTTCCAGCGAACGCCATACACAGGAAAGAAACGTGCTTAGTAAGTCGAGTCCCTCGAGGCGGTTTCCTATCGAGGACCGTTTCGCTACTGTGCCCGCTCGAGGACTCTTTATTACGCTTAAAAAACGTCCCCGACATTCTGGAATAGCTGACACGCCGATGCCGAAGGAGGAGTCGTCAGTCGTTGACTCTGTGCCCCGTACGAATATGTAATCGAATTAATCGGGCACGTTAGTGGCCGTGAATTAATGAGCAACTCGAAGCGGCACGGTCGAGTCGGTTGCCGACGTTTTAGATTCAATTTTCGAGCAGTTGCAGTCGCCGTGTAATTGTTAATTCATGGCGACCGACGTCATACGGCTGACATTTCGAGGAAACGGAGGATGCGGGCCACGAATCGAAGGGCGAGGGACGTGCAGGGGGGTGGGGGGCGAATCGGTCGACAGACGTCGATGCACCGGCAGTCGTGCTAATCGGGTACAGTTGCGAATTTATGTTGAAATTATTAATACGTAATGGAGAGCGTGATGTAGTGTGATCACATGCAACGCATATACGCTCGAAAGCACTTAGCCGACTCCATTAAGCCGCAGTTTGCAACTCGCGGATATATATTACCTCATAAATAATGGCTCAGGGAAGCCGTTGTTGCTCGATGGTACGAGCACGCACGCGGGATCTTTGACAATGCGGAGTTACGCGCCCCGCGTTGACCATTCCATGCGTTTCCGATCCGCCGTTCTCCCCCCTCCAAGCCGATTGCCCCTTGCGGCCCATTTTCTCTCGTTTTCCCCCTATTTTTCCCTCTATTTTCACCGCCCTTGTTTGCCCGTACACTCAGTCTAGCCAGGAGAAATATTTCCCCAGGAATATCTGTATTCCGAGAAAGATACTTACTGCATATTTTCCCCCCCTCAGCCATAAATTTCCTCTCCCGTCTTCTCGGAGTTAGCATCGATGTCGTATAATTCTCAGGGCGTAGAGATCGACGCGAAATCAATTCACAGATGTCGGACAGTTCCTCGGGGAGAGAGAGGAGGGGGAGGAGGGCCTAAAAAGAGAGCGAACTCACCGTTGGACGATAATCCATTTAAAACGCGTGATCGCCGAGGCGAGGACGATCACCGCCGGAGACGATTGTCAGCCATTCGTCGGCGGGAGAAAACGACCGTGGGAGGAGAGTGGAAACGCTAGGAGCATGAGGGTGGAAAGGAGAGGAGGGAGGGGGGGGGGAGAAGCATCGAGGAAACCCAGTGTCTTTTCTGTCCGGAGGGAATCGGGCTAAGACGTCGATGGTTTCTGCTCCATGAGAACGAGAGAAAGAGATCGAAATATCGATAGAACACGCTCGTCCCGCCGTGAAGAGAAGTGGAGTAGAAAGATCGACGGCTCGGCGAAGGTAGGAGGAGAGCAGGGGGGAGGGGGGAGGGGGGAGAAAAGGCCGACGAAGGGTAGACAGGGAGGACAACATCGAGAAGAGATCTCGCCTTTGAGCCAACGACCACCGGGGGAGGAAGACTCGGTGAGAATGAGAGAAAGGAACGGATATCGACGATCCAGCACGGTCTTTCCTCTTATTCGCGGATAATTGAATATCAGAGGGCCGTAAGGCGGGGGAACAGCACCCGGCAATCCTCCCGTTCGGCAGCCTCGTCAACCTACACCCTTCCGCGGGATTCACGGGACCATCCAAGCCGTCAAAAGGGATCCTGAAGAAGGGAAGAAGGAGAAGGCGAAAGGAAGAGAGAGAGAAAGAGGGAGAATATCAATCCTAACCGAGCGGTTTGGCTCGTGGAAAATTAAATATCCACCGTCTCGTCTTATTCCCAGCCGCCCCTTTGGATCCCGGGGGATTTCGAGGGGCCAGTGCACCGGAAGAAAGTGAGTTTCTCCTTCCGCTTATAAAATTGTATCGACATCGCCGGAGAGATGAAAATCGCTGCTGGAACCGATTTGGACGCGGCTCAAGCATGAGCGGAGAGAAAGAATGACGAGTGCCGAGGACGAGGGGCAAGAAAGGTACAATCGGAAAAAAGGAAAGATGGACAGGGATGAGACGTAATATTTTCCTTCTTCGGATATTCGAATATCGAAGAGCAGAAGAGAGCGGGGTATCATTTTTAGCTTCATCTATTCTTCCTTCGGCACACATATGTATATGCCCGGGAAATAGTGGAATCGACCTAGAAAAATGTCTACGAACGAATCATTGTATCTTCATTCTTGTCGCCCGTCAAATTTCACGACGAATGGAAGATTAAATATCCCTCGGTCGTAAAAGTTGCTGTTTTCCAGTTTTAAGCCGTGTCCCGAATCAGCTGGGAGGAACAGGAAAACATCGAGCCGAAATGCTTTTACCTGCGGTAGCTGCGCCTGGCAAGTGGATGTGTCGATTCAAAGGAAACGTCACTCGAGTACGGCCAACACGGAGTCGTTATTTCGCACGACTACTTTTTTATTCAACGCCCGTGGATTTATGGGGCCGGGGCCGGCTTTCAAATGAACGGGCCGCCGTAAACTACGGCGAAATGAATTTTAATGCACCGGCGAAAATTACAACGGCTGCCGGTTAACCGACGGAATTCGGCGAAACGCCGCAAGTCGGCATAAATTTTAATAAGTTACATCGAATCGTCTCGTAGCGCTAGACGCTTAATAGAATTTGTAAAAAGCGAACCGACCGTGTTTATTCAGCGCGCGCTCGAAGCCCTGCATTTTCGCCAGGGAATTTTCACATCTCCGTCTCCGCGACATTGTTGCTTCGCCTGGACGATCGTAATAACGATAAAAGGTAGTGGCTTGGAAAGCAGATACCTGTCCTGCCGGCGCTATTACTTTGCACCGCTGTGTTTTCGTCTCTAAGCTATTTACCTTCTCTTGAAAAAGAACAGGTTCGTCGGGCCTCGATCCCCAGGGAAAAACTCTTGAGACGTGTCCCACCCCTCGGAGCCTGAAATGTTAATACATTCCTCGATTCGCGGACCGTTGAAGGCGGGGGTGTAATTAATCGCAAACGTCAAGAAAGTGTTTGAAGTCCTGGTCGTTCGTTAAGACGATAATCGCAATGGCTCCGAAGCAAACCTGTCGAGTATCGACGGGCGTCGCTCGATTGCTCCTTTTTTGCGGCCCTAGACACTGATAGATGAAGTGTTCTTAAAGCGGGGGCAATAAATCATCGTATAGCAACCGATGAATCGTCTGGAGGGATAATAAGACGCCCCGGGAGAAATTCCACGTGGACACGCACGCTTATTTCCATGGTAATAAGGCCTTCTCGGCTTGATCGAAAAGCTCGGCTCATTGGAAGAAGAAAATTAGTCCGATAAATTGCCGAAAATTCCGTGGCGCGTGAGTCTCGGATTTGTGATTATTTTTTAATCGGCCAATGTGCCAATATTTTGGCGACGTTTCAACGCGACAGACGGACGGTCGATCGTGCTGGGATTTTCGGGATGATCGCTAACGAGTCGTAGGTACACGCAACTCAGGCCGGATTTATGTCCTCCCCCGGGAGATGGTAGGTATATTTTACTTGGCTCCCGGTGAGCCGTGGGGGTCGATAAAATTGCGGCTCGCGTATCTCCTGTCCCTCCCAGCACTCGGACGTATTTCACGGTGAAGGCAGGCGCACACCGGTAATATTAATGACAAAGGCCCGAGAGCTAGTTTTTGCGATACGCGTGCTCGAGAATCCTCGAAAACCATTACGATTGGTCGTAGGGGCGGGGGCATTTCCACTCGTGTCAGCGTCTATACTTAGCCTAATTTATCGCGTCGAAACCGAGCTCGTTCGACCGTGTTTTACATTCGCGGCTCGTTGTTTTTCCCTCGGCGCGGGAAAAAAGTCTCGTCGGTATCGGGCAGATCGAAGAGGAGAGGAAAAAAAAAAGAGAAGTAACGCACGGTGATTAAGCTTCCGCGCTGGAAAATGGAAAAGCATGGAGGATTTACGAGGGAACGTCGGCTGAACCGCGAAATGATCCAGTTTCGCCGGAAGAAAGCGGAGCTCTCGCGGAATCGCTAAGGAAAACAGGCCGAAAGAAACGTTTTAAAGGCTCTCGTCACACGTACCGGACAGGACTCGAGTGGAACGTGGCAGATAATTACCCGCTCTTAAGCCGAGTACCGACAGCGACGAGCTCGGGCTTATCGATCGCCGCCGTCTCCGTCCTGCAGAAATAACTTTAAGCGGGAATTAACGGGATGAAACTTTCCTAACCGAATTTAGATCCTTTTTTCGCGAAGATCCAGCTGTTACGCCATTACAAAAAGAGGCCAGAGACTTACTCGACGTTCCGCGCCGCCAATTTCCTCGGCTTTAAAAATACGAACCTTTTTCGAAGCCCAGCACAAGTGCGCAATTTTAGCGATCCCACGTAACCTGAATGTTTCTTTGGGATTTTCCCTTTCGTTATCCTTGAAGCTTTTTCGGGATTTACCGGCAGACGTGGCACGGTGAATTTGCCGCGTAATCAGCTAGCAAAGTGATTCCAGTCGCATTCCTCAGGATCTCAGCGAGCAACGAGGCCGCAGTGGCTGACCATAGACCGACAGCGACTACTGTTGCACGTATTTTGCTCATTTCAAAACCGCCGCTCTGGATATTCCCTTGCACCGAGGCCGGTTCTCTTCCAAACCGAACGTCCGATAATAATAAGTGGCTGCCACTCAAATCCTCCCTGCATTCCTCTTTCGCTCTTTTCCCCCCTTCGTCCCTCGATTGCGGACCGGTCTATCGTCGACCGGCCATTCATGTCCGAGTTTTCCGCCAACCAAAGCTTACGCGTAATACCTACCTTCCTCAACGGCGTACCTTCGAGCCCTCCTGACCCTCCCCCTTCTCCCCCATCTTCGATTATAAAGGAATTATAAAGAAACCCCCGACTCATCGGCGGCCCGCGCATCGATCATTCCACCACTTAAAACTATTTTCGCGAAATTAGCCCCCGATCGATCACGGCTTATTCATTTTTACCACATTCTTCCGGGGAACTGCCGACTTAATCCGTAAAGTAAAGCGAAAATGATTTGCTCGTGAAATTCGCGGACGTACGCGAAACGTCGGAATGCATTACTACGTCGGAACATGGCGCGCTCTACTTTCTCCCATCGCCTCGCACTGTAAACAATATAACTTACGAAGGGACCGTAAGAATCTATAAAGCCGATGCCATTACAGAACTGAGTCAAGGATATTCCTGACGAATTGACAAAAGTTTCCCGATGCTCCGCTCCACGTGCACCTCGCATCCTATATTCCGCAGCAGCGGGAATTCGCGAATCGACCTGAGGAGATATTAAAAAATATGTAAAACTGCTAATAGAAAAATGTTGAGCTGGCCAGTGAGAGCTGTCGATCTTGCTTATTGCTAAGCAAATTTGCGGTTTCTCGGGACCAGCGTGTCCCGCATAGGGAAAGGAAGAGGGTAGGAATTGACATTTCGATATCGTCTTGTAAAACATATTCAATTCCACGTGCGTTTGATCCCGGTCCTCGAGGGTCGAGGCAATCTCTCCATCCTCGATATGTACCTGACGGTGTATACATACATGCGGAATATCGATACACCGGGAGGAATGCAATTTAAAAGGCTGCCTCCTGTTTTCTCGCTGAGGTATCTACGTATCCCGGCGCAGTCGAGCAGGCTTTTCAGAAGGAGAAATCTCTGCCGAGCAGAGGTGAAGAAGGGCCACATCCGGAATTCAACGAGGGAAGGAAGCGTGACGCGAAGGGTGAGCAAAGACTGGCTAACGGGGAGGGTGGAATGGGAGGGGGAAGGGCAGGACGCGTGGAACTCTTGCCGCGAATAAACGAGACGATCGCGCCTTGTTTCCAGCAGTTTTTTGCAATTTAAAACGACCCACCGGCGTTCCTGCTTTGTTCCCCCACGGCCAGTTTTTGCCATGTTTTCCCCGACGTTCCGGTCGACCCTCTTGGTCCGCTCGTTCCCTTCCTATTTTTCTATTTTCTTCCTGCTCGAGCCCCCTACCGCCCTTCCTCCCTCCCTCACCCTTCCATGGGTAAACAGGGTCGCACACTGACCGGAAAGAGTGTACCTGCACGGAGCGACAAATTGTCGGGGCATCTACCTTCCGGAGCGATGAACGGTCCGCTGCGAGCGAATGGCAGCTGCAATTGCAGACTGCGTCGGTGCGTTGCGGCGAACCGCCGGCCTGGACAAAAGGAACTGCCGAGCGGGTAAAAGCGTGCGCGCATCACTTTCGAATTGTTTCGCGGCTCGACGAGTCCCCGTTGCAATCACCGATCTCGGTTTCGAGCGACTCGAAAACTCGGCCAGCGGGACAGAAAAAGTCGGCATGACGTTGAGGCTAATCTCGTCGATATTTAACGAATCGAGCGGTGGACTTGATGAATTTGGGATTCATGCAGCTGACGGGAAGGACCTGACAAGAAGAATCCATGTTTGCCAACGGAACGAGAGATATGAATGTACGCACGTGCCGGGTCCTCGTAAGTTTTCTCGATAACCCGTAATTACAGGCTCGTAAATCCCGCCGGGCGGACGTGTAGGTTATTCGGCGGGAAACGAGACTTGTCGTGCCAATAAAATACGGCCAGTCGTACCTACGCGCCGACCCTCCCAAAGAGTTCTCGCTTTTCCCGGGCCCCCCCTTCCCCCCGTATGCTCCGGTTAGGACGCATGGCCCGTGAAACGCGGCGTGAAAGCGCGAAATTTACGACGGCCTCCTTACGAGCCCGTCCCAATAAACTATTCAATGCAAACGACGAGGATCATCCGCCGAGGGGTTGAGATTTCCAAGGAAACACAGGGAACGTACTTCTCCGGGAGAATTCTTCGTTTTTCCGAAGGTTTGGCCCGGTACCGCGGAACGGCCGGACGTTGAATCGCAGAATTTACGACGTACTCTTTACGAGCCCAGCGCGGCCTAACTATTAAATGCCAACGATTAACAACGTCCAACGATCGAATCGATCGTCGTGCAACTGAGATTCCGAAAAACACAGGGGGCTCGTTCGGAGGCTCTTCCCCCTCCGCTCCCTTTTTTTGCCTCTCCGACGATCGATAAAACAGCCGTATCGTGAATTTCCGTGAAATCGGGCGCATTGGCCGTATTCTCAAGTGTCTGGCGTTTCTTCTGTTCCAGCAGGAGCGCTGAGGGATCTGGAGGGCGCGAGGCCCAGAAGAAATGAGGTGGACGTGACACAATGACATGATGAAGAGCCTGGTGGGGATCATGTGGATAGTGTTGGTGCTCATATCAGGTACGTTCAATGAATATCGATATATCCTACGTGTCCGATCGATCGCTCAGGGAGCGAGCGTCTCCTATAAAAAAATTGGCACCTTCTTATCTCGACGTATAAACCGTTCCCTCGAAGCCTTCGCTGTCCATTCGATAAGGCAATTCTCCGATAAATCGAATAAACGTCTTCCGCTTGTCGAATCAAAGCATTCGCCGTGTAATTGCACCGGATACACACCTGAACCAGTTGACGATTTTTTTTTATCTCGATGTTAATGTCTTACTTATGCCGAGGGAAAGCAAGGCAATTCCGCGTACTCGACTAGCTGGCCTTTTTCTCCTGCATAATCCCGGATAATCAGCCCCCCTCCTCACCGAGCGCGGTTAAGCCCCCCGCACCTGCGACCGCACGGACCGTGAAGAATTTTTAATATACCGTTCGGCCGATTATTAGTCTTTGATTGAACGTCGGCAGATCTCCCGCTCATTAAATTGACGATTGCGGATTAAGGAAGGACGCGTCGTCCGCGGTGGGTACGGAAAATTTCCAGCGCTACGTAATACCCGGACGAGGGACAGATGGGTAGATGGGTAGATGGCTCGAGAGAGAGAGGAACGAGTAATCGCACCTATACGTTTCTCGAATTACCGGTGCCGAATTCTCGGCGTTTCTGGCCTCGAACAATGGCCGTATGGTTCGAGCGGACGATTTCAATAGTCGTCGTCGTCGTCGTCGTCGTAGCGTTGGTTAGCACGAGCTCGTATTGGAACACCTGCGTCGGCGGTGCATGTGCACATCCACCTAGGGGTATTTACTTGGGTCTGCGGCGGCAATGCAAATGAGTCGGACCAGCCGTAGACTCTGCCGGATTGTCCGTTCTTCCCGCTTCTCCGAGCTCGTAAATCGTTTTTCGCGTGTTCTACCCACCGGCCCGACAACCCACATCCCCCCCTCGCCCCTCCCCCTCCTCTACTCGACCTCACGTTGAACGCAGTCCCCTGTCCAACACGGCCGACGCGTGTATACGCCGGGAAAACAGTGGGACGTATTACCAAAGTATCCATGTATCTATCTACGACGGTACTTGATTTGTCCGGCCCCGGCATTTCAACTTCCGCCAATTCCCGCTAACGTACACTTACGAAACGATGGAATTTCTTCGACAATTCATAATCTCCGTTATGAATTTTACATTAATACGACGTGTTTCTTTTTCGTATTCCGTAAGACCGTGTTTCCGTGGGTCCGGTTTTTGACTCGCCTGAATTTTTCACGGCACAAGTTAATATTTCATTGGGGCCGGCAGTGTGCTGGCCTACGTCCGATCCGACAATGTTCATTCATTTTAATTCCTTTTTCCCCGCGGGATGGCTCCGGAGCAGCTCCAAAATGTATGAATGGTTTAAGGCAACCGTTGACGGCACCCATTCCCCTGCCCCCTCCCCCTTTATCCCCTTACCCATGTGCACTTAAGGGTGTATTTCTGCGGACGGCATTACGGCGGAAGGCACTTCCGGTACATTTTCTTCTTTCAGTTTCTCGTCAGCCGCTGGCAAAACACGCGGCCGTTCGAGAGTTGGGAACGGTTTAGTTTTATCCCCGGCGCGGCAAAGGCGGTAGAACGGGAAACGGTTTGTCTAAAATATTACGTACACGGGAGCGACGACGGGCTAACAAAATATTTCCCGAAATCGATTCGTCAAAGGTAATGTTTGCCCTGCGCGGCTATTGCTGAAAAACGATTTATCCAAGCGGCCAAATAGTTTCCAATGAAAATATGAACTCAGCGGCATTGGAATCAATATTTACTCGTTTGGAGGGAATGCTCTCCTCTGGGTAATAAATCCCCTTTGGCCGTGTACACGCGTTACAGTCCGGCGATGCACAACAGCTCGATAAAACGAAAAGAATTGCACTTTTGCCGGGACAAGCTGGATCTCGCGCTAAGCAACGAGGTGCGCATATTGCATAAAGTTGAGACGATGGTGCACGGAAGTTGGCGAGGACGTTCGCACCGTTCCGCGACGTTGCATTAATATAGCTCGTTGGAAAATAAGCCGGAAGTCCCCCTCAATCTCTTCCCGTAGATAAAACCCATCGATATTCATAGATCTCCGCGAGGTCCCATCGGTTCCCGTAAAATGGCCCGGTGTATACGTACTTCCCCGGCTGGCGTGCATTCTACGGGACGATTCTAAATGTCCCTTAAATCGCCGCGGAGCCTCGATATTTCTCGATACACGGCTCATCGAGCAATCTCGTCTCTCGCGAAATGCAATATCGCCCACGTAATGCCGAGTTCGTTCGCTCGCCGGGGACTGCATGTCGTAATAACGAGGACGAAACGGATTTCAATCTCTACAGCACGCTCCACGGTTCGATCGCATCTCAAGCTGATGTGTCTGTTTTTTCAGCTAAAAGATAGAACACCAGCTTCTACGCGTCATTCGTATTATTAAGGCAAGAAAGAATCGAGGAGTGTCATCTCGGTATTTAATCTGCACTCTCGGGTAAATCTCGTCGGTGGTCTTGCAAGGATAAAAGAATCAAATGATACGATAAAAAGATTGTAATTCTGTCTGCCGGTGTATCGACTGACGGGCGAAAAATAGATATTTTTCCGGTGAAACACCGCGAGTACGTACGATGATCGGCACGTAGGTGCGTCTGGCGCACGTAAATAAACGTGAAGCGCAGCTTGAGGGAAGATTTTCAATAATGCATTGCCGGCATGAAGCGGAGAAACCTTGGACCCGTCTCTTCTGGCCCGAAACCTATCGATAACACCGCACCGTACGGCTCTTTGTTTTTGCATGCGCGTTCCCATTTTCCCTTTGCATCGGCCGCCCCCTCCCTCCTCCCCGCACGATACTCCGGTCTGTCCATAGCGGTCCATTAACGGGTCTGCAAACAATTTCCATCGTCCGTATACATCGACGCGATGTCGACCAGGGAAGCATAGGAGGGGGGGGGCAGGGGAGAGGGGCAAGAGAGATTTCTCGGTTGTGTGCGGACGCTAATTCTGCCAACCCTTCGTTGGCCGTTATTGCATCGGAGCCGCGCAAAAAAGCTGCAAGAGACAGCTGCTCCATATTAAGAACGCTCTTCAAAGAGTTTACTCTATGAGCGTCCGTCAAATAGCACGGCGGGCAATCGTTTCTTTTTTTGTCGGCTCGTCGGCGATTCGGGAGGAACGTGTGCGGTCGGGCCAACGTTGCGGCCGAAACTTTGTTATCTATGTCTTATTTCCGGGAGGTAAATGGAGCATCCGGCGGGGGGAATTGAGCGTTAAAAGTGCAGCCAGCTCGAGGAATTTCATAGGACGAAGAATTCTCAGGAGACGGCGCGCTGGTTTGGCGAATTTGCCGAAACAGGCCCCCGGTGGTTCGTTACTTCCGCTTTGTGAAAGCCGACGCGTCCCCCGACATGTGCAGGTAATTTCCGGGCGATCGCACGGCAAAGATTTCGATCGAACCTATCCGTCTCGCCCTCGACTTCCGACACGCTATCCGCCGGGGCGTCACGATATCACGAGCGATCGACACGACGTCGACTTCGGGATATGCAAATATATATATATAACATTGCGCGGAGCTTTCCCCCGGACCCGTATTTCTTCGTCAGCGGCCCGAAATTATATCTCGCTTTTCTGCCGGTCCTTCCCAACTTTTTCCCCACTGCCGTTTGTTTGCCCGCGTTCCTCGCGACAATTCCCCAACACACGAGCGGCCGATATATTTCTCAAACGTTCCTGGCTCAGGTTCAAAATTAAAATCCTTGCCAAGGCTGTATCGAGGCGTATTATCCGGCTGGACGAGGACTGCCCGAGGGCCGAGCGATAAAACATAGCCCGGAAAAAACACGCGCGAAGCGGCAAATAATATCGGGCCATCGTCGAAAGGCGGATTACCGTGGGATTTCCTCGGGATCACCCCCACCTCCCTCTACGTTGAAAACGTCGACCACACAAATCGCGTCGAAATGCCCCCCCCCCCCCCCCCCCTTGCGCGCCCCCTCGCCTCAACCTTTGGCCCGCGAGAAAATGCGTTTTCGCGGTTTTCCCAGGGCGCGACACCGTCGGAATGGTTAATGCGCGAGGAGCGAAGTTTTTCGCCGGCACGGCAGAAGGGATTTAAAGTACGAAGGCGGAAGGGCGGTAGAGGGGAAGGGGGGGAAGCGAGGTCAGCGATATCTCAGGGCCGACGACAGGAAACGCTGCTACGACGAATCCAAAAGTCCCCACCCTCCTGTCTCCATTCTCTTCTTCTCCCCCTGCGCATTTTAACCGTGTCAACGAATTTCGTTTACTCGCGCTCGCCAACTTCCGGTCCGGGGACATCTGACTTCCGGGAAAAATTAACTGGGGCCCGGAGTTATAATGAGGCAGCGTGGCAAACTTCAACTTCCCTACGACGTAGGTGCACGATCGATGGATCAACGTTGTCCCAAGTTTGGCCCGACAAGTTTCACCTTTGTTCCTCGCCTCGCTGAAGATGAACGAATGCCCACGAAGGGAGAGACAACCGGCAAGATAAACAGGGACGAAGATGGAAGGGCGTTCGGGGAAGTCCAAGTGGGAAGAAACGGCGAAAGGGTGGAAAGAAGGGGAGAAAGGATCGTCGGAGGGTTAGGAGAGCACTTTGTGGACACAGTCGGCATGTATAAAAGAGAGAATGAGCCTGAGAGCCTGGGCAAACTGTGAATAGAATTACGCTTTCCCTGTATTTCGTGCGTTTACTACTCGCGGCTATTCCTCTTTCACCTTCCACTGAGCACCTTTCTAGTACCCTTAGCCCTCTCCTTTCATCCGTAGTCCCACCGAATTGGTCCTCGTCCTGCGACCGGTCCGCCTTGTTTTCGTGTCATTTGTCTGAAATAAACCAACCCCCAGGACCGAGCGTATTACGAGAGTGCGCGGCTTCGCTGGTGCTTATACGAACGCCCGTTACAGACGTAAATAACGGAAGGACAGGAGCAACAGCCCGCAATGATGTCCCTCAGCAAAGACCGTGCATGAGCGGCACACTAACTCATTTTCCACTCGTCTCTGCGTGCTGGCCACAGAGGCCGTCATTAGACGGAAAACAGCTGGTCCGGCTGAAAAGTCGAAGGGCGTTGAAGTAATTCCGGGCCTCTTGCCAATTACAATGGCCGGACCTTTGATCATCCCGTGAGGCGCGTGCTTCCCTCATTTTCATAAAAATACACGCGCTATTTAATGGACAATGGCCGCAATTATCCGCCGGCACTAAGCCCGAAAGACCGCAGGCCCTTTCAACGTCAACGCCAGACCTTCCATCCTTTTTTTCGTTGTCCGTGACATTTTTGTAGCGACGGGCTCTTAAACGATCCCTGTTATTGGCTGATTTTTTTTCCCTCGTTTTTCCAGGCACGGACAGAGAGAGGCGGGAATTGACGGGATGGAATTTGATTGTTTCAGGATGCTCCGGAAACCCAGACGCCAAACGTCTCTACGACGACCTCCTCTCCAACTACAACAAGCTGGTGCGTCCTGTGGTCAACGTCACCGATGCCCTCACCGTTAAGATCAAGCTCAAGCTCTCACAGCTCATCGACGTGGTGCGTCCAGCCAGTGCATGACAGTTTACCCCCCCTAGAATCCCCCCCGTATACGATCCAAGGGATCATACACACGAGCAGTTGTCTCTCTTTCTCTGTTGGCAGAACCTCAAGAATCAGATCATGACTACGAATCTCTGGGTCGAGCAGGTAAGCCATCATCCTGTGGAAGAAGTCAGGCGTTTCCCTTTGAGCAAGGCTTTTGCCCACTGTTTCTAATGAACCGCGAGGGCTCGAAGTCTCGGTAAAAATATTGCCGAAGGTTTGGCGCGTGATGCACAGATATAGAAGGTCGACGAATAGGCAGGCAGGTCGGCTGGATATCTGAAACAAAGATCGGACAAACGCTTTAGCCTGAAACCCACGAAATAGCTCCGACGAACCGTGCAACCCACTTTCCAACGGCGGATTACGTAAGGCGGACTTTATGGACTCTCTACGTGCGCGTCTCTCTGCAATATCTATCCTCCCCCGAATCGGCCAAAAACCGACGAAACTTCGGCCGGGAATTATTTCGAGGATGATTTACACGATCGACAAATTTTCGGCAAATCCGATAACCGGCCGTTTCAATGGCGCTCGCTATTCGGGGAGAACTTTATCCGATACAAAGCCAACAGCCAAATTCATTCAACGTGAAACGCACTTTTTCCGCTCAAAAGAATATTTTTCAAACAATAACGAATGCATACGATTGGCCAGCTTTTTCCCTCCCGTGCCGTATTAAACTGTACGATCGTTTAATTGAGACGAATTCTCAGTTCTCGCGGTTTTTGGAAGCTGCCAGAGTAAACCTAGTGCTTGGTGTCCTTCGGCCGGGGTTAAACTTTCTACCGTTTATCAGAACGAACAAAGCTACGAGCTTGCGGCGGATAAAAGCCTCAAGTATCGGCGGACGCGCGTGCATTACCCGCCTGAACGTTGCATTCCCCGCGAGCTAGAAATGACGCGGATCTTGCGGTTCCCCGCCAGTCGTAGAACCGGACAAAACCGCAAGATATCGCCTTAAGCCGCGGTAGTCGCTTATTTAAATGAATTTCAAGCCCCATGAGATTCCGCTGTTAGCCGCGAAACACGCAAATACCCCGTCGGATTTGTCGGACGAGCCGGAATTTCAAGGACGATTAAAGGCGTACGATTCAAGATTTACCACTAACGGATGTACAGTACGTTATATTACTATCGTTATTACATGGTCCAGGTGGAGAGATTTTGCTCGTAGCACAGTGTTCTTTCGTTGGGGAATGTCCATTGGAAGGCTCGTCTTTCGGCCGGAGATGTATTTTTCTAGGATTTCCGTGGGAAATCCGTCCGGTTAATCCTCGCTTCCGTTGTTTCCCGGCAGTCATGGTACGATTACAAGTTGAAATGGGATCCGAAGGAGTACGGCGGGGTGGAGATGCTGCACGTGCCATCCGACCACATTTGGAGGCCAGATATAGTTTTATACAACAAGTAAGATAATGGCCGTTAGAGGCCGGAAGAATTTATTTTACGACGAAACTTGGCCCGCGGCGAACTTTTGTCGACGGACGGAAACGGCCCCGGGCCTTGCCGTTGAGAAGGACGTTAATTCAATTATTCTTCCCGATTGAACGCGCCAGCGCTGACGGTAATTTCGAGGTGACGCTCGCGACGAAGGCGACGTTAAACTACACCGGCAGAGTCGAATGGAAACCGCCGGCGATATACAAGTCTTCCTGCGAGATCGACGTCGAGTACTTCCCCTTCGACGAGCAGACCTGCGTCATGAAGTTCGGATCCTGGACTTACGACGGTTTCCAGGTATGTCTCATCATCCTTATAGCCTTATCGTCTAAGCGACTCGTAATCAGGCTCGCTATTGTCGTGGGAAAAGCAGCTTCGCGCTCATCTTTTCGCCGACGAGGTCCGAGAATCGACAAAGCTTCCAGCCCTCATTTCCTTCGTGCTTTGTTTCGCGCCATTCCAAGAAATCTTCCTCCGAGCGGATCGTAATAGCGTCTTAAAAACCCAACGGAGCGGAGCAGATGTTAGAAAAATAGTAAGATACAAAAGAATACAGTCTCGATCGTACGGCAGACGAAATCATTTCTCATTCTCGTGCGCATCGACTATCGACTCGTTTTTCCCAAGAAGCGATCGACGACGCATCGAAGAATCCGCCAGCCCGGATTAATGCACGTTGCCTGAGCGCTGCATATTTGTTTATTTGCATGTTATTGTGCGCGATGCATATAGGAAAGCTTGGCGGGCAGGGTTTATCACTATTCATGAGGAATAGCAGTGGCGTAGTCGCGGATGTGCCCGGAACGAAAGGCACATAAATTTTAAATGATTAATAACTGGCCGTCCGATATACGGGTCCATTTATTACGTGCTCACTATACTTCTCCGCGCCTTCGTAACTGCTTTTCCCCGCGTCGCACTTGTTAAATATGCCGCGCGTTACGACTCGTAATTGAATCCATAATTAATCGTCCCCTAGCCGCGATTTCCTCTTCGCCCAGCTCGTGCACGCGCCTCGAATTATTCCTCAAAATCGAGTTTTTGTCTCTCAACGTTGGGGCAAAATGGAATAATGATTTTTACTTAGCACTGGGAACGCCGAGCGGCTACTTAAGAATTTTCCGTCCCGTCCACGAGGTCCTCCGTGGCTCGTAATATTTTCAGCGCGATATTCCCCTTTTACTGCGTGTTCTTACGGGATAAGTAATACCCTCGCGAAGCCGCTGCGCAATTGCATTTTTCCGGCGCCAAAGAAGGGAGAGAGAGAGGAAGAAAAATATGGTAAAAATGGATATAGTTATTGCTGAGGTAAAAGCAAAAGACTGTTATCCTCTTATCTCTGCACGGTGCAATATTATTTGCCAATGCAGCTTGCACCTTTCTAACCCTCCGAAATAAATCCTGCCGGCGGCGATGGCCGCGAGGCGCAGTATCGACGATAATATCGAGTCGAACGTAGGGGCCAAGTTGGCGGAGGTGTTATCGAGGCGTAGGTGCGAGAATTTTTGTAACTACCCTACGATATCGATCGCCGTCGGATGACCTATCGCGTGCCTGCCGGGCATGAGCGTCGATCTGCTCCTTTTAACAAGAGAGATATTCCAATTCGGCATTCCAGATAGACGTCGAGGAAGACGGGCATTCCGTGAGGCCCGATCACGTGCCTCTCGCCTTTAACGACGGATCCGCGATACACCCTCTAATGTCCACCCCCCCCTCCCCTCCTTCTCCTCCTCTTTCCCTGATGACTGTCCTCGCAGCGTCGTCTCGTATCGCTTGTTATCGCTTTTACGGGGATAACCGATCCCCCGGACACCTTAGCCCTTGGAGAACGAGAAACTCGCTAGTAAAAGATCCCAAGTAGATTACCAAGCGCGGATTGTTCGGCCGTAAAAATGACATGAGCCGGGTAAAACGATCGTTCGGTCGGCTAAGTCCCCAGGTGAGGATCTTTCATTAAAGTCTACGCTCTGGCCGATAAAACGTTGAAGAAATTTTTCCACAATTTTCGCGATCGTCGGTGAACCTTTGGCGGGACATTCCGACGATTTCCCAGCTGACGGAGTAAAAAGCTCTCGGATATACGGAGCATCGTAGGACTGCAGAATGCATCGAATGCAGCAGGTTTGGCGGGCGGCGACATATCGGGTCGCGTGTCTAGTGTATTTCGATATTCTCGATGGCCGTCGTCTCGTAGGGATTATCGAGGATTCCGGCATAGTTCGCCGGAGAGTTCTCGATGCCGCAGTGGCGTATGTGCCCGTCAATAATATCGAATAGCGGTCGTCGAGCGGCGCTCAGCCGCGACTTCTTAGTTAATTAATGACGAAGAGAGAGTTACTCGAATGATCCGCAGGTCGACCTCCGGCACATCGACGAAGTCCGCGGCAGCAACGTCGTCGAGATTGGCATCGACCTCTCGGAATTTTATACTTCCGTCGAGTGGGACATACTCGAGGTTCCGGCCGTAAGGTAAACCCCACATCGCCTTCAACTCCTATTAGCGCTAAAACCCGGAGAAATAGGAGAAAGAAATGGCTCTCTCCTTCCAGGAACGAAAAGTTTTACACGTGCTGCGACGAGCCTTACCTCGACATTACTTTTAACATCACCATGAGACGGAAGACTCTGTTCTACACCGTCAACCTCATAATACCGTGTATGGGGATTTCCTTCCTCACGGTCTTGGTCTTCTACTTGCCCAGCGACAGTGGCGAGAAGGTAATCCATCCGCGAAGGACCGTTCCAACTGACAGTACTGTCAGTGAACTATTTTACTGGGAGGACGATCAGGGCGTATTTGTAGAAATTTCCTTGCTGCCGAAATAGATGGTTAATTAAAGTACCTTAACGGGCGATAGCTCACGTGTAGATACGGCGAAGCGGTCCAGTGGCCCAAACCCGACGAACCTGGGCCCCCATTATACGACGATATTCCGGCGCATTATACCGAGGAGGGGAAGGGGGAGAGGGACGGGTGAGAACGAAGCCCGTTCGCCGGTGAAATTTAATATCCGCATTGCGAGAACAATCCTCTGCAATATAACAATTCCGTTCGGCCTCCATTCGGCGGACCCTTGACCTCGAACCAATATCCCGAGTGTTTCGAGCTGCTCCTCGATATAATTCAGTCATATTGTTCGAGGCGAAATTGCGCGAGGACGAGGGAGAAATGGACGGATAAAAAGGCAACGGCAAGGGGGAAGCTCTGGGAGGAAAGGGTGAGGAGAAGGGAAGGTCAGGTGTCAGCGTACCGTCCATCCCCCAGATGTATCCGTAGGACGGGTCATATACGAGACGGGGAGGGGGACGGGGATGCCTTAACGCCGACCACCACCCTGTAGATCAATGCGAGCGGCGAAACAATGCCCTCTCCAATCGCTCTACCCGTCTGTTTCTGCCCCTGCCTTCTCCTCCGTTCCCCTCTCCAGGCCTTCCACGCCCTCCACGCCCCCGCATCCTTTTCACCCTCCCACACTCTCCATCTTACTCCGAATCCTCTTGCCTCCTCACTTTTCTTTCGTCCCTTTTTTTTTGCTACCCCTTTCATCCCTTACACTCCGGCCCACGGCGGAAGTTCCATGCTACAAATTGCCGTACTTTATATTACATCTGGGTATCCACCGGTCCTTGTCACGCGCGAATTTTACCTACAGCCAAGGAAAATGGGATGAAGAATTGTCAGTGCCCTGAGAAATGGCGGTTGGTCGCGCGGAATCAGTCGTACGGGGGGAGGGGGAGGGGAAGGGTGATCATTCCAATGGCGATAAGAAATTGTTTTCCCCTTGGTAAAAAGTTTTTCGACTAACCACTTTGGAGTTTTCACTTCTCCTCCATTGTCCCCGGAGCAGGGGCTTCCCCGACGATTTCCGTGTCGTCCGTTTCTTCCCCTCTGTCTGTCCCCTCCTCATCCGGTCGGCCGACGAAAGAATACACCGCAATACACACACGTATCATCTGGTGGATGTGCATTTGACGGGCGAGGCGACCTTCCCTCGTCGAAACGTGACACGATACGTATAGTCGGCTTAAGTATATCGGATGCCGTTTCTTCGTCCTTTTACAGTGGAGGGCCCTTAGCTCCTCCTTCGCGGAATCCCGCCTTTGGATTTCGCCGAAGTATAGCGGCCCGGCGAATCGCCGGCTCGTCTTTAAAAGCCCGAGGGTCGCACTAGACGTCGAATATGTGGGCCACTGGAGCGGACGGGTTAAGGGCGTTTCTGTGAAAAAAATCGCTATCGCCCTTCAATTACCCTTGGATCGAAGTTGCGCGAACATCCGTCGAGGCTTTTTTCAGAGGAAAATTCATGTTCTGCCGTAGGTCAGTTTATCCATTTCCATATTACTGTCGCTGACTGTGTTCTTCCTCCTGTTGGCCGAAATTATCCCGCCCACATCGCTGGTGGTACCGCTCCTCGGTAAATTCGTCCTCTTCACCATGATCCTCGATACGTTCAGGTACAGTATGTCCCATTAACGTTGCTCGCTAACGTTCGTCCAACATTCAATTAATCCCCCGAGGGCCGGGCCACGGTAATCGAATGTACGTTTGCAGCATATGCGTTACGGTAGTTGTGCTGAATGTCCACTTCCGCTCGCCGCAGACGCACGTGATGGCGCCCTGGGTTCGCCGAGTTTTTATCCACGTTCTGCCGAGATTACTGGTGATGCGCAGGTACGTATTACCTCGAGGAAATTCCCGGACGTTCGGCCGACAGCGAAACGCCTAGGAGCTTTGGAGCCGTGCCAGTCCCTCGGCATTAAACGGGCATTAGTAGCCCGAGAAGTGACTAATATCGCGCGCCCACGTCGGTCCGCCACTTCCGTATAGTTTCAGCGGTATTCGCAAAAAAAAAAAAAAAAAAAGATGGAGAATACCGGCGGCATTCCGTGGGCGCATTTGAGAAATTGAATTTCGGGCAAATCGAAGCGAAGGAGAAAAGAATTTCGCTGGCACGGCAGAAGCGAGCTCTCGAGGCGCTGATCGCGAAAGATTGGCCGCAATGTCGGTGGAAAATTCTCTTCGCTCTCCTTTGAGGCAAACGGAATATCGCCAAGTTGCTGAATTTCCGGCGGCAGCAGCCTACCGACGTCTCGAGATTTCTCGCTGTTCCAGCTATATATTGACATTAAGACAGACGGTTTTGCCGAGGAAACAGCTCGTCCCGATTTCCCCCTGGAAGCCGAGAAACTGCCTCCAGGGAGCCTTGAAGTTGCCTAACTATGGTATTTCCGCAGGCCACAGTACCAGATAGATAAGCGTAGCATGGCCGGTCATCACAGCCATCGCGTCATGGTGAGAACGTGCAACGGCCTGGAACTGCGGGATCCATCCCTCTTCGTGGAGAGTTCGGCCTCCGAGCTCGTGGAATCTTCCGTTTTGTTTCCTAGTCTGGACTCGCGTGATGAGATACACCCTCGGTACGTGACGAGCAGCCCAGAGCTTTGCAAACTAATCGCGCTTGTTACGTGCTGCCCCCTTACGGCTTCCCTCTTTTAATTTCATTTTTCTATAACGAGTGAGCTAACCCTATTAATAACCGTACGGCTCGTACAAGTATAACTAGACTAGGCGCTTGACTTGGCTCAACTCCTTGACTTCCCACTCTTCTTTTCTCTGTTCCACAAGCCTCACTAATATCCGTCTGCACAACAGCGAGTTAGAGGCGATCAATTTAGGAAGCACCTGCCGCATCCACGGTTCTCCAGCTGCAGCTGCAGCTGCAGCGGCTACGGCAGCGTCTCCACCGCCGCAACTGCCCACGGAGGACAGCGTCGAGGCTCTCTGCAACACGCTTAAAGGATGGCACCACTGCCCAGAATTGTACAAGGCCATCGAAGGCATCCGCTTCATCGCCGATCACACGAAACGCGAAGAAGAGTCGACCAGAGTACGGCTCTTTTTATGAATCTTTTCCACTAGACTTTGGTCGAGCGGTTTTAAGTCGTTGGCCAAAGACGTTTGACCGCTCGAGTCCTCGGCGAGTTCTCACCGAGTTGTTGACTTCCGGCTATCGGTTACAGGTCAAGGAGGACTGGAAGTACGTCGCGATGGTCCTCGACAGGCTATTCCTGTGGATTTTTACACTCGCCGTGGTCGTCGGTACGGCCGGCATTATTCTCCAAGCACCGACGCTCTACGACGACCGAATTCCCATCGACGTTCGACTCTCCGAAATCGCCTCCACCACTGCCAAGCCACACATCGTAACGAACCTCTGAGGGACGATTGCCGCGTATTTCGTCGTTTCCAAGCTCGTCCAGCCGCGCGAGTACAACACGTAATTTTACCGAAATCACCGACGGCTTCGCCGGGAAAAACGGTCCGCCCCGATTGCACGAAAATTAACACGCAAAGATAGTAAACGATCGATTTATGCTTACGATATTCCACGTCAAAAGCTAGTCACTAGTCTCATCGAACAATGAAATATTCGTAGAGCGAAGCCATCATTTCCGATCCACTATAGTGACCGTACTCTAAATTGTAATTCATACTCCTTAACCCGTAATTCGTACACCAAAGAAATATAAGTTTAAAGTACATGTCACCCTGAAGAATTCACTTATAGTTTATATTTTTTGTTTTGTCGAGGGTTTCGAATAAGGTCTGCCCATCTAAGGCTTCACTACCATTACGTAATATCTTTTTTCATTTCTCCTTGAGAGACATTCTATCAGCGGTTTCTTAAGCGTAGCGAAAATAAAATCCCTCGGGTCCAAGGACTCAGGTGTAGGAGTTGCGGGTTAATTCGGTTTCTTCGTCGACGAGGTCTTCATAGCGAAATTCCCCGTGAGGGTGCGAATACAACGCGTTGTTGTTACAATTGAAAGACTGAAGTCTCGATGAGTCTTCGAGTTTACGCGAACACGGTTCGCCTGCCATGCACGAATCTCAAGTACATTCATACGCACACAGGAGAAGATATAAGAAGTAGATACGGATAAGAAATTAAGGAAAAATGCGGCATTTTTCCGCGCCCCGTAGACTCGTTTAAGTGTACACGATACGAAGATTTCGGGGGAGATATGTATCCCCCGAGTCGACGATTATAGCATTGAAAACGGCTGAAGACCCTCGAGGTTCCGACAGATAGGATCTACGGGACAAGTGTTATTTACTCGCCAACTGGAGTGCCGAGTTTAGTCGCGTTTAATAACGTTTAAAGGCGGACGAAGTGCGCATATATACGATAAACACAGGGACATCTTAAAAGTACGATTTTATGCCAGTTGCGTTTACAAGATCAGCCATGCCTACAGGTATTGAGGAAAGAGACGGTAATCGGGCTGCATGCAAGTGGCATGGATCTTAAACGATGCCTGTTGCAGACTCAGGAAGATATTAATATATTTCCCAACTCTACATCGAGCCTGTAACAAAGGGGCCATATTTTCACAAAGAACAAAGCGTGTCTCTCATTCGATGAAATTCTAAATATCTGCATCGATACGGCGCAGAGAACGGGGTTTGGCCTAAATTTCCCGACTCGAATTCTATTGCTCACATATGTTTGTAATAAGATGACTTTCGTAATTATACATTCGTTCCAGTATCAGCATTAATGACTACGCATTCATTGCACACATGAACAGCGTGCGAGGGTAACGAATTATTTGCCATAATTGCATTTCTCTTATTTCTCGTCTTTCTACAGAACCATCTTCCGTGAACTTCGGAAATTCATTTTTCCTGCCATGTATATACGTCAAATAATCGTCTGACTTTCAGCAGTCCTACTCCATAAAATTCATTTTCCTAATATGTCCAACCGTTGTTCCCTTTTTTTTAACATTTCACTGCGGTTTTGCGTTCAACTTAACTTCGATGAGTGCATGGAAACATATGTGCGCATGTAAAAAATAGGCAAAAAATGATTACATGTTACAGACGTAAGCGCAGTGATAGTTACTTATAATAAATCACGTCTAACGATATATGTATATATATACATATACATATAATTATATATTATTATATATAAAAGCATTACTCACACGATAAAGTAATATGCAAAATATTTTGCGAATATGTCTATAACTCGATTAAAACAATTTGTGTACGTGTGAAACTGATGTCTTCGTTTGTGAGAAAACATTTGTTTGAATAGAAAAAAAAAACGGGATTTTATAAAGGTGTTACATTTGTATAGGTCATTATTACATAAGAGCCTTACGCAGCACGATTTAGTGATTCAGGGAGAACCGTCACTATAGGTAATTTTTAATGAATTACACAGCAACCAACCGGGTTACGTATAGCGCACAATTAATTCACTCGTTAGATCGTGCATTTTCAAAGGAACTTCATCCGTCGAAAATCACCCTCTTCCTCCGCATTACACCCAACGGATGACAGAGTAAGGTCGCAAAGCAGTCACCCGTGCTTATCATCCCCGCACCATACGGGACTTTCCCAAATTTATACAGTTTACATAATTTGAACGTTCGCAGAAATGACACGCTCAAAGTAGGCAAATTTCACTGATGCAGTGGCAAACACATGCGTTTATGAAGGTTACGAAGCCTTCCTTGCTAGTAAATGATTTTAAGAAAGTAGGAACTCGGTCCATCGTGACAGAAGTATGAAATCGTAATAACTACTATAGGGGATATAACGAGATTTGTTTGACAAAGTATACCTTAATACGGTGGTCTAGCGCGTACGACACACTACTAGTCGACTAAACGAAACTTTATATCGGAAGCATTTTTTTGAGAGGAAATTGTAATTAACATAGTGAGAGTAAGTACCTACTAAATAAACGCTGAAAAATATTTTATTAATAGATGTGTATAGGCACGAGTATATGTGTACAATAGAGTAACGTTTACAAAGGCACTTACTTTTAAGTAAACACGAAAGTTCATGCTGCCAGTAAGTTCGCGCTGCTTTATAATGCATGAGGCGGCGTATTTCCAGGCTTTCCAACTCCAAGACGAGTCGTAAAGTCGGGAAAACAAATGGACGAGAAAAGTCGGTATTCCCGGTGGGAAGTTTCAAATAGAACCGGACCAACTTGACGGAGACTGTCTCGTAAAAGGGATCGGGTAAAACGCGGCAAAATTTGTATACATTTGTATCAGTTTATACCGGGTTCCTTGGAGAGTCGGATCGGTTCTATCGAAGGATTTTAGGCAGCCTGAAACACACATAGTTCCGTTGCTCAAAGGTGCGCAGTAACGTAACCCGCTCATGTTGTATGTTCTCTATTTACTGCCATAGCCGAGTATAATCCACGTCGTGTCACGAGACCTCGCAACGACCGTCTCCTTCGGGGTTGCAACAAACTCTATGGGGAGCTACGTCACTGATTTTCAACCCCTTGTACTCATTGACTCAGAAGCAAACCGTAAATAAATTCCTACATACACTTTATTTTTGTTTGCCTTATATGTTTCTTGCGGTATATCTCTATTTACATAGCGTTCACTATCTCCCGTAACAAGGATAATCTGCTGGTGGAAAAAACAGCAGTGACTCTAATCATTAATTGCCATTATTAGTCCGCTTTCGATCAGGTTCTCGGTACAATGCTTGATTCTGAGACAGTGAGACACGAGTTATTCCCTGACCGACATTCAACGAAACAGATTCACGTTACACCTGTAATAAGCGTACCGGTTAATAACCATTCAATGTTTGAAGTTAAGCTGGTAATTAATAAGACAACGTTATGGAAATAGTGTTTCTAAGTAACCGCCCCGAATAACGTATGCCTCACGGTTTATTGTAATATTATTGGGACATCCTGCCGAATGCGCAAGTCTTTTAAACGAACCCACATAGAACGTAGGAAGCAGTCGACCGGATGTCCCATTAAGTCATGGACATGTGTAAAACGATAATGAACTTTCTACATAAACAGGTGTATATCTATAAAATTGTCGAATAAACTTGATTTTTGTAAAAAAAAAGAAATTGTTGCTCGTTTCAATTTTTACTGGAGTTCGTCTATGTACATATATACACTCCTTATCCATCGAATACTAAAAATTTCAAAAAAAATATTATGAAAATCAGTGTTCTTCCGCGACTTCTCGTTCTTTTGGCGGTACTTCGGTTTCATCGGAATCAGTCGTTAGTTCTGAATCGTCTTCCTCCGTTTCCTCCTCGGATCCTGTCTGAGACTGCTCCTGGTCGGTTGACTCGCTTGCTTTCTCACTTTCGTTCTCCTTTAATTGCCGCATTTTCTTCATTTTCTTTTTGATCGCCATCGCACCTAATGAGCAGTATAAGTTTGACAAATGTTCGTGTTATTTCGAAGGACCTATTAGCCAGCTGTACTCACAAAGTAACGTTTGCCACAATTCAGTCTTTTTTGGCGATTTACAGTTACGCGCTTTTTTTAGAGAATCCTTATGCCTTTTTCGTATGTTTGCCAATTCAATAGCTTCTTCTGTGGGTGGGGGAAAAAGACATTTTTCAAGAAAATGATCACACTTGATACCCTTGGGGATTTTCAACCACACCTAGGTCAACAATTTTTTATTGTAATGTTTGTAGTGCTTTAATTTCTTCAGAGAGATGAAACTTTTTTGCGGTAAACTTACAGAATCCAAACATTCGGTTATAAACCACAACCACAGACCTAAATCGACCCTCAAATGTTCAATTTCTTTCAGGCCTAGCACCGACGTTGGTGCAAAATATAAATATGTATATGTCCTACAAATAATACTTCTTAATTGTTTTTACATGAATAAACTGGGTCAGTAAATGAATTGTACTGACCAACATAGGCAATGGAGGAAGAATATTAATTTAGCAAAGGATTTTCCAATATTCTGAGAAAAGCACAATATGATTTTACAAATTTCTGTCATGGCGCTATCAATGGCTTTGTAAAATAAGATTTGAGTCATCACTGTACACCACCTATGAAAAAAAACTCCATTAACAAATGAACAACTTGCTACATATACAATGAGTGGAAACCAACTCAGCTTTGATTAAAAAGTTAAACAATATGTGCAATGCAATTATTTTGGAAAGCACATAACATGCACATATCTTATAAAATTGAAAATTACTCTTGTGGCTTGCAAACAACAATTCATTGAAAAAAATCGAATAAATATTCAGGGGGAAATGTCTAAGTATTAGCAAATTGGTGATTAAAAAATGAAGAATACATTCACAAGAAAAGGGACACTGCTTTACTTCTGCTGAAATGGATTCAGGACGAACAAAGCGAAGAACACATTTGCCCAACCCTTTATCCAGGCTCCTTGAGATAAAGTTTCAACCCCAGCACGATGCAGATAAAAACTTTTGTATAATAAAATGCCTAAATCTCGATGAGACACCTCCCAACCAAGGGAAGCAAAGTTTACTGTTTGGTATGATAGTAACATGAGGTAGCACAAACTCCCAAAGCAGAATCCACAGTTCCATAGTGCTTCAATAAGCCTGTTCCTTCGCATCAATGGGAAGTGCATACGTCGAAAGAAGGACTGCACCGATAAAGAATTATAATTACAATTTTCTATGGTCTCTATGAACTTATGAAGTTGTGAAATGCAATGTACAAAAACATTATAGTGGAAGAATATAGTGTCGTAATTCGTGCATACTTACATTGAGGCATCGTTGATAGACGAAATAAACGAGTGTCCAGAGCAAAATGAAATATAATAAAAGCGTATCAGTTCTTTTCACCTTATTACTATTTATGTGATCCATTACATCCGTATTCTTAGTTATCGGTCGTAAGAATATTAAAAATTTCGTTAAGTCGAAGAAAGAGTTCAGTTCAAAAGTCTGAATATTTGTAATTTCGTCAAGCATTTTGTATAATTTACCAAATAATTTTATTTAATAGAGAAACAGTGATATGTTTTCATTCTCTCTCGAAATCGGGTAGCAATTGAAATAATTTTAGGTTATGAAACACATTCCTAACCTCCTTCGTATGTTAGTGTATAATCTGTTTTTAGTCCCGAATATTGGACCAATAATAACCGATAAAATAACAGTAAATGAAAAATTACATTAATACTATCGATAAGTATGTAAACTAAGCTAGAAGATTTGTAGATATTGATCGTGTATTTTATAGTCCTTGAAATGCCTGTCCCAGGTAAAAACAGTATATGTTATACATATATTTATTGTGTAATAGAATACACAATATCATAACTTAATTAGTCTTACATAAAGCATAATACTAATGATGTATAAAGAAATCCACAATTTATATCTAAATGTAAACACCTGACCACTACACCTGTTTTTGGATAAATGGTAAGAAATTATTGTGCTTGTCATGCTTGTAATGTTACATTTACATGACTGTTGTACAAGTAACATTTACGGATTTTGCATAGAGTCTTGGTTTGACAATTATTGCGATAAAGGGTAGGACACTTCATTGATCTTAAATGGAGAATTAGTTAAAAGTTAATGCTAAAAAATTATCCATAAATGTAACTACTCATATGAACGTGTCCACCGCATTGTAGCTATCTACATTACAATTCGATTTAGTAAATACGAATCTATGATTGTAAATACAAACATAGAAATCTAATGAATTACCTAACTAAAAGCAACCCTACACTTTTTTCTTTACCACTTTGATAAAATAATAGGTCATGATTTTGAAAATTTCATTCTGGGATATTCGAATAAATTACGATGTCTTCTGCCCGAACACAAATTCCTTCGTGTACTAATAATTTATATACTTCATACACCAGCCAAACGCAATACTAGAAAACTGACCATAGTTCTACGAAGAGTATCTTCGCGTATCACTTTATAGTAACGACTTACTATTACTTTGCATAATGATTTCTTCAATGTTGTAAGACGAAACAAGACAATAACACAAGTAAAAGCTACGAAATACCGGAAACCTCAACACGTACAATAATCTAATCCCGATCTTGGATAATCTTTCCTGATGCTGTATTAACAAACATGACATGTTTCCTTATTATACAAATTAAAAGGGTTTAATGCAACAAGACGTTGATAGTTCGCACTAACTGGTGGGCGGTGGTGGTGGCGGAGGTTGCGCTAATAATGTCGGCAATGTGTTCAAGTCGATACCAGGCGGTGCAGGAGTTTGCTGTTGAGGCGGAGGTGGTACAGGAGCAGCTGGTGGCCAACCAGCCATTTGCTGAGGCTGCCAACCCGGGAAACCTGGCGGCGGAGCTGTGCCTGGTGGGGGCGGACGCATCGCATTTTGCTGATTTTGCTGCCACGGCGGAATACCCATTCCAGGTGGTGGTATTTGTGTAGGCGGCATTTGTCCAGGTGGTGGGGGCTGATTGTTTCCAGCCATCCAAGGCATCAGCGGGGGGATACTGGGCTGTCCTGGCGTTGAGCCGGGAGGTGGTGGTGGTGGTTGCATGACACCCGGAGGCGGTGGCATGCTCACCGGAGACTGCCATTGCATATTCATACCGTTCATGTTGTTCACCTCTCCCTGACTCCAAGGTGGCGGAGCCATTCCTGGAGGCGGCATCATCGGCCCACCTTGCATCATCTGCGGAGGCGGGTGGGCGGGCGCAGCCATCAAAGCGCGCGGAGGTTGTTGCCTAAGACCCAGAGATAATATATATTATATTCACATTTATCAACACCTTATACCTTTGTGAGTTACGATACACTCACCTATCAAACAACCCAGGATAATTGGGATTTGGATTGGGTTGTCTGTTCTGTGAATTTTTCGATCTATCTGGAGGCGGACCTTCGCCTAGCTCTGCCATCAGAGACATATATTCCTCGTCTATTTTCGCCTTATCTCCACCTGGTCCCATTGCACCCATACCCCCAGTAGCTGGTCCTCCTTGACCAGGTCTCTTTGATCTACAATCTCGAGCGATATGTCCTGCTCCACCGCAGCTCGAGCACACAATGTTATTCGTAACATTTGGTTTATCAGGGCACTAAAATTAGTATATAGGGTATAATACTTCATTCGGAACGTGCGTGTAGAAACCGTATTGAAAGACACTAACCAGCCAAGACTTATGATCGGATGCACCACAATTCGTACAACGAGGACCATCATTTTCGCGCAGTGTACCATTTAACAAAGCTAACTCTCGCAATTGATTTCGTCGCAAGTCATTTTGACCTTCAGGTACTTCAACTCCTTGTCGTATAATTTCATGTATCTGTAAGGTAACATTAAGTGTAAAAAGAGCATACAATTGAAAAAAAAAAGTGTATTACAGTTATACCCACTCTTTCAACTGCCTTCTTCACAGCATCTAAATTATTTGCCGTAATATACGCATGCAAAGGTTCATCCTCTCCTGGCAAAGGTTGCCCATCTTTTCGTCCTACTTTTCCTTCCTTAACAGAACCTTTTCCCCGTATTATAATTTTGGCGCCAGTTTCCTTCTCCATTGCTGAAAATTATGAATTATGTGTCATTATTTTGAAGCATATAATTAATGCGACGTAATATGCTACTTACATTTTAAAGTATTGCCACGTGGTCCTATGAGTAAGCCAACAAAATTTATATCGGGGTGTTCTTCTTGAGGAATCATTACTTTATCATGCACACGTATTATAGGCGGTCTAAAAATAATGTTATTAGCGTAACAATTTAAATCGTTTTACCCTTCAGTTTAGTGTTGAATAAGTTTAACTCTTACTTGTAATCTGGCGGTGGCTTAAATTCTGGATTAATCTTTAAAATCTTCTGAATCAGATTATGACGTTCCTCCTCCAATTTACGTCTTGTACGATATTCTCTTGTATTCAACCGCTTACCATCGCTGCTATAAATCGGCTCCGGTGATGGTGACCTGAAAACAAAAATATACACGAGTGTCAATCTACAAAAGCTGCGTTAAGACGGTACTAGCGTACAAGCAACCTGATCCTACTACGTGTGATTGGGTCATAAAATGTTATTATTTATGAGCAGATAACCAAAACTTTCGAATTACTGATTTAATTGAAATTTTTCATATATTTGTATTCATCTAACACATGTTGCTCTTTCCTATATCTTTGATACTTTCTATGTTGGAAATGGAATTTAATATTAATCGGAGCGTCATAAGTAACTGAAATGCATTCACGGAAAAATATTACTAAAACACGATTTACGTATTTTCCAACATCCTGAAGGTATCAAATAAAGATAATAGTTATTCTCCTGTGAAAAGTAGCCGTGCTACATGTTTATATTATTCTACTGTAGGTAACCACTGGAAGACTGCACGTTTGTGCACGGCAGATTTGGGTATGATGTCTGCTGCTATGATAAATCCTGTGATTATTAAGAAACAACAATCTTTTTAATTAGTGAATGATAGGTTTTTATATTATACTATCCTGTATAATACTAAACAAAACACAATTACATAAAATAATGGTTCCAGCTACAACTGAGGCAAGTTAAACCTATTGGAATAAATTAATGCATTAGAAAGAGTATGTGTATTTAAGTTGTACCTG
This sequence comes from Hedychridium roseum, assembly GCA_963989215.1. Lineage (NCBI taxonomy): Eukaryota > Metazoa > Arthropoda > Insecta > Hymenoptera > Chrysididae > Hedychridium > Hedychridium roseum. The sequence continues at coordinate 9,549,492 of OZ022310.1, read as the reverse complement.
AAAGTAACGTTAAATTTGTCGTTACATTAATAAGATTATATTATCAATTATAATTTTAACAATCTGATATTTTCCTAAAGTCTGCTCAATATGGTTGTGTTTTTTACAGCACAGACACACTGTGGCCATTTAATAGGACTTTATTTATATTAGAATTAAAATGATTATTTTCAAAACGCCGTGCAAATCACGGCAGCCTGAATAGAAACAGGAGATATTAACTAAGGTGACCTATGTCTTATTTGTATAATTCAACACGCAATCTTGTGATCTTCTTAATAAAAACTGTCAGGATTTATATGAATCTCAGGATATTTTGACAGGGTCAACATTAGGGCACCTTAGATCATTCTATAAGTGCAAAAATATAGCTAGAGTATATAGATATGTTCTAGTATACCTGCTGCAAATCAAACACTGCTAACAATTTTTTTCTGCATGTGGTACTCTGCTTACTGGTAATAAAATATATTTCGCGCGGGCAAATCAACTAGATAAATAATTATTTGTTATCATTTACAATCTCTTTTCAAGGAAAGTACCACATGTTGTAGCAGTGCTTAATAGAACTGAATTAGTAAAAGAAATTGATTAGGTCAAACCAATATTATCAAAATTCATCTTCTGTGCTGCGTAGAGGCTCTAACTGAACCAGTAATTTGTCATCAGTTTCCCAACACTAACCAAACCAGAGCCATGTATATATCTTAATGCCCTTGAATTATGGGCTGCTGTATGGTCAGTAGATGGGTATTGTAGGTATGTAATGGTCATTTTTGGTACGTAAGTTTCGTTCAAACCTTTCCTCAGGATTAAGTGGGATTCCAAGATCTCCAGTGCGTAGTTTCCTGCTGATTTCCTCGATTTGCAGCTGAACTGTAAACCAACGGGTTAGAGGGGGCAGAAACCCCAACAGTTAGACAATGCCAATGTGCAAAAACTGTGTATTCAGCTTAAAATAAGATTATCTAGAATATAAGTTAACACAATGTTCAAAGCCCTAATCATATCCAAAGCCAACATCTTTGTATTGTGACAAAGGAGTATTCTTATATTGTGAATCTCAATACTGGAACATAAACTGTTAAAAATAAATTAAAAAAGGGGGTTGCTTCCAGCGGCTTAAGAATTATAAGGTTCATTCTTTTTTCAAAGTATAAAGGCTTGGATGGTTCCATATCAAATTTATCTGATTTCTCTCAGTTAAGTTTGTTGACCATATTATCAAAAACTACTTGCAGATTTCATCAATTGGAGCGTTGCCCGTACCTCTGGGAAACTAAGAACTTTTGGTAGTGTTACATATACTTACATCATGATTGTCATCTACTCTACAAATTAGTTTTTAAAAACTTACACATAAAAGCAAAATCATTAATTCATCCATTGCCCGTTTATAATAAAATATATTCTTAAACAGAACTAAACTACATATGGAAGAATAAGGGTAGAATAAGTAGAACAACTTACAGAGGTAAGCCTTCTCCTGTTCAGGAGTAAGATTAGTTGGAAGGACAGTAGGCATCCCTGGTATAAATGTTTTATCATGTTCGCTACCACCCCATCTAGTTTTCCGCCTCTTCTTTCGTTCCTCTTTTGTCTCTTTCTCCTGTTTGCCATCACCTGAAAACGTAGTCAACAATTAATGTAAAGTACCTTACAGAATTCTATGCTGAAAGTTCACTATTGCATTCGCGCGTGAAATGTACGTTTCGCGTAACGGCTAAAAGAATTGTGCAAAAAAAACCAGTAATACGTACTTTCTGCTTCGCGTTTTCTGCTGGGTGTTGTGGAATTCGAATTCGAGTTCGTGTTGAGTTGCGTGCCGTTTGCAATAGCTGCACTTACCGCGGCAGCGGCTGCTGCTGCGGCAGCTGCCGCGTTTGCAGTTGCAGCATTTTGCTGAGCGTTTTGCAAGTAACTTGGATTCAACAGGGACGTGAAGTTCCGCGACTGATTCATGGTCGGACGATCGCTCGATGATAATCTACCGCTTTTACCTCGACAAGGTCGACGCAATGGAAAACGGCCGACAGTTTGTACACCGAGAAAATGGCGAGAATAAATGGCCAGAAGAAATAGAAGACAACGCTGCCCACTGTTGCCAGTTTTACGGGCGTATTACGCCATACTTAAAGCTCAGTTTCCATCGTAGAAATACCACGCGCGAATATGAATCTTATTGATCCATTATCCAACTGGACAAAATGATTTCTTACCAAAATACTTGGGAATACGGCAAGGTAAACAAAGCATGTTCAGCGACTGTCTGGGAGCCAACAGTAAACAATGCTTACAAAACATAGCTGTGCGTAGCAGCAAATTATTGTATTTCATGTCGTAGTTAGCGTTGTTACAACAAAAGGAACGTTCACATCCATAAAGTAGAGTGAACAGTATTATGACTTAATATATATTACGAATATGTATAAAAATATACATTAAAAGTGTATAAATGAAACGTGCGAAAAGTCCGAATTAAATACATCACAAGAAATGGCAGGGAATAGGGGTATCCTTAACCTACGATTTAATCAGGACCAGGGTAAGTAATGGATAATTTCCTAAGCATTCTGCTTATAATACGAAAAATATTAAGATACAACCTTTGAGAGTTAATTTGGGATTCATATTCTTTAGGATGCTTTACCTGCTGTATGGAATCTGGTCTTAGAATATATAATGTGGAACCACTAGTAGAAAAAGCACATTTTGATAGTGATCTCATGGGAAGCCTTGCAATAGGTGAAATGCTGTGGAGGTCCAACATTATTGCTGTAGTAGGTGGTGGTACACGTCCAAAATTTGCTGACAACACTGTACTTATATATGATGATGTGTCCAAAAAATTTGTTATGGAAATTACTTTTACTAGTCCTATTAAAGCTGTTAGAATAAGGAAGGACAAGTATGTAAAAAATTATGTGATACAATATTAAGATGCAACACAATGAGACTAATTATTTTACCACATACAGGTTGATAGTGGCGCTTCAAAGAGAGATTCATGTTTTTTCTTTCCCAATGCCTACAAGAAGACTATTAACAATAGAGACTAGAGATAACCCCAATGGTCTAATAGAGATTTCTACACTTGGTAGTGCTCAAAAACAAATGCTTGCATTTCCAGGCCATAAGCTTGGCAGTGTTCAACTTGTGGACCTTGCAGCTACAGAATCTGGAAGTTCAAGTGCTCCTGTAACTCTTCATGCACATCAAGTCAGTATATAATACCTGCCCATTGAAAAATTAATAGTGTTGTTATATCATCAGATTATTTTCTGTACAAGGACATATAAAGATTTCTTCCAGAGAGTTTATGTTTTAGATTGTATTATACTCAAAATGTATTCTGATCAGTACTCTGTTGTTTACAAATGATATACTAGGGTGCATTGGCATGTCTTGCTGTTAATGGCAATGGATCTATGGTAGCAACTGCTTCTACTCAAGGTACTCTTGTAAGAGTCTGGGACACTCTGAGAAAAAGTCTGTTAATTGAATTAAGAAGAGGGGCAGATCAAGCCACAGTCTATTGGTATACATAAAATTACATACCTTCCTACTCTGTTCAAGCAATATGGAAATCTTCATAAGGTATATATATTTCAGCATCACATTTAGCAGAGACTCAGAATTCCTGTGTGTATCAAGTGATAAAGGGACAGTTCATATATTTGCTCTGAAGGACCCTCAACTGAACAGAAGATCAACGTATGTAAATTCATTAAGTTAATAACAAATATAATGTACAACAAATTGGAAATTAATGCAGTTAATTTTATTGTAGATTTTCAAACATGGGCTTTTTGGGAAATTATGTTGAAAGTCAGTGGGCATTGGCTACATTCACAGTGCCACCAGAGAGTGCTTGCATATGTGCTTTTGGCTCAAGGAATTCTGTTATAGGTAATTAATATATTATGAAAATTTAAAAGACATTTTTGAAAACGAAATATATATTGTTCATTTTTCAGCCATTTGTATGGATGGGACATTTCACAAATATGTCTTCACTGCAGAAGGTAACTGCAATCGTGAAGCATTTGATGTATTTCTGGACGTTTGTGATGATGAAGATTTTTAAATTAAGTGATATTATACAATTAAGACTAAATTTTTAAGCCTTCTTAGATCTTTGTAATAATATGAACAAAACAAATAATGTTGAACATAAGAGCTGTACAGTCAAGGCTATTAGATCATGATTATGAAAAGGATACAAATCATAGCTTCTAACACAATGAGGTTTTCTAACTTGTCTTAATGTTATTGAGAATAATATAGTTGTACAGGCAGTGTATAATAAATAATATGGCTAGTATCCTCTTCACAATCAAAATATCAATATTTGATATGAAGTATAATAAATATTTTTCAGTACTTATTGAGATTTGTAATTGGTTATTTAACATACAATAATCCTTTATGATACAGGGCCTTACTAAAAAATATATTTTGTCACAATGATATATACCTGTTTAATATTACACATCTCATTGTTAGATTATTTTTCTATGACCTCTGGTTTTGCACGTTTCCTAATTTGTTCTGCAATCATTTATAATAGCCTAACTGTAACAAATGACAACTGACAGGTATATGTATTTAGTAATAACTATATTCACTTACTGTATCGTTCAGTACTCATCATTGGTTGAATTATAACTGGATACAGAGCTAATCCAAAAAATGCCACCCCACTACTAAGAAAAGCTATATATCTCCATCCTTTCAGCAGAACCATTGTTAAATCCCTGTATCATTGAAACATTTATTTTACTTTCCTTTCACGCATAACCTCTACGTTTATACAAAACTGCTATCTTACACGAGGACATCAACTGCACACAAGTAACTTATTATTTTAAATACACTGGACTTACGTTCGGTTCACTACTGATATGTAAATATTCCCTCAACTATAAATATTTGTACATATAACAAATTTGAACTGCATTAACCGGTAGCGGTAACAACGCGAAACCATTGCATAATATTCCCGCAGTATCTGCGAGCATGAAGGGAGTGTACCGATATCAATAATTGTGGGACCTCCAAATCTCTGAAATGAGAATTTTCTTAGGTATGTGCTAATTATTTCAATTGAGTATCAACTAATGCACGTTACAAGATATAAACGTGAAGTAAATTGACTACTTCACCAGTTTACACACTGGTTTGTCGGAAGAATCAGGCAGCGAATAAACAATGACATAAACTCAGTGCAGACTTGAAGAGGGAAGAATTTTACAATTTTCTTGTACATACGATGTTGATGATTGTAGGCGTATTAAACGTTAAACATAAAATAAATAATACATCCGCCGATTCGATACAAGCGTAATTATAGTTACTATAAATGTAATCTGTGGATGTGTCGATTAGGATACGATATTACAACAAATTTCAAACATGATGAAAAAATGGTTATCCAATTTCATATTAGCCGGTGCTATAAGACTTTTATTGATGAATTCAGAATATCAAACAACTATTAGTGATCGTCTAGAAGTGTCCACAGCTTTGAATTCATGGAAAAGAGGTTAGTCAACAAATTTGATTTTCTTGCGAAATACATCAAACAAGTGCATAAATATTGTATAGAGATAATTCATTTTTACTTATAAACCATCCAATTCCAGTAACTGAAGGAATATATCTGCATAATTTTGGCCTGGACCCGTATAAGGGGGATTTATTCCATGAAACTCCAATTGGATTATTTATATTTGATCTCATGCAAAAATATTTACCTCGTTGGGGTTTATATTTGTTATTTGTAGTTACTGATCTTATCACAGCCTCATGCTTGGCTGTTTTGGCAAAACATTATGCTGCAGAATTGGTCAGTTTAGTATAATAAACCATAGAACTTAGCAGATTTTTATTATATGTAGTACACACATATTAAATTGGCTGTTTTCTTACAGAAAAATCAAACAAAAAATAGAACATCACAAGACACAAGTGATTCAACTAATAATAGTGTTCCTGTTATTGCTGCATCAGCATTGTACATGTCTGCAGGCTATTTATTTAATCCATATATAATATTAAACTGTGTTGGACTTACAACTACAGTATTTACTAATCTGTTATATTCTATTGCCTTGCTGTCTATGGTGAAATGCTCTATAATATGGAGTTGTATGTCAATAGCATTATTGACATTACAGGGCCTGTACCCTATTTCTTTGATGGTACCTGCAGCAATTTATATTACCAGAGTCAAGAATCCAAAGGATAAAATTAACAGTATTATACTTATAATCATCACATTTATGAGTGTATTGGCACTTCTATTTGTTGCCTCTTATTATATAATGGGCAGTTGGTCATTCCTTTGGAGCACCATGGGTTTTATATTAACTGTTCCTGATTTACGTCCGAATATCGGGCTCTACTGGTATTTCTTCACAGAGATGTTTGAGCATTTTCGGTGGCTCTTTATTGCTTCTTTCCAAATAAACGTCGGTCTGCTGTACATAGTGCCACTCGCATTACGATTGCGACAAGATCCTATGTTATTAGCATTTTCGTATTTAGGAATTGCCGCTATCTTTAAGTCGTACCCGTGCATAGGAGACGTCGGCTTTTACATGTCCCTATTGCCATTGTGGAAACATTTATTCCAACGTAAGTTCGTTAGTAGCATGTCAAATTTTGTATTGAATCGACTATAATAGTAATTCTCTATTTATGATATTTCTTTAATAGATATGCAGCAAGGATTTATTGTTGGATGTTTTATGCTGTTCTGTACGGTCTTCGCTCCAACGGTTTGGCATCAGTGGATATATTCGCGTTCGGCAAATGCAAATTTTTACTTTGGAGTAACTTTGGCTTTTGCTATTGCACAAATTTTTCTATTGACGGACATTCTCTTCGCAAGTGTGAAACATGAATTTGCCAGCCGCCACGGTATTAATAAGGATAATATCGGTAATAAAACCAAATTATTACTCGAATGATTTTTCATAATGTAGAAAGTACCGCAACAACAAAAAATATAATATATGTACTTAGAGGAACAATAAAATTTTATAAACAAAAATGGTATATATTCTATAACGTAATAGTAATCGGGATGGTCAAGCAATGCGCATTATTAATATATTAGTCTTCAAATGATGAAAATATTAAATTTATTCTTGCATATTGTCATATACATTTTTCATAATTTCTTTATAATTTCATGTTTCATAAATATAACGAGTTTTTAAAACTTATTTCACATTCGTAGAATTATAAAGTTTCAGTTAAATGTGAAGTTACATTATTGGCACTTATGAATGTTAATGATGAGATTAGTCAAAATAAATTACATGTTCGTGACATCATTACAAAATTAAAAAATGATCTTCTATCACTTCGTGGTACAGTATTACTGAGCTGTAGCTGCTTCTGTTGAGAAGCTATCAATGAAGGCATTGTTCTTTTTACAATACTGTATAAGCTCCGCCCAGCAAGAATCTACTTCTAGGACTTCTGGATTGCCCACTATGATAAGCAAGGATTTGGCACGTGTCAGAGCCACATTAAACCTCTGTAAACATAACATATTATTTATAGACGCGTTAAAAAATGTACAGTTCGCTCAATTTTATTATAAAGTGTTGTAAGCATTTTACCTTTTGATTGGACAAGAAACCAATATGTTTGTTAGGATGCTCGAATATTTGTGATCTTACTGTCGTTACTATTATCACTTCCTTTTCTTGTCCTTGAAATGTTTCAACCGTACCGACACTTATATCATTCCATTTTTCATTTTTTATCGCTTCATTGATCTTCTGTTTTTGCGCTGTGAACGGTGTAACTATACCAATATCCTTTTCTTCAATTATGTGTGAACTGCTTTTTCCAAGTGTTTTTCCAATTAACATTTTTAAGTATGTCAGCACGATCGATATTTCTTTCTTGTTACAAGAACTGCAATCAATGTTATTTATTTTTATCGTATGGTTTAGAAACAATCATAACGATATTAGGATTATAACAGTATTAGGATAATACCTGTGAGAATGATCAGGTTTTTCTTCATTCCCATCAGCAGCGTGAAAGATTAATGGAAATTCCGGATTAGGCAAGTGTGGCCAATGCAATGCGGTTTCGGCGTTAGAACCAGCACAGGCTATTAACTTGTTATCATAAAATCTCTTGTTTGACATATGTAATATATCCTTGTGATTACGATAATTCTGAACCAGCTGTGTTATGTATGTTGGGTTATATTTTCCCATTTCATCTTTCTGATATACTTCAGACTCCAGCAGCCTCTCCAGGAAAGACTTCCCTAGATATTAAAAAAAAGATGTTAAAAAAAAGCTTGTTGGTTTGAGATTAAATCATTGCAGAAGCGACTTTACCTAACAGATTTTGAGCCAATTTCGAATGGATTACTGGCCCTAATTGGTAAGGATCTCCGGCGATAATCAGTTGACCATGTAATTTTCCACCATCGACTTCGTTTTTGTTAACCATTACATTTAAAGGAAGCAGCACATCTGGTTCAGTTGCTTGACTTGCTTCATCGATGAATATGTAGTCAAAATGATCGTATGGTAATTTTAGACACTGTATTCTGTAAAGATAAAATTTGCTGTTGCTAATGTGTTCGGATATAGTATATCCGTATCTTGAGATGTTTGTTTCTTACCGTATGCTTGTGAGCAGTGTTGAAAGAACAATCTTTTTACGTGCGAAGATTTCCTTAGGTAACAAATCACACATATCCCCGATGTCATTTGTACACGTCTTAATTTCAGGATTAATTTCTGACCTGCAATAGACAAGATTAGCTCCGAACAAGTTGTGACTGTAATTTTAACAAAATGTCTTACCATTCTCTCGATTTCGCATACATTCGCAATATAACGTTGGGTGGAATATAGTTCAATAATCTCTTTGCAATTTCATCTGCTGCTGCATTGGATGGGGTACAAATTAATACTCGCTTTGAGGAATCTTGGAACCATATCTGAAATGTAATTGAAAATAAGTACCAAATTTTTTTATGTTTTATTATTCCATAGGACTTTATGTATTAGAACATACCTGGCAAATTGTCTCAGCTAGAGTAGCTGTCTTTCCAGTGCCAGGTGGACCAAACACCACATAAGGAGCTGGATATGCTGTTTTTTCTAAAATATGGATTACAGCTTGTTGCTGTTCGGTATTACCTTCCATATTTTTATTAAACCATTTCAATGTCCTACATGAATGTGTAAAAAATAGTTTTTATTAGAATCATGTTAATAGTGCATTATTATTACATTACATAACACTTAATCACAACTAAGTTCTATTATATGACATACCGTTTTGGTTGATGAACATGTGTGTTAGGTGAGGGGAATATTGTTGCTCTTAAATTAGTGTGGTAAGTAGAATATAGAGCATAATGACAACATCTCAATGGCCAGTCAACAAGAGGAAACCACACATTGTACTTATGATCTGAATGATAAATTTTGGTAAACCTGTAATAGTGTATAATTCAAATTATATTATTGTTATTATGTTGTATAATTATAATTATATTAATAAATTCAGTATAACATTAAAGTAATGCAAATTGAAACTAATTACATACCAAGAATTCATTGTAACAAACATGGTTTTTTTTGCCCTATAGACAATTCTACCATAAAAAGTATACTTTGAGTTCATTGCTTGTACAGAAATAAACTCATGTTTTTTAAATGCTTCTTCACAATTGCCATAATTTGGGATTGGGACTTGAAAAATTCTGTGCTGAAAATTGTGAACAGTAATGGTCTGATATTTCATTTTGCCTTCCTTTTCTTGCAAAATTTTTGCATAATTTTCCAGATACAGGCACAGTTTCAGTGAGATAAAATAATTATCCCAAGTTAGGGTTGTTGTAGAAAGGCTATTTATGCAACTAATATAGTTTTTACACTTTGTTGACAAGTCAACATTAGTGTTTGTCCTATGTTTTAGTGCTTGATATAAATCTTGTGGAATTTTAAATTCGGGTAAGTCTAACTTTTCTGGTTCCGCAAACGTCGTACAAGCCCTAGTAAAAATGTACAAAAGTAATATTAATATGTTGAAGATATTTCAAACAAACAATGAATAATATTAGGCGTATATTTAATATTACTTACGCGTCTGTAAAACTGCTACAATAATCGTTAAACCGTTTGTGTAACACTTCCTCCTTCAACTCAACTAATTTTATTATATCAATTTCTGTCATCTTGTCCTATGATGCTTCACTATTTGATTGAACACACAATAAAGCACGAAACAGCTTCACACATGAAGAGTTTTGAAAAACACAAGCACTATTTCAACTACAAACTTTGCGAGCGTCGACTGTCAGTTTAAGAACGGAGTAGTAGGAACACAAGGACGGGACTTCCCTTCTGCCAGGCTAGCCAAGCTATGAATGAAGCTACTGCCGCTACGGTATATATAGTATATGTACACAGTACCAACCGCGTTCTTGTAGGTAGCGCTGCCGTCGACATTTCTGGCGTGGATTTCCCAGGTAAATTGTTGAACAAGCCATAAATCACTATAAAGCGCTTGCTTGGCTTGCATTAAGTAGTGATCCTTGATGACATCTGCGATTTTTATTGCAATTGGAAAATATTATACTTTGTGTTATTTTCGTACTTTACACGAATTTTTCTGCTTTTGTCTTCTGCTTTTACCGCCTTTACAATTATCATTTTCGTATTCTTCAGATTTATATATTCACTTTTCCCAGCATGAAAAGCCACCAATAATATTGTTACTACAACGGAATACATAACGGTCTTTTTTATTCACATTAATGCCCTGCGGCAGCAAACCTAAGCTAACCCATAGCTCTCAGAATAAATTGAGAAACACTTTTAGTTTTAGAGAAAAAATAGTGTTGATCCACATGTTGCGACGATAGAATATATAGAAATGATAGATATGTTCCGAAAGCATCTGTTTCTATGTATGACCTTGATTAGAAAATTGCTGTGTTGTAATTGTACTTGAAAAATACACTTGACTGTCAAGTGTAACAGAATGTTAACTGATGCTTGTTTTAATTACAAAAAAATTTGTATCAAGTACAATGCAATTTTGTTTCATGGATAGACATACAAGGTCCAATGGTTTCTGTTTACGTTTGTTAAATACACAAAATATCGTAGTACGTGCTGTTTAGAATGGCTGTAAATCAAAGTAATATTTCACATTTACGTTTTCAGTCGATCACGTGGTTGATATTACGAAATATGTATTTCTACGCTACGATGACAATCCTATGTCAGTAACTTATCAGTCCCGTTACTTCACCTATCTCCAAAAGCGGGGTTATAAAGTTGTAGACGGTATTCGATGGATATATCTACTTGCAAATTGCATATTGGTTAATGAATTTTTTTATCATTTTTATCATAGAACTTTGATATATCATTTTACTATCATGAATCCACAACAGTTGCAGCCTTGTATTGACATTTCCCTATTAGAGGAAGAATTTACAGATGTTGTGGACAAAGCAAAAGACTGGGCACTTTTACATGGTAATAAGTCTATGAATTCTTATTATTTTATGATAATTTTATCACATTGTTATCATTGTCTGAATATGAATAAATGTAATTTTTCTACCATGATCTTTGCAGGGATTGGTATGCGTACAAAACAAAGCTTCAATAGGAATGAAATTCAGATCTTACCATTCACATTACTACCATCAAGTTTTCCCAGACAAGAGTTTGACAAAGTAAAAAGCATACAGTGTTTATTAAATGGACTTGTACATAAGGTTGCACATGATTATGAATTTATTAAAAACAGTTTGAAATGGTAAGGACTGACAATTGAGTATTACAATATTATCAATTAATCTTGCTAATGATGTTTGTAAATTGGTTTTTAAGCACAATTGAAGCTGATCCTTTTACAGCAAAGTTATTTAACATATATGAAACTGTATATAAAGAAGGCTTTAATCAGGTATATATAATATTTTCACATATAAAACTGAACTACCTTGTTGTGCTATTCACAGAATCATAAATTAATGGAACCCTTTGTATTGTAGAACATCAGCCTAGGCTTGTTTCGTTCTGATTACATGTTACATAATTATAGTGTAGCAAAGCAAGTTGAATTTAACACAATTGCAAGCAGCTTTAGCAGCCTTGCCACAGTTATTTCCCAATATCACAGGTATACTTGTACTTTCAACAAACATTTCACAAGGTTTACTATTTATGACCACTGCATAATTATACTAAGTGTCCCACAGGTATATTTTATTGGAGTTAGGACACAAGGAGGAGGTGAAAAATGTAAATAAATATACTGTTAGTTTCCATACATTTCCTGTGAATGCTATTTTATATCTCTCAATAATTTTTGTTCTCAAGGTTCCAGGTAACAATTCCTTAAATGGATTTTCCAATGGATTAGTTCAAGCATGGAGCTTATATGGGAATAACAGGTAGATAAGCCCTGACTTATCAGCTTAAGAATGCAATATTTTAAGTGCTAATGATTCTATGAACAATCTCTTTCAGGGCTGTAATTTTATTTATTGTTGAAGATGTTACTTATAATATATGTGACCAAAGATTTATTGAGTTTGAAATACGTCGTCTAAACTCTGGAATTAAAGTCATAAGGAAAACTTTAACAAGTCTAGTGAAAGAAGCTCAGCTTTCACCTAATAAAGAATTACTTGTGTAAGTTGCTACAGCTGCTCTTTACAAAAAAAAGCAAATACTTTTATCGACGCTATATTACGTGTTCATTACAGAGGTGATAATATCGTGGCTGTGGTTTATTATCGTACTGGTTACCAGTTAGAAGCATATCCGTCCGAAAACGAATGGTCAGTTCGTTTGTTGATTGAACGATCACGTGCCATAAAATGTCCGTCAATACAGTATCATTTAGCGGGGACTAAAAAGATTCAGCAATCTCTGTCATCACCAGAGGTATTACATAGATTTTTAAAGGATGAAGATGCCATAGAGAAGATTCAGGAAGTGTTCACTGGAATCTATTCGTTGAATTTAGTAAGTCGGCATTTTGAATTAAGGTTGCATATGTGTACAAATATTAATCTTCACATATTGCTCTGAAACAGGACGAAGATGGCGATAATGCAATTAAAATGGGTATAGCGGAACCAAATAAATATGTTTTAAAACCCCAACGCGAAGGAGGTGGGTACAATGTTTTTGGAAAAGACGTTAGAAACCTCTTGAATTCCATCAAAGATTCGAAGGAGCGTATGGCGTGGATCCTCATGGATCTTATTCAGCCTTCGATACAGAAAAATTATATAGTACGTGCTGGATATCCAGAAGGAAGTAATATACACGTATCCGACGTGATAGTCGAACTTGGTATATACGGAGTTATTATTGGGTAAGTACACCTTCGATTTTCCCAACAATCCATTGTCAAACGTATAATTATTTTGAATTTTCAGAGATCACAATAAAATAATTATGAACGAGGAAGTGGGTCACGTACTGAGGACAAAGCCGTCGAGTTCAAATGAAGGAGGAATAGTTGCAGGCTTTGGATCATTGGACAGTCCTTATCTAACGGATCCATAACGTAGAACACACAGCAATTGTACACTAAATATCATAAAAATTGCACAAAAATGTTGTTCTAATAAAGGAATTAATGTGAAAAGAAATAAAAATATCGATAAAACGAGTTGTGCGTTAAGTTCTTCTTTTATTTTACTACGTGTACATAAAAAACACTGTTTTCATAAAATATTCATTCGCCGTACTGCATACCGGATAAAATTCTCCTTATTCATGGAAGCAGCGTTCTCATACAAAACTTAATAACAACATGAAATAACAATTGTATCGATAATTATACACAAATTACGGATTGTGTAAACATGCTTACATTAGATTGCCCCATTCGTATTTTACACGAATGATTCAATATTTACAATTAATACGAGATCTTTGACTCTCATTTACTGACTGTGAGACATTATGGGAGTTTCATACTGTTCTAAAGAATTAGATCTTGCCGAGAATTAGATGTATTCATTTCACTTTCAGGAAGTTCGGAGTAACTCGTCAACTGCACTGTCTTCGATTGACTATCGTGTTGTAAATGAATCTAAAAGTCAAAGTGATTAATAAACGAATATCGATGTGTCCCTTATAACGGCGAAATTTTTTACCTTGGCCGATATACTTGAAGCAGGATTGACATATTCGTGCTCTCCAGGCAGTAAACCGGGTTCTGGGCAATTCATCGACGCTTCCAAGTCGTTTTTACGACCAAAGGATGGATTTTGGAAGTGTATACTGCCAGTTAAAAAAGTTCAATAAGAGCTAACCCATTTGAGTATTCGATAATACCAGAATCAGTGTTGATGTTACCTCAAATCGTTTTTCTTCGACGAGTTCAGCTTGATCTGCTGATAGTAATAGTAGCAGAAAATAAGGATCATGCAGGTGATTATTGTGATAACGATCCCGGCAATAGAGGACGTGCCTCGTTGTCCTGACTCCTCGGAAATTTGCGTCCCGCTGCTGACGAATTTGACCTTCTCGTTTGAGCTTTCGGGGCATGTACCGCTCGACTTCGACACAGGATACCCGTCCGGGCATATACAGGCATAGCCGGAATATTTAGGCACGCATAGATGTGGACATTTGTGTCCCTGGCAATTATTTCTCACTGCTCGACAGAAAAAGGAGTAAAGATACATTTCCGGCGAATTGCGACGATTTATGTGCTTACCAAAGGGTTGCCTGGAAGTGTGAACTATCGCGAAATATCTATTGACGTTCGTCAAACCGAGGGAGAGTGCCTCACAGCTTTTATTGCCGTGAATATTACATTTCTTCAAGCTTCCTGTGCTTCCTATTAGCCAGTAGAGCGAGTCCTCGTAAATGTTGATGCCCAGGGGCTGGTAATTCTACAATAAAAGATTCTTACTTAAAGTTTACGTAATCAGAGAGGTTCCTGTGAAATTAGCGGCATGGTATTTGCTCACTTCTGTTTTCATAAACGTTTGTCGATTTTTTCCATCCAACTCGGATCTTTCAATGACTCGCAGCAGCGTGTCGGTCCAGTACAAATGTGATCTTACATGATCTATGGCCAAGCCACTGACGACACCGAGATTCTGATGTGCTAAGATCGCTGTTTTCGACCCGATCATATCAGCCCTGTAGACTTCGCTATTGGGACTCTCATACATTCTCCAATTTGTTTGACTCCAAAAGAGCCAACCGCGATTGGGATCGACGGCGATGGACATCACTCTCACCTGAGCTCCTTCGACCTCAATGATTTTCGCGCACTTCCGTTCTTCCAAGTTGCACACCTGTGAATCATCATTTAGAACGAGGAATGCAAAGCAAGAACGAAGAGGAGGATGTTTATGTTTACCTTGATGGCACAGGGGTGTTCAGTGTCGTAGAAATACACGTTATCAGTGACCCAGTCGACGGCCAGGGTTTCTGGTCTGCCTATTCCACTCACTGTTTTCCGTTCCTTCGTTGTCATGTTTATGACGTTGATGGTCCCCAGGTCGCTGTTGCTCCAATAAATAGTTTCTCGTTCAGCATTCACGTCGAGGCCGGAAACATCGAAATTAGGTTCCTGGTAGACGACTTCAATGGTGCTGAGAGACTTGGTTATTCGTCTTATATCGCTTTCGCTAGCGGTAACGATCTTCATCGGCGATCCTGTCGCCTTGCAGGAAATCTTGTCTCCGCGTAAAACGTAGCCCTGGTAACAACTGCAGACGAACGAACCGGGTTTGTTCTGGCAGATCTGAGAGCAAGGATTGTCCTGGCACTCATCGATGTCCTCGCAGGATGTTTTGTCGCTTTTTAGGCGATATCCCTTCTGGCAACTGCACACCGGTCCTTTAGGTGTCCTGTGGCAGACGTGCTGGCAAGGGTTGTTCTTGATGCAAGAGATCGCTGAAGTCGAAGACATGCATAGTACGAAAAATTTGACAAAAAACATTTAAAACCAGACTGAAACAGTTGATATTACTCACTGCATTCCCCAAATTCGTCACTGCCGTCGAGACAATCTCGCAAACCATCGCACACTCTACTGTAAGATAGACAAGCGCCACTGAGGCACTGGAAATCCTTGCAAACTCGCTGACTAGTATTGTTCTTCGTTTCGTGATTATTATATCGCGCAGATAAATGAGTACCGCAATCCTTCTCGTCGGACTTATCGCCGCAGTCGTCGTAATTGTCGCACATCCAAATCAAAGGGATACACCTGCGATTATCGCAGGTGAATTCGTCGACTTCACAATGAGGACAATTGTACTCGTCGTCGTTTTCAGGACAATCCTGGACACCGTTGCACCTGTTGGAAATATTTTAATTGGTACAGCTTCGGCGGGGATATATGGACGAAGGTGAAATAGTCAAAGATTTTACTGAAGTTCCTTGGGAAGGCAGGTTCCCACATTGGCACACCTATATTCATCTTTCTGACATTCTACCGAATTCTGGGCCCTGCCATCCGGGCAATTTTGTTCATCCGTATGGTCCCCGCAATCGTCAATTGCGTTACAAACGAGCGTTTTGTCCACGCAACGTCCGTTTCGACAGGCAAACATTCCTTCCTCGGGACACTGATGTGCCGTGCATTTTTCGCCCTCGTCAGAGCCATCCTCGCAGTCGACATCTCCGTCGCACTGCCAGGATTTCGGGATACACTGTCCCGAGTCGCAGGCGACTGTGTTGAGATCGCAGTGGTGAAATCCGCAGTTCAATTCATCCGAAAAATCGGGACAGTGGTTGTGGCCATCACAAACGAGATACTTGGAAATACATTCTCCTTCGTGGCAACGGAATTCATCGTCCTTGCAATTCGTCGGTTCGTGGCAATCTTCTTCGTCGGAACGATCCTTGCAGTCGAAATGCGAGTTGCAACGTTTCGACGAACTCACGCATTCTCCGCTGATTTTACAAGCAAACTCGTTGCTGGCGCAAGAAATGTTGAGTTTCAGGCAATCGAACCCCTCGTCCTCCCCATTCGGACAATCGACAAATCCGTTGCACAATTGTTCTTGTCTCACGCAGACGTCCAGCTGACCGCATTGCACTTCGCCATCTCCGCAAGTTGAGACTTTGACGCATTTTTTCTGGTCTTCAGCTAAACGCATACCCGGGGGACACGTGCAATTGTACGAGACAGAATCGACCGCTAAACAGACGTGCGAGCAATTCCCGTTGTTCACGCGACAAGGGTGTTGTTTAACAATCGGAAGGGGGTCCATCGGCAGAAGATACATCGTATCAATATTTTCAGGGACGATGAGGGTTATATGCTTGTTGGTCTGATGGTCCTTGTGGTTCTCAGCCCAGTGTAATTCATTCGACCCTTGCTCCGTCCAAAAGACGATTTCCCCGAGGATAGCGAGGCTTACAGGTGCGGAAAGCCCTGTGCGGAATAGAAATCTGTTGCTCCCGTCAATGGAAGAACTTTCGATTCGTCCGCTACCCTGATCAGCCCAGAAAACCTTTTTTAATTCACGACTATAACATACGGAGACTGCGGGTCCTAAGAGATTGTCGGCGATCGTTACAGCCTTAGCTTCGGCATTTATCATCCTTATTTGAATTCCTTCTATGCGATACATATCACCTGAACGGAATACAACTAGGACTATCCTGCAAGATAGAATAGAAAGAAGTCGATGTTGATCCTTCCGAAGCAAATTAAATGTCAACCTACCCTTCTTCCGGTACGAGCGAAATAGCAAGCGGAATGTCTTGGAAACTTATGACAGTCTTCTCCTGGGTCTGGAGGCTATGAATCTCAATAGTCTTTCGTTCTATGTCTGACCAGTAGAGATTGTTTCCCATATAATCAAAGTCCATGCCTCCGATGATTTCGTTTTTTACGGATAGAAGCTGTTCCTCACGTCCGGAATTCGTGTTAAAACGGAAAATGCTGTTGGTGAGAAGGTCAGTCGCGATGACCTCATTCGATTCTGAATTATAAGCAACTGCCGTGATGTGCCTCAGAGTCATGCTTGAGAACAGTTTCGGTTTACCCAGGATTTCGTGATGGTAATCAATGAAGGTATTCCCAGCGATTATAACGAGGTGTTTCTTGTCCTTGTCGACTGTCATCAAAGAAGGCGTGTCAGTTGTTTCCTTTATACGTCTAATAAAGATTACTTACCTTTACAAGTATGCCCATCGTCGTCAAGTTGCGCATCTAAGGTGCAGGCGCAGGTATAAGAATCCTTTGAATTGAGCAGGCATAATTGAGAACAAGGTTCAAGATTGCAGGGGTTGGGGAGCTACAATGGCATTAGCGATTAGTCACAGTCCCATAAACTAATTACCAATAAACTATCTGTTGATTTTACCTTGGGTTTCAATACTGAATGGTATATGTGTATACCGTAGATAGATGTACTCTCACGGATGAGAATTTTCCAGTCCTTTCCGGTGAGTTTATCACAGGTTTGTATAGTATTGGTCGACCAATCGCTCCAGTATAATTTATTCTCAAAGATAGCCAAGGAAAACGGATGCTTGGCCGTGTCGTGTAGTATCGTCCTGCGGTCAGTGCCGTCGAAACGCACCGATTCGATAATCCTCAATTTTCCATCGACCCAATAAAGCCTGTCGTTCGGATAATCTACCGCCAGGCCATTCGGCCAGCTTAAGCGCTCCGTGATGAATGGAACACTGTCTTTACCGTCCATACTAGCTCGAGAAATGTGAGGCACCGAACCCCAGTCGCTCCAGTACATTACGCTAGACAGTTTTAATAAGGATTAACTTTCCGTTTATGGCATGATTATAATTTCCATGAAAGGAGTATACTCACCCTGCGGAAGGGATCAGGGCTATTCCCCTCGGTTTATCCGCTCGTTCGGTAATTAACACGGTACAGTAATTGCCGAGACGACTGCAAACTGCAATGTGCTTGTAAAGGCTGTCGGTGAAATACAGATTACTCGTTACCCAGTCAATGGCAATGTCTTCGGGCGATCCTAATCCTGTCACGCAAATTCATTTAGAATACCGAACCGTTACGTCCTGAAAGTAATTACTTAATTGTCGAACCCTCGAGTACCTGCCAATACAATAACTTCTTTCATCGTTCCGTCCTGCAGACTCCTGAAAATTCCCAATTCTTCGTTCTTCACGTCGGACCAATAAACGTAATCTACGTCCAGGGAAACGCCAATGACATGATGTAAATTTTGAACGACAGGGAAATAAACTTCAGATTCTAAATAATATCCTCGGATGTGGGACGTTGTCGAGAACACCATCAAAGCTTCACCGCCTGAAAGATATGAAACAATGGCGAGTGCAATTTCCTTGAGAATGCTGTAAGAAGGTTAGTCCTCATAAGCCGTTAGTACCTTCGACTTTACAACTTCTTTGATCCTCCTGCAAGGTATAACCCGCAAGGCAGATACAATTGTACGATCCATTGTTGTTCAGGCAATGTTGATCGCATATCCCATAGTCTATACATTCATCGATGTCTGTCGAGGGAAAACAATAAATTTAATGAGGATGACCTAGCGGTCAACAAAGTCTGTCAAAGGCAAAACGCATTTACCTGTGCATGTACGATTGTTCAGCAATTTGTACCCAGGTCTGCATGAACAGGCTTGACCCATTGGAGTACTTCTGCAAAAATGATCGCATGTCGAGGCGTCCTTGCACAGCTTATCGGCTGAAAAGCGGAGCCATCATTATCAAATCCTGTGGATTATTTCATCGAACAATGACAACCTATGTCCTTTACCTTTTGCACAACCATCAATGTCTTCGTCGGATCCGTCTGTACAATCGTCCACCCCGTTACAAGTCATGTCCAGCGATATGCAACGGCCGTTTTTGCACAAATATCGGTTCAACTCGTTGGTGCAGTTGTGCGGAACTACATTACTGTACTCTACAAAACGCGGAAGGACTATTAATCATTTTCTCGTGAAAGAAGCGACTTAATGTATTATACCTACCGCAATCTGATTCTTCATCACTGCCATCCAAGCAGTCGGGCATTTTGTCACAAACAAACTCGCTTTTTATGCAATGACCATCCTTGCAGCGGAAACCGTCGCATTTAATCTGTAGATTATTTTAGTGCATAATAATGAGGTACAACGATAAAATTAATATACATAACGCTGGTGAATGAATTTTGGTATTCTCACATCTCTAACACAACCGAGATATTCGTCGCTCATGTCGGAACAATCGTGTATATTATCGCAAAACTTTTCCAAAGGTATACACGTTTCATCCTTACAGCGGTACTCGTCTTCCGCGCAGGAAATGGTCGCCATTATGTTGGGCTATAAAATACGAAGCTTAATAAAATAGAGGCCCTTCAATTAAAGATTTTCCCACCAAGATACGTACGAGCGGGTTACTGCAATTCATTTCATCCGATTTATCGCCGCAATCGTCTTCTCCATCGCAAACGAATAAGGTGGAAATACATCTTTCATTATCACAGGCGAACCAGGTAGGTTTCGCACAATTTATTGCCTGATCTGTGTATGATAGAACTTTTGTGAATAAGAAAACCTAGTTATGAAATGAGAAACGGAATCCGCAGTGTCAGCAATTCTAAACTCACGCGCATAGCGGATGAAAGCGCAGAGTAACAGGACGATGAAAAACTTATTAAGAAGCCTTGACATGATCTGAAAAAGACACATTGCAGAAAAAGATAAACGATTTACACAGGCAGTTCTGCAAATTAGAATCTCAGTCATCTTTGATACCTTACTAGGATTAATTTAAGAAAAGTCGAGCGACGTAATGATACAGAAATAATCGTAATAAAACGAAGGATTAATGTGTATACACAACATAGGACAAATAGTAGCGTATTACGATATAAACTAATGTGTACATTTTTGCATAAACTATTTTATAAGCGATTTAAGCAGATTTCTTTATGACGCTACGATACTTGCCGGTTATACCTGTGCCGCTTCACCATGAAATCGGTTCAAGCGGAGGACGAAGGAAATGAAGACACAGACGTGGGATATCAAGTAAAATTGTCTTGTCGGCGTATTCACCGCGACTGGTCGCGGTTTCAACGTCGTTGATGATCAAAGGTCGTGAGTCACAACATTCCAAAAGTATATACGGCAAAGCAAACCGTTTCCGCCAGGAGACGATAGTGTTTCTGATAATTTGGACATTAGTACTGTAAATGTATACAAATCTCTGTTTATGTTTAAATTTCTCGCCGATCGCGATTTCTAGAACACGATCGAACCATCCAAGAACGTATCATATTACGAATAGAGTTATCAAAAGGGGATCTAGGAGCCGGTAGACTGGAGCAGGGAGACGTAGCTTACTATTTGGATTAAATAAAAAATTAATGAAGCGAGAACGTGGTCAGCAATGTCCTTTGAGTCCGTCAGGAATAACTATCATACAGTCCTTGAATTATATTTATTCTTGGTAATTGATTTGAACGTAAGATTGCGATGAAAATCGATAGTAAAGCGGAGGTACTGTACGAAAAGAAAAACAAAAGCCTATCTATTGTACGACAGTGGCTTGCGATATCGCAGGTGTAACCTGCCGTTATTAAATAACGTTATTTACTCCTGTCGTAGGAACGGTAGTAGCAGTTTGGAGAACATGCCGCGTTGTTTCATTAAATGTATGACGAGATATCATCGGACGGACAGTTGTCGGGAAGGTATACCTATTTCATGTCTGCATGAACCATCGTTCGTACGCTACTTTTACGATAGGGTTATAAGAATATATGACTTGATTATACTATCGAAATTCCAACTAATCTGGTCATGTCACAGACTTTTACATTCATATTCGTAGATATATAGCGTATCTACTGTCTGTCCTAACTTATTTACGTTATTAGAAAACAATATTTTTTCGAAAATTCCTTCCTCACAGAATCGGAATTATCTTGGCGGCCACCGCAAGTGGCGACCAAACGAAAGAACGAAGGAAACGATCTTCTCTCGAAATCCAGCAATCTTTGGACCAGCCCCAGTCTTCCTATCGTGACCCGTTACAGTTTTCAAAAGGATAACGACATTATGCGAAGTATAGCGTGGAAGGGCCTCGCGAAATCGAATGAATCGTCGCAGAGCGTTAGCGAAATTTACGGAACCAGTTATCAGATTGTGGACGATTTCAATACGAGTACGCAGTTAAATATCAAAGACGAAGATCTAACGAAGAAATCGAAACTGGTGCCTTGCATGGAAAAAGTTGAGGGGAAGAATATTAATGAGAAGATTCCAGATAAATTGGATCGAGTAGAAACGGTTGATACAGAAAATATTGGGGTTCCGATGACAAAAATCACCTCTGACTCTGCTAAAGGCACTCTTCAGGAGAATAACCCTTCAGAAACGGAAAACACACAAAATTGGAAACGAAATAAGACTATGCACTATTGTCCCTATTGTCGAAAGAGTTTCGATCGACCTTGGGTTCTCAAAGGTCATCTGCGTCTTCATACTGGCGAACGACCCTTCGAATGCCCTGTCTGTCGTAAATCGTTTGCCGATCGGTATCAGCTTATCATTTTCGGTTCTGGCTTTACGACATTAACGTATTTAATCAACAATAATATTGATTCCTAGGTCAAATTTACGCGCTCATCAAAGAACTCGAAACCATCATCAATGGCAGTGGCGGTGCGGTGTATGCTTCAAAGCTTTTTCGCAAAGACGATACTTGGAACGCCATTGTCCTGAGGCTTGTCGCAAGTACAGAATATCTCAGAGGAAAGAGCAAATTCCTACTTGAGTTTAAACAATATTCAGAATATTTCCCAATAGACCTTAATTTATGACGTATATGTTTTTAATCTAACTTAGAATGCATTGTAACGGTGCATTAATCCTCAAAGATAATAAAGATTATTCGAATTTGAATTAGTCGCGCATGGTTGTAAAAGTGAGTCAGTTTGTCCCTTATTATCCAATATGTCCGACCCCCCCTACTACCCTTTATACCTGCTCACCTATATATATGAGAGGGTACATCATATTTTTGAGCTGCAGACAGCAACTTGTCGGATAGCTATTAGTGTCGTTCGAATATTGCCAGCCGTTGTGAATTTGAGTTTCGCATCCCTTCTACCAATCGTATCGATCCACGGTCAACGAATCAGGCGTCGGGCGGACCTGCTGTTAGTTCTAAAAATTGCCGATTGTGGCGTCATTCGTAATAGCTGCGCGCGTCGACAGTAACGGTACAGTTGAAACGTTTTCGGCTCTCCGTGTTTCTATTCATTCATGACGCACGTCGCGTATGTTCAAGGAGTAATAATTTCGTCGCTCGCATTTGACGCAGTGCGTTAGTTGTACATTATAAATCACAAAGGACAGTAGTGAAACGGCCCCGTGAATTGCGCGCAACGCTTTACGAGCAAAGACAGCTAGTTTGTGCAACGAGCTAAAGAACGCGGCCGTTACGCATTGCGAAGACCGTAAGAAGCTATTGTGACATTGGGACGGCCATTTTGGCGTGTTGTTTCTTAACCGAGAGTGCTCGGCACAGCATCGATATCCATCCATTTCAAGGTAAGTACTTTTACAAAGGTTTAGATTCCTAATTTCGCGAGATCTCTTCCTCGGCCTGATTTCATCTTTCGTTCCTGGTCGTAGAGCCCAGTCAAACGAGACCTTTGACCTGACTAGACGCCGAAACAAATTCGATCTTGCGCTCTGGCGGTACCGTACTTGATTTCGCATCGTTTCGCCAGTCGTCACAGTACAGTCCCGGCAGCCCTTCTGCCGAACCCTCACTAACAAAAGAAACAGGATTTTGCGATACTCTCAGCCCCGGTGAATACTTTTCTAACGTTAAATTCGCCGAAAAGACGCTATTTCGAGTTTGAGATTCGTATCAATTGTAAAATATCGAGCATTTACACAATCAATTTTCAGCAGCTGGACGGATAACGGATCGAGTCAACATAAGCGTCCAATTGCTCCGTTCAAAACGGAGAAAACGATAACGATATTCAACTTTCCTTTGTGCCGAAGCATTGTAGAATAAATAAGCCAAAGTAAATTTTCTATTGATTTAAAAATTTTCCGGCCGCTTATTACTTTTACATACGTTTGAACAAGCAATTTCTTATAATAATTATTTACGAACTCAATAGGTTATTAACTTTATATGTTCTCTTTCAACTGTTGGTTAAATAATTAGAGTCTAACATGTTCACATTTTACTAAGTATCACATGAATTATGAACATTATGTTTACAAAGTATTTTATTGTATATTGCTTAAGAAATGTATAAAAACCGTTACATATTCAAATGGATTCATGATGTTGGTCATAATCCACTAATACTTGAAGCACAGTGTACATTGTGGTATTCATGTCAGGTCACCTCTGGTTGTTATTCTTTTTTGTACATTAAGTTTCTATCTGGTGAGATTCAAAATAGATATTTCTATTCATGCAATGATATTTATGGACATATCTGTGGTGATTTAGGATACAGGAGCTACAATATAAAATTTTGAATATGTTATCTTCATGATACACTATATATTTCCCTCAAACTGATTCTCTGCTACTTGCTATAAATAAATAAAATTTCCCTTTTTTTTTACAGGAAGTAGACCTATTTAGCTTCCAAAATGATGACCGAAACGCATATAAACTCAAATCACATGTTAAACTCTGGTTTGAGTACCAAATCAGAGTTAGAAAAAATGGACGATGTAGGTTGGAAAGCCAAATTAAAAATTCCACCCAAGGACAAGAGAGTAAAGACAAGCGTAAGTTTCATGAGGGAATCAGTATCATTTAAATTTGATGGTTGGATGTGACGTGATTTTTTCGGTTTGTAGGATGTGACGGACACACGTGGCAACGAGTTTGAGGAGTTCTGCCTAAAACGAGAGTTGTTAATGGGCATTTTTGAGAAGGGATGGGAAAAACCATCACCCATTCAGGAGGCCAGTATTCCCATTGCGCTTTCTGGCAAAGATATTTTAGCCAGGGCTAAAAATGGAACTGGCAAAACCGGAGCGTATTCGATTCCAGTGCTAGAACAAGTTGACCCGAGGAAAGATATAATCCAGGCGCTGATAATCGTACCCACCAGGGAGTTGGCATTACAAACGTCACAGATTTGTATTGAACTGGCAAAACACATGGACATAAAAGTAATGGTTACCACTGGCGGAACCAATTTACGCGACGATATTATGAGGATCTACCAAAAAGGTTTGTTAAGCAAATAGACCAAGAATTGCTTTGAATTTCCAATGAAGGTTGATACTTCAATGCTGACCCTGTGATTCATGTGGTTATAGTACAAGTGATCATAGCGACGCCAGGCAGAATCCTCGACCTGATGGACAAGAATGTGGCCAATATGGATCACTGCAAGATTCTAGTATTGGATGAAGCGGATAAGCTGCTGTCTCAAGACTTCAAAGGAATGCTCGACCACGTAATTTCCAGATTACCGCAAGAACGCCAGATTTTACTTTACTCAGCTACATTTCCTCTGACCGTGAAGCAATTCATGGAGAAGCATCTGAGAGATCCGTACGAAATTAACCTGATGGAGGAGTTGACTTTGAAGGGAGTAACTCAATACTACGCCTTTGTGCAAGAGCGTCAGAAAGTTCACTGCCTCAACACGTTATTCTCCAAGGTAAG
Organism: Hedychridium roseum; assembly: GCA_963989215.1. Taxonomy (NCBI): domain Eukaryota; kingdom Metazoa; phylum Arthropoda; class Insecta; order Hymenoptera; family Chrysididae; genus Hedychridium; species Hedychridium roseum. Next base: position 9,523,816 of record OZ022310.1, on the reverse strand, counting down.
AGAACCTTCGTGTCTCGATATAATGTACTAGGTGACTTCAGTGAAGATAATACAAAATATTCCGTGTTTCTAGCTTCAAATAACGCAAAGCATAATATTCTGCAACTCGACGCAACGCGTTGAGCTACTTGCGAAAAAGATAACGGATCTTGGATATTGCTGTTATTACATACACGCGAAAATGGCGCAGGCGCACCGAAACCGCGTGTTCCACGACTTTCGAGCGGGATTATGCCGAAATCTGGTAAGTTTCACGAAGCTTCTCTACATCTCATCACGAGATCTCTATGAAAGTCTGGAGAGACGAGTTTGTGCGTGTATTTTGGAACGACTATAGAACGGGGAATAATGATATTTGCAGGTGAGCAGCGATCTCTTTACTCGTGGTATCGACGTGCAAGCCGTGAATGTCGTGATCAACTTTGACTTTCCAAAAATGGCGGAGACGTACCTACATCGCATTGGCCGATCAGGAAGGTTCGGCCATCTAGGTATTGCGATAAATCTAATTACGTACGAGGACCGCTTCAATCTACACCGTATCGAACAAGAGCTGGGCACTGAAATCAAGCCGATCCCGAAGGTGATAGACCCCAGTCTATATGTTGCGAGGCCAGAAGACAATAACAGTATGGAAGAGGGTAATGTGTCCAAGTAGTTTCGATTGGCGTCATTTCGCTGTACAAAGCTTAAAACAAGTTGAAACAAGTTTATTAAACTCGTACTGCTATTCACATCACTTCGTTCACAGAGTTCGCAATTTTACGTTCAGTGTGCCCAACAAGTTTATTAAAACTTAAAACAGTCATATTCGCAATGGGAAAAAATGAAATACTTGAAAATATACAAGTAAATGCTTGTAAATGTACAAGTAATACTTGGAAATATACAAGTAATACTTGAAAATATACAAGTAAATATTTGTAAATATACAAGTATTTCATTTTTTTCCATTGCGAATACGATTGTTTTAAGTTTTAATAAACTTGTTGGGCACAGTGAACGTGAAATTGCGAACTCTGTGAACGAAGTGATGTGAATGGTAGTACGAGTTTAATAAACTTGTTTCAACTTGTCTGAAGCTTCTTTGTACATAAATACAATTAAATAAATATACAATTAAGTCGTTCTTTGTACATAAATACAATTAAATGTACATAAAACTAAAGTAAGACAGAGTCAAGCCATCATCAAGGGCACAATATGTAAGGGAACGAGCGAAGACAACATAATAATCATTGCATTTTATCATGACTGTAAATACGACATGAAAATATCTAAGGTCATTTTAATAGTAAATTTTTATACAATGGCTTCATACTTCCGACATCTTTCTCCGTATCTTCGACTTTTTTCGAATTCTATCTTTCGTTATCGTTATTTAACGCGATATATAATGATGCACGTGTGAATCAATGAAAAGATGAGTAGGTAGGGCAAGGATAATCGAATTATAAAACCGTGCATCATTCGCTACGCGATCACGAATTGTACGTATTACGTTGACCCTAAGGTTTGATCATGGCTTGATTTTGCCACCTGTCAGTGCGTTCGTACAACTCTGAAATTCAAATCACACATGGAAAAACAAAGTCCTTCTTCCTGTTTTGATTTTGGTGGTACTAGAACCTAGAGTATATCCTCTTTCTTTTTTCTTTTTTTTAACCACGATCGGATTTTTTTACAATATTGTGATTGAGAGTCAGAAGTTGTAAAATTGACTAGTTTTATATAATTATTTTTATACACAACTGGCTGGTGGCCCGAGCGCTAAGCGGCAGAGGCTCTGCGGACGGTTCCTCCTCAACTTGTGCGCAATTCATAAACGTTTTTCGTCTTTCGCTGTAAGGTGGTAATCCATTAAATCGACTTAACATTCGCTCTGTCCGAATGGCAACGGGTCATTCCCTAGACGATGCACTTGGCAACCGGCAGTACGAGAGAGAAAGAAAGCGAGGAAATGTCGTGGCACTGTAGGCCGCTTGTAAAATTACGTTAAAAACCGATGGATCTCGAAATAATGCACCTCGCTACGCTTGCCAATCTCTACGGATGCCCGCGGCCCTTGCAAAAATAAAAAACGACGAGGTAACTGCCAAAATGTTTATTGAACCGTCACGTAGAAACGTAGAATCACAGCCGCTTTCCGTATGAATCTGTAGAAATGTGTGACGTCCGAAAAAGACACACGATATACTTGTCTAGGATTTGCAATTAGCGTTAGCATCAAATTTCCGAAGGTACGAACCACCAGCCAAGGTGACTTAGGTTTATGAAGTGAAATTCGTACGCATTATTATTATTATTAGGTAATAGTGGAATGTTTCATACTCGAGGCAGGAAAATGTTTCGATATGGAATATATATATACATATATTCATTCGCTGGAAAAGAGAGAACCGTGCTAATATCGTTTAAGCACACTTCATGGAGACAGAGAAGAAACATTTTGGAGGGAAATTTTCGTGAAAATTTGCAAGATATTAACTTTGAAATTGTCGTGAAGTTTCGCGATAAAACGCGTTGGTATGTGCGAGAATGGCATGTCTGCTCGTACTTGCAATCGCTCTTAAATGGTAAATTCAAGACTCCTTGTAGCCGATCGGCCGTATCGAGGGTGCTCAAACGCTCGTTGCAGACCTTTTGCCGAGCGAATGAAGAAAGTCAAGCGGCACTGCGGACACGATATCTCGTTAATGTCAATGTAATTGCACGACAACGCCCACTGATTTTCTTCGGTGCATATCAAAGGAAACCTATTACCAGTGATCATTTCACGCTCCGCGTTAGTTTCCTTCCGCCGTACGGGCCGTAAAGCCATTCCATACATTTAGTGTGCCACATAAATGTTTCTTCCCTGTCCCCATTAAGCAACGGCCACTGCGTTCACGGTTAAGCAGCATTAGCAAGCATTTTCTATGCCGAACGAAGTTATGATTTGATATGGTGTACGATGTGTTTCGGGATTACGAACGTTTTCGCAGAACGCGCATCGAAGTCAGAACGGCACGAAGAATAGAAGTTTAGCGCGCATTTGGCGAGAACGATACGCGACTCGAATGTTCGGTTGATCATGGAAGAATTCCCCAAGATTCGTGTGCGCCGTACAAGCATTTCCGCGCGCAGCGAAAGTTGTGTACGACGAGGCGATTGCTCTGGGAAAATCCATGGTGATGATCCATGGAGAGCAGAATCAACGGCCGGCAAATACTCTCGTTCTTTCGTCGCGCGAGTCTGTATCTTCCGGATTCGGAATGTGAAGAATTGCCGACGATTCGAAAGGCCGAACTGCCAAGATACAGACGCGAATAGCGCGTTTCCGAGGATATGGAAAACGGCTTAAAAAATAGTTCCGCAGGCGAATCGCCCTGCGGATTTACATCATCGCGTTACGTGCGACCCTGCTACTCGCAGTAAGAATTATAATATCCACTCGTTGACCGGCCATTTACACGCTCTTCGATGAGCGAAATCGCATGTGGCCCGCTCGCACGGTGGTCTAATGTAATCAGTTTCGTTTCGTCTCTTTACATTGAACTCCGCCACCACATCCCCTACCAACGAAACACGCCGCTTATGCGAATTCTAAGCCGATACTTTTCTATTTTTTACCGTGCAAATTTTATGGCGTATTAGTTCACAATGAGTGTGTTCTATCATTGCCATTTTGGTAACTCCGATCCGGACTGGGACGACTGTCAGCTGTTCCTCAGTCTTTCTATCATATAAGTCGAATGTATTTTACGTATTTCTAAGGGAGCCAAATTTATTCGTCGACTAATCGCAGTATCTGTAGTATTTCGAACAGGTTGGACGTCAACGTTCTCCTCTTCGAACTATCAGCTCAACAATTTCCCGCGTTCCGTCGAACGAGTTTGACTCTCTTGGAAACGCCCTGTGGCTTCTTATTAGGAAAAATGATTGTAAGAGAACATTACGCGGAGACAGGCAGAAAAGCGGACTATTCCCGATTAGCCGAAGAAACCAGTCCTTGTGGGACAACGAGTTACAAAGCCCGACAATCGTGATACAAAGCAAGTGAATTCCCACGAACGTCCGTGCAAAAGTCGGTCGATTTAGCGTCGATTCCCTTTTCCGCCTGTCGCCATTCTAAGCTCCAAGAGAAGTTCCTACGCCTCGTCTTGGACGGCAAGGAGAAGATCCTTGACATGAAAGTACAATCGTATGCCTTACCGTACAATCGTATGTGTAAGGATACGAGGCTTTAAGGGAGAGAAAGAAAGAGAGAGAGAGAGAAAGAGAGAGAGAAGACGCGGTGTGAGTGCGGCAACATCGGCATGTGTGAGAACCGCGTAAAGAAGGGCCCCGGTTGGTCATCGTGGAGAAAGGAAGGGGCCCCTATGTAAGTGCGTAAATACGCACGAAACTTGGCCAACCCTGGCCAACGAGCTACGTGCAAAGCCAATTTTCCATCTAGACGGACGCTATTGCCTATCGGAGAATTTCCAACATTCCGCGAGCGGCACGTAGCAAATCTCTGTAACATCGATATCTCGCGTCTCCGATACGTCCGTCGTTTATCCCCGATCCCCCCCAAAAAAAGTAATAAAAAAAAGATGTTAGTTCCGTTACGTCCGCGCCAATCGGTTGCACAACCTTATTTCGAAAAACTTGTTAATGTAAGAGTTACATCTGGGATGTATGCTCGCACACGCGCGTAAAGTCGAACGTTTGTCCCAGCGCGGGCCGACGAATTAATCGTCTACGCCTCGTCTGACGAAGACCTTCGATTTTCCCGCTGGGCGCAACTGATGCAGAGAAGTCGCCGCGGAGCACGGGGGCCCGTTTTCACCCGAGAACAATTCGTTAGCGAGATTCAATGTTTTCCTCCCGCAGGCTAAAAATACGACAAGATACTTCCCGACGACAATGCGCGCTGTGAAAAAAGAAAAAGGAAATTCATGTTTCACGCGGTATCTCGTGACTCCGCGATCATTCGATGCATCGTATCTCCTGGACATTCAAGCAAAATTCCCCGCGAAACCGACGGTTTCGACCCTCGCCGTGTCCCCGAAACCCCAACCCCCCCCCCACACTCCCGTGAACCTTGTGAAACGAACCTTGAATGCATAAGTAGACGAAAAAAATTTATGTTATCCGTTCATTTTGGTTTCCCATCGGTCAAGTTTTTTCCAAGATAAAGGAATACTCGAAATTGTAAAGACGGGTTTGCGCGGTGACTTCCACGCAAAAGGAAACGATTATTTTATTTACGTTTGATTCGCATTGGCGCAAACCCGATCTACCGACACGCAATGTCGCAGATTTGTTTTGAAAAGAGGGACAAAAAGCGAAGCATTCGTTCCTTAATAAAAAGAAAGATTCCGGTAACAGTATACACACGATTTATTTCTTTCCTTCTGCCCCATTATCCCTTACTCGCAGCGATTAAAAATATATGATTTCTTTCTTGACAGAAATATGAGTGGTTCGAGCGTTTGCCAATTTCTGCAACGGAATGGCAACGAGTTCGATGAACCTTCTGGCGGCATTGCGCGCCAATTGTTTAACGTATTGAGACGTATGAATTATCGGTAGTCGATCAGACGGCTTGTTTGCTTAACAAGCGAATAGAATTATACGAGCGAAATTGAGTTTACTCGATATCGTCGTCCTCGTCCTTTTCGGATAAGGCGTGACCCGTTCGAAAGGTAGTGTTTAATTAAAGGCTCGGCAAAAACGCGACGTTGCTTCAACGGACGAAGAGAAAGCTAAAAATCGGTTCTTTCGATCGGCCTAAGAATAAACTGCGAGACGTCATTCGTCGATGTTAAAGCAGAACGACCAAGCTCTCCCGGTACTCGACTGACGGTTAAATTTCAAGTTTATTTTCACTTTTCATTCAAGACGTGTCAATGTTACGAGTTCATGTAGTCCTAAAAGCTGGATAAACTATCCCCGCTTGGAGCTGAGCAACATTTTCCTCGTGTACCTCGTTTCCTGGAGATTCGGCTGGACTACGAAAATAAGGGTGGTAACGCTCGTAGAAAATGGTCTATGAAGAATTGCTTTCCTGCCACGTTCGTGGCGGTATTTGGCGCGATATAAACGCCGGCGCTATTGATTTTAAGTAATATCGGGCCGTGCATCGGCTTGGTTCGCACGTGCAACACAGTCGGTCGCGCGATGCGGCGAAATCGAGGCTCAGAGGAGCCGGGGAAAACTCTGGGTCTCCACTCAACTGCCGGCAGCGACGAGCAACGCTCAGCAAAGACCAAACAAAACTTCCCAATGGCTTTTCGACGATCCTCGTTTTTATGAAACTCTGATACATAGGCAGGAACTCGAGGCCGGCAATAAAGCCACTCTTCTTCGCCGGCGAATCGACGTAATTGAGGGCAACTTTTCATGGAATTTCGCTTCTCCTCGGGAATTAGCCGTTCGATTAACAGCCGGCAGTTCGAGATAGCGACGACCAACGAATAATACACCTTTTGGTGTATCTGTTGGCTTGTTCCTCGGTACATGCATAATTTCCAAGGTGTTTCGCTTGTGTGTACCGTCCAACCGGCGATTCGACCATTCTGGACTGCAGCCCAGAAGAAGAGAAAGAGAGGGCACTATCGATTCGGCCGGCCAATTAGGGCTAAAAGGCCCTTCAGCGAAAATTTCTCTACAGTCCTCCTTGCTGTCTTTCTCCCCCTTTGCCCCTCTATGTGCTTCCTCGTCTTTCTTCTCTTCGCCCTCCTTCGCCGCCCACGGAAGGGGATTCACGAGCACTCCGCCGTCCGTATTTTCGTTCCTTCGTCAAATTCAGGTGGAATCATCTCCGAGACACAACGCGGGGGGAACGAAAGGGGAGCGGCGCGTTTTCTCGACGATCGACGGTCGCCAAGAAAAATGATAGGAGCGGGGAATGGGCAACGAGGCGTGCGGGGATGTCGCTATAAACTCGCATCCATCGACGAGTCCGGGTCTATTCGCGTCTGGCGTCGACCTTCGTCAAACGGGCCTCGCCGGGGGACGGCCACGAAATTGCCAGGCTCCCGGATAAAAATTTATCGATCCGCATTATCATGCCTTTCTTATTTTTAGACAGCTAACGAAATTTATTTCCGTTCGACAGGATAATTCGCGAGCAATAGACGTTCCGAATGACCGTCAATCTTCATTTGAACATTGAAAGATTCACGATACGGATAAATCGCGCCTTAGAAAGAGTTTAATTGACGAGATATCGGCACGTGCTGTGATGAGGAGCGAAATTATTTTGGCTTTGCCGAAAGCTCGGAATGGCAGAGCGAACGAGGAAAACAATCGTACGTAATTTGGCCGAACGTTCATACTCTTCGTCCCGCGGTCCGAAGAACCGATAATCTATCGTCCTACGGTTTGTTTTTCCGCGATTCCCGAGGATCCCTCGTATGCGTATTCGGCCGTAATCTGGCAGTGCATTTAACCACTTTGGGAAATAGCCGTATATCTCTTTGGCGTGACGTAGCATTCGATACGTCGGGCCGGGATGCGCGTGCTCGCACCCCCGTCGTAGGGGTGAGTTTGCGTGGGGAGTAGTGGGGGTCGGTAGGAGCGATGCTACCCCTCGTGGCGGAGAAGAGAAAGGCAAGCGAGTCGGCCGCTTGCCTGCGGGGCAATGCTAGAAAGACTGACTTGGGCCAGAGGGGTGAGTCGGCCCGAACAAAGAGGGCGAAATCCCCGCCAGCCCCGTTAGAGGGGTGGTCGGAGCAGGGGAACCCGAGAGAAAGGGAGAGAGAGGAAGGCCATTGACAGGAGGGATCGAGAGGACGACAGGGTGGGGGCGAATCGTGGCGAAAAGGGAAGCAAGGGGACGGAGGGTGGAAAACTACGAGGGGCGGTTAGACGAGCGGAGGGGAAGCAGTGCGCGCGTACGGCCGGTACATAGCCCGCGGAGAGTGGAAGAAGGGTGCGCCCTACTTCGCCGTTTTCCCTCCTGGCAGTCTCTGCAACGAGGGAGAGACAGAGAACGACGCGACCACCACGACGACGGTTCTCCCTGCGCGTCCACCTTCCCACAGGGTCTCTCCTCTCATTTTACGAGGAACCTACCGCGCCAACGTTGCGGTTCCTCCGCCGGCAAGGAGAAAAACCCTCAGCGGCCGGCTCCATCGGCGAAGCTTCGTGCAGTCGGAATTTTCCCTACTTTAGTGGCGTCGGAAGGTTCTTACGGTCTCCCGAGGGGCTTTACGTAAGAGTTTTCGTTGTACAGGCTTGCGCGTGGTGTCCTCCAAGTGCGCGAGTGCGCCACTACGTTTTTTACGTGCGTGAAGAGTGCGTGAAGAGTGCGCCCGTAATCGCGAGCCAGTGTCCAGAGTGTCCAACGACAGGAGGGGCTGTCGCCGAGGAGGGGGTACGAGGAACAAAGCCCAAGGATAGAGCCGAGAAAAAGAGGGGCAGGGGGAAAGAGAGAAGGCGAGAATTGTCCGGAGGCTGTGCTGGATCAGGAGAATTCACGAATGGACGAGTCGGAATCGTTTCGTCTAGTTAGCGCAAAGCACCCCCGGTCGCGACTTTAGGGACGAGAAAAATTGGCAAGCTCGGCAGAGAAGTTTATGGAGGAATATTCGGAAATATTCGCAGCTAGCCAAAGAATGTCGGAAGGGTAGTCTTCAGTGGCAAAGGGACAAGGGTGTCTCATCTGTCTACATATCAGATTACATATCAAGGAAACGAATGTACGTGAAGAGCAAGGCAAGACGATTGCCCGCGAGTGAAGACGATCTTGAGGAGGATCGCGGGGTTTTCAAGATTCTCGAGGGGACGGTGCTAGGTGGAAGCGAAGAACGGTACAAAGAATGGCGCGCAAGTAGAGCAGCGTTTGTCGCGGAAGATCGAAGCGCAAAAGCCGGATTATAAATGTGCGATGAAGCTGCGAAACGTGCGACGATCCCCCGGCTGCGCGCCGCTCTGAGAGGACCAACGAAGAGAAGAAGGGTGGAAAACGGTGCGTCGTCAGGAAAGGAATAGGACGGGAGAAGAGGACAAGAACAATCGAGGATGAATCGCAAGACGATTCGGCTTCTTCGAGGGTCCGCTCAGTTGGCGACATTGGCGCTGGCCCTGACGAGCTTATCCAGCGTGGCCCTGAGCGACAAGTGCGCGGACGAGTGTTCCTGCAAGTGGAAAAGCGGCAAACGGACGGTCGAGTGCGTGAATCGTGGCCTCACGGGCATTCCGGAGTGGATCGATCCGGAAACTCAGGTGCTCGACGCCAGCGGCAACGACATCGGGACGTTGCCTCGCAGCATCTTCGTGCGCGTACGTCTGACGAACCTCCAGCGTCTCTACCTGCGCGAATGCCGTATCGACCGGATCGACGAGCAGGCACTGGCCGGTCTCACGAACCTCGTCGAGCTGGATCTCAGCGACAACCAGCTATCCGCCGTGCCGAGCGGCAGCTTCGCCGACACGGTTTTCCTCCGGGATCTCGTGCTTGCCTACAACCCTCTTGGCAGGATCCGCGCCAACGATTTCCGGCACACACCGCACCTCGTCAAGCTCGACCTCTCTCACGCGCGATTGGAGGAGATCGACGCCAAGGGTTTCCGTGGCTTGGAGTCCCTGGAGAACCTAAAGCTCAATGATAACCGACTGACGACCCTTCAACCCGGGACCTTTGCCCCCCTGGGCAAGCTTACCGGCATCGAGTTGCACGAGAATCCCTGGAACTGCGATTGTCATCTTCGCGAGACTAAAATGTGGCTGGTCAAGCACAATCTGCCGAGCCTCGTCGCTCCGGTTTGCCGAGAACCTAGTCAACTGGCGAACAAGGCCTTCTCCGAGTTAGGAATCGATGATTTTGCCTGTCGACCGGTAATGATGATCGCCAGTCGTTACGCCGAGGCTACAATTGGTGAAAACGCCAGCATCGTTTGCAGGGTTAGCGCTGTACCACCCGCCAAGATCAAGTGGTACTGGAATGGCAGACTGTTGGCCAATCATTCGGCCTTCAGCAGCTACCAGAAGATCCTGGTCTACGAGGAGGGTCAGTTTCGCAAACGGAGCACTCTTGTGCTTACCAATGCCCAGGAAGCCGACTCCAGCGAGTTTTACTGCGTCGCGGAGAACAAAGCCGGCAGTGTTGAAGCTAACTTCACACTGCACGTTTCCCTGAGAACAGCAGGAATGTCGACGTTAGGTTCCGGTCAGATCGCCGGTATCTCCGCGGCATTGGTCGTCCTGATCCTCATCATCCTCCTGGTGATCCTCGTGCTGTTTGTGCGGCTGCGAAGGATGCCCTTGAAGGAGGTGAAGCCAACGGCGAAGAGCGGTTCAAAGACAACTGGAACGACTGGTGCATCTTCTTCCTCGATGGAGGCGTTAGCCGAGGACAGTTTGGCTGGTCGATTGCCCTTGGGGACGAGTTCCGGTTCAAATCCGCCGTCGGCAACGTCGACGATTGCTCGGCGGAAGCGAGAGGAAGCATTGGAGAGTCATGGTCCGTCCTTCGAGGCGATAGCTTCGTCCTCGTCCTTGGGAACGTCCTCGGTGAGGCCTCCCGCGGTGAGTTACGTTCAGCGGCCTCAACCGGAGTCCCAGATGGAGCAGGAGTTCCTCGCCGTGGGCGGCAATTACGAGGACCAAGATACGAGGTCCAGTCTCAGCTTGATGAGCACCTCGGCGACGATGGGGACCTCCGGGTGCTTCGGTAACAGCACCGCGTCGTCCCTCATGCCCATCAGCAACCCGGATCTCATCCGGGACACGCGTCACGGCTCGCAGGACGACCCAACGGTCTTCCTCGGGGAGTACAGCAGGGTTGACCTGGACGAGGCGAACGGGAAGATCCTGTACGCCGGGGGTTGTCTCTGGGAGAGCAGAGATGCCTGCAGGAGCGGCAGTCTCAGCACTGTGGGCCGGTACCCCTCGAAGGAAGCCCTCCAGGCCATTGGCGAACAGTTCCCCGCGGGTGCCAAGCAAATGCGAGTCTGGCAGAAAGGCGTACCAGTTCTACCGCCTGTCTCGGCCCTCAAGAGAGTCCTCGGATCGACGCGCAGCTCCCCCGACGAGGGCTACCAGGAAGGGACCGGTACGGATGTCTAGGTTCCGCTACTTCACTACTGCGACGCCCGGCATCGATACTTGGAGCTCCGGCGACGCCATCAGGACGACGACGACACCACAGCCTGCTGATCCACGGGGTCGAAGCGGACGGATTTTACGTCGTAGGACTCGTCAACGCCCCAACTCAACGATTCCCCTCCGTCGAAGAAGTCGACAATAACATGGGGGGGGGGGGAGAGTCCTGATCGTCAGGACCTGGGGATCGGAACTGCCTGAAAGCCGTCGGCTTCGTAGCCTCGTGTTTTTTCGTCGAGTCGTCGGGAACTATAACCGCCGGCTCGAAGAGTCAGCGGCCTTGCCGGACGAGCGGTAGTGAAAAGAATCCTCGAGAAACAGAAGGGCGGATATCCGCTTTTCTCGGAAGAACGTTACCCCGCGTATTTATTCCAAGCTCGTACCCTCGGGACGAGCATTAAGGACTCCGCCGCGGAGGAAACCAGAGGAGATTGCGGATCTTCACCGTGCGCTTCGTATCTGCCTGGTATATGTATATACACGTATACAACGTATACGAATCCACAGGACAATATGCACGGTACGTCCGCCAAGGACGAGTGTCGTCGTCGCATCGCGCCGAGGAGGACGATTCGTCGGAATTTCGCCTTATCCATCTTATAATCGCCGATCGATCGCGTCTTCCTCGTCATCGAGATTCTATCGTAAAAATAATAATGATTCACCGAGCGGGCACCGAGCAGCGATATTCCCGATTTTCCGCAACGATTTACCTTCGCGTCGGAATTAGCCTGTCAATCGTTCGGATTATAAATCAAATTAACGAAATTGAATTGGCTACATCCGGAGCGGTAACGGCGAGTCGTGAAAATTAGTCGGCTGAACGTGATTATTCATTGCCGAATAAACTTGTCGATCCTTCGTAATAATGGTCAAATCAAATTCCGTCGTTTACGGGATGGAAAGTGGCAAATTGTCTTCCTCGGCAGTGCATGGGACGCGAGCGACACGGCACAAAATACCGACGGGTCATTTCTACGCGGCTAAGCCTAACGGATAGAATATCTGCCCATCGAAATAATATGAATGAGAAGCCAGAGAGAGAGAGAGAAAGAATGCCGGAGCCACGGATAGACCGGCAGAGGTGAAAATCCTCCCGGGATCCAACGAAAGACTGCAGTGTATATGTTCCAAAGCCACTGGCATACGCAGCCGGGAATTCAGGGGGTCAATAATTAATCATACTTCTCAATGGGCAATACTATAATTATCAATAACCAAAAGACGAGAATCCAAAAGTAACAATGATTCGACGTACCTGATTTTCATTCGCGTGGAACAATTTTTTCGATACATTATTGACGTCCATTTTTATTGATTTTTTCAATGAACCGCCCTTGCCCACGAGAGGATTCTGCGTAGGCCAGTGTCGAAAGTACCGTACATATTATTAGTTAGACCGACGCCGCGGGCGATTACGTTAATCCGATATACACGCATACACGTGCGGAGTTAGGCGAAGGCGGATTTTCTCGTCAATTCGATGTGTATCGTTATGTGCGGACATTAAGGTCCCCGGGACATGGGACGGGCGGGACAACGGGCTCGAAACTGGCCAGCCACCCTCCTTAATTCAGCCTCCGCCCCTTTCTCGTGAGAAACGAGACTCTCCTCGGTCGTTGCCCATATCAAACGGCGTTCGTGTATATATACATATGTATGTGGGTGTAACGTCGAAGGTAGACGGTTCCCTTGAATCGGCCCGTAGAAAGGAAGGAAGAAAGGTCGTTATCGAATGCCCGCTCCAAGGGCCGAGCACGCGTTCTCGAGATATCCCTTAACGGTTCGTTGTAAAAGCACGATAAAAAAAAGAGAGAAAACGATCGGCCAAGAGAGCTGCACGGAGATAGGAGAAGTCGACGTTGAAGCGCAATCGATGATTCTCGAGTAGTCCTATCCCTGGCTAAGTTCCTTAGACTTTATGCGCATAAATTACTTATAGCGCTCTAGAATCAACGACATATCAATTACCCCTCCGGCCTTTAAAACATCCCCCGATCAAACGAATTCCGATACGTCAAGATTAGAGAGTTCTCGAATTTGTAATACGTCGGGTACGGTTAAACGACGTTGGGTGACCGTTCGCTATTAATAACCTACAGGAATTTACCTTCCGCGTACATACATTAATGCATATCTACTACAAAGTGCATATCGTAGCTGGGAGCTTATCGCGACAATCGTTTCTCGTTGCCCGGCTCGACCTTTCCTTGAGTTCTCGCTAATCGATCGGCCGGCAGTTGAGCATCGGCTAATTATCCGAGTCGCGGAAATCCGTATAACGGGCCTACCAGCGAATTACTTTACCTTTCGTTCGTTATCGCTCGGTGGCATTAGGGAATTTTGCATGATAGTTGTCGATCCTTCCTTTCAATGTACTCGAGGGCTCAGAGCGAAAATTGTCGGCACATGTAGGCCAGTGAATCTGATTCGACTTTATCCGAGGAATCTCTTTCCGTGCACGTCGAGCTGTCGCGTTCGGCGCGGCGAGTGGATTTTCATCTCGTGTCCTTGCTCGTTTTCGTCCTTCCCGTCGACAGGAATAAACCGCCGTCCGCCGGGACGTCGCGGCGCGTGTATGCGTGTAAAAAAAGGCGCATGTATAGAGACATATTCCCGCGTAAATGTCCGTACGAAAGTGAGAGAGAGAGAGAGGGTTAGAGCGAATGAGTGAGTGGAAGAGAGAGCGAGAGAGAGAAAGACGACTGGGATCCTCGTGTTAATCATACGGTGCATGTACAAAAACAGCGTATATCACTCCTATCGATGTCAGACCGTCGATTTTTATTAACTAATTCTACGACGTTGTTGTGTACGTTTAAGGGGAGCGGTGACGGACGAGGGTAGTTCGTAAGTCCTCAGCAATAATTTCCCGCAACGCTCGACGTTCCAGCATTTTTTTTTTCAACCCAAGGGCCGAATTTCAGTGGACGAGGGGTGGGGTGGTGAAGGGCGGAACCTGCCGGACATGAGCCGTCGTTATCCCCGTCAACTCGTTGTTTTTTGGTCGAACGAGTGTCTGGCAGGTTCGGCCCAATCCCCGAGCGCCTGTGTTAACTCTACATATCCAGAGCTCTGTCGAGTATCGTATCGCACGTGAAAACCGACGCGGCAAAGGAAGGGGGTAGGGGGAGTGAGAGGAAAGGCGAATCGCGAGGGCGAAAAGTGCGTCCGTCGACCGCGAGGAGAAAGACGCGTCTAGGTTTTTCAGTCGAACCGAAGAACGCTATAACGAGATGTACAAAATGTGTAATTTAGCGTTGAATCCGTCTGCGTGAGAACAACGGCGAACAAGCACTCCTGTTATTTTACGAGAGGGAAAGGCGCAGGACTCAGGCAGACCGGGAGATATCGGTTAGAGTGCATAGACGTCTTTACTTGTATTCCCCGCGCTGAGGACAATTGGCCGCGGACGAGTAGACTTTCGTCTCCCGGTATTCCTCTCGCGGCGAATTTTCGCCAGGACAAAGTTTCACGAGCGTTTTATTTCCAAGTCTATTCGTCCGTCGCCGCCACTTCTCGGTGCACATTTTTCGAGTATGTACGCGATAGCGAGAGGAAGATGTGGGGGGAGATGGGGGATGATCGGATACGAAAGTGTGCGAACGTGCGTGGAGAATCGTTGATGCGAGGCTCTCCCTTCCCGGCGTCGATTCGTCCGAGGAAAATCCTCGGATCGTCCTGTAAAATCCCCGGGGAAAAAATGCTTTGCCTCAATGATGGTCCACGTGCGACGAAACATGTGCTATGACGACTGCAGGTTGTCGAAATAAACTTTTTTCGATCAAACACAAGCTATGGTCTTTTCCCTCAAGCCAGAATTCAGTTGATCGCTTAGCTTGTTGGTAAATTTCATGCACGATTTTTTCCTTTTAAGTTTAATAGTGAGTAGATGAATTTTTGATCGAACATTGAAAGACGTTGAGGAGACACTTGAGGAATTTAACGTCAGCGGCAGATTCTAGTGGAGAAATAATGCGATGGTCTCTGTTAACGGAATCTCCGCCATTTTTGTCCTCGCACCAGTCCATTTTCGGGGATATTCAAATGAATGCGAAATGCATGCGATTGACGTTTGACGAGAAGGGCCAGACGTCCCCGTCGATCCATCATTAGCGCGTAAGTACCGCTTTATCGAAGCCGACAAAGAGGGTCATTTCACGTCAAATCGATCAGTCTAGTCGGAGAAAATACGACGATCCACTCGACGAGCAATGTCGCCCGAAAACACAGACGAGGGAGGCCAAGTTCCCCGGTAAAAAAGGATTTCAACGAAATCTCAAGGCAACTGGGTAGAATATTTCCACGTTAAATCTATCTGGCGAATCGTTGAACCGCACTCAGGGTTTTCAAGAAAACCGCCCGACTAAGTATTCCCGCGGATTCGCTGGGAATCCAGACTTTTCATCCAACCCCGGGTCAATCCTCCTTAGGAACTTTCCACTCGGCAAAATCAAGCCGAGATCAACCCCAACTTCCAAACTTTCCACCGGCTAATATTCTTCGCGTGTTTATGTATTTACGCGAGCCTGTAGGAACGCGCGGATTATTGAGTTTTCTTGTAAACGCTCGCTTGAAAGGAAAAGGAGGAGGGGGGGGGGGGGTGAAATCTCAGCGACAATCAGTGAGCATTGGATTCTTGAGGATGAACAGCCAGACGTTGGCGATCATGAGCGAATGTTAGGCTATATACATTGGCCATCGATCGGCCTCCCTCCCTCCGGTAATTGGCCGTAAGGCCTAAATCCCGTGTACAGGCGCAACCCATGGTTTGAAAGGAAGTCGAGTGGAAGAAGGACGAATACCGGCTCCACCCCGAGCCAACGAGATAGCTCTTTTTCTTACCGATCCCACAAGTGCATCGACGTTCCTGAATGAATCATGAAAATGTTACGTAAAGGGCTACGGCTTGGAACATAAAATTATTCGCGAAGGTCGGGATAAAAGAGGAAATTTTGAGGTGCTTTGTAGGCGTGGCTAGAATGATAATAAGAATAAGAATATACTCCTGGAGTGTCTGGACGGTTCAAGTGAAGTAACTTTTCCACATTGCGGCATGCCGAGTAAAAAGAAACGGACTCCTTTTAGCATAAATATGTGGCAACTACTTGGCGGTGGGAGTCGGCCGTTTTTATTATCCGAGCAATTTTGCCGGGGGATTTTCGTTTTCTCCTGAACCGGCGGAAGAACCGAATTTCGCGTGGTTCTTGATGCGACGAGCCGAGTGCAAAAGCTCCGACGAAAAAAGAAGCCTGCCGGGAAATCTCATTTGCAAAATCCGCTGGCTAACGTCCCCGCAAATGAAATTTCATGCGAAATTTCCCGGCCGAGTTGCGCGCCAGTTTTAAGTGGAAATTTCAGGGGGAAAAAAGGTCCGGGCCGAATTTCAAGAAATTTCCAGCGGAACGCGTGTGCGTCGGAGAAAATTGGGTCATGCGAGATTTTTTCGCCTAATTACGAGGGTCAGGGGTAGGCTGGAGTAGGTAATTCACGGGAGAAAAGGAAAGATACTGGGGAACTCAGTCGATCTCCGCGGCTCCATTCAATGATCATCCCCGAGGAAAAATGTTTTCCGCCGGTTTAAAGGCGAGTCCGTCCGGCGATGTTTTATTCAGCCGGGGCAAAGCGAGGAGACCTTTATCTCCCTTTCTAGCCGTCTCTCCGGGCGCTTTGTAGTTGACTCCGCGGTGCCACGACCCCGTCGCACCAATCTCTCTACCGACGAATACATTTGCCCGGCCCTGATTTCAGCCCCGATGTTTTATCCCTTAACAGTCGCACGTGAAGCCACTGCCAATGGTTTTCCCCGTATCTTAAACCTGTCCTTTCGTTCCTCACAGCGGAGGCACACCTCGGAATAACAATTATTCAATTAGCTTGGAAAACTTAGCGTCGAAACTGGCGAATGTTAAAGGTCTTTATTAAATAATTCGCTCCTCCGGGGTATTTTCGTTCGTCGGATTCGAGGGGAAACTTCGGCCCCGGTTCTAGCTGGCAATAAAATATTTCCTTCCTCTAAGTCGTTTTTCATCGTGCCGGATTGCTGGGCGAAACAGTGACGTTTGTCGACCGTGAAACTGTCCGGGGAACGGCGACTGGCGGACGTGAGGGGATCGATAGGGAAAAAAAAAACCTTTCTCCGACGACCCTATTTCGCTGAAAAGTCACGCCTCCCCGCGATTATACGGATCGCGACCCCTCGCGGAATCGTTGATTTATCGAGATTACGAGGATCCGAGAAATTCTCGGCACAAGGTCCTTCCCCTCGGACCGGCGCCGTGGCCAACGAGATCGGAGAATCGAGCTTTATTGCCAGAAATATTTCCATTCGATAAGCCCTTCTCTCTATTTTTCTCCAAAACTATTAGGATAAAAGGGCCGGGCAATTCCGAGGGTGCTTCGTCCACGGATCGACGTCTTTCCGATTGTTCGGAATTTTTCTCCCGATGGGGGAGAAACTCGAGCGAACGAGAAACGTTAATCCAGAAGTAGGAATTACCGTCACGTAGGGCGGCGGTTTTCTGAAACGGCGCTGGGTAATTTGTAGCGGCCGGCAAGAGGAAAGAAGGGACCACCGTGAGGCGAATAAATCATCCGCTACTTATCGCAGGAAAATTTTCTTTCGCCCCCCCCTCCCTTCCGCCAAGGAAGAAACGTGCACGACAATTACGTGGACAAATGGCCCCGTTGGATACCGTCGGATTGAATTTTTAATCGTCGAAAATATCGACGGTTTGCCGGAATAATTTTCCTCGCAATAATTCCTGTTCTGCCACTTCGATCTGTCCTTCTCTTCCTCGGCTTTCTCGCCAGCGACAAACGCGCGGAGGGAGAGGAGGGGAAGGACGAGGATCGCGTCTGGCACACGTGGGGCGGCGAACCGTGTCCATGACGCGCGTAAATCAGAGGACTCGGGCAAAAGTTGGACTGTCTCGCAGGAAATCGACGAGCGGGAACCAATGCGTGCGACCCTGTTTCGCGCAGTCTGCTACCAAGGAAGGGCAGAAAGAAGGAGCCAGAGTGATGGTGACGGGTGGACGGGGGGAGGAAGGACGAAAAAAGAGGATCCATGGCGCACGTGTGGCCCATTCGTTCTGATCCTTGCCCGCCTCCCTGGCCGTCTGTCGACCGCCGGTCCAGGGCCCTTGCGAAGAGAAAAAAGAAGCTAGCCGAAAAAGAAGGAAGGGTAGTCACGCTCCGGCAACATTTTTTACGGCGCTCGGGAGAAGTCGATAGCGAGAACAGCAGTGGCCAAAGCTTGCGATCGATTTGTCAAAATCCCACTTGGCTCTTCCGTCCCCATGCGATTCTCTTCTTCTCCGAAGAGGGAGGGAGAGAGGGGGGAAGTTGACGCGACCAACAGAACGTTTGCCGAGGAATCGAATCCTCGGGGTTTCCGAAGTTGCCGTGGATTTTGCAGTTTGCCAAGAGCGTTTGTTTCGCCGTCCGGTCGTTCGTTACACACGTCGTGGGATCGATTTTTCGCCTTCCCGGCGTATCGATATAGCGAGGCGGCTGCGATTACCGTGGGATTTTGCCGAGCTGCAGGGACTAGGCGAGTCTAGGGGCAGCCGAGGGAGAGGGAGTAGGACGTGAGTGGGGAAGGAGAGAAGAATGAGAGAGCCAGGGCGCATGTCGATGCTCAAGGCAGCCAATGGACTGGTTGAAATATTAAACGGGAGCAAAGACCCGCTTCTCGGACACCACGTAGCCGTCGTTCAATTTCACCGCGACTCGATTCCATCCCCCCCCCCCCCTCTTCAACCCATTTCCAAACCCTTTCTGACCCTTCTCGGCGGCCTGCCGGGGCAAAACGGCCAACTTTTCCGAGGATTGCCAGGCGTTCGTTCGCGTTTTCCGGCAAACTTTTCGGAATGAGGGGCCGGACAAACGTCTTGGACAGTGGCTCGAGCAAAATTTACAATAGGGACCAGAACTTTAATCATCCACTATTTTTTCGTCTTTATCGAAAAATCCTCAGGGCAAAGACTCGCTGAAATTTCGTCGAGCGCCCGGGCGACGTGGTATTGTTTGCCGTAGATTTTGCGACGTGTCGCAAATATCCCGTTTCCGGGAAGGGTGCAGAGAAGGGGGGGAGGGGGTGCGGTAGAAAGGCGCAAGCGCGAGATTCTCGCCAAGGTGTCGTGCGGAAAGTGACGGTCGACGCAAACGCATGCGCCTCGAAAAATCTCGACCCTCCCAGACGAGGAAACTCCGCTACCCCTTCGCCCCCCGCCCCCTCCGTCCTTCGCCCTACGGGTGCGAATTCATTTACCGAATTACTTGTAAAGCGATTACAAAGCGTCTGGAGGTCTGTGGAAGATTGATGACTTCCGTGGAATTTCCCTTGGAAAGCTTCAGACTGACGTCAATGGGGTGCATGAATTCCGATGTACTAAAAGGGAATTGCTTGGGACGGGGAAAGGCTTCATCGTCGTCGCGATTCACGTGTTTCATTATGGATTGGCCCTGGGGGAGGGGGGTGTGAGGGGTGGCGGGGGGATGAGGGCTGTATCGAGGATCCTCAGTTGGAAGTCGGTTCGGGATTTATGGGCCGGTAATACGCCTTCGGCGACCTGGACCGTCGCCACTCGGACTGAGCCTGAAACATCCGTTCCGGGGTATTTTTCAATTTCTACCCTTAACGAATTGCTATTAGCCGACGAGCCAATTGCCCGGCCGACACTGGCCGTTCGTCACTCCTTCGCCCGGAGGACAGGAGCCTTTAAAGTAGATCAGTAAAAACATCAACTCGGCAGTATCTCGCTCTCTTTCTCTCTCGGCAGAGAACCCAACGAACCGTTCAATCGAATTTGCCCGATTGAAAAGCAAAAGGCAAAATCGAAAGTCCATTGAAAAAAAAAACGGTTGGCCTAAAGTCTCTGGTTTTGAGAGGCCGGTAAACGCGTCGATGAAAATCGTCCCGTGGCTGGCCAATGAAAATAACCCGCGGCTAACTTGCGGCGATCCGATAAAGCCATTAATTTCATTTTGATGGCGCGTGAGAGCGGGCCGAGTGCGAGGCAGGTTCGCGTGAAAAATAACAATTAACGCGCCGCGGCGAAAGCCCTCTTGGAACTTTTCAGACGAGTTCCTCGCTAACGATTTCCATCAGGAGGTCGACTCGAGCCAACTTACTGGGAAACGCGAAACACCGCCAAGATGCTAATGGACCGGCCAAAGGTCAACATAATTCTGTAATACCGCGTCGGGACAAAAGTCAGAGGAGACCGGACAGACCTTTACGTTTAAAAAGTTTAAGGGTCGTACACGGGGATTCTATTCCGAGCCAGCTGATAATAATATGACAACTATTACGCGCTTGGGACGATCACCATCGACGTATATTTATCTCGTCTTAAGAACCAAGCGGAACGAGCCCTTTAAGTAACTCTAAAAAAGTCCTTTTGACGACCCAATATGTCGAGAGATTTCCTAGGAACAGTATTCCCAAGGGTAATTGCCTTCCTTAGTGACTTCGGTGAGGGAGAGAAAAGGAAGAGTGGAGAATTACCTCTGGCGTAAGTAGTTTGTTGATACAGGACAATCTGCTGTTGGTAATCTCAGCTTGGAGCCGGTCCTTGCGCAGCTGTCGTGAAAGATCCGATAAGTGTACAAGTGACACATGGTCGGCGGAACGTGGGAGAATAAAATAAAAGACGGGGGGCTCACCAGTTTCATCGCGTTTTCCTGAAAGATGTCGGTTTGCCGTAGCTGCCCGAGGGGTAAGGGACAAAGAAGGAAAATGTTAGCCACGTTAGTTTCACTCTCGGCAGTAATCTATTCGCTTGACTTACGTGCTTGTGAATACAGCTGTAGGCGGGCCTGATACTCACGATGCTTTCCTTCCGCGGTAATTTCTGCCAAGCGCAAAACACAACAGTCAAACTTGCGCCAAGTTTTAATATGATTAATACTTAATTCGGTACATGCTTTTATTTACAATTACCTTTCCCGCCTCGTCCTGCAGTGCTCGAAATATCTGCTTATTTTTCCTCAGCCGACTGGCGCTCTGTGGGGAAAAAGGTAGATATGGGAAAGACAATTTTCAACGCACTGCTGTGGATATAATATGGAATCTCACTGTTTTCGTGTAGAAAATTAAAAATGCGATGCAGGCGAGGAGAAGGAGTATTGCACCGCGGCTGAGATCGTACAAGTAGCCGAATTTCTCGTCAAACAGGAGGAAGCGATATATCTGTAAGCGGTACTGTCCGTTTGAAGGCTCGGTCAAGTATTTCACGGCGGTTCCAATTTCACTGAGTGACTAGACTCGCGTTTCAAGGCTCGTTCGGCCGAGCACGTTAGAATTTGCATGGCAAACGGTTCGCTACGTGCGTAGACGTATAAACAGAAGGAAATTTCGCTAGATAACCCGCGAGTAATGAGTTCCATCGGCCGAATGGAATAGCGGTAATAGGGAATACGTTCAACGAAATATTTCGGCGAGAAATCCTTATCCCTCATTGAAGGAAGGGACTAAGGATGTCGCACGGGGGTAAACGTAACCTGATAGACATGATGTTTCTGACCAGAGCGTTCAGGTCGAAACCGGAAGACGAGTGATGGTAGTAGTAGTACTGGTACCGCCTGCTGTCAGCCATGCCCGCCTGCCCATCGGCATTCCAGACTCGATTATTCCTCCGCCACGGGGCGCATTAATTTCAAATCACCGAACCGCACGATGCCGGCCTGACAGGTCCGACAAAATATTTGACAGGACCGGCGATGCTCGAAACATGCACGCCGGTCGATCGGCAGAATGTCTCACCGACAGGGCTCAACAAATATCTATATATATATAGGCAAAATACGTCTTATATCGTGGCACGTCTCCGAGACATCGTCGTATTGGCCATTCGCTGCTCCCACTGGGAATTACGCGGCACCGAGCTGTGGAATTATACATAGAAGTAGCGGTTTCCGCTGATTGTCGGTCTTTTTTCAGCGGCGACGATCGATCGGTCCTCGCGAGACGGTAAACAGTCCGCTACAAATTGCTCCGCGTAGACAAACAAGCCGACCAAACGATATAATCCTTGAGCCCTCGAGGAGAGGGAAAACGGAAGCACCGTAACGACATTATCCGCCCTCGTCATCGAACTTCTCACGGGTGAGCGAATTTTTCTTCACTGTCGTTTATGCCGGGAGTACAAAGGGGGAGGAGGGTAAGAGACAACGAGGATTCAAAGTTTTTCCCAAAGTTGTTCAACGTGTCAAGGGGGGAAAGGTTTGACGGGGAAGATGAGTCAACTGGCAGGGATCTTTTGATCGGCGAATATCTGCGAGGAGCAAAGAAATGAGTCGAAATTAAAATCGTGTTCCGTGCTTCACGGAGTTCCTTGTTGTCGCGTGACGGCAACGTTATGGCGACATTCGGGTGGTTTAATTCCGAGCGAAGACGCAACACACGCGACGTTCACTGGCGCGGCTTTCAGGTGTCTCGTCGAGAGTCATAAAAAGGGGGGTAATTGAAACGGTAGACACGGAAGTACGAGGAACGTCGAAACGTAAAGTTTTAGCAAAGGTCCAAAGGTTAGACGCTCGGAAGAGAAAAATTTTGAAGGAGGAAATATTTGTCATCTCATTTAGGACTTGAGAAAGATGTGCGACAGGAAGTGGTGCGCCTGCGAAAAAAAGTCGCGACCTCGCGGTGTCAGTGGCGAGGCATTGAAAAAATTGGAAGTCGAGTACGCGAAATTCACGCAGACGGAGAGTTCGTCGCTCCTGAAGAAACACCTCACGCGCAACGTCTTCGACAACCTCAAGAATCGACGAACGAGTTATGGATCGACGCTAATGGACGTCATCCAGTCTGGCCTGGCTAACCCAGATTCCAGCATGGGCATCTACGCACCTGATCCCGAGGCTTACACCGTCTTCGCCGACCTCTTCGACCCGGTTACGATGGAAAAAATCGTTACGCTCTTGGACGAATTACTCCTCTTGAGGGAATTCTTTGAATAAATCAATTAGGCAAAGCCGCTGGGGAATTTTCATCGGGGTGGGGGAATGAGACACTGAGGAGTGGTTCGTCCCTTAATCGTTTCCAACTTAGCCGTAGAATCCTAGTTAAATCTGATATAAGGGAAGCTTGGCTTAGGGGCGATCCGCGGGAGAATCCCGCGGGGGGTTTTCTCGGTGGCGTCGTAGCCGTTGAAACGGGCACGATATTTTCTGCAGTGTATCGAGGAGTATCACGGGGGTTTTGGCAAGGACCAAAGTCATCCTGGCCTCGAGTGGGGCGATCCTGCGGACCTGGGTGACTTGGATCCTGATGGGAAATACATCGTCTCGACGAGGGTTCGTTGCGCCAGGTCGATCAAAGGGTATCCGTTGAATCCGACGATGAAGGAGCAGCATTACACGGAGATCGAGGAGAAAGTGAGAGGAAGTGGATGGTTTGATAAGCCAGCCGAAAGCTCGAGTTTACGCGTTTCCTCGTGCGCAGGTGAAGGAGGCCTTGGCGACACTCAACGGGGAGTTGGAGGGAACTTACCAGAGTCTCGGTTCCATGGACAAGGAGACCCAGCAACGACTCATAGACGAGCATTTCCTCTTCAAGGAGGGAGATCGATTCCTCGAGGCTGCCAATGCCAATAATTACTGGCCACTCGGTGAGTCGAGGTGGAAAGCTTTGCTTGCCGAGTCCGTCGTTCAAGTATTTCGCAAACTCAAAGATAACGAGCTACGATTCTCCCGCTTCTAATCGTTCCGAGTAGCTATCCTGCATCAACGGTCTTTGCTCGGTGCTTTCTTAAGAATTTCTTGGCCTGTCCGACTAATGCGATAACAGAAATGAGTTCCCTTTCCCGGCGCGTCCCGTTGAGCGAAAGGGGAAGGGACCGAGGGGCCTTTTAAATGCATCTAATTTTCCCGAGGTCCCGTTCCTCTTGGTCGGCGTGGAGCGCTGGGAAAAGTTTAACGAGAACACGCGGATCCGGGGCTTTCTTTCTAGGCCGGGGGATATTCTTTAACGAGAAGAAAACTTTTCTCGTCTGGTGCAACGAGGAGGATCATCTGCGAGTGATATCGATGCAAAAAGCCGGGGACCTGGCCGCCGTTTACCGTCGGCTAGTCCAGGCCGTCAGCCTACTCGAGCGAAAGTTGTCGTTTGCTCGACACGAACGTCTCGGTTACCTCACCTTCTGTCCCAGCAATCTCGGAACGACCATCAGGGCTTCTGTCCACGCCAAACTGCCGAAACTCAGCGCCGATTACCCCCAGTTCCAGGAAATTGCCGAATCCTATGGGCTTCAGGTGGGGATTGCCCGTTCTCTCTATCAGTTTACAAGTGTCGCAGTAATTAACCGGCCAAGAGAAGGGAATCGATCCGCCCACCTTTCTTTTTTTCCTTACAACAACATTGCCTTGACGATTGATTACGCGTAGGTAAGAGGTACAGCCGGAGAGCACAGCGAGGCCGAGGAAGGCATTTACGATATCAGCAATCGTCGAAGATTGGGACTGACTGAATGGCAAGTAGTCGAGGAAATGAAGAACGGTATCGTAGAAATGATAAAACAAGAGGAGAGCTTGTAGCTTCGGCCACTTGTTTTCCTGAGTTGTTTCCCTTGTCGATAATAAAGACTGTCCAAGGAAAGCAATCGTGGAAAGACGTTTTTTTATTACGCCAGCATTTCTCCTACAGCGAGGATTAAGATGGTCCGTTGTATTTTTGCGGTATTTTCAGAGGGGAGAAAGAGCTAGGAAAATGGGTGAAAAACGAGGAGTCCTGCTCCCCAGTTGGCCGAAATGACGTCGTTTCGATGGACAACGAATGGGGTTGATAGTTGATCGTCCGCGCCGACATTTCGGAAACGGGTAATGGACTTTTATTGACCGTGTTCGGGGCGGGGGCGGGGGTGGGGGTGGTGGGGACGGGCATTTAAAGGGTTCCATCGACGGTTTCGTCACATGGACAGCAGCCGCAGAATCGTCAACAACCCAGCCACGGGCATCCATTCGAATCGACGGGAAATCGCCCCCGCTTTCGCTTCCTCCCAGCCTTCGGGTTTCCGGTTAGCTCGATGCTTCTTCCGCGATTCCTGGGGATCCTGTAACTTTCCTAACACGCACCACGGGTCATATTAATCATCCACAGTTCAGGCTAATCCATAAAATTGTTCCCGTGGCAAGCTTTTCGCGGTGAAATCCTAACTAAGAGGTAAGACTACATCTTGTAGGATTTAACCGTAGGTTGGAGAATCGTAAATTCCAGGGATTCGGCTGAATTTCTCGTGGTAAGTGTGATATTCCGGTTGACGCTTACTGCAGAGGAACTTGTAGTCGGTGCTGGAGGTGGTCCCGGGGGGACAGCTGGCTGGTTTGCCGATTTCGTAGAGCTGCTGCGGCTGCGTACGATCGACCGGTCCGTAATTACAGACGAGGACCTCGGCGCGCCGTCGAAATCCGTTTCCGGCCTGCACTTCCGCCGCGGCTTCCTCATCCTCGTCGCCGGCGGCGGTTTTGTTCGGCTCCGCCGTGTAAATGGTTCGACCGCAGCCGACGTAAGTGATCGTCGCTGAGGCGAATGCGATGTACGACGAATGGTTGCGCTCGTCGGCGAGGTTCACCATCCTGAAAGGCCCGAAATTCAAAGCCACGTGGAATATGAAAACTCCTCCCCGGAGTGCCGAACAAAGCAATGACACACGGCGAAACATTTACTGCGCTACCAGGACGAACTCTTTAGAAAAATTACCGGTATATAGAAAATTCAGAGAAAGGGAGGAAAAAGATAAACGGGAGGTATATGGACACGGAAATGGGGATGAGAATTTCTTGAATAGCCTACATCTCAGTTGTACAAGGGAAATAGAGGGAACTCGAAGGGATGGAGTAGGACGAATTGGGTTGGCCCGGAGGTAGAGCAAGACTTTTACCCAACTTTCGAGGAATCGAAGTATTCCACCTCGTCGTACCACGCGCGGATATGATCGTCGAGAGTCCTGAGGCCGCTCGCGCCACTTCCCACGGCGTTCATGTAAAGGACGTCTACGTTCTGCCACACGGGGAATCGTTCTGCGAGAAGGTCGAAATCGTCAGGGGGTCTGAAACTTCGTCGAACGTGTCGCGGCCCACTTCTCAGTTTTCCCCGATCAACTTCCGCCACGGTTGAACGTCCCCCCTCCCCCCCCCATTTTACCTGTCACCGTTCTAAATGAATGACGAGAGGCTAAACCGGGCGTGTAATAGACGGGGCAAAAATCGGATAGCCGTTACAACAGTCCGGGGCTAATTCGTTTCGGTGAAACGTCGATGAACCGGACTGTATGGAATTTATTAAGCCAATATTCGGGAAACGCTCGCTTAACGGCTCGTTTGTCCGTTATCATTGCATGCCGCTGTGGGACGAGCGTTTAACCGAGGTTACCTGATTTTCGCAATGGCCTGGCGACAACGAGAAGTGAGCCAATAAATTCGAGGGGTATTAAATTTAGTGTTGAGCCAAGAATACTTGCCTACGTCCCTCGATCGGTCCTTTTCGTGGAGATTGCACTGGAGAGCCCAACGTCGAGCTATGTATGCCAACTCCTCGTCCCAGACCTAAATGACGATTTAATTCGGGAATCCTGGCCTCGGTAAATTTCCTCAAATCTCACCAGTTCCATCATGTATTGGGCGTGCGGTTGGGGCCCGGGATTTCCCCGATCCTCTTTGCCGTTGGCCACGCAATCGCGGTAAGTGTTGTGCAACTTGAGTATCTCCTGGATTTCCCGCTCGTTCAGGTCGCTGTCCTCCACGTTCCTGCACTTGCTGCCGAGCTTATCGTCGTACTGCTCGCGCGTAATAACAATTACATTTCCCCGTACATCAGGCGCACGGGAAACCGGCCAATAAAGTTCAAATAACGTTAAAGGACCGTCGCGTTCTGTGCGAGTCATTACGAAAGACTCTCCGGAGTTGAGATTAACACGTAAAAAATAGGCGGAAGGCTGTGTTTAGCTGGATATTTTGTTCAACGTACCGGGAAGAGGCACATTGTGTGGCTAGGATCTATTTGACAATATTCCGCGGGATTTTTCACGAGAGATCTCGATCTCCGCGGTTGAACCCGGGTGAGGCAAGTAGCGAGGGTCAAGAGGATCAATCCAAACTGTCGCGTCATTTCGTAAAATTCCCCTCGACATGCTTCCTCGTCCCTGTTGGTCGACTGCCGCGTGAAGAAAGCTCAAAGAAAAGCCGTATCGGCGCATAATTCGCGCGGGATACTTCGAGACAAAAGACTCTCGGGGCGTAAAACGATTTTTCGTCTTGACGAATGACGGCCCCGCGGCGACGCTTCCGCTTTTCCTTCCGGCCGTCGAATCTGCCGGGGGAAAAGTTGAGGTAATTTCGCATCGGCGGCCCGGGCATTCTTAGAGGCGGGATCGACGAATGTAGATTTATTGGTCGTTGCTCGGCTACGCGGCCCACTTTCCGTACGTACATACATCAAACTTATTACACGTAGAAACCAACGCCGAGCGGTACTTTCGATCGGAATCCGCAGGGGAACGGCGAAACGGCTCGCAAATGAATTTTATCTCGCGCCGGTTCGGCAAAACTTTTCAGCCTGCCCCCCTTCCCCACCCTTGTCCTCTCGAGCCCGTGGGCTTCTATCGTCCCCCCGTGGAAAATCCGGCGAACGGCGAGCTCGTTTTCACCTCTGGCTTCCTTCCCTTCGGCAACTTTCGCCGACCTCGCGGGAGCCCACGAAAACTTTGAGCACCGTTTTCCCTGGCCGACAAGAAGCGTTGCGTTTCTCCTTTCGCTCGGTCGCTCGACTTCCGCTTTCCGCGACAAAGCAATGACAAAAAGCTCAGGACCCCAGAGCTCCGTTGAAATCGTGGGAAAGGGACAAGCACGAGATACGTTGCGTCGCAGGGAAAAACGGAATAGCAGAATCCGTGGAATTGGTGAGATTAGTCAGCCGTCGATAACAAGACCGATGACGGTGCTGGTTTTGCGCAAACTCTTCCACCTGGAGAAACTTTAGCCAGTCTACCCCCATTCGTTACCCAGCCGGTGATGAATTTTGCAAAAATTTTTCCCCGAGCGACGATAGCTCGACGGTCGGACTCTTCATCGGATTAATCAATTATTTGCCAGCCAGGTGTTAACTCTCGCCAGGGGAGGGCTTACCGAAAGTTTCTCTTTGAAGCCAACCCACCAAGACACCGGAGTAGTAAGAGAGTTTATTAATAAAAGAAGTGGGGATCGGAAGGCAAGGAGTAATTGGCGGTACGAGACAGTGTCGTCCTTTTCCCAGGTTAATCGACCAACGATGTAAAGTAGAAACCCCTTGAAGAAATCCCTCGCAAAAGTAAAACTCGAAAGACTCCGCGAGAGGTAAAACTTTTCTCCAACGTCTACTGGCGACGTCCCGTTGGTCCCTAATTCCTCGCGGACGTTCTCTATTATCTCGCGAGGTGATAAAACGAACGTTGAAACGAATTCTCATTAACCGTCCTTCGCGCCGATACAAAAGAACGCGATAAGTTCTTCGGTTTGTTCGATCTTCGGACGATTTTGTTCGTTGGAAAAAGTCTTTCTCGACTTTGTCCCGAGGGTATATTGGCGAAGGTTGGTTCGCGCGTGTTCTTCCAATCTTGCCGAGGGTCGTTTTAAATCCCAATCTCGTGGACAGCGGGAAACCAGTGGACTGGTTGGTCGACGACCGAAGAAGCAGGTGGCGAAGGCGTGGGAAGATTCGACGTCCTTGGAAATCTGGGGGAAACCGCATTAAGGACTGTCCGGCGCGGTTTCCCTCCAAGCCAATATCGCGTTCATGTCCTTAATACCACGCGTGCTCCAGGGTTCGAGCGGATCTGCCGTGGAGGAAGACGAGGAGGCCGTCTTATTCCGCTCGATCGATTCCGTTTCCTTCGGCGATACCCTGTGTGCATGCGTCGTGCAAAACGGTTAAAGGACCAACTTGGACAGTGATATACGGGGCTCTTCGTGTTGGCTTGAATTACGTCCGAGGCGAAATTTAGGAGGGACCGTGCGGTTTGTCCGACGTCGCACTATCCGTCCCGGAAAACCCTTTCCGCGCCCGTCTCTGTTTTCTTTCCCGCCCCAAAGAGGGTCCTTTCACCCTTTCACCACGACTCCGTCGAGAAGGAAGGACGGAGTGGGACGAGACTCGAGAGGGGGAAGCTCCCGAAGTAGACGGGGAAATTGAGTTTCCGATGAATTACGTTCGTACGAGTGATAATTGCCGCTTGAAACGAGTGCACAGGATGCACGAGAACATGCCATACGTGCGCGATAGACGCGATAAACGGTCGGGGGAGAATGGAGACGTTGTTATCGCTAGCTGCGCGGCTAGACGGTTCGAACGTTCCACCGGGAGCTTCGAAAACAGACGAGAAAAGAACGGATGTTATTGATAACAGCCCACTCTCGTTCCTCTCCCCCCCCCTTCTCTACACCTCTCTCGCCACAGTCAATCGATTCGTTTTATCGGCACTCCATAAACGAAATTTCGGGCAAACGCGTCGGGCGTATTTCGGCAAAGCGTTAATTGCGTGCTCGTTCGTTTGACAGTTTCAAGTCCACCGTAAAATTCACGATAAATCTCGGGAAATCGACCAGTAAAACACGTCACCTCGCGATGGCTACTTATCGTAAGGTGACTCGTGGGCTTATCGTTTTCCTTATTTCGCCAGCAAAGATAACCTGACTGTCGTTTTATTACCATTTTTCCTTCTTTTTCACGAGAATCCACGGTTACCTGTTCCTTGCGGTTTTTGGCCGTCGTTTCCGATGTTTACTCGCCACGGTGTTTGGGTTCGTGTTGTTTTGCTTGTCCTCCGAGGAATTCGAGCTTGCCGGTTTCTCCGATTTCGCGGGCGGGTCAGGGACCTTAGGTTTTTCTTCCGGTTCGTTCAAGAGCGGTCGATAAGCAAGTTTTCCGTCGACGGAGGCCAACGACGAGGAGGACGAGGCCGACGATTCGTCAGGATCCTCGTCCTTTGGCGATCGTCCTGCTCGGGCCGCGGGAGCCGAGAGTCGATCGGTAGCAGATTTTATCCTGCGAATCCTCGCCTCTGTGCCCAGCAGTTGGTCGTCTGAAAACCAAAGAAAATAGTAACCAATTTTATTATAAGTGTAGCTAATTTCGTAGTCTTGTCTTACTTCCGCAGGGATCGTTGTCACTGGACTCCGCCAAGTATCGTTTCTTCGTGATTTTCGGCTTGGCGCTGGTCATGGGTTTAGCCATTCCCAGTCGTTCGAGGATACTGCGATCCATGGTGCTCTTCATGGACGATTCGCTCCACGTTAAAGCCGAATCCGCGAGTTTCCGCAAAAGCTCCGTGTCTTGCTCGTTTTCCTCCGCGAGGACCAGGGAGAATAACGGATCGTCCGTCTGGAGAATCTCCGTCGTTGTGTCTTCGGAGCAAAAGAAAATACCCTTTCTCTGTTTCCCTCGTAAAAAATTCAAACTCTCGGCGCACCGTGAAAGAACCTAATAGGACTTTTTTCCTCATACGCCGGGGACTTGTGTTCACTTACTCTCAGGAGTTTTGGAGCTGGTGTCTGGTACGATCGCGGGCTCAAAGGGCTTCTCCAGAACGTCGGAGAGGTCGGAGAATTGACTTTCGAGCCGCGGGCCGTTTGGCCGATCTTTGAGGGCGGTGCTGCTAGTTGTCTTCGTCGTCTTCGTCGTCTTCGTCGTCGACTGGGGTACGGTGGGTACTTTGGTTTGAGCAGGCTCTTCCGTGCTCTTGGAAGGTGCGCCGGCTTTCTGCCTGGAGTTGGGGTCCACGGGAATCCCGGCCGCAGTTGCGGACAGATCGATCTCGTGGGCAAATGCCATGACGTCCAAGGCCGCTGTCAAAGCATCCCCGAAACCGGCGGTCACCGTCGTCGGGTCACCGGCATTCGAACTGTCGAGAAAATCTCGCGTCAAAGCGTTTCATTTGCAAAGAAAAGTCAAGACGAGCGTGCAGGAAGAAAAGTAGGAGAACTTGCTGGATTACGGAACTATCTGATCGAATCTTAAGCTTTTATCTACAGAAGTGAAGAATGGCGGACATTGGCATTGGCCGTATTCCTTTGTTGGTTGCGGTTTTAAGGCGACTCACCTGACTCGCACGGGCGTGGAGAAGGACGCTCGTCCCCACATTATGCGGCGCAGATCCTCTCCGGTCATGCCTCGTTTCCTCAGCTCGTTAATCGTTACCTTGCCCACGCGCTGCCAAGAAAAACGGTTCCCGGCTTTGCCTTAGCATCGGAGCGCAGCCAAACGTATGCATTCGTAATACAGGCGTTTCAACGTCGGTCGTAATAAAAAGAGAAACAAGAGGAAGGTGTCCGGCGCGGACAAAAGTCTCGCCTCGACCGGGCTGAAAATTCCGCGGGATTCTACGAAAACGCGACGCTTTATCGTCGAGGAAAAAGGTAAACCGTTCTCTTGCCGGAAAGTAAAATCGTCGGCGGTGCAGGGGCCGCTGATTTCGTCCAATTATTTTTCCAAGTGCATAGAAATGCGCCGGGCTTCGTAGATTTATCTGACGACCGTGGTGGACGTCGCGATCGTTTATTTATCGGTTTTCCATGCGACCGATTCGTACGTGTATCGCCATGAATTGCGCGCACCTACGTAAACACGCAACGAGTCGTGTAATATAAATTTCATCGTGTCCGGTTAGATCGATGGCCACTCGCGTACATTTTGTCCGAGCTTCTCTGTTTCCTTGCCGTCGGCCAATGGCAGTATCAACCGAACCGATACAATTAAAATGTATTTTTTCACGGCGCTGGGAGAAATATTTTTCGATCAAGGTTGCCCCGGTCTCAACGAAAAAAAATTGACTGATATCGCGTGAGCTTTTTTCGGAGGGAAAAAACGAACCTTCCAGTTGGCCACGGCACCTTTACGTTGCTTCGCTTTGGTTTTCGATTTACTCTTGATCACCATGACACCTCTCTGCTCGGAGGCCGGGTCGTTCGGGTCGTCCCCGGGTCCCAATTTTATGCTATATTCCTGGAGATAATTGTGCGCGTCCTTCTGCGACACGGCTCGTTCGAGGGACACGACGATTTTCGCCCACTGATGGCAATAAAAAGATTAAGGTCAGGGCGAAACGAGCCGAACGATCGAACAGGCTAATTGCTCAGGCAGCCATTAAACACGACCCGAAATAAAATACCGAGCGACTGCCGGTCCAAGTACATTCCACGGGAGTGTGGTTCAACTTGGAAATGTCAAGGATGACTCGCAATAAAAAATACTACGGGAGGTAGGATTGGGGGGGGGAGGGGTTATTATGATTATTAATATTACAATAAGAGGGACATGCCGACCTGCTTGACCCACTCCTTCTCGCTCTGCTCGATGACATGGGCGTAGGTGTTCCCCATCATGGCTATCAGCATGTTCAGCAGCAATATTGGCACGAGGACCATGAAAATGGCGAAGACCGTTTTACTGAGGTTCGGGTAGGTCGTGTAGCTGAGCTCGGTGTACTGCGGGCAGAACGATCAGTCGATAGCGTGAATAATTGCTCGACACGCGAATAATTTTCAATAGAAAAGGAAAACCGAGGGCGCCAGTCCCCGAGAACAATGAAACGTTGATTTACTGGGAGCTTACGTTATAATCGCCGAGGGTTATCTGAAACAGGGCCATCCAGGTCGAGTGATAGGAATGGTAGAGCGAAGATTTCACCCCGGGGAAGCCTTTGTACAGGAAGTAGAACGACTGAGAAAAGCCGAACAGCACGACAGTGTAGATGATGCCGAAGGTCAGCATGTCACCGGTTATCATACTGTAGACCATCGTGACGAAGGGCCCGGTAAGTCGTACGGCCCTGCCAATCACCAAAGAGCTCATTACTCAAGGCACAATAATTGCTCGACATTTGTATCGACGATCAAGCTCTTTCTCGTCCTTTGGCCTTCACCCCTCGTGGCTTATTTCGAGCTGGACGTTAATCGAGCGCGTTTACCCGCGAGTTAGACGATCCCTGCTTTTTTTTCTCGGCATAGAAAAGGCGGGTAGTGGGCCGATGGGGCCATCCCGTGCACCTGCCGGTGCTATATCGTTACTTGGCCCGAGGCTGACTGCCACCCTCAGACCGCCCCTGCGCCACTCGTATTCCCTACAGCCAAGTCCCACAATCGCGTAAATCACGCGAGACCCACCTCCAGTCCTGAACCCTCGCGCAAATCGAACTTTGATTCACCATAAAGACGCGCGAGTGGTTAACTACCGCGGCCGGTCGGCCGGTATTAAGGAAATTCACGCGATAACCAAGGGAATTGGAATTTTATGGCACAGAAAGATAGGTATCGGGCTTTCTTTACAGGAGCGAAGGGCTTATCGATGGGAACGGCGCTGGGAAAGTTGCCGGTGAAACGCCACTCCGGATTCAAGCTGATGAGAATCTTCGGCCGAGGCGTGAAACCAAGCGGGAAAACAGGGAAAAGCAGAAACGGTCAATCGTAAATTACCCGTGAATTCCATTGGCTGATATTGCAACGGGCAATTTGCACCCTTGGAGAAGGGTGTATTGGCAAGGAAATTTCGGACACGAGGCTCAACGTAGCTGGGAGGAAAAAGCGGGCCAACTAGGAGGGCAGACTATTTTTTGCTGGCTCGGATGTCGAAGAAATGGATGTCTTTGATTGGAGCGGGCCGGTACGATTCAGTAGGCAGCATTATGAAGATGGCAAGCACGGCAGGGCAGCATCTGTTGCCAAACGCATCGCACGTACTTCGTATTCCGCCGATAGAATCGAGCGTAGTGTAAAAAACGGCCTCGTAATTCTCTTGAAAATCGGCGCTGTTATTGCGCTACTCGCCGAGCAAATCTCTGGCGAGCAAATCTCTTGCGGCCTTATTCCCGTGGGTTTGCCGAGCGTGGAATATTTCGCTTGGCTTTAAACGAGTCCTCCTGCCGATATTCTTCCCTGGGAAAAGGACCTTCCGCGCGACGCTCTCGCGCTTCACGACTTCCCTTCGAGCCCCGCTGAAGAACAACTATTTGTTTAGCGGCCCTTCTCGAGGGGCTGGTCCTCACGAGAGTGGGATATTAATGGGAGGGAGTTGATTCGCAGGGAATTGTTCGACCGGGGGAAAGACAGGGAAGCGCGCGTGAGAATTTCCCACACTTGTCTGGCAGGAAAAGCTCGCGCGCTATCGGCGCTCGAATAACAATTTCCTCGCGAACTTGACGGCTAGATAAATAATTGATGTTCGTCGGTTGCTCCGATAGGCCCGTAAAAACACGGCCGTCTTATCGATCCGCCGCGACTATTCGATGCAGATATTATTCCATGCGATGCAAATGAGATGCCATCGTGCCGTTGCCGCCATAAACACTCGCAAAAAGGATGCACTTATGCGCCATAATCGCGTGCATTTAAAGCCGCCTGCAGCGGATATAAGTCGTCTTTCGTTTCACCACCAGCCAACACCCTTTTTCTTCTTCTCGAGTCGCTTTTTATCATCTTTCTCTCGATTCACCGCTGGTCTATCCTCGTCGATATTAAGTTCTTCCGCGAGGCGGAATTCTAAGCAGGTACCTCCATTCTAAGCACATAACTTGTGGTAATTCGCAAAAAAAGCCAGAATTTACTGCTAGGAAAAAGATTATTGTGAACCTTGGGAGATCGGAGCTACGTCATTTCCAGCTAATTCCCTGGCACGATTAAATTCCACGTGAGCGTGTTTGCTCGACTGGGAGATGTTTTTTGTGGGAAATGCGTCGTAGTCGTTTTCACAGTTCAGAGATCAAGCAAGGAGTTTTTCTTGTGGCCGGGGCAACGTTGTCGATATCTCGCTGACGCGTTGAATATGAAGCCGCGATGATCCATTCCAGCCGAGCGGGCCGCCGAGTATTCGAGCCGGCGATGGAGCCGATCGATAATGAAAACAATTTCTAGTCCGAGCACGAACACGAGCATCATCCCGCGACGCATCGTACGAGCGAGCTACCATAGACAGAGAGCATCGCGGAAAACCAAAGGGATTTTTCGCATCGACGTCCCACTATTAATTCGCCAACGTAATACTCGGCCCTAATTTTACGTGTCGGTTCATCCGATTCTGCCTTATTATTACGATCTCGTTTGTTTGTCGACCTCCCCAATTTCCCTGCTCGTTGCTCCAAGTGGCCCTTTCATGTGCCCTCCATATATCCCGGATTCCAACGCGTTTGCCAAGTAGTAGGATTCTTTGCCCGTCGGCCTTTTCAATGAAGATCAAAGCGATACGCGACTCTTTACGCGGCCGTTCGACAAGGATGCTGAGCATATTAATAACGCGAGCATCGATCCAGTTTCCATTAGCCGAGCGAACGCATCTCCCGGACTTTCCACTTTCCACTTCCCCTGGCCCCTCTTTCTCCGAGCGGCTAATCGATAAGTGACCTTATCTTGTCAAGGGTTAGTGGCGGTCATAAATCTTCGGTTCTTTGCCGCGAGTAAGTTCAAGGGAGGGTACGGGAAAGGCGGATAATCGTGCCGTCGAGGCGCAAAAGAGTTGATGGACCCGTCGTTCCTCGATAGCCTCGTAAAATCCTCGGCCCTACGGTACTCGGGAAATTCCCCACGAAAAACTGACAATTTCATTTCCATTGTCCCACGGATCGAGCGTCGGCCGAACGGATAAGCTCGTTTAAATGCATTCGAAATGAGGATTCCTGAAAAGGTTTCGCGGCCAAGCCGGCTGCCATTGACTCCTCGATAAATCAGAGTCACGCCCCGGATGAATTTCACGGGAAATTTACTCGTCGAAGGTCACCGCGGCTATCGACGCCGCAAGGCTGCTCGAAAATTCACTCTTCCCCACGCTTCGGGGCTCGTTTACATTTTCGTCCGTTCTTCGCGCAAATGATTACGGAAAATTTTGTCAAAATATCGGGAACGCGGGTGCGAAAATTGCCGGCACCACTGCGTCTCGGGCACGCAGGAACGCCATGCTCCAAAGTTTTGCCTTAATTATCGGGAAATTTGAGACATGCCTCGAACGACAGACTTGCCTATCGGGAAGCGCAAGCTTTCCCCCTTTGCCTACAATTTCATCCTAGCGGGAAATTTACAGTATCGCCCAAGTTCAACGCTTGCCACATATCCTGCTTATGCCAGGACGGTGCGAGCTGTGTGCCATCTCATAAGCCGCTCGAGCGCAAAGTCTCAAACGTATCGACGATATGCAGGCGAAAAGCGAGCTTGGAAAATATCCGCGTAAACTCGCGATTTTACACGTCGCCAGAAACGATAGCTTTCGACCGTGGCATTCTTCACAATAAATGGCTGATAAATCCTCGCGCTGGCCAAGTTAAGAAACTCGAAATATCGTATGAACGTTTAATGGCCTTCCGTAACGACAAAAAGGTCAATGGAAGTATTGGATAAAGGAGTCTAAAATATTAATCCAGCCTCTTGAAGCCGGGGAGATTCGCACACTGCTGTCTTTCCAAATAAAACTTTGCGCGCCTGTGTGTACGTGTGTGTCTGTGTGTGTGTGTGTGTGTGTGTGTGTGTATGCCGAGCGCTTACCTATTCATGGTTGAGCTGGTAAACAAGCGGGCGGAAACGGGCAGACAGAGGGGTCCTCCTTTTCCGAAAAATGAAGTAAAAATGTTGGCTCCGGTCTCGTCGAATCGCGGACAGCCAGCTCACGGGTATTTCACCCTCGTAAATGAGCCCACGTGTGGCCCTTCCCCCCCATGAACCGCCGGTATATCTCACTCGAAACGGAAGTAACGTCGGCAGAGAGCGAACCTCACTGCTGCATAAATCGTAATCTACGTCGCCGGCGCCCTTTCCCCTCCCTTCCCCTCCCTTCCCCTCGCCCGGGTAAATGCCCCCTAAACACGGCGGGTAACGTCTGGTCGTGACGACAAAAAGCCAGCTCCACCAACTACGAGGATAGAAGGATAGTTAAGATAATCGGAAGACATCGGAAGTCACGGCTAAACTTTTATCCGATGAAAAATGAAAGGGTGAAGACAAAGTAGATAAGATTCTGTCCACTGCTTTTGCATGTGCAAAGTCGAAGGAAAAGCTGGGAGATCGGAACCTTTCGACATGTCGTTCACGTTCCTTCGGAACAGTGGGTTTACACGTGAGAGCATTTTCCGCAGGGTGCACCGGCAGGTCGCAGCTGCAACTCTCTTTGCGGCACAGACCTTCGTCAAACTGTCGTTAAAGAAAACCTCCGAGTGGTTGAACGCGACGAAAAATGCCGGATCGTTTCCCCGGTTTCCGAAATAAACGGCTCTGAAAATCCAGTCGCCATTGGAATAACTGTGCCGGAGTCATTATCGAATGACGAGAAGAATTCGCTGAAAAATCCAAGTACCGTCAAGTCATGAAGCTGGTCGATTATTAAATCACGATGAGACACCACGTTCCCGGGGTATTATTAAGACGCTCCGATAATAATCTAGCAGCGTAAAAAATCTCGATGCTTATCGACTACGGCATCGCATTTGAATTTAATCAAGCGCTGCGCAAAGCGGAACTCACGTAAGAGTTCTTGCAAGGCATCATTATTTAATCCCGCCATTTCTCAACCGTGCAACATGAAAACATCGATGCATCATCCAACGATTCTTCAACTTACCCGGCGAAGAACATACAGAGGAACCAGGATCCGGGCACGGCGACCACCAAAATGGCGTCTTCGGCGTGTCGATTTCCGGCAATACGGCAGGGAATGCAGGCGAGAATGAGCAAATTGCTGATGACGAATATGAATTTGGCTGGCTCGTGGCTCTGAAAAGCAAAGCACAGGAATGGCCAAAATTCTCGGCATTTTCGTCCATGTGTCCCTTTTTTTAATCTCTAAACGACGGTAGACGTCTATTTTTGCGCGCAGAAGGTCGGCGCCCGGAGAGCGTGATTCGTTAATTTTGAACGGCCAGGCAGGCCAGATTTGTGGCGCTTGCCGCGACACACTTTTTCCCTTTGCGCTTTAATGACACCGCTGGCGCAGGTTCGCGTGTACTTCTCTAATTGCATAGCCAGACCGCGTATTTAATTGGACCCATCTTCGTGGAATCGCGTCCAATTTTTAGCGCAGCCTCGTTGTAACCCAGTGAAATTAGTTACGTATCGAACTGGGGCTTAATAATGCGAGTAGTACGGTGCGCTTGGCGGCTCTAATTGCAAGGTCTATGTACCCCTGGCCTTGTAAATATAGTTCGGAACTATGTAGAGTCGGTTGAATTAGCCACGTGTTCAGCCGAAAGCCAATATGTGTAATCGTAAACCGACGTGGAAGTTAATCCGATGTATTATTAATAAGCCGCATCATTGAGCTTCTACCGTTGGAAAACTGTGCTCGTTTATTTACGTCTCTATGGCGGGTAATTGGATTATTTCCCTGAGTACCAGTTGCCAGGATTACGCGTGTCCGTGTGAATGAGTTGGATAAGTACCAGCTGTTTGAGAAAAGAAATAAGACCGATGTTGATGAGCTCCCCACCGAGCTGCAGAAGGATGTAGCTGAGCACGCCCAGGATGGTCAGGCACTCGGCGATCGTCCTCGCGACGTCCTTTATTTCCTCGGGCCATTTCAGCAAAACGGCGTCGATTTCCGCCGGTCTCGTGTACACGGCGCCCGTCAGCGACAGTAGATGGAAGACCAGGACTATCAGCCGCTTGAGAAACTGCAACTGTACAATCCACCGAACGTAACTTATCAATATTTCACGTTGTACCTTTGCCCGGTGAAATTCTTTGGGAAAAGAAACGTGAACCCTGGGGTGTTTAATCGATTGAGAATCACGGTCGGTGACGGGGGGGGGGGAATAAAACGCGACGAAACGAGCCGGGTAAATCGGCATCGTCGACGAGACGATAATTTGAGAATTCGGCAATTAGGGGCGATAGGAGGGCAGACAGGGCGGCCCGTAATTGCAATCGACTCGAGCATATAACTTGGATGGCCATCGTTCGAAAATCAGCCGTTCGCTCTGGACCAGCGGCGCGTTAATATCGCGATAATTCGCCGGCGGGGAAAGCCCGACATCGTCGACACGTTTGAAAATTTCGCGGAGCGTACGTCCAAAGTCATTGGCTCGACGTGTCGCGCTCGATTACCGGCTAAATAAATCCCCAGCGGCGTGGAGTCTAATATATCATGACCCGAGTGGCCCCTCATAGAAAACTGATGGAACGCTTGTCGGTTTATTGCCCCGATGAAATACGAGCCGTATCGAACAACAACCATCATCTCCGTATACGCCGGCTTTTTTGGCAAATTTTAATAACACTCTAAGCTACACGAAACGGTACAAAGTTCGCACGGAAAATGCTTTGAAAGGTCTTTGAATTTTTGCGGTATTCTAAGTGGGAATTACGTTCACTTGCCCTGGCGAAGGTTTTCCATTTTTCCTCGAGTAATCGCTGAATAATGCCGCCGTCCAGCATGTCCAGGTGCTCCTCTTTCGTGCCGTTGAGAATGATAAATAGCGCCGAGTTCCAGTCTGAAATAGAA
Source organism: Hedychridium roseum (assembly GCA_963989215.1). Taxonomy (NCBI): domain Eukaryota; kingdom Metazoa; phylum Arthropoda; class Insecta; order Hymenoptera; family Chrysididae; genus Hedychridium; species Hedychridium roseum. The sequence goes on along the minus strand of OZ022310.1, from coordinate 9,484,296 downwards.
ATCCGGAGGATAGAACGTCCGTCGAGCGACGAGACGGAACGAGTCGATAATTATCATTCGAATGACGACCGTGCTTGCCAATATTCCCTCTGATTTATTACCCTACAGCGGAAACCGATTTTCCATGAACCGAAATAATCTCGAGCGGTTACGTTGGAAAATCCGTTTCATCCGCTCCCCCAAATCCCTATGAAATTGGTGAAATTTCGTGAAATTCCCCGAGATATTTTTAATCTTTCGAATGACGATCTCTCTTCGAAAGCGTCCACTGATTTTCCTTTTTCGAGGGGATATTTGGCCTGGTAATTCTTTTTATCGGACGGCCAAATAAACGGTTTAACCGTTGTCGTTGTGTCGAAAACCGCGATAGTTTTCACGCCCGTTGCCGGCCGGTGATTTTCGCACGGGAACCAGCCAACTTTTAACTCTTTTATCGCGGTCGGCCAATGCCGTCCGTTTCGCGCAGTAAACCATCCAATTGGCTAGCGAGCCATCTCCTTGGGTTTTCCCGCATTTGCCTGCAACTTGTCCGTTCGATCGAATCCTCGGGACACTTAATCACCGACCGCCATGAGAGCAGTCCACCTTGGGGAGTAAAGTCGCTTTCGCCAAAACTTTCCCTCGGCCGGCAAATTTTCGAGAGGCCAAAGAAGACCGCATCTGCGGCTCGGCTGCTCTTTGAGCTCGGCTTTTATCCCCCTACCTTTCCGCATGACGATCGACAAAGGGTCCGGGGAAACATTGTCTACCGTGGAGATCATCCAAGGTCTATCGTCTCTTGCGTTCGCCCTTCAGCCATCCAGGGGGCAAGATAATAATCTACGGAACCTATGAAACCTATGAAACCCCGAGAACCGGTACCTCCGACCCCCTTTTATAAAGGGTTATAATTCCGGAAAATTTTGTTCGTTGAATAACATTCTTGTCGTGATTTGGCTGTTGAGTTCCGTATGAGAGGACCCCGAAACCGCCTTCCGGAACTGCCAGCCCTCGGGGAACTTGCTAACGCGCCATCCCCCGACTGTAATTATATCCGACTCTGTGTCGCGGCCGACGCTCGGAAGTTCTATCCCGGTATGCACAAGCTGCACAGGTTCCCGCGACGTTCGACAAATAGCCGGCTAGCAAGGGAATATCGTCTTACACTGGCGACGGGGGAAAATTTACAAAAGCACCGGGCTAATAGGTAAGAAATTTGAAGAAATCTCAGGAGGAATGTATCCTCTGCGACGAGAAGGATAAGACGGCACGGGTGAAAGAGTCGGCTGAACAGCCGGAAAGATTTTGCGGCTGGAATTTCGTGTGGTTCAAAGGGGACGAGAAAGGAAAGGAAAGGAAAGGAAAGGAAAGGAATGGAGGGAAGGGGGAGAAGTGAGAGGTTTCCAGACCGATACACCCGCCCTCGTCTCGGGGAATACAGTACCCGGCAGTGGCTGGCCTTGGCTCGAGTAATTAAGCGTGGCTGTTCCCGGAGGATGGGGAGGACCCGTCAGCCCAAAGTTCCTCGACCCGACGCGACCGACCACTTACGCTTGCCGCATCCTTTCGCACGACGTTCCAGAAGACAAAAGCGCCGGCACCGCGTAAAAGAGGAGACCGACGGTGCGAGGAAAAGGGAAAACAAAGGGCCGTAAGCCGAGGCTCTCGGTCAAAGTCGCGGGATTCTACGATCCTCGAGAGAGAGAGAGAGTACCGATAATTTCCCATTAAAAGATTCGCCGAGACTTTGAGGAGTGGCAACGGTTTCCCGTAATTTCTTACTTTCCGCCCGTCCTTACAGTCATCCGTCGAGAATCCTTTGAAGGACGTTAAGCGGAATCGTCCGCTCCTTAAAGCCCGTCTCGGTCGAAGCGTGCAGGAGCAATGGCGGACGACGGCGAAGGAGGGGGAGGAGGGGAAGCAAGGCAGAAAGGGACGATGGATAATGGATTCCGAAACTAAATGAAACGCGAGCACCCGACTGCAGCGTTCGCGGCTAATCTCGAAACTTCGTTAAATGCCTGTAATTGCATCGTACGGGGGACTTGGCCGAGCCCCCCCCCCCCTCTGTCCTCGCGAATCGTGGCTTCGCGCATTAGAAAACTCGCCTGGGAACGGAGGGCTCCCCCACTGGCCACCATTCTCAGCAATTAGTATTGGTTTTGCATTTTCCGACGGTAGAATATCTTTGCCGCTGTCCTTTGGTCTCTACGGCATGCCACCGCCCCCCCACATTCCTCCCTCCGTCAGTGAAGCTTCGAAAATACCCCCAAGCGCCAAGAGAATTGCTAAACCCCTTTCGAAATTCCCGTTGACACGGTCGGCGAATGTTGAACTTCCCTTCTACAGGATTACCGTAGCTATGTCCCAAATGAGACGAGGAGCAAATAAACCATGGTGACGGGGTGAAAAAAAAGTTGATAAAAAGCTCATATATATAGAAAATCCCTTTTCTACGTTGAACCCTTTGGTCTGAAAAAAACTATTACGTATCGCCTTGATCCACTTAGCCGTTCAATTATCGAGCGGCGGTGCTCAAAGGGACGGCACTGTAATCGCGCTTTGTAGAGGCTTCAGAGCCGGCCACGGACTCATCGAAATTCTCCGACACTCGTAGTCCAACCCCTCCCTCCTCCCCCCGGCGAAGGAAGGGGGAGAGGACCCTTCGAGCGGAGCGTACAGAGACATACGATTCGCCCGTAATTCGAAACCGTGTGATTCGATTAGCTCCGGCGACCTACTCGTTCTGCCGTCGGGCAGCAACGTGTCGAGTGCGTTGAGTGGATACGCCGAGCAGGTGATATTGCTGTAGCGCCAGAACTCCCGTGCCGACAGCTCCAGCATCTCCCTGAAGACCTCGGCACGGCCCAGCTGACAGGCCAACGTCAACGGGGTCAGCCCAGCGCCGTTGAGGATCCCGTTGCGGGCTGGAAGCTTAGGATGACGCAAAGCGTAGCCGAACATGTCCTGCGCACACACACACAAAACACTCCGTGAAAAACTTGCTTCAACAGGACGAAAAAATCTTCACCCGTCGCTCTTGCCCGGATTCTCCGGTTGGTTAACAGGCGAATTTATCGAGAGCCAGGGAATGCCGAGTTTCTCGTGCATTTCTATGGGGGAACATAAGGTGTCGGTGGGAATTTTCCTTGCAACTCGATTCTGGCAACGTCGCTGACGACTTTACGCTAGGCGAAATCATCGTGTATACCCGCATCGTCGCACGGTATAACGAGCATTCTCGCGAAATCGCGAAAAGAGGCCGAGTGTACTTGTCGTAACAGTACGGACGAACCGGGAAACGGATGCGGAAAGTCAGGAACAAACGAAATATGCTCGTTAAATAACGATGTTTAGGTAAATAGGCATCTTTGGGGACGCGCACCAGTTTGTCGCAAACGACGACCATGTGAAGGATCATGTTCCCGAAGGAATCCTGCTCGTCCGGATGAGCCCCGGACTCGAGGAGAAGATTGTAGACGCTCTCATTGGCGCAGCAAGCCGCCCAGGCGAGTGGATACTCGCCGAGGTAAGCCAGTCCTTCGTAATCGGTCGTTCTGGCTGGGTGAAGTCGTTGTTGATCACGAGGAAGGAAGAAACTGCCGATGGCTCGCTGAGAAATGACAGCACCTGCGTCTACGAGGTCCTGGACGAGCTCGTTGTTGTCGTAGGCGATGGCCAGGTGGAGAGCACTGGCTCCGAGGTACTCCTCGCCCTCGACAACGTCGATGGCCAATCGAGGGAAACACTTGAGGAGAATCCTCGCGATCCTCGTGTGCATCCTCGTGTCGCAGATGATGAGAACGTGAAGGAGGGTTTCGCCTAGAGAGCCCCTGTACTGCATTTGCCAGCAGGCCTCGTGGTCGGCCCACCTCGCGAGGGGATCGAAGCGAGACAAGGAAGCTTCGATCGGCAGGACGACCTGCTCGAGATCCCTGTACTTCCATCGGAGATATTCAGCGCGGTTGATCGTCTGGCCCTTGCCATCGGCGTACATCAAAATCCCGAACTGTTCCCTCACGAGTCGCTCGACTTCCGGCTGGCCGCCGCGATTGTAGCATTCGATGAGTTCCCCGCCCTTCTTGTAGTTGGCCAACCGATAGAGAAGACACTGGTCCTCGTCGCTGGCCTGGCTGATGACCCGATCGAGGATCGAACCCGCGTTAACCTGGCTACCTCGGCCCCTGCACGAGCACAGCCCGCCCATTCAGACATCCTCTCTTGTCCTCCCCCCTGAATCCTACTGACGATTATCCTCGAGAGGACGGACGACCTTCCATGCCGGATGGGTACGCGTTGTCGACTACACACGACGGATACCATCTAATTCGGACCTCTTGGACCCCCCTACAGGTGGAGGAAAGTTTTCGCGCTATAGCAACGAGCGCGGCGCAATCTATAAACCGTGCCTGGTGCCGGGGAGTACCGTCGGGTCACTGGGTGACGGCTAAGCTCTCACCCTCGGCCGATTTTCCAGCAGCTTCCAACCCACCTACAAACGTAACTCCCCGTAAATTCTGCATTTCCTTTGGCTCGTCTATCGGAAAACTGTGACCGATGTGATCGATTACGTAAGGCTCGGCGGTCTTACTTACCGGGTCTCTTATTACCAATGCCTATACCTAGTTATAACGAGTGGGTATAAACAAGGTGAACCGAGATAATGCGCCAACGTCTACGCCCTGTTCCTACGAGCGAGAAGAAACTAATTTCCGCCAACTTGTGCAACTTTATGCGTTGACGCCCTGACGGCTCGGTAAAGCGCTAAAATTCTCCGGAGGATCCTGCTGGGGAATTAAAAGTAAATTAGCGGTGAATTATTAAAAGCGCCGTGTACCTCGTGAGTAACGAAACGTCTGGAAAGTTTAATAGCCGCTCGGCAGCTTCGACTGGCTGTCGTAAAATCACGCGTAATAGCACTTTCCAAACGCAACGGGCTACGAACTTGATTAATATAAAATTCATTGTAGCGCAGGACAAAAACTTTCCTCTGCCAATAGACTTTTCATGCCGGAGTTTGCCAGGGTCGAATGAATCATTGTTTCGGCCGATTGATTGTATTGTGTCGTCGGTTCGCTATTTGCTGGGCTTTCATATTCCACGGGGGGGAAGCACGCGGTCAAATCGACGCTGTTAACCGTGTTAAGGTCGTGTGAAAAAGAAGTGGAGCATAGCAACCGTGTTCGCCGATTTCTTAGAGGAAATCCTTCCCGGCCAATCGTAACAATCCTCGTTGACCATTTTTTCAGCAAGCTCCATTTTCACGCAATTTTCCCGAATTTTCGAGCATCGTCGTGTTTTCGCAGATGTCATAAACGGTTCAAAGGGTGTAGGGGGGAGTGTTAGCCAAAGCATTGATGTACCAAGCCATGTTCGACAATCGTCAACCGGAAAAAAGCCTTTCCGATCGTAGTTTTACGTGGGCCGCAAAAGTGGATCGATCGTGTGCCTCTCGAGCATTGAACACAGCTGCACGTAGATGCAGGTAGGTGCATGTAGATACACGTGACTTAACACACGATTCACGCGAATCACACGGCACATGCGGGTGCCACGTCCACAAAGCCTTTTCAGGCCCGCTTTGTGCACGGAAGGGGAATATTTATCCGTTTGGCCGCAAATAAACCTCTCCTCCTAGGCACAATTATTACTTTGTTTCGCCCTCATAATTGTCAGGGAGGTCCTATTCTTATCGTACTCGGAAAAATCTTGCAAATAGCCGAGAGTTTGCACAATTTTTCTTCGGTATTGCACGAAATATGGTACAAAGGAAAAGGCGCACTTCTCTGTATAATCTGGAATCTTCCTGCCACGTTGTTCGACACGGCGATGACTCCTCGTGTATTGCGTGAATGTGTGTACACACCGGGGAGGTAATTACGATATTTCCAGACTCGATGAGTCAAGCTTCACCGTTGCCGATCGAGCCGGGTACCACCAGCCTCGACTCGCACGATTGTCATCGCACCGATAATCACGAGACTGATGAGACATCCAGTCGGACTCTCATTACGACATAATGCAATTCGGAAAGAGACATTGACAATGTCCACCGGTGCTCTCGAGGTCTGTGTTATTAAAGAACAGAAAGAGCGGGGAAACGAGCGTTACGTCAGGAAGGAAATGCAAATTGTCTGGACACGAGTACCTCGGTGCACGCGTCGTGCATTATTTTCCGATGATCGTTCTCGCGAAAACTCTTCTAGACAGGGAGATAAGCGTCGATCTTATCGTCGTCGCGAGGAGAATTCATTTCTGGGCCACGGGGTAGTAGTACTTTTCGAGGGAAACCCGTTCGTGCTGACATTCTTCGGCTCGCGTGAGACCTTCCGGAAGAGAAAAAAATAGGCCGAAGGAAAGGGGCGAGGGAAGTCGCTTGGACCTTTCGAGAGTCGTCGAATTATTTCTTTAATTCGAGAATTCAGCGTTGTTACGATGGTCAACATCGCTTATCTCCGGCAAAAACAATAGCGATGCTCCGTAATCAAAGCTCACCGTGGTTTTGTTTATTGTAAAATCACGCGAATGCCGGAGAACAAGAAGAAATCGAAAACTGTGCCGAGACTTTGAGTAAGCATCGGTGAACATCAATACGGGACAACGACATGTGTTGATAAGCGATAAATTATGCTGGGGATTTCCAGAGGCCTGTCAACCGCTTTGACCGCGTTAAGAACTCGTAAATTTCGCGCTTGAACTCTGCATTTCACGACGGAATTTCTTAGGAGAATTCCCGGGAAAAATCTGCCCGAAAACATGTTGACGACGGTTCCTCGACCGAGGAATTACGCAATGTTGATGGAATTCATGTCTAGCGGTATTTCCATGTTAAACGAACGAGGCTGATTAGCCCTTAATTCGTACGTTCGATAGGTAAAATGGTTTTGTCGTTCTTTCGAAGGGATCTTATGATGTTCGCGGGCTCGTTTGGTATTCCGTAAAGGGAGTACCGTCTCAAGTGGTTCGTTCCGTTTAAAATTCAACAAACGGCAATGCGCAGCTGGATCTTGGGCTGTAGGCGCAATGAAACGAGTTTCCGCGGTATTAGTCAGCCCCCCCGAGAAACGTCGTTATCTCCGTCGAATTTCCATGCAAATGAATATCGGAGCGGCCTTTTATCATTCTTCGCTTCGGCGTTTTTTAGCGAATACATTACTCATAGCGATAAAGCATGGTTATGCTAACATCGGTAGATCGGCTAAATAACCGAGGAGCATCGTTGCCACACTGGCCCGTGATTAATGTCGGCCGATGTGCACGCACGCATTATAAATATACGTGACGACAAGAAAGTCAGCTAAACAATTGAAGCGAAGGATCTTATCGGTGCGGAAAGTTCTCGCATTAATGACTATTTCGTCGAATCGTCAAAGCTGTTATTCGAGCACGTACGGATCCATAAGTGTCTGACATTTGCCTCGAATTCCGCAGATAGGATTTGTCGTATTTTCCAGGAGAATTGCGGAGGCGCGCTACCGGTATCTGCGTCGTTAAAAACGTAGATAAAGCCGCAAAAGCTGCGTCGAGCGAACGGGGAGAGCTGCGGGGTCATCGTAGATTTTCTCGAAACGCGGTGCTCGTCGACGAAGCCGTCTGGCCGTTCTCGTTTTGCCGCTTGTGTCTCCTCGAAAATCAATAGCGAAATCTTAGCTAGGGTCTACAGGTAGAAGGAGACGCGACGTCCTACTTGCAACCGAGCAACCGAGCAACCGAGCTTCTTGGCGAGCTCGACGATTCTCGTTTAAGAAGTTGCCAGAAGCTTCGGCGCGCCAGCCATTACTATAGGTTCCTTATCGTACGAAGAACATGAGGCCACAGTTGTACGCGGGCATGTCGCTCGCGTAAATACGTCTGCGTGTTAGCACCAACGACCTAGACGTTTCTACGTTCATGCGCAAACCTCCCAGGAGATAATTATCGCGTCCCACTGCGCTATTTTAACGGCTCGGATTTTCATTATTGCCTCGCACCTTCCAAGCACGCATGTCTCCACGCGTAAAGCCCTACCACCGAGCGGTACCATGAAAATCCTCGTAAAATCGAGCCAAAGGGGTTGGTTTAGCCGAACCACAGTCGCAATGATCTCGCATTCTTCGTCTTTCCTTCGTTCCCAGTTGAGCAAAGTATTTTTAAGTATTTTTCGCTGGGTTATCCGAAATGGACGATGTCTTAAAAATAGCTCCGAAAGAGCGATCGACCTCGCGGACGAAAAAGGGGGACCTGGGCGGCGACGATTTCGTGGAAATTCCTAGTCTGTCGCGTATTGTTTAAACAACTGTGAGCGGTATGAATCAAGCGGTTCTGTTTGGTGCGATAGGAGGACGATGACGATGTCGAAGGAGAGAAGGTTTCCCGATTGGCCAGCTGTCGGACCGTCGGCAGTCGGCCGAGTTGGCATATAGCGCTGGCGACAAGCTCTCGAGCGTGCAAAGTGCGTCGCAAACGGGCAACTGACTGGCAACTCGGCTGACCTTGATCCTCCGGCGAACCGAGGAGGAATCGTAATCGCTCGACGGCAAGAACGGCACGGCCGCACGCGGAACCGACAGTCCCCTCAGTATACATCGAGTCTCCGTCCGAGCGACTCGCGCGCTATTTAACGTCCAACCGACAGTTCCGACGCGTTTCAACGACACATCAGCAAGCATGAAGACCTTCCTGCCGGCGATTCTACTCGCGGCCTGCTTCCTCGCCTGCACTCAGGCTTTTCCAGGTGAGTAAAACAACAGCGACGACTGGACAACTTAATGGAAACCCTGTCCGAACGATTACCGAGCACGGAACGTGCATGTGTAGTGGCTCATTGCCATTCTAAGACGATCCTCACGGCCAATTATTGCGACCAGAAACAAACGTAGCGGGCAGCTGATGTTTAGATTAAGCCGTATGACCTGCCTCAAGGGCTCGTCGTCGGAGCCCGTCACGTTTGCCAACATCATTCTGTTTGTCGTACGTGCGTGATGAAATTTCTCTGGCAAGCGGCTTTATGAAAGGAAACAGAAACGATCGACTCGAAAGGAATAACCGAACCGGATGCAACGAGTTTCGATTTCAGCAACCACCAAACATTCTCTCTCGATTTTCGTAAGAGTATCCAACTCATATTCGTCACGATCTACCGATATAAATCCGTGTCAAGGAAAGCTGGATATCACGGGCGACCGAGGGTTTTATCGAAATTCAACGGACGATTCGAAAAAGAGGAAGAATGGGAAATTTTTACGTGAAGGGAGTTATAAAAGATGAACGAAAGAAACGGGTCGATGGTTGATTCGGACGATGCTTGGATTGCCGGGAAATTCCTCGTGGAAATAATAATGCATCGTCAATGGGGCACGATTAAGTAAGCTCGCGATTCGATCGATCTTCGAGCCCCGAATGACCAACTTTCTCCAAGTTGGCCCATTAATCGGCCGGCGTTGCACTTAACTACGCGATAGTCTTGTACCGATGCTGATGCCCGGCGAATATGGCCCTGCTACGAAACTCGTTATGGTAAAAGCACGATATCGCGAGGGCCCGGCTCAAATATTCCAGGGGATTCAACGTGGACCTTGGGCAAGTACCTTGCCGGTGATGGGCCAGTTCTCGATCGTTCGATAATTCGTCGAGTATAAGAGAATAACACGGGCAATGCCACAAACGCTGACTCTTGTGTTTCGAGTATTTTGAAATGGACAGACTCGTTAAGCGAATAACGTCGCATCAACGTTCTATATTCATCGATTTGAGAACGGATCGCTGTGGCTGACATTATTGTCACGCGTGTTCGTTACGTCCGTTTCTACGTCGTTAAACGACGTGTCGATTTTAATCTGCCTGACCGGCGTAAATCTTGGCCCCGCGTAGGTAATATATTTATGGCGACGTTGAAACGGCGCGCGGGGACCGGAAGTCCTCTCGATCGCATTAATTGCTCGGAAACTCGGAAAGCGTAAGTCACGCTCGATTAGCCGGCATTCGTGTTCATCTTCCCCCCGGAATTTACGTGGCGCCCGTCCGCCGAGAAAATATGAAATTCGGCCGGCGGGCAAAATTAGCCCGGGGAAATGTCTGATTTGTCGGCGTGCTGCCATTATTTTCAACGACATTTTCGCCGCACCATTTCCTCGCGGGTTTTGCATTGAAATGACGCACGTACGTACGTACGTACGCGGAAGTTTGAGCAAGTTGGAGCAACGCGACACTCCGGCAATCGGAGTTTCCAACGTACACCTGTCTAAGCCTCTTCTTTGGCCGGGTCATTATTAACGCAACACGTTGTAATCGTTGAATCACATGGTTTTGCCTGAAATGCGCAACGAGACGAACCGCCGACGAAGGAAAACGAACCGCTGGCAGCTGTTGGTCGTTCCGCGAAATTCTGCATGATTTGCGAGAATGTGGGAAAAGTTGCACGGCAATCCGGTTGTCCTCGCAGCTCGGCGGAATATCGAAAGGCGCCAGGGGACACTGACGTCTCGTCGTCCGGGAAAATTGCGTTAATATCTGATTGTCGTCGGTCCGTCAGCGATCGAAACGAAAGCCGATACAGAACGGGTTTGGCTTATTGAATCGCGTATGACATTACAAACGCGCTCGATCGCAAGCGGGGCAACACGCGATGGAATTCCCAGCGGACCGATGGAAAATGCCCGATACTATTCCGGTCAAATATCAACTCCATTCATTAGAATTATCCGTCGTACGATCCTGTCGGAACGCCATTGGAAATTGTGTAGAACGTAATGAGGCCTAGGAAAATCACTTGCCGCCTAATCAACTAATTGACCCTCCAATAATATGGGTCACGTCGGAACGTTATTATTGGATAACGATTTCCGTCAAGTCCTTTCTTCGCCGTTATTTGCTCTTCTTTCTTTATCGACAAAAGCCCCCAACGAAAATGTACTTGTCCACGCGAAGTATTGGCCTTTACGTGCGCAGGGACTGAGTCGCATTTCCTGCGTCAACGCCGGCACGATGTTGGAACAAAGGGTTACGTAAACCGTAAGAGAATGTATCGCGCGCGCTAATATAATCTTCCGGGAACGTTTGCGTTGCGCACGGAGGTAGACATTAATCCGGTGTTTCAATCGTCCCCATGGCGATGAATCAATAACGTCCTCCCGGCGATAGAGGATTTAATTACGTTGGGAAAGGACACGTGACTAATTGCTTCGTACGTCAATTCGATCCTTAATTAGCCGATCCATCGCGCGCTAGAAAGAACTTGAAGCCGAGCGCGATTCAATGTCAGCGGAATGGACGTTTAATTGCGATCGTTTCGGATTCGTTTCGCTTAAATGAACCGCGCTCGTGTCAACGAAACGGGGAAACGATGGCAACTCTGCGCTTATTTCGCCGACCGCAATTGCCCTTCCACGAGGAAGTACCAGCGCCGATGGGAAATTGTTTTTTCGGCAACGATAAGACCGACCTCGAGTGATTTCGATCCCAGAAGAATTTCCACGAGAGGTTCATTTGCTCGGCAAAAAGGAATATCAACTTCCTGCCACGCGAATGCTTGGTTTATCGTTACGACCGACTTTGACCCACTTGAAAATCCTTATGTTGTTCCAGCTCGACAAACAGTTGCACGCGTCTTGCGTAATTGCACGTGCAATTATTTGTACTCGACGGAGTGTTTGCCGTACGCTCGATTTGTCGACCATTTGTCCGGACACTCGCATGATTCTTCCGAGCGCACCCCCCTCCCCTCGGAGGGGGACAATGGAATCGCAAGCACACCTGCACAATGCTCACCGTAATTCAATGACTGCGCGTCGCGTAAGACTAATCTCAACGCAAATGGAAATCGCAGGAAGTGGAGAACGCTGGGCATTGTGTCGTGAGGAGCCAAGTCTTTATCTATATTCCTCTAAAGTCCTGCGGGAATGGGAGGAGAATCGAATTTCACGACTCGCCATACTTTAATGATAAGGGCTCGAGTGTCGTATAAATGACGACGTCGACGACGACGACGCGTGGAGCCGCGGCGAAGGAGGAGAAATTCTGAGGAGAGTTCTTTTGCCGCGCGTCGAAAGAGCAGAAGATGTCTCGAGGCGTGGCCAAGCGTGAAAGGAAACCGCGTGAAGGGCGGAGAATAAAAGCCGGCACGGGCCTTTAAAACGTGTACGCAAAGCTTTCATTGTCATTCCCGGTCGGCTCTCACAGAGGGAGGGGGGAGGGGGGGGGGGAACTTCATAAGGAAAACCTTGGCCGCGCGCAGACACCTCCGCCGAGAAGAGCACACCGCTCGCAGGTAGCGCAAAAATTAGCCATTTACATGAAAATTGCCCGGACTAGCGGGGAAAAATTGCTCCGCAACGAGCTGCCTTTCAGAAACGATAAGCCCCTGCGCGCTAGTGTTTTTTTCTCATTCGCGAAGCAGATGTTTTGCGAAAAATTCCAACGTAATCGCTGATATTTCCTTTGCTCTTTGCCAAGGCTCGTATCGCGACAGAGAAGTCTGGTCCGGGAGGACGGGCGGAAAAAATAGTGAAATATTTCGTGAACCCGGGGTCTACGGTGGTCGGAGCTGTTTTATAAGCGTAGCATGGAAGCGTTCTGCTCGTCGTCGGCGGACAATCCAATTATCTTGGAGTCGCGAAGCCATAAAGCTTCGATGCCTGTGGTCTCCCCGCCGACTAATTATGCGAGCAACCAGGTACACGCGGATATCCAAATTCGCCTCGTTGTCCGTCTGGAAATTCGTTGGAAAACCGTTGTCCCCTCCCTCAACGGGATAAATTAATATCTCCAAATAAGTAGGAGTAATTAAGCTGATTCGTATCGCTCGATGACTCGAGGGCAATCACTCCCCTCCCCTCCCCTCTTCGGGAAAATTGCCAACGGACTACGAATCCATCGTCGGTTTGCTGAAAACCGTGTCATCCTTTCGGCAGAGAAACGGACAATGGAGCCCCACTCTCGTGCCCCCCCGTTCCGGGAACGATAACGGTGCACAATTAGCGAGCACGCGACAAACGTCGAAGGAACGTGTATGGCCAAACAATTCGTCGAAGACGGGATGAAGTCACGCAGGAAGCTAGGAGGAAGAAGGGGAAACCTGTCGTTGGTTGGACAAAATTGTCAATCGTCGCACGTAAGGAAGCCGTTGCGTCACGATCGTTGATCTTGTCTCTCCTTGAATTGAAAATTATCCGTCCGAGCGTTGTCGAGATACGGAGACGCAGGGGACACGTATGCAAATTGCCGGCTAAAACAACGTAGCTCTCACTTTTCCGTTGATATTGTTAGAATCTTCTCCAAGGACCCTGGTCTCTCGAGGGATCGCAATTTGCCGGCTGAAAATGCAAAAATAGGAGCGAACGGCTGACGGTCGAGTAATTTCAAGGCAGTTGGAGCAATTGAAGAGCCGATCGGTCACGCACTTTGTACGAGCGAGTCTAAAGGCAAAGTCCGTCGTTGCATCCTGTTTGACATATTCCAAACCGTTGATGTACCACCTGTCGTGTAACTGCGTTCTCTCGATTCACCGGTGAATCGTCCTGTAGCCATTGTCCAAGGTTCGCTGAGCGAGGCAACGAGTTATCTAACTGACGTTGATGAAATAATGACGATCAACTCGTTCCTCCTGTGGCTGCCCTATCGCCGCTGACATTTACAACCGTTTCCCAACGTTTTGCCGGCGGTGAAGGCGGGAGGTGTACTTGCGCACGGTAATGAAAGGAGTCAGAAAAATACGGCGTGTGTTGCGATAAAGATGACACTCTCTGACGGCTTATAATCCCTCGTGGATCGTGTGACAGGAGGGAAGAGGTAGATTATGCCTCGTTAAACGACGCGATGTCGCTAATCGTATCGAATGCAGGCATCAAATTCAGCGATATCATAGGAGCACTGAAATTCAAAGAGACTCGTGCAGCTAGGAAGAACGCTAAATGTCGCATACATTATAAAAATTCAAGTTCAAAGGGCCGAGTACGTGGGGGTTTCATAAAAATGCATATTCCGGCTTGTCGTAGCGAGCCGCGGCATATTTTCTAATTTAAAGAAGGCTTGCGCCACAGTTGGGGATTTATTTTCCATTTGTTCGACGGTGCACTGGCTGGCGCGTAGCTTCCGCCGAGCAAGCAAAAAAATCGTGTGGACGTGCAGGTTGGAGAGGAGAGGAGAGGACGGGAAGGGGGAAGGTGCTCGCGAAGCCGGCTAGCTCGCATTCCGGGATGATGGGACTTGGCAGAGGCAGACACAAGTGGAACGTGAGGGACTCGTTGGATAATTATTGCCGACCGTTAGCGGAAGTCCAACGGTAAAAGAGGACCTCTTGGCGCGAAGAACGCTTTGATTTCCTCTCACCGGCCAGTCACGTATCAGCCGGCAAGGAAAACCGGAGGAACGACACCATCGGTGCCCTTCCTTCCATCTTGCAGATCGCCCTTTTACTTCTCCTCTTCCCCAACCATCCTAGGATCCATCCGTCAATTATTCAACACTCCCAAATGAACGGCTCGTTGTAGGCGTGAATTATGAACACCCCGCCAGCCACGATAGACGTGCTACGCGGAAAAACGTTGCTTAAAAATGCACTAGTAGTATTAATTGGCAACCGCAAACGCAAAGACTCGGTGGTCGTTGCGGTCTCACTCGTGAAAATGTTAGAGCGCAAGGACTTTTTCTAGGAGTCTCACGAAAAACTTTTCTTTTTCAAAAAGGTTTTCTACCAGTCCGAACGACCTATTGGTCAATATAAAATTTCATTGCTAATGTACGGGATACTGTTACGAGAATTTCTATGGTTTGGGTAAAACGTTTATTTGATATCGGCTTATCGTACACCTTGAAAATTGCTCGCGTATTATCTTTATGTCTTATCCGGCGAATACTCACGAGTGGTGGTGTGCTAATACGCATCAACTATTACAGCCACGCATCTGCTTATACCGCGATAATCTCGCGACAGAGGTTACACGCGACGCGAGAAACGGCAGGTTGATGTATAGACGTTCGCGGCGCATATCGTAGCGCGGGACTTCCGTTGGCAGCTTTGGATCTTGGCCGAATATCCGGGTAACGCCTTATCGGTGTCCCCGGTTTTTCCCTCTTGCCGGGGAGACGCCACGAGGGAGGAAAAAAATGACGAAACCCGGCCGGTGCACGGGAAGGAGGTATTTCGCTGACACGGTGGATTTATATTGCCTTTCGGATAAAGAAAATATTATAGGACGCGCCGAGAAGGAAGACGTAAGCGCGCAATATCGGCGTCGCGACGGCCGTAATTAAAGTTTAACGGTGAAATGTTTGATCGAAGCCATCCGTACGATGCGTAGTTTTTCGAGGGGAGGAATAAAAACGGGGCTGGAGGACGAGTGATGCGTGCGTGGCAGGAACCGACAGGGCCTGCACCGTGTTTCCCGCGAGTACTTCCAAGTTATTACGCCTTTGACATCAAGTACGTACTCGTGGTACGTGCACTTGCGCGCTATTTCGATTCCAAGTTTCATAATGCGCCGGTACCGCCGACACGGCGGCCTCTAGAGCTTCTCGTCCTCCCGCAAATCCTCCCCTCTCTCTCCCCCTTGGCAGACCTCAGAGGGGACTACCCGCACTGTTCTCCTCGTCGGAGCATCGCTGCGGCAACCGCAACCTCCGTGCGAGAATCTTCCATTCGTCCCTGACATTGTAGGAAAAACGCAGGCTTCCGAGCGACAAATTGCGCTCGACCGGTACGTCCCGCACGGCCGTAAACGTCGGCCAGCGAGATTTACTTAACGCGGGTCGCGTGAGTCACGAAAAACTCGTTCCTCCGTAACGTTATGACGGGAAACGAGGAGAAAAAGAGATTGTGCAGCACCGAGAGACGCAGTTACGCGAGTAGCAACGGGCTCCAGGGACATCGGTGATCATGAAAACTCGTTGAAGAGTTACGCGTAGAACGCACACACGCACGCACACACACGTGAGGAAAACCGGATTTCTCTAGTCTTCCGCATAGATCAGCGGGATCGTTGCACAGCTCTGCATTTTCAATGCCAGCGGACGAGTTGAACTTCGTCAAAGTTGAGAGGCACATATTGAAAAATTTATTGCGTAAGATTCAAAACTACCATCCATGAGATTTTGTTGCCATTGATTTTAGCTTTTCGTCGGGGAATCAATTTTTGGCTAACCCAGCCGCAAGAGCGTAGGTCTCACGACCGGCTGGCTTAAATTCGGATTAACTCCAGCCGCAGGGAAGTCCGACGACGTGGAAAAAGCTAACGGGCTAATTGAAATAACGTGTTTAGCCGAGATTCCGTAGGACGATCGACCTGGCCTGTACATCTGCTACAAACAATCCATGGATGCACGTTTTCTATCGGTTCAAATATCGAATCATTGCGAATCATTCGGATCGTTCTCGTCCCGACGCGCGATCATCCTATATTTTGACGTATCCGAAGCCGTGCAGAACCGTTGACGCACACATTCTCGTCCCGTTGTTATAGGCCTGAGAAAGCGGAAGTGGTGTGTAGTAAGTGTATTACTCGTTACTTATGGCCGAGCGTAGGTTTATATCGACCTCGGTAGGTGGAATAACGAGTCGTAGGGCCGGTTCGTTACTCTTTTCCGTACGGCTTCGGCGTAAATCCCGCTAGGAGCCTATACACGCGGAAAACATGGGGATCGGCCGTCAACTTGAATTTTCCATTATCCTCCTAGGCGGAGTGCACGTGGGGACGTTCATATTTAAAGGACAGTAAATTTAGCGCGGTTCCGGGTAGTCTTTCATCGATATACACGGAACGGGGACGGCGTTACGTCCATTGTAAATCTTCAACGGGAAACAAACTCAACGGTCGGCCAATTATTTACGACGAATGCCTGTTTTCCGTCTGTCAAAAATACGACCCTTTGGCCGACGTTTAATCCTCGTAGAGACATGAAATAAAAGCTCCGCGCCTGCTGTTATTTAACGTCGTAAATTTCCAATCTGTATTTCGTGCTATCTTCATGGTATCGGGGGACTGAAGTAAATCACCTATCCATAGATAATTAATCATCGATATCGCTAGCGCCGGACGGAGGCGATTAATGATACATTTTATTCAAAGGTTCATGAAGCATAGGCATTTAATTAGGTCCCGGCGAATCGCTCGGTCCGGCATTATTTGTAGGTGCATCGGCCGCCAACGAACGAACCTTATTTAATTAGCCCCGTGCAATTATCTTTCAGCCTGGAACGACGGAATGTAGGAGCGTGGGTGGGAAAGGGAGGGAAGTTGGGCCGGTCGATCGGCAAATGGCGCGCTAATTAGCACTGTTTGAAACTCGACGATGCGATATTCAGTAGGAAACACCTTATTAACCATGGCGAAATGTCACGTAGCTCCAAGACGTTCCTTTAATTCGCATCAGCGGGCCCGCGAGATTTTAACGAGCCGTGAATCTATTGAGAAATCGACTCCGGAAAGCTCGCGTCGCTTCTCGCCAGCAGCAAATTCTACGACGTTTCTCAAATAGGGCCGTCGACCGGCAGCATTCGCATTCGCATTCGCATTCGCCGAATGACGAAGAAACCGGGCTGAGAGAGAGTGAGGGGAGGAAAGGAAACGTTAGGAATCTCGAAAGGGTTCCTTCGGAATTGAGATATCGATTAGGAGGGGGAAAATTGTAGCTCTTCCGGTGGTGTTTGCCGATGATATTCGATAGTCCCTCGCTCGTCTTTTCTGTCTCTTGGGCCTAATGGCCGCTCGAGACGACGCGGACGTCGAGGAGAATAAGGGAAAAACCGTCGCCGGGAGCCGATCGATCGATCCGCCCAGAATTTCTCCGGGGAGTTGCTCGCCTAGGCGTCGACGCAACGTTCACCATCGAAACACCCCACGGGGAAGCTCTTGCCAGACGCATAGACGTGTCCCCGACTCGTCAAAAAGCACAACAAATATCAACGGTGCGGACCGTTCCCGCGAACCAGCCGGCGACGTTAATGAAAGTCCCCTTCCCCCTCCCTGTCCCCGTAGGATCGGAAAAATAATACAAGATACGCGGTAGAATCGGGGAGAACATCGAACAACCCCGATAAACCGTAGATATTGCTGTCGATTCGACGCAGGAATTCGGAATTCGCGACAGTTTTGAGGGACATTATTCCAAGTTGGACGTTGATAACGTCCCGCTCATTTCCGGCGCTGTCGTTTTAACAGACACGCAGTTGTATGAATCGAAACGGACCGATCCGGACGGTACAATTGCTGTCGATATGACGTTCCGCAATGTCATTCCCCCGTCCCTCGTCCCTCGTGTTCGTAGGAACGTTTAACGTACACAAAAGATGCCGAGATAATACTTTTATGATGATAACATCGTAAGTCTGTCACTCCGCGGGTATCCTATTATGCCGTAATCTCGTTACGCGAGGAATTCATAATCGGATAACGGTACAGTTGCCCCGGAAAAACGGGCACGGGCGAGCATTAACCGATTCGCAATACAATCATTGGGCCATACATAAATGATGAGCAGTGGCGAAATTACGGGTCTGTTACCGCTGAATAAATCTACGGCGACGATCAATCTGTCGAGACGGCGAAAACTCAATTCGCGCTTCGTCGTTTTGAATCCGATGCAAAAGGATAGAGAAGGGGAACGTGACTTGTGTTTCATCGACGTCGAATCTCTCGTTAGAAGTTGATCGCGGTGGGTTCGGTCGATCGGAATCGCCGGAAATGGAATGTACCGCGGATAAAATGAAGGATCTCCAAGGCCTCTGTTCGCCATGGAAAATGTCGGGACTTGTGGCCAGTCGCGGAGAAGAACATTCCCGCGCGAATCCCCTGCAAACTGGTCGGTGCAAGAGAGGGGTACTAGATTGACTCAAATTGACTGGTATATCTTTCTCTCTCCACCTCGCGGCGTCTCTCGCTCTCCATACGTCAATGCGAATTGACGACGAGCAAATTGGATAATCGCCAGGAGCGCTCGGGGAAAATCTGCCTACGTCGCGGTTCCCGGCTCTCCCTTCCCGTCTGCCCCCTCCCCCTCCCCCTCTTCCCCTCCGGTGCAGTCGTTGCATGTAACGTTTTCGAGCCGGGGAAACTCTCCTCGCTCGACGAATGGCGTTCCGCCGGACGATTCGGTCGAAGGTTTCGACTAGAATCTAAAAATCCCCCTGCTCGTAGGAATACTTGGGGGGGTGGAATGGGCGGGCGGGTAGAGGGGTACGCACGGAGGAAGCTTGAAGAGCTCGCGACGTTTTAGAAAGGGGTGTTTTGCACGGAAGGGCAGAACACGAGAGCCGGAATCGATGGACTCTTTGGCCGGGCGTTTCTTTAACGTGACACATACTCCTCCCGGTCCTCGGCCGGAGACGTGACGTTCAACGATGCAACGCTTCCACCTTGCCAACGACTACTCACACAGGAACACGTCGCTTTCAGGCAAGACGCTATCGATCACACCGATACACAGACACACGTGGGGCTGCTCTTCCCTTGGCTCTTGAAGCGGTTTCGGGCCGGAAGAGACCGTACGACACTTTGCAAATGAGACGTTGCATACATTCTTCACTTCCGTGACGCTCACGCCCTTCCGGGCTTTCTTTAATCCTTTCCCAGCGTGTTTATCGATTACCGCTCACGTTTCCATAAACGCCGCCGGGGAAATGCCGATCCTTCGTTCCACGGAAAAGGGAAACTCCCTGTCACGGTGCGTACACCTCTGACCTGACATTTCAACTTCTCCAGCGGAGGGTATCAAAGCAGATGAATTGAACTTCCCCTTTTTCTCGGAAAGTCAAAGCCTAAAAATAGGACGTGCGCAACGAGGGGACGGTTATGAGTGATTATTTTTTTTTTTACAAGAACTAATGTCATTTGTCCGAAGCAACGAAGCTCCTGTAATGGCCGACTTTGAACGTCTTTTTTCCAGGCTCACCGCGGGACACTTCCGATGAGACCGACGAGAAGAAAGGCGTCGACACTGTGCTGGTGTTGCCGCCAGGATCTCGAAACCGTCTGGGCAGGCCGATAATGGAAATCCCCGACATGGAGGGCATGGACGACGTGAGCGACTTCTCCTCGGACGAATTACCCACGTACTTCAACCCCTTCATGACGAGCTCCTTCAACGGATTCCTCGAAGGCATGCAAGGTACGTAGGAAAGGGCAAGACAACGACACGGAACGTGGATAAATTGTCGAGTCTTAAAATAAAAGGTAAATCATGGCTTGAATTTTGCCATTGGATCCTGTCGGTTCTCGCGGTGTCGCTGGTGCGGACGTCGTCGTGGAAAATAAGGACCGGCATGCCGGTGTATCGTGCGACGTAATTTATACGTTATAAAGAGGTGTCGTGCACCGTCGAACCGGAACGGCCACGTTCCGCCGATGACACACATCCGATGTGTCCGCGGGAACACATACATCTCCCGATGGCAGAACACACGGTAGCCGCGGTGAAGTACAGACGGCCGACGACCGATCGAAAACACACACACAGTCGCAGCGAGTAGTTCTCTTACGTGCGGTTCGGGGAACGTAACTTCCTGTCTGGCTGGGCCGCATAGCTCATACATGCGTAGAGTCCTGACCGTTTGGCCCGGGAATTTATGCAACGGCCAAATAAGGGGGAAGGGTAGCTGAGGAGGAACCGAGGAAGTCCTCACGGCGATAATAAGACGAATATCGGTTGGCTCGTCGCTTGAAATATCACGAATTGATTCCTCTGTGACTCGAGTTTTCACGGATAAACACGTTACGGTTGTCGGCGGCGAAAACCGACACCCATGGCAACGTGATCGCTCGGTGGATATTTCCGTGGCGGTGACTCGTTTGCCAGGGCTTTGCACGCATTGTTCGGGCCGTTGTGAACGGCCACTCGACCGCTCGCACCATAGCTCAGGGCCTATACAACTCGAAACGGTGTTTGCAGGACGTAACTTCCGCCTTTCCGCGCGCTCAGCCCGATCGACAGACCACCGCAAAACGTTTTCGCCCCTGCATCATCCGACTTATGCATTTGCACGCGCCGCTCTATTGACCCACACCATTCGTCGGGATAATACCCGGCCCCCGAGTATTTCTCACCGGAAACAACCGTTTCGCCCGGGCCTCACTGTCGGTCCACGCGCACAATCGTTACTCCGAAGGAAGAAATATTCTATCGAACATCGTAGCTCTTGTAATCTGCATTTATCGCGGGAATTACGGTTATAGGTATTGCGCGCGCTAATCGGTATAATTATAAAATCACGAGCTAGCGATAAAGCAAGGCGCGGCGTTGTAGGGCAATTAAAGTGCTCGAAGGAAATTATCCTCTCAATTATCCCCGACGGCGGTGTTTGCCGCGTCGCGACGGCTCGGCTTTTTCCCCGGGAAAATTGATTTCCACCGAGGAGAATGCTTTTAATAAACCGATAACTTTCTCGTAATCCTCCGTGTATAAAGTCGCCAACGAACCGCCGCCGGCGAACGGCCAATTGCGAAATTCCCTCGTGTATTTCGCAAAAGAAATTGCAGAGTTTTCGACGGCGATACACGAAGGATCGTCCATTCCCTTTCGCAAGATACGTCTGCATTGTGCTCAACGGCCGGTTTATTCCTGTACATGCGTAGGACGATTATTAACGTTTTCGTTGTATCGGATTACAAGTAAAAGTATCGAAATGTCAATGCGCTGGAAATGGTGCCTTAAAGTGGCAATATCCGTCCTGAGAAGCTTCTCTCGCTTATGCGGTAATACCGCTCGTGTGTTGGGGAAAGTATGCAAGGAGAATTTCCGAGCAGTCGGCGTTTCACGGACGAGAGCGATCAGAGGTCTCGCGTAATACTCGTGTCGTCGACATTACGTCCCTGATAATCGTGAAATTCGTCCGAGAAGCTTATTGGGTCTTCTTTAAATAGAGCACGACCTTCCCCCGCGCGATACAGCCTTCACGGCGACCCCTAATTACGGTAATCACAATTACACGATAAAGTTATAAATCACGCCTGAGCCGAGCGTTAAGGCTGTACTCGGGGAGAAAATATTTGCCCTCTTTACGCCGAGGGGACATTTGGTAAACATTTTGCAATGGTCTATCGTCCATCTAGAGCGTTAAAATTATCGCACGGACGTAAGGTCAGTAGATCTCGCGGAGGTCTTTGTTACTGTTCCGACTAAGCGAAGTAGGCAGTCGAGTGAATGCATCTGCATACTCATAAAGCTCGTGGGAGGAAAAAAAGGGAGGGGATCGATTAGCGGAGCTCGGCGTCGCGACGCCAGGAACTTGGCATTATCGCGTAGAATTCATAAAGCTACGGCGACTACCTAACACGCCGGGCAACGTTTAAACACGCTCTTACAAGAGCGGATGATAACGACTGTCCAGGTCGTTTAACGTTCCGCGGTCGCACGGTCCGGGAGTAAAAGCCTCGGGAAGGCCGATTAACGATTTCATTAAAGTTCATTCGAGAGAGAGATAGCTCGGCGAAATGGCCGGCCTCTAACGGAATTCATAATTCTAGCGGCTCCTCCGAGGAATAATTGCAGTCCCGACGGGCTCGGTCTAGGCGGTTCACGAGGACGTTGCTCCGCGCGGCTGAAATTCGACAGGAATTGAGCGGTAATTGTTGGAGCTGAACAACGACTCGAGACGGCCGAGCGACGGATTCAAAGGAAAAGGAACGAAAGGGCTAATTCGAAAGGTCGGGAAATGGGTGGCGGGGCATCAAGGTCGTCGACGGTGGACTACCGTCGACAACCGTCGTTCACTTTCACCGCCGAAAGGCTTTTAGTCCGCTCACGAGAGGCCGTGGGCGTGGTGCAGCCCGTCGAGTCGACAAGCAACGGCAGCCGGCAAAAAAGGAGCACGAGGAGGCGGATACGCGGACGGCAAAAATTACGCGATAATCGCTCGCTCGTGCCGCGGCAATTCCTCGCTAATACCGGCTTATTGGCCAACTTGCCAGGAACAGAATAACCCCCCTCGAGGAACGTGGTCGTCCTACTCGTCGTCCGATCCATCCCGCTTTTCAAAACCAATGGAAAAATTCCGTCTAAATATAGCTCGGACGTGGCCGAAAATTGCACAGAGCGACGAATTATCGGGGCGAACGATCCGTTGCTGGTTTCCAGCCAGAAGCAATAGCCAAGTAAT
Source organism: Hedychridium roseum (assembly GCA_963989215.1). Classification (NCBI taxonomy): domain Eukaryota; kingdom Metazoa; phylum Arthropoda; class Insecta; order Hymenoptera; family Chrysididae; genus Hedychridium; species Hedychridium roseum. The sequence continues at coordinate 9,461,255 of OZ022310.1, read as the reverse complement.
ATGCTGCGTGAGCGTCGGATGAAACCCGAAATCCGCGGAGAGATTTCGCGAAAGAGAGAGAGCATTTTTTTCCCGTGCACCACGCGATATTCCCAAGCGCGCGGACGTATATTTGACGCGGGATTCGGCGAGAAGCGAAGTGTCGGAAAAAGGGGAAAAAGGGGCACGAGAAAGGTGGAGATGGCAATTTCCTCATCGTCCGTCGTTCTTTTAAGCGGACAAAAAATGCCAAACCGCCGATATTAAAATCAACCACCGGGCGAAAAGTATGAAAATTCCTCGGGAATTCTCGCAGTTTTGGGGAACTAGCGAGATTTTCGGCGATGATAAAAGCATAGCGACCGGTTTAATCTCGTCATCGGACGATCAGACTGCGGCCAAGGATTTTACGATGATTTACAATAACCTCGCGTTCGTACGTTTGACGTTTGTTGTACGTACTGACGTTTGTTGCTCGCGATACGGTTTAACGACGATGGCAATGACATTCTGCGTATGTACGGCAAATTCAGCGCCAAAGTCAGGGCATTTTATGGCGAAGTCGTAAAATTATCCGTGCCGGGGGCAGAGGGGAAGGGGTCTCGTCGCCGGTAAATTGGGAATACTTTACGCGCTTCTCTTAAGCAACGGTGGAATTGAAGCGGAGTTTCTGAATTTACGAGGGCGCACGGTACTTCGTACAATTCGCGCGAAAACCTCAAACAGGGAAAGACGAAAATTGTTCTCACGACTTTTGAAAGCACCGCTCGACCTTCCTTATAAAAATCGACACCGGTTTTACTGGCCGAAAGTCACTTCTCGCCGACTAAAAACTCGTTCGAGACACGCGAATCTCACGATTCGCCGGTTACCCGCCACTGCATGACTCATGCTCCAGCGAAACTTTCGCTACAAGGATTTTCCTTCTTTCCCTTAAAAGAACCACGAAAATTTCTGTATATACGGTAGCAAATTTTTTGACAAACGAGCAAAGGATTTAACGCATTTTCACGTTCCATTTGCTCGGCCATCAAAGAGGGACTTTAACGCATTACACACTGAACAGGATTTGTATCATGTTGGGCTACTGAAAAACAGAAAAATTCTTTGTGCTGTGCACTTTGATGTAAAAAAACACACACTCCAGAAGACCCGATCACGCGTGTATAATCGTTATCCGGGGGTTTTGGTGAAAACTGTTAATTGATAAAAACGACAGAGAAAAAAGCGCACGTTGGTATTAGCAGCTCGCTGGACACGTTTTCTGGTTTTGCGAAACGACGCCGCGAGGGGAGGGTAAAAGGGTCGATTGCGTGCAACGATGCATCGGGAGCGATACGGGTTTTTACATTTTTCAATGCAAACGAGAGACGACGCGTCGTCGATAAACACATACATGCATGGCCGGCATGTGTTCGAATTGAGGATCCGTCTAGCAATAATCGGCCGCGATGTAGTCCTCTGTTTTATTCCCAGCGCAGCATTGTAAAGGCAATAAAATATATGGCGATTCGTCGACCCATCCTTCAGTCCCGTCCTGACGCATTCATCTATGCATTACACGATGGCGCATAAATTATTATTACACACTCGGCACTCCTCTCACGACCGGTTCAAATATCGCGTCTATTTATAAGGCTCGTGTCTGGCCTTCAACAATGGGGAATATCGAGACTCGATAATTCATGTCTCCAATTGGAGGGATACACGATGACGGGATATGCATGTCGTTCTATTAAAAACGTCAGGGCGGAGATTACCTTGCGTTCCGTGCCTATCGAGACGCAAAGGGCTGGAAGTACTAGACAGAAGGAGGGAGAAGGGAGGGGAACAGGAGGGAGGTTGCGGCATTTCACAAGAAGCTCGTTTGTAGGTGCACAATCTGTTACCGGGACTCGGTCCGATTAACACGCAAATAATGAATCCCCGCGCTCCTCCCACCTCGGCCCTCCGCTATTCCTCGTTAGCTTAAACGGCCTCCACATAGTTTGAGAGCTCGTAACATTTTGACGGCAAGACCAGAGCCATCGTCTCCTCAGTCAATCGTAGCACCCTTTTCACCGCAACCCCCACTTCCCTCCCTCTGAAAAGGGGATTTAACCACGACGACGATCATTATTTCTTCCCCGAGCAAATATCGAAATTAGCCGCTTGCACTGGCCACGGGTAGTTTCGTCAGAGCAAATTGCTTTTGATGGCGAATCGGTTAATTAAACGGCGAGAGAAGCCACCCAAATTCTCCTCGTTAACTCAAATCAGGATGAAAGGCTAATGATCACAGCGCTCGGGGGTTATCTTTAATTAATAATTTATTATTAATGGCGTTAGGCCGTGTTCAAATGTACCCTGTTCGCAGCTTTCACTAGAAATTAATACAAAATCTAATAACCAAATGTTCCAACGAATATTGACTAACTTAGTTAAAAACGGTGGTATGTGCAATTAACAAAGCTATGTCCAGTTGTTTTGTCGCACCCGGTATTTGAGAATTTTCTCGCTTTATACGGCACTTATTGGGCTACACGTGTGTGCTCGACAAGAGCAGTAATATACATGGCGAATCTCTGGAGAAGCTTTGAAATGCCGTTAGCGTCGATAGAGATTTACTTTGACTGGACCGGAGTCCGTGGAGGGTGGGATCGAGGCGTTGCCAAGAAAAACGGCCGGATATGGCGACGATCGGTTCCTGAAGAGCCGGTACTCCGGGCCAAAACAAATTTCTACAGGAGCGGAAGCGGGAATCTGTGGCAGAGTGCCATATACGCGGCTCTCTCCCCGCTATAAAGCGCGTATATCCCTTAGCCGTGTTCTAATCTTCGACCTCTTTTCAGGCATGTTGAGGAGGCTCAGGGAACAGATGGCTGGCATACTCTCGCATATCCCCGACCAGAGCGTCGCACCCTGGGGCAATATTCCTGAGGGGGCCAACACCACCTCCACTACGAAGGTAGGCCGGAAAAAGAATATGAAAGCCCGGCAAAAGTCGGCGCTAATAAAATCCGCCAATTTCAACGGACCCTCGGCCATACACGAAAAACTTCCCTCCAAGTCGTAATTCCTTTGTAATGGCTACTCGCGCGCAATTATCGCGTTTATAAGTTCCTCCGGGGCTGAAGGACGGGGACTGATTTGCCAACGAGGCCCGACTAATTTGTTTTCCCCACGGTCCCCCGTTTAATGTCCGCTAATTAACTTCCTCGCGAGCCGTGTTAATGAAACGTTTGAATACGACGAAAACAAATGAGCTGCCCCCCAACCTTGCCGCCACGCTTTGTCTGGCTTTTAAACGAGAGACGTGAAAATGCCTTTTACTTTGCAGATCATCGATGGACATGTCGTCACCGTCAACGAGTCCGTCTTCACTGACGGAGATGATACGCACGGAACGGTATTCCGCGTTCGAGTTATCGACATCAAACCCCAGAACGATACTATCCTCACCAACATTGACGGCGATGATGAGGGATCTGCAGTGACCACCGGAAATACTGCCGGTGAGATTTAAAAATGAAACTGAAACTTCAAACTTTTCGACCTTCTGTCCCTAGCCCCACCCGATTCGAGTTCAATAATTCAAGATTAACAGGAAAGAAATTGCTGATTGCAGGAACCGAGAAAGAAGACACCACTCCGTCCCGAAGTGTTGAGACCGTCGAGGAGCTAGACAACGAGATACCCAAGAATCAGGGAGACCTGACTGCTTAGAATACGATGAAAGTGCCTTGAAAACGATGTTGGATCCGGAAGACAAAAAACGAATCAATGAAAATAATATATCTATTACACTGACGAGGCTTTGGCAAGGAAACCGAAAATATTCTTTAGAATTTCCTTTTCAAATTACCCGGAATGCAACGTCGTATTATTTATATAAAGTGAGCCGATCTAGCCGAACTTGTAAGCTCAAACGGCATTACAGGTTCGCTGCTGTTGTAGCGTTACAAAGATAATATACTGTAAGCTTAAAATATATCCACATAAAGGCCCAGAGTTTGCTCGATCAATTGTTGTATTCAATGGAATAAGAATACCATCGATATCTGTTAAAACAAAAATAGTTTTCCGGTAATGAATAGTATACGCAAACGTTGTTTTATGTCTACCATCTCCCTTTGTTCTACCTCTCTCTTACTCGCGGACCTTAACATCTTCGCCCTTTTTTCTACAATTTATAATTGTATTTCTTGTGCACGTGTATAACGTAATTAGTTATATGTATATCGCATGTGTACGTATTCCAGTTATGAAGACTAAAAACGACGATTCCTATTTATACATAGATTATGGTATTGGATGAACATTTGTAAGAATTTAATACGTTTATCCGAAGCTGTAAGTTGTCAATTAAACTCTTCTCTATTAAAACACAAATATGTCCTTGTTCATTTTTCCCCATCAATTTATATATGTCAACTTTTGCGGATTATATCACTAATAGCTGTAGAATTACTTAAATTACGCGTATGAAGTCAATTTTCAAGGACAACTTCGTTAAGACGGATTTCCAATCACGGTCTTACGCGATTCGCAAAATATAGTCTTCATTATCTTCTGTTAAGTATAATGCCAGACAAACGGACTAACATCGAGTTGACCAAAAAAATTAGATTGATTACAATGAACGAGACGTGAGACAATTTTCTTCCGTGAGGAATGAAAGAAAGAAGTGGTTCAATTTGTTGACAGCAGATGTCGCCACTGCAAACTTATAAGTTACTAACAATCGAAAGATGGCGGCCCTGCAGGAGGCACGTGGTAGCGATCTAGTGACTTTTGATTCGTCAAGATCAACGTTGACGGCTGACGTTGGAGCTTGGAAGAAATGAGAATGACCGTGTGGAATGTATAGCGAAAGCAGCGATTCGAATACTAGCCCGTGTGAATTGTCATGCGGATTGAATTTCGAATCCGTAACTCCACAGAAGAGACTTGAGAAAAAGGTGAGGTTAACCGAGAGATAAAGAGGTAGAAGGGTTGACGAGGATGCAATGCCCGCGCGGCGACGACACGTCGGCTCCGAGGTAAACCATGGTTTCGTGACCGTCAACACGAACTGGCAAGCCAATCCAGGATATTACGATGATAAAGGCCAGCAGAACGGCCTGACCGAGAACGACGAACCAAAGCAAAGCATACCAGTGGCAATGACGTCTCGAGACAGGACCAATGAATTCGTCAATGCCATCAGGACGATGCAGGGCAGGACCGTCGCGCGCGCGGTTGCCCTTCAGAATCCTCGGCGCGCACGACAAATTCAGAGCTACTCCAATTTCATGATGATTGCCAAAAGCATTGGCAAGAACATAGCCAGCACTTATACCAAGCTCGAGAAACTAGCTCTCTGTAAGATCAACAGCATATGTTATCGCCCCAGAGTACTGGGATTTCTGTTCATAAGTCATTTTTAAACTGTTGCTTGTTTTAGTGGCAAAAAAGAAATCCATATTCAATGATCGGCAGCTGGAAATTGAAGAACTAACTAATATCATAAAGACAGACTTGAAGAGCTTAAATAGCCAGATAGGAAAGCTACAAGAATTGGGAAAGAAACAGAGAGAATCTTTTGGATCCTCCCAGAGTAATCACATAGCTTCACATTCTTCATCTATAGTGATGGCTTTACAATCAAAACTTGCTAATATGTCTAACCAGTTCAAAAGTGTCTTGGAAGTTCGTTCTGAGGTACATGCTGAGTCTGACTCATCACTTTTTTCTAACTTGTATCAGCAGAAGTTAATGGGAATATGGTTCTTCTCAAAACTAGAATATGAGGGAAGAACACAGCAGAAGGCAACAGTTTTCGCAAGGATCTGTGTCTACTATGTTACCCCCAAGTGTTGTCTCTGGTAAACAAGGGTCCTTATTGTTACAAGAACAAGATGCCAACGGCTCGGTTGCGATAGATCTGGAACCGGCCATGGGTCAACTGACGATGCAGCAAGCGATTCACGACGATACCGTGAGGATCTTTAAACCCTGGCACTTTGTATATTTACGGTATTCGCAGTTGCTCGTGTTCGATCTTAGATGTTGACAATATTGTAGGAAGCATACATTCATTCGAGAGCGGAAACTATGCAAAATATCGAATCTACCATCGTTGAACTTGGGGGCATCTTTCAGCAATTGGCACATATGGTAAAAGAACAAGAAGAAATGGTCGAAAGGTAAATTAAAATTAAACAATGTTCAAGACAAAAACAGTTGAAAAGACCCTGTTTATCAACACCCTTATAAATTTCACAGGATAGACAGCAACATTGAAGAAACGGAGTTGAATGTCGAAGCCGCGCATACTGAGATTTTAAAGTACTTTCAATCGGTCACGAACAATAGGTGGTTAATGTTTAAAATTTTCGGGGTCCTCATATTTTTCTTTATATTCTTCGTAGTTTTTTTAACGTAACACTGATACTTGTGTCGACATGCATACCGGTTCGTGTTTATCATTGTTATTTATACAAGACGATAATTGGAAAGATGTCGGGTATATTTAAGGACAGTGCTGATTTTTACGAATCTTCTGCTCGTGTTACACGGCTCAAAGTTAAGCGGTACATTCATTGCATTCCTTAAACCCTATACCGATATCATTGTGAATAATGTAAGTAATATTTTAAGGAACTGCATTCGTGTATATCTTGTAATAAGTTACTGCCTGTATTATATATATAAAAAAATGCCCACTGGTGTGGCTAATAAATGTATAATTTTCAAAATTTCTTTGTTATAATTTACTCGTGATCCATGACTCTTCAAAGATAATGCGGAAGACCGTTAAAACGTGCAATAATAATAAATTACAATTTATTTCCATTTCATCTAAAACCATATATAACAATTGCATCGCAGCTTAGTTAGATTACAAGAATACATATTACAATTTTACCAACTACATACATGGTGTATAGAGACTCCACATTTTTCAGCTTGCTCCGTTAAAAAGAAGTTCTATGTACGATTACGTTGATCGTTCTTCCTGAAACCATTTCTTGAAGTGTATACAAGCAGAAACGATCTATTTATAGGAAAAATTTTAAAAAATGTCCTTTTGGAAGACGATGGTAATCACATCACCTTATGTGGACATCTACCACCGTATCAACAATACCGAAAAATTGTCGTGCAGCGATAATTCGAAAACATTTATGACATTAATTACACGCGATTTTTACGGGTTAAGTAAACGTGTATGACATTCGACAGTCGTAGTCCTGACGACTGAAATGCTCACGATCCCACAACTATCTGTATAACATAGTAAATGCTAAAATTACGCTGTACATTTCAACCCCACATATCTTCTTCCGTTGAAAAGAACATGGTGAATGTCCGATACCAGGATCGGTTAATTTGGCCATCTTAGAAAACCTTAGACTTTTCCACTGTGATGAGATTTATCCAGTGATTCACCTGACGAATGTAAGGAACCTGTAAACACCGTATTTCCCTATACATTATGATATAGCACTAATTTTATATATTCTCAACTTAACACCAAGGTTTTCAAAAGACAGGTATGTCTGAACAATTTTGCAAAAACATTAGAAAATAGTTATTTGGAGTTCGGTCATATTCGTTAAAAAAACGTAGAAATAATGGAAAATAAAATTTGGTATATCGCAACCTGACGCCTCATCTACTTGGAGTTATTTCCTTCCATAGTACTCCAAAATTGTCTCACTTTAGAGAAACGCTTGCGTCCTTGCATGCACAAAAACAGATAATAAACGTAATTAAAGAGACTGGTAACCAAAGACTACAAAAGTTCACCGATGGCCACATGGCCGTTGTCAGTCTCGGCCTCATGTTTTTTTTTCATTCCCGTCGATCGCCGAACTCCATGGAGGTTTAGCACGAACCTTTGTGATTTCGAGGGCGTTGATCACGTTGATTAGGATGAGAGCCAAAGTTGCGCATGGGCGGCAGTGTTTCATCCCCCCAGGAACTTGATGTCGCCGGAGGTGGTGGCAGAAGCGGGCCCGACGGTCGGACAAAAGGAGGTGGCAGAAGCGGGCGCGGCGGTGCGAGAAGGGGAGGTGGGAAGGATGGATGAATTCGATGATCGCCGGCGAAGGCCCCATGAGGTGGTGGCGATCTGTGTCGATCGTACGGCGGGTATAACTGTGGGGAGAGGGGCGGTGGTGGTGAGCCTGCATTGTCGTACCTGCTCGACGAAGCGGGTGGAGGCGGAGGATGTAAGGGTGGCGGCATAGGCGCGGGGGAGGATAATCGACCACCCAGTGGCGGTGGCCTTTGGCTTATGTCGTAGGGGGACATGCCGGAACCGGATGGCAGCGGAGGCGGCAGATGCGGAGGCAGGGGCGGAGGACCAAACATATAGGAATGTGGCGGTGGCGGTGGTACGTTCGAGGAACCGCTAAACATTATTGGAGAACCAGATGATTCCTCTCCTAGGTATAACCCTGACGACGTTGTTGTATCCCCGTTCGTTTCTAGGCCTGTGTGTAGCAATTATTTTTCAACAAACTTGCCTTTGTCATTCCTCTCAATTTAAACAGTTAATAACTATAAGCTAGAGCGACGCACTGTACTACGTGAACTTACCAACAAGACGCCGTTAAAACATTAAGAAAATTGTAGCTAGTAACATAAAAAATGTGAAAAATGATATACATGGCTTCTTCAAAAGTTTCGACGGCTGTCTCCTATCCTAACTGCTGCTGAGAAATATGAAGAAATATACGAGGAAAATACTTACGATGTAATTTTGTCTCGGGATCGATGTCATTTATATTTTTCTCTATTAAAGTAAGACGATTACGTAACTGGCTAGATTCCGCTTTAGATTCTTCCAAACGACGTTCGGTTTGTCGCGCGACAACCTGATATTAAAAAAAATATAATACAATCTCAACTAAAATAAGTCAAAACTCTCTCTACTTACCCACTGTTCATGAACCTTTGTTTCGAGAGCCGATATTTGACTTTTGTATTCCCTCTCCTGGTCTACTATTTCCCTCTTCAATATTTCAATTTGTTGCCTAAGGGAATTAAACGAGAGTCATGTGAAAGAATGTAGAACAATACCGAAATCACGTTAGTTTACTTACTTGTAACTTTGTATTTCATTTTGCATGGTATGTATCCTTTCTACAGTTGACATAACTTCACCCTGTTTTTGTAACCAAACCGCTTCTTCTCTGAAATAAATATTTTTTATGAATTTCGTATTGTCAGCTGCATGCGCGTACAATTTTTTTAAGATTTCCTCACTTTTGCCTCTGAGCTTCTTTCTCTTTAAAGAAATTCGAAAGCACTTCCAACCTCGTCTCGGCGTCCTTCTTCTCTTTTTCCGCTGCTTTGCATTGCTCGCTCAATGCCGAAACTTCTTCCTTAATAAGTTTCATGTGTTCTGCGCAGTCAATGTAATTTCGTAATTCAGTGCATTTGTAAATAGATTCAGTACAGACGATTCAAGTAGTTCGTAAAATACCTTCTAGCAGAAGATGAGCACCTTCAACCTCGTTTAATCTAATCTGCAACTCATCCCTTTCTTCGCGCAATTGAGTCGCTTCGGCTTTAATACGAGATACGTCGTACAGTTTGTCTAAATCCAAATCATTGGATTTAAGTTGTCTGATCACCTCCTCTAAATCTTTCGCTTCCATTTCCTTTGCCTTTAACTCTTTACGTAAAGCAGACTTGTCTGCAGTAATCTATTCACAAAATCGGCTATTGTAATACTAATAATAAATCATAAATCAAAAATGTACCATTTATGTACATACTTCCTTAATCTCTTTCTCGAGATATTCAACTTTATTGTTCAACGTTTCCTCCAATTTGCTCTTAAGATCTGTTTGAACCTTCAGTTCCTCCGACACACGGCTCAGCTCGACCTCGAGTTCTTCGAATTTCTTCTTCAAATCTGTAAGCTCGGTGGACAACGATTCGTTCTGCAAGTAAAGTGAGAAGGCGGTATGTAATCCATAGAATAACTCTAAGCACTACGCGATTACAAACCTCTAACTTATCGAATTCATGCTGCATGCATAAAAAGTATTATTACAAATGACAAAAGAGGTAGTATAAACGGATAGGATGATTATGTCATTACCTCTTGTGCTTTTAGAGCAAGGACATTCGTCAATGATTCATTGGCTGCCTGCTGGGCGTTGAGACGAGCTTGCAGATCTTCCACTGACTGAGCCAGAGGATTTACTTCATTATTCGAAGAAAGCACTTCGCGCAACATGCGCTCCAATTCTAAACCGGCTTCGGTAGCACTTTCTAAATCCTTCTCTAGTGTGGCATTCTGATCTTCCAGTTCATCTTTTACTTTCTGTGAGAAACGCGAATTAGTTATTTCAAAATTCATTATTTATTTATGTAAGATATTTACCTGCAGAGCTTCTAAATCGGCTCTCAAGGACAAAACCATCTCGTTAGATCCGAACGATTCGTCTTCAATAGAAGTCAACTAAAAACGATTTTTTATATTGTGTTTACATAGCTCTACTTTTCAGAGAGAATAAAACAAGTGTTTACCTTATTTTTTGTAGCTTTTAATGATTCATCCAGCACCGTACATTCCTTTGTCGAAATTAATAGCTCTTTTTCTAACTTGTTGATCTTCGCTATAAGCTGTCCGTCTCTTCGCATATTCTAAAAGTATAACGTATTTAACAACTCTCCAGGCATTCTGTGAAATAACTAGAAGTCAGTGATAACATTAATTTATACCTCTATGTAGTAATATCCAAGAGAGAACAACAGAGTCGTAAGGGCAGTTATACCCACGTATAATATCGTTTCCCAGTAATCGCGTTGGGTGATTTTCTTTACACTAACAACAATGCTATCTTCTTCACTAAAGCTTTCCTGTTGGAATAAAATACAATTAACTAAAAAAATCACACAATACATTTCAGGGGAAAGTCATATTTCGCAGGCCTGTTACCTGTTTATCGTAATTCTGCGCTATTCCACAATCCTCATCCGAAATACAAGCCTCAGAAACAGTCGCTAAAACTTCCGAGTCGTCTACAATAGGCTCCAGAGGTTTTTTTAAAGACTCTACATCTTCTGTACTAGCAGCTTCATTGGGTATCAACTCATCGCTCTTTTTGTTACCATAATAATCAAATGACGATTCCGACGAAGACGCTGTTTCTATCACGCTTTCCGTAGTTGTGTCTTCTTGAGGAATTGGATCTTTCCGAATTTCTTCGTTGGGGACTTCGGTCCCCACGTCTACTTGTGGCTCTACGGGAAGTTCATGATTAACTTCAACCAAAGGAAGTCCTCATTTCAATTGTTACATGACTTACCTTTGTCAGTTTGTACAACTTCTTCTACATTCAACAAATTTCGGTTACCAAAGAACATATTGATATTTGAAGGTTGATTTGGGGTAGGGTCAACCTGTGCTTCTTGACTAGACTGTAATAACTCTGCCGAGTTCGGTAAAACTTCCTGATCATTAACCAATTCCACTGTCTCATTATGTTGCACGAAAGTCTTTGGATCATTGACTACGACAGTTTCGTTATTTGTATTATATTGTGCAACTGTTTCTCCCTCTTTCAAGGTATCATTTTGAACAATAGTAGTATTCTCTACTGACAGACCAAGATTTACATCTTTTTCTTCTGATGGAGATGAAAACTTTTCTTGAGAAATTTCTGTTGATGCTAAAAGGTCTCCTGTACTAACAATTTCAGGAATACTAGTACCCCCAGATTTTAAGTTATCTTCACTTTCTACATAATTCGAACTATTATTTTCTAGCACTGCTGAATATGTTATGTTGGCAACTTCATCAGCTTTGTCATCTTTGGACACACTTTGTGAAGGCATTTCAGAGGGCAGATGACTTGCTGGGGCTTCTGTAGTAGTACTTATTACAATTTGAAGAGTTTCCTCTTGACCACCATTAGATTCAGTATTGTTAGCTGTTGTTTCTGCAGATTTTATTTCATTACGTTGTACCTCATCCTTTTTGATATCTGCTGTGTTGTCTTGTTTTGAAAGCTCTTTAGTGGAATCAATTAAATCAACTTTAGGAAGAGAGATAATAGATTCCTTTGTGACATTATTTTGTACATTTTCAACTATTTGATTTTCTGTAGTATTATTGAGAGCCTCAGTGGTTTTATTTTCCTTCTGCTCCAACACTGTTTCTGTGTTAATAGCTGGCTGTGTTTCTTGCAATGCTGGACTAGCATCTCCAATAGGAATAATCTTTTCTTCTACTTTAACAACACCTTTATTCTTCAATTCATCCTTCCCTTTCTCTTGCTGTGTTTCTAATGAAATGTTTACATTAACTTTATTGACTGCCTCATCTACAGAGACTTCATTAATTTTGGACACTTGTGCTCCATTAGCAATTTGGATAAGATCAGGTGTAGCCACTGGCACAGTCTCTGTTAATTCTGCATTGTCCAATTTCTTAGACCCTTGATCTTCTAACTTTTGAGAATCGGACTGTTGGACATCTGAACTTTCATTTATGACATTAACCACAGTATTAGGCTCAATACCATGTGGTGGCATCTCAGTTGGAACGACAGTTGCATCTATGTTTTGTGTTACATAATAGCCTTCTAATATTGTAGTACCATGTATGACTGTTGCTGCAGGCGGGACTTCTATAGCAGGTGTTTGTTCAGACTTTTCTGTTGGAGATGGCATGGGGGTACTAGCTTTTATATCTATTTGATCCTGATTTATCCCACCTTGAACATTTCTATTACCATTTTCTTCAATCTTAAAAGGACTTTGAAGAGGGAGAGGCACTTCGTGAGTTAAATTTGAATGTAAAACACTAGTTTCTTTGAGAAATGTTGCAGGAGCTAGCCCACGTTTACCTTTTATCTACAAATATATGAAGTTATCTATTGGTAAAAAAATACCAGCAAATCATACAGTTAAAACAGAGTGGAAAAATTGTATAAATGCATACCTGAACACCCCAATAAAGTGTATTTTTTCCTTTACTGTAAACCATGACAGAGTCGCCATTCCCAAATGACAATATATTTGGGTGATTTGATGTGTATTTAAGGATCGTTTTTGCCCTAGATATAGGCTCTGCATGGCAGATTAAATGACACAGATCAACAAACAGATTAAACCGAGTAAAAGAGGAAATACGTAGAAATTCATTTTAAAGATAAAGTATGGCTTCAATTACCTGAGCACTTGGGATCATAACATCTTTGTATATAAACCAAATCCGAAGAACATTCTGATACTCCGTTCAATGTTATTGCGATAAAAATAAAGCAGAATATTTTTTGAAAGGGATTTATTTTCGTCATGTTTCTATATTTCTACTTTTGCAAAGTTCCACATCACTCCCAGCATGCAGCCATCCACACATTGACACAGCCTTGGACTGTCTCCACTACACAGATCACAACACGCGCCGTACTTTCGAAAGCCTAGGGACATTTCAACCTAATCATCAGCGGTCTAGTGTAAAATCCTTATGCAATTAGGTTATAAAAACATACGCATAAAAAATGAAGACACGTATAAAAAAAGCGTCCACTATTTTATTTTGAACAGTGGGTCTTACTTCGATGGTAACTTTACGACTAAAGTGACAACAGGTATTCATTTATTGCATATTCATGGGAATTGTTTTTTAAGCTTGGATATTTGCAATCATAACCAATCAGAAGATGCAACGTGGTTGATATACCTAAATGTACAGTCAAGCACTTTCAGGGTACACGTACAGTCGTTGTAATTAATAATCATTAGCAATGAAGGAAGTCAAAAGGTGAGGGTAATATTTTTTTTTATTCATTTTTTTTATATTACATTCGGATAGGACAATGATAAGTACTCCGATAGAGTAGGTATACCGAAGGAATCGTTTATTGATATTAACTTCTAGTTCAACACATTTTTTTCTATATGACTAGATTATAAAAAAAGCAATTAAAAATTAACAATTTTAACAAACGTTAAATATTATACATCACAAATTATGTATAAGTTCCGTACTATGCTTGTACACCTTTATATCTTTTATATAACTTTACAAAACTAATTTCAATGTGTGTATTTATAAAAATAATCGATTTTCGTAGATAAGTAAACAGGCGAAATTCTTGTACTTTGAAAGTACAGCGACAAACAGTGAACGAAGCTTAAGAATTACAAAGAAAATTTTGACAAAAAAGGTTTAATTGTATCTTATGCAACGTGCTTTGGAGAAAAAATCGACATCCTCCACAAATTTCGACGTATAACTTGCTACGTATGCGAAAACAAACGGATAAGAAATTTGGAGAGAACATTAAGACTTTGATTGAGCTTCGGGAAGTAGATTTAACATATAAATCGGCATTAATTATCAATAAGAATAGAAATAGAACACTTTGTGCTTGTACTCTTGGGATATACGACACGTAATATGTAAGTTTCCGAACGTGTATATAACTTTTTATTGTAAATAAGCTACGGACTGTGAACATGGCTGTCTAACATATTTATAGATTTTATACAACAACAACTTTTGAGCCATATTTAATATTTCAGATCACTTTGGATGAATTACTTCATTTCAATGAATATGGCCTTAAAAAAAGAGAATACATTCGGTATTGGAAAATCACAATAATCGAGTATGAAAATCCACTCTTGAATTATGGATAATTACGTTTGAATCTTTAAATGCAACTTTTCGTCGTATATATGACGCTTTTCGAAGGGCACAAATACACTCGGCGTAACGTAAATGAAGGATATAACATTTCATTGTCACGGCTAGGATAAGCGATGTATAACTTTGAAAAATACAAGCCAAATTCTCGACTTTCCACGTAGATGTCATTCACATTTTCTTCTCTCCTCCACTGGAAATTGTTATCGACTGGAATAATTCTAAGTCTCGAGGTAATCCACTTTTCTCCACTCAGAAGCTCTAATTTTTCAATCCTCTAAAACGAAGCACCCCACATAAACCTCGTTAAAAATTGCAATTGTGGTAAATACAGGCTACGTGGCTAAACATGTAACGTACTAATATGCAAGCATCGTTCTATAATTCTAGATAAAATTTAGATACTTCTGTGAAAGAATGCCTAGATGATATATCGGTACACTCGGTAACGCAAAATCTCATTACGTGCCCTCCTTTCCGAGCTTCATTCAAATATACAGTATTACGTTTACTTGCTATAGAAAAATCGGTGTACGTGTGAGTGTGTGACTATGTGAATATCTTGTCGACTTTTCATCGAAAAACTGTACGTTATATTACATTAAGCGACGGCGTTTTACAAGAATATACTAATTGTAAGTAGATCCATTTTCTTCGCTGTGAGTTCTCAAGGTCACACTTAATATACATATGTATTTCCGACTTTCGATCGCAACCATGGTAGGATTGTAAATGTAGATACAGGTAGTGAAATTGCGAACAATTTGAACAATCATTAATGATGCATTAAAGTCAATTGTGCAGGGAATATTCATCTACTGTAACGCGCGAAAGGAATGTTATTATTATAATTTTACTGTCGTCAAAAGAACGCTGAAACTTATAGGAAGAAATAACAAATATCGTAGTTAAAAATAGGAATGTATATTAAATGAACATTGATCGTTCCATACAGTTCCATACAGTATTTTAAACGGGTCAAGTCCTACCGGTTTAAATCAATTGAAATTGACTCTTCGCTTACCGCTTAACGCGGTAAGTAATCAGTTCCCCGTACTTTCCACAATGTTGCATAGAGCAATAACAGCAACCTCGCTTCTCTCTTAAAATTACGGCCGCAAAGACCAGCAAGTAAAGGCATCGTTTCTAATTTTCTCTAAAGACGTATGTTCTCATAAAGACAACGCAAATACATCTGACTAGAGTATTTTTCCACAAACTAAGCAACGATCAACTTCCAATTGTTTCCTCAACAAATAACACTCGAGTAAGTTGGAATACTTTTTTTTAATATGAAACTACAATTTATAGATTATATACTCCTCGCGTGTATAAACATATATTTCGTATATCTAACATAGTTGTTTTGCCAAGATGGAAAAATACTCTTACAACGCACCGTAAACTAATTGCAAGATTAATAAGAACGCAATAACAAATTTATCTATCAAAAGGAAACTAGAATTTAATTAAAGATCTATATGACTACCAAACTGATTAAGTAATAATCCATTTATAAATCATATGTACAAATACCGATTCATCACGAGTCACAGAAGAGGCTAAGATTCAACGGAACATATACGACTCAGACTTATTATAAATATTAATGGCACGCGTTTTCATATATACTTTCCGAGTACGAAAAAGAAATGATCTTTTCTCCGCTAATGAAACCATGGGATTAAAAGACTTCTGTGAAATATATTATGCATTCCCACTGTCTATACAACCGTAATTGTCCTTACGGAAAGATGTTACTGAGGTGGTCGAATTTTTATTATGACCGACTAAAAACTATGTAGACTTTGGAAGAACTCAATAATATTTGAAAAACATGTACCGAAACCTCGGAAATATTATGAAAAAATCCTCAACATATCTTTAAAATCTCTCAGACGTTTAAACTATTTTTCAACTAGCGCCGTCCTCCAAAAGAAGTCATTAAAAATATCTCTAATTTCCACGAAATTCGAATCTTCCCCGAGAAATATAGTACTCTACGAAAATATCGCGCTATTTGCCGAACGATTGCGACAAATTTCTCTCGACTAAACCTCAATAGTATTTTTCCACTAGACTGAACACTTTCCCGACGTACGCGGTGGTTAATTAACTGTAGCCGAACTGTACCTTACGGCACTGGCAGAGCCATTTGATGATCCTAGCATTGCGTTCGACGATGCTCGGTGGATCACTGACTCTCTGATTGCAATCGTCGTTGCCCATGCCTATGCTGCAATTATTGCTCTGCCACTGGGAACCTTGGTTCGTCTGATTATTGCCGACCCAGGAGTACAAACCGAGAGCGGAATCGACGGAGCTGACGCTGTCGAAGAAGACCGGAGACGAGGACTTCGAGTCCGGTTCGGTGATGCGCTGATAATTGTCCGGGTCGAGGCCCAGCCGATCAAAGAAATTTTCCAGCTGCGTGACGGATCTCGGCGGTCGATTGGACTTGCTGGACCGACCGTTATCCTGCCGCCAGTACCGATCGCTGATGTCCGACTTGGAGCGTAAAATCGGCCGACCACGACCTTCTTTCCAGCCATCGGAAAATCTAGCAATCGAACAAGCCTCGATACTTTTTGCCTAAGGTTATTCTTTGTCAAACGGACGTTCCAGTGGGCACTCTTAGAAATCGTGACGCAAAGGGCTTCACGTAGCAACAAGCAGCGAGATGCAAGATCGGAAAGAGTTATACCTTGAATTGCAGGTTGGGCTGTAATCCGTCTGGCTCTCGCTGCTCTCGGAATCGGGGCTGTAATGCCTAACGACCGAAGGGGGTGTGCCGCTGGCGTAGCTGCCCTTTCTTGAACTTCCCCTATCCTTCTCGGTCGAATGCTGTGTCGACGCCCCACTGTCTCTCCGTATATGACTCCAACAATCCTGTGAAACGGCCGTCATGGGCATCGTTAAAAATAACGGATTACGACGATCGTTCGACGGCGTATTTAAATCGCTGCGCACTTGTATCCTTGGCGGCGGTTCGCTTCGGTGGGTGCAATGACCTGAAGAACCACCTGAATCTCTGGCCGTGGCCCCGTGGCTTATTTTACTTGAGCCCGAAGATTTCTGCGTTCGACCGCCCGATGATAAAACACTGCTCGCATCTCCACCACCGGATCCGAACGATCGTCTGATATTTCGAGAACTGGAAATGCAAGAAGTGTGTAATCAAGGGAGCCTGTTGCTGGGATTTTTCGTCCAGGAACAATGGAATACCTCCGGTAGCAGACTGCGTCTCGTTTGAAGCTGTGTTCCGAATAATCCGAGCTGGTCTCGCAGTCCGGACAGGTCCCTGAAGGTTGATGATGGGTCGACGGTTTGGAGGACACCTTCGTCGAAGCACGGGGCGACAGCGAGGCTCGACGACGAGTACTCGTGTGAAGGTCCGGCAAGGACTTGTGGCAAACAGTGGTTTCCGCCGACGGCGAGTTCGAGGACTTTCTCCCGGATCTCCCAGACGTGTGAGAGTGGGAATTGCTTCTGCCGAATTTGAAGCGAACATCCGGTGGCGCGCAGTGCTGCAAAATACATGAAAAATTCTTACGTCTAGGATGCCGGGCAAAGGGTAACTAGTAGACCAAGCTGAGAAATTCATCTAACCAAGGTACGATCGTCATCGCGACAGCCAGGAGACAGGCTTCCTGGCGAATATCTAAACTTATCCTCGCGCTGAGCGCCGTTGGCCGTCTGCGTCGGGCTCTCCGGGAAGAAGACGTTCTCCTTGCTGTCAGTGTTGAGTAGCCGGCGAAGTTTCGTCTGCAGCTGGTCACTTCCGGTCCCGCTCGGTGGGCCGGAAATGGTGCGCCTCTGCGGAACGGGGACCAAGCGTGGACTCTTGGGCGGCAGCGCGGGTGGCAGTGTTTGTTGAGGACTGAGAATTCCGTCGGCTGGAAAGGAATAGACAGGATCGTACGGTTCTTCAATTAAATGTTATCCGGTAGGAATGAGTAGGCGGGCAGGCTCGGGGGCGTTGCTGCTTACGTCTGTCCGGCTCGTGGCACGTAGTCCAACAACAGGGTAGGGTTACCGGTGCGGTGAGTTGCGAGGGCGACGAAGACGGGGCTGGGGAGGTCGCCGGAATCGAGCAAGCTCCCGAGGGGGTTGGGCATTTGCGTAAAAGTCTTGGAGGTGCGCTCGGTGCGCTCAGCTGAGAGACCTGAAGGTGACCGCTGTTCTTGAGTTCCTGTTTCCGGTCTAGCACCGTCTCGCTCTTCACGTAGAAGGCCTTCGACTCTTGCAGCAGTTCCACTGCGCTCTTCCTCTTGCCTGCCAATCGCACTACTCCGTTTAATCTATTCACCGCCCTCTCAATGACCTCATAAATTAATACCTTACCCGTATGATCGGTGTGTCGGTGATGATTCCTCACATACGGTGGTGCCGGATGGCGGGGTTGCATCTCCCAGTAGAAGTTCCTGCTGCTGGCGAAATCGTTGACCCTTGGTTGCTGCGAGGGCGAGGTCTGCTTACAGGGTAGCCTGGCCATTGCAGTCATCATCTTTTCGTAGCCACCTCCTCTACGCTTCCCCTCGCTAGTTACTTCATCGACGTACCCCCCGATTTGTTGCGTCGACGTTTCAACCCCATTTTCGCCCCATCATCTACTCTCTGGAACAACGAGCCAATGATTCCGTAGGAATATTTACGAGCTTACCAATTAGCAAGGTTCTTTCGTACCACCTCGTTAATCCCTACTTAATGACTAACGTCCAGTGCTTCGACTCTCGTGGGCACTGTATTTTTACTGTCTCCGTGAATTCATTCAGGAGTATATGAAATTCCTGATGCGGGTAATGTCCTTGTTTCAAAGTCGTTGAGCCGTTGAAAGATCAACGTCCACCGACCGCCTACGCCGGTCTAACATAAGTGATTAGCATAAGTCAACGGAGGGATGGAAAAGAAACGGAGCTCATTAGAGGCCTACGGCCGATCTCCGGATAAGAAAGGATAGGAATAGAGAGGACAACTAATAGAGAGGCGGCTTGCCGAGGCGTATCTATCGTTCTATCGTTCTATCGTCGTCGAAAGCGCGTCGAGAAATGAGTCACTTGGTCGTTTGACGAAATCGCATAGTTCAGCGGAAACGATTAACGCACCATCGCGGAAGTACGTTTACAAGGCTGACGTTTTCTCCTGGCGCTGGAGAATGTGAAGGTTCGATCGGCCACGAAGGAAGACAAAGTTTTGTCCCTCCTCGAGTTTTCCCGAGGACCTCACGAGGACGATTGTTGAAAAAGTACTCGAGGAAAAGATCGAATGGTAAAATGGCTGTAACGGCGAATGGTTGCATGAAATAAGTTTCCAGGTTGGTTAAGGTACGAAGGCGAGGAGGAATGGCGTGTACGTTTTATACGGTTGCTCGCGTATGAACGGCGTGTCCCTCCGTGTCGAAGGAGCAGGATCGTCCGTTCGGACGAGATAAAAAAGAGCTGGCAAGCCCTCCGCCACAGAAGCTCGAACACTAACACGTCGACCGGTCCCTCGACACTGGACGCACCGTTTCACCGTGTGCGGGAAACGATAATACCCGAAACAAGTGTGCGTGAGCGTACGTACGCGCGTGTCGTTAACATTATATACAATGGTGGTTTTACGATAGTGGTTTGCCCTCGCGGTCTGCATAGCCCAGCGCGTGAGGTGTGTATGTGCTGAATAAACAGGATCGAAAGCAGGCATACGAGCCATACGTGCATTTCTGGGCATCGTAGGTCCACGGACATTGTAGCCCCCTGTCTATAGCCTCGGGCAATGAAGTGCTTTCGGTGCAGCGGAAAAACTGCCGACAACGATCGGCTTTGCAACCTGCACCTACAGGGACACGTGTCAGCTTGCTGACTCGCGTCGGCAGAAAGTGCGTTCACACTTGCTTCGGGTATTTGCATAGTCTACTCGTGGAAACTGCCGTCGGATTAGCCAGAGTTGCCGCGTAGGGTGTTCGTCAAGTGCGGCACTAGCTACTGCCTCAGCCGATGGGACATTTGAATTTTCAAAGACCGAACGAAAAGGTCCCCTAAGCAATGTCGAGCGGCCCGAATACGGGAACACAAAGAGGACTGTGTTTGGCCGAACGTGTATTCTCTCGCGGGTATACTTTTAGCGCGGATTAGACAGGACGGTTGATAGAGGAGGACAATTGACCTACATCTCGGCTCTGGTCTCAGGAAGAGACGGCTGCAAGTGAATTACCGGAACATGCCGGGGCAACGTACGGCCGTGAGGGTGACTTAATTAGCCAATTATCGCCGTGACCGAGGAAGTTACCTAGGCGGAGAGACGAGGAAGGCGGGGCGGAAGAGGGTTGTTCCCCCCCGCAGCGCATTCAGACCGGCTGATTTGGGACAAAGGGGAGCAGGTGGGGACGTGGCCGGGGGAGGGGGGGCGGGGGCAGACCAAACCTTGAATCTCATTGACTTCCATCCTGGATTTTCCGCATGGGGAACCGTTCGTTCGTACGCAACGACCGTTCCACCTGGTATACAATTAACTCACTTAATTGGACGGGCATATGGATCATGAGGCTCCTGTTTTTTCCAACGACCAATCGTCACCGCTCAACCGCCAACTCGATGGTACTTGAGCAACGAACCGTTGGAAATTTCAAGCTCATTCGTAAAATATCGCGAGCAAATGCTAGAGGATGAAACTGAGTCGATCCACGCGGACCTGTTGTCCCCATATTCAGCAACTGTTGTCGTATTTTCTAAAACGATTTTTCTCGTAGATGGCTTTCTAGAGAAACGCAGGACGAGGTGGTCGACTGGACGACCGCGAAACCGCGGCTTTCATGCTAGTGACAGTAATAAAATAAGCCCAACAGTTACTGCACGTGCTTGGAGATCCAGCTGTTCCGCATTAGGACATTTCAAGAACACCAGCTGTCGTTCGATTCCCCTGACTTTTATGTCGGCCGAGCAAAAAGTCCTTTACTTAACGCTTCTTTAAGCGGAATTTTCGTCGGCCTTATTCCCAGGCGCGTTATAAATTCCCGCTCGGCGAGGATTATCCATAAACGGAAAGCTCGTAATCTCCTTCTCGTTAGGCTTGGCTAATTAGCAAATTCGCGTTTCTTCCATTGGTCGGCTGAGAAAACATCGTCGTCCTAGTTCGTGCGACGATTTCTTTCCTGCGCGAGGCCATTGAATAGCGAAACAACCGGTCGGCACATTGTATCGAGCGACTTGCAACGCCAAGATGATAAACGAACGCATAGGACGAGCGACCTTGGACGGGAAGATATGGCGCGTTCAAACTGGGAACGTATCGGCTAGCTGTCACGGATTTCCTGGCGCTACGGCTGGTCCTTTGAACGGTATCGGTCCGTCCGATTGTCCGGGAAAAACGAGAGAGCGGAGATAAATTCGAGCGGGCACTTAACAGCCGGTTCCGTTTTTCCCTCGGTCGAAGCGCACGCGTGTCAGAGATAATGACCTTGAAGAGAGGAAAGTACACGTGCCCGGAGCTCTCAAGGTGCATCGGCTAGCGAGCATGTCTCCCCCTGAGCCGATAACGGCTCGATGAAAATGCAGAACGCTCGTAAAGCTTCCCCGTCGTTGGCCTATTTCCACGTTTCATGCCGCCCCTATGCGTCACACCATTCATCCCTTTCCAGAGCACCGATCGAATGTTTCAGGGCCAACCTTCCCCGGGAAAACGGAGATTCCACGTTCAATCTCCCCGGCGACCTTGCGGATTTTCCACGAGACAATACTCAGGGACGAATAAAATGAAGACGATAGCATACATATAAATAAGCCACCGAAGGAAATTATAACGAGACGATTTATCCGGCGCCATGAAGATTGTCGTGTCCGTAATCGACGATAGACCTTGGTAAGAAATCTAATCAGCCCGTCAAAGCCCGTTGAGGTTAAAGTTTACGATTAAAAGGAGATAGGGAGAGGCTTTTTTCGGAGAAGGAAATTGCTAGAGGAGCTCACGGTTGTCTCGTATATTTTCTAGCTGGCCTTAACGGAATGCCTGGGAGACTCCGCGCCACGTGTTAGCCTATCACCCATATCCGGTCGTAAGGAGTCTCTCGAGATCGACGAGTGTACTTTGCATCAAACATGTGTCACGCTCGAAATGTCCACGAGCTTGAGAAACATTCTCTTCGGCATGCTCGAGTGTAGGGACAAGTGTTCCTTTCATTCAAGACGAATGGTTTGTCGAGAGAAATAAAGAAGCTAGCACGTCCGAAAGGTCGACGATTAGTCCAATTAGCTAATAGGTTTACGAGCTGAAATTACCACGGGTATCTTACGAGGTTCTCACGTTTAATGCCGTCCAAGGAAAAAGCCCGCTTTCACGGAAATCAGCGTTTAAAGATTTCGTGCAAATTCGCACGAGTTTCCACGAGCGCCCGATGAAATGCTCGAAGCAGCGACATTCGACGTGATTTCTATTCACCTTTCGACGAGTTCCTGGAGAAGAGGCCGGATGCGGTCGGCCGTCACTCATCTCCCTATTCCCGCATTTGCGTGGGTTACAAAAGGCCAGACAGGAAAAGCGTCGCTGGAAAATGTCACGGTCGCGTTGTTTTCTAGCGCGCTGCTCCCCACAACTCACACCCCGTAGAATCTCGCGCAATAACGTACGGGAGGATGGGACAGGCCTATCACGACAGATAAATGACGATAAAGGAAGTTCGGATCGGGAGCAAACCAAGCGGGAAATGGATTTATCTGCTGACAGGATTATCACTCGGAAAACCGTCGGTATATGCGACACCCAAAGTAAATGGCTTCTTTCCGTTGGGTAAACAAGAACCCACTGCTTGCCAGCAAGTCAAATCACACAAACATACCCCAACTTTCCGAGTTTAGTCAAATATTTTCCACGGACAGTGTGCAGGGAATAGACGACTCGAACGAACCAACGAACTCGGCTTGAATTTGCCTGCTCGACGTGTTCTTTTTCCGCCACGCGACAAACTCAAGATAAGCGAAAAAGATTTTTGCGTGCAACACGCAAGGATATCGATCCATGTGGAACTCAGGGCACAGGATGAGTCCCCAGAGTTGCATGTTGCCGCGAGAACGAGTTACGTAGGTAAAAAAATGGAAACGGGGTAATATTAGCGACAAAAGACGAAGATTAGATAAACGAGATGTCTCCGTGCTCAACGCATCGCCGGCGGGATTTGATATCGGTTGATGAAAGTTTACGTGACTTGTCAGCGGTGCGTTAGCTTCCGTAAAAGCCACGACGAGTGCCAGGGCCGGCTTCCAGCCCAATAAAACTTTGACCAAGGACGTAGCTGGCAACTGGGTTCTAATGAATTAGGCGCAAGCGTGAGCGGGATAGCTGTTGAAAAGAATAGTCGTCTGATCTTCGTGTTGAGCTTTCCCCGGATCCCTTGGCCAGCCCGTTAACCGATGATTTTCTCGTGAAGATTACGTAGGACGTAGAGACCAAGTAGGAAGTCTCCCCCCGTTGAAAATATTCGCTCGAGATCGCTTTCGACGGTAACCGGATCCCGTCCGCTTTTGATCAGTGATCTGTGCGGGCCGAGTGAACCGCACAGATAGTTCAATCTTCGTCTCCCAGTCGCTGGACCGAGAGATAAGGCCACCGGGAAATCCTTATGTTCTCTACTTAGAACAACTTCCCTCTGCTCCAGGGAAGTTGGCTAAAACGAACCAATACCACGACTCGGCCATGCAAATTTCTTTCGAGCGGACAGCTCAAGTTTTAAACTACTGGTGCTTGATGATGCCGTAACGAGCATCGGCTGGGAAGCAAGCATTTAACCCGTGTCAGCGGGACGCGCTAGGGAACCGACCAAAGCATCCAGTCGATCAATTAACTTGACCCTGCCAAGTGCTACGGATTCACGTATGAGCTGAAAAAAGCCTCAACGAGCGCGCCTGCGGTCAAGCCAACGTCCCTACATTCGCACAGTCCCGTGCTCACATGGAAAAACACGCGAGATCGATAATAATACGCCTCTGCTTTATCCGCTTCTTCATCGACTTAATGTACCCACTGGAGAGATTTTCAAACAGAATTCTCAGTAGGGCACTCCAAGGTGAAGTAAGGGATGGGACCAGTCTGGAGTACTTGCTAGTCGTCTGGAGCAACCTTCGATCGGACCCTTCATGGATTCTACAACTTGGTACACGACTAATCTCAAACATGTGTCGTAAAAATAGACAATCAGAGGAGT
Organism: Hedychridium roseum; assembly: GCA_963989215.1. Classification (NCBI taxonomy): domain Eukaryota; kingdom Metazoa; phylum Arthropoda; class Insecta; order Hymenoptera; family Chrysididae; genus Hedychridium; species Hedychridium roseum. The sequence goes on along the minus strand of OZ022310.1, from coordinate 9,436,458 downwards.
AGATGTATCACGAGAAAAGGGGTAGACAGAGACTGTGTTCTTGTACAAGTTTCTATTGACTCCTGTCTCTACTGGTATCACACTTCAACGGACAAAGGACTGTTACGTGAGATTGTTAATCCCAAGATCATGCTACTGACCATCTCAATGTAATACAGATAATAATATCGTCCTAACAAATATTGTATCACAGTTGTATACGTGCCGTTGTGTTGACCACCGGGACACTTGATACAATTGTGCGGAATTTAAGAGCACTTACATTTAATAAGTTTGCGTACACAAACGGATAGAATGTGATACTAATACAAAGGCAGATAGGAACATGCTCTAATTGAAACTTTACTTAATTCAATGATACAATAAACAGTTCGGAGCACAGTTTGAACCCTAGCAACGAATTTCAAATGCACCAAAGTTGAGCCGATTCTGACTACACTAACTGCGCCAACTTGCCGAACGGTCAGAAACACAGTTTTCCTAGGAAATATAAGACTTTCGGAGGAACCGAACTAGAGAATTATTGCTGTTATCCTTGCTCCAAAAGATAACCGAAATAGCGATACATCTTCGGCGAGCGCCGTGTTGAATGGAACAAAGTTGTTAAACGTAACGGTGGCAAGTTTCTTGTACGAACCTAAACGGTATTTATGTCGAAATCGGTTACTTACAAATCTTGCTGCAGCGTCAGCATAATTCCTCGAAAAAGACGGGTACAGGTGCAGGCATTTGCGCGAGGACGACAATGAAAGCACACATTCGTACGATTCCTGGCGAGGACCAAGCGAGGGATGATTTTTTGCCTGGCCCTTAATAAATTCCAATCGACAAGGTCCACGGCTCTGTTCACCGTACGTTAATTACGTCTTCTTACGGCGCGGACACTGCTAATCGTTCGCGTTCAGAGCACTACACCGTTTGACATAATTTATCTGGTGACCCCACGGCTGGCCGACGGCAGACGCAGAGCAATGCAGAACAACGCAAGGGCCTACCACGAAGTAGTGGGGATACACCAAGGATACAGCGGTATATAGAACTTCTCCCCGTTTCACGATCGTTCTGCTCACGTACTCACCAACTGTCAATTCCTAGCGCCGTCAGCACATGTTTACTAGCCTACAATCCGTAAAAATGAAATTCTACTGAACGACGGCAGGATAAACATAAAGGAAAAATGAATTTTTCTACATTTCTCATTGATTAGGAAACAGGGATATCGACTACATGACCTTTCATTGGCTACTCCAAAATGGATAATGATAGCCCTGTAATATATGGTCTTGAATTTCAAGTAAGCACAAGTATACAATATAATACCAGTAAGTCATATTTCAAATATATTTTACAAGAATTAGGAATTGATTTTAGAATTTTCATTGTTTTTAGACTAGGGCACTTTCAGCTCAGACCGCTGAAACTGATATCGTCAGGTTTTTAGTAGGAACACAGTCACTCAAGTTTCATAATAACCAAGTGCATTTGGTTGAGCTGAATGAAGAGACAGGTGGTTTAAAGACACAAGTATTTCAGCATCCTGTTGGAGAAATTTGGTCACTGCAAGCATCACCTACTGAGCCAGATGTATTTGTTACCTGTTACAACACTCTAAGCGGTACATTGATATAGCTGGTATATTTTGAAAAAGTTTAGTAGGAAATGAAATTCATCAGTCAGTCATTTGTTTTAGATGAGGGTACTTGTCAAATGAAAGGTGCATTGTGGAAACTACCACCGCTCCAAGAATATACTAATAATATAGAACAACTTGAAAAATTAGCTGACATAGATACTACACCATATGGAAATGATCTTAAAACCATTGCTTATCATCCTACAGAAAGTACACAGGTTGTCTCAGTTGTAGATAATAATTTTGTCTTGTGGAACGTATCTGCAAGTAACCCACAGGTAAGAATATTGTAAATATTTCATAAAAACTGCTGCCACTATACTATTTTGTAATGCTATAGGTCGTAACATCGGGTACTCTTGCCGGGAAAGGTCAACCACGTTTTACAAACGGTAAATGGAACCCTCATAACGGCTCCAATCAGTTTGTAACTTTAAATGATAATAATGTTCGTGGGTGGGATTTCCGAAGTCCATCCGAACCTTCCTGGACTATTTTGTCCGCTCATTCCCAGATCATTAGGTGATTATGACGAACAAATACAGAACAAATATAAACAGCGCAAGGATAGTATCCTGGAGCTGATGATTTGGATTTTAGGGATCTGGATTTTAACGCGAATCGTCAATACTTTTTATCCACTTGCGGCGATGATGGGTATATGAAGTTTTGGGATATCCGGCAACCTACGGAACCCATTTTATCTCGCATGGAACATTCTCACTGGGTGTGGAATATTAGAATAAATAAATTTCATGATCAGCTGGTCTTGACATCCAGCAGTGACTCGAGAGTTATTCTCTGCAGTATTGCTTCTATTTCTTCCGAGCCATTTGGGCCTATAGTGCCGCCAGAGGATGATTCTACACAAGCTGATGAAAATAGTAACAAGGAAAAGTAAGAAAAAAAGTAGTTTATTCTCTCGATACTTGTAGCAACATTTTCCAATGAACAATGTTATAAATATACTAATCTGAAACACATTTAATACAAGGTTGGAGGATGGAGTTGTTGGAAGATATGAGGAACATGAAGATAGCGTATATGCGGTTGAATGGTCATCCGCTGATCCATGGACATTCGCGTCATTAAGTTATGACGGCAGGCTTGTCCTGAATAAAGTACCTCGCAAATACAAATATCAGATATTACTTTGAATTTCAGTCATATACATCAAACAGAAATACAGTAAATACAAAGTTCATTATATTTATTGGCATATCTTAAATACAATTATATATAATAATTCAAAACTGTTAAATTTTGTACAAATAACATCAAAGATTTTTTAATTTTCGGGTGTCTCTACGGTCTTACAATCTTTCCGATATTCTTCCAGCTACATTTCTTAATTGACCATATACTTTAGAAGGTGGGCTACCTAAAATTAAATTACATATGGCTCTCCTTGCCAGTTGAATGTTTTGGAAGGATCCAAGAATGTGTATTTTGGTATCTGCCAAAACAATTCTAGTCTTTGTAACATTTTCTATTGTGTACTTTGTCCTTCCCCCCTTGCCAGCTAATCTACCAATTGCTCTTGACAAGTGGTCACCTTTCAAAGGCTTTACATCTTGAACTTCAAAAGTTTCAACAAATAAATCATCCAAACGCAATAATGCCAATGCATCTTCCACCTCAAAACCATATACAAATGCTTTTACAAAATCTGCTCCTTTTTGAAGGTTCGCAATATCAGGTGTTTCCGGAGAGGCCCGGATTTCTACGTTCCTAGTTTTTAAATTGAAACGTATTTGTAGTTGTAAATGTTCAACAAGAGGTGTGAAAATTTTCATCCAGTTCTCTTTCAGTGGGCTGTACCTATGAGCTGGCACTGGAATCTAAAACAAATTGAGCTTCTTCAAATAACAATCAAGGTTAACAGAGCAATTAATTCGTGCTAAAGCTTGAAAAATGCGAATGATTGTGGAGCATCGACAATCGTACCTTCCGCAGCTCACCACCCGCTACATTTCTCGCTCTCTTAGACGACGTGTGTGTCTTCGCCTTTCCTTCTATACCATTTACAGTGTCTACCTACGAGCATAATATTAAACATTTTCGTTCTACACACATTGAGTATAAATACAATTTAACATAACCTAAAATGTACCTCCATATGAGTTTCGCTGGCATGTCGCTTTTTTCTCGTTTTCTGTTCACGTCCTTCTGCCATCAGAGAATCGTTATTTTTCTCTACGTTTTCTACACTCATGGTAACGCGATTTTCAAAAACAATGGAACGAGTTATCGAACGAAATTCAGGAAAACGTCAAACACCCTAACCTCTTGTGCAATGTTTTGAGAAACATGAGGTTTGTACGAGCACGTGGTCTGCAGGGTACGCGTGATTACCCATGAGGCTTTGAACTACCCGCGCTATTTAAATATACCACGACGTTGGGGTAGCCCTTTTACGCGCGCTGGCCTGAAATCCCTTCACTTGCCTGACTCCTACGACCGATAACGCGCGGATCATTGACCTCGTTCGAATCTGAATTACATTTAATTTTCGACGTATACAATTCATCTGTGCAATCTATAATTCAAACGTTTGACATTTATAACGTTCACGAAGCTGAAACACACCTGTTATTAATGTCAACAATGTTTTAATCTCCTTACTGAAACCGAAGTGTGAATGAATGCAGTTTCGAATAACTTATGGGCGAATAATGGGTATACACTTAGTATAAAATAAACAGTTGCATATTTTTTTATAACACATTTTTCATTTTCTTGTAAGTCTATGGTAATTAATAATAATTAATAACAAGAAAAAAACCTTCTTTCATCATTGTCTACAGTAATTATTAAAAGGTACAATTAGCAAATTACTATATCGTGTATTCACTTTGTGTAATAATAGGTAATAATATAATTGTAATATTTCTTTATGATCATAGCGCGATTCTTTCTCACGTACTCATTCGTTTCTACAAATATAATACGGTATCTAATTTTTATTTCATATATTCACTTGGATTATTATCGATCGTTTATCTTTACTGCTATTTATATTATTTAACCGAATACTAAAAATACAAATGTTTAGCATACGGCGGGTTTCAAAGTCATCAAAGTTACATACTAGTTTGGTGATTTCAAAACGCACATCTATATGCAGAATATAATCATTTTTAGCTTTGCCTACAAAATTAAGGAGCTATCGAAACGATTATAAATATGTGTATGTATATATATATATCTGTAACGGGAAAAATTGTTGCGCTAGTAAATACAATTGTAAATGACGCTAAAGTACGACGGTACGAATGTTTTAAGCTCTGCCCAGTTTCGACATACATGAAGCTCATTAATTTCGATCAAGTAGGACTATCGGCTGATCTTTGGCGCATTGTTAATCTCCTTGTTCTTTTCGCAAATGCATTATCCAATGTAAACGTATTTTTATTATACTTCCAAAGCTCCTTAATCGTGTCAGCACGCTCAAAATTCACTTAACTTTAAAATATTTGTATATACACACGAAGCTTAATTTGTTTATAATTTATACAATCATATAAATGTACTATTCAATGATAAAATTATAACGTAATAATGCCTAGCCTATCTACCTGACATAAAGAAGAATATTTTACACCGAAATTACAATTCTTCCCGATTATATTCCGTAATTAAATTACTATACAGCGCATTCGTTCCACGGTATGAGGCATGGTTCGAATGAAACATGATTCTTGTGTAGAGTACTTTATATTTGATATTTACAACCGTTTATTCTTCGCTACCCATCAACGCGAAATATTATGTACAATACATGATTTTATGACTATCGAAACGATTTCCGGTAAACGAGGAATATTAAATTTTCATGATTTAAACCGCCGTGAGAAAGAGGTCAGAGTTGAATATACTCTTTCGCAATCCGTCCGTTGCATTTTGTAGAATTCTTGAATATTTGAAACTTATGCCGCCTGGTAGACATACCGTAGTTTCACGAAGAAACAGATAGAAAAGGTATTCTCAAGTTCCATCACATTTTATTCGCCTTATGCTGTTATTTTCGGGACTCAATTTTCTTATGAAAGATAAAAAATACGGACTGATGACTATCCCAGGCATGCTGAAATTTTCAAACTTCCAATTGCATATATTATGCTTATACAATATAAAACCGAGTAACCCCGTTTATGAAACCATACATACTACATATACAAATCACATGTATATATGTATAAATGGTTCGACTTGCTTCGCGAAGATCAATGATATTAGCAATGTTTTAATCCTATGATCACGAAGAATAAGTAGTAATAATGACAATGATGTTGCACGGTTTGAATTATCACTAATTTAATAAAAATTTAAACAGTTTCTATATGTACAATGAGGGGTGCTTTTTGCATCTTTACAAGAAATTATTTACAAAATATATTCATTCATATATTACCTATCAAATTAACGTTGTATTAATAGCATTTTATATAATAATAATTCTTACCATTGTCATATATTTATGCATGGTTTAATCCCAACGTTCCGTTTAATCTTCATAAATAAAATAAATCCTCTTTAATAATCCCTATATCCCAGCCCTCTGCGATATATAACTCAAGACGAACTTTCTACTGAAAGACTATGTTTACCGATTTTAAAAAATAAAAAAAAGAGATTAACAGTAGCGGTAAATATAAACTTAATCGATACAGAGTGCATTGTAATAATGCACCATATATCTCGTACTATACGTAATCACAAATTGTTCCAGAAACTTTCGACGTATTATTCGTAAGCCTGGCAGATCGAATTTTGCGTGGTGTAAATTTCTATGAAAGTACGATTGTCTTGTGAATGTTTCGGAGAAGGCTCGTTCGACTTTTAAATAAATAAGTACGAAAGCGACATTCGATATTGTACTTTGACTTAGAAGTCACTGCACGACGCAACGACGTTTGAAGTTGAAGGGATATAATAGGATGGACATTACACGTACGCGTTGTCTGCGGATATATACAAAGAAAAATCATCTTGATCGGGAGCTAAGTATATAACGGAATAAATAAACGAGTACAAAGAAAACGTGAAGATATCTCTAAACAGAGTCTGTCAGTGAAGTCGTCGGAGTAGCGATCTAAACCCCACCAGCTAATGAAATTTCTCCGCAGGAAACATACGTTACATTACGGCAGTTAATGTCAGATTTACGATTAACCTTACGAATTTGGACTTTCTTTTACCATTATATCAAAACTCTTCCGCGCTGATTGAAGACAACGTGGAGAGAGAAAGAGAGACAGAGACAGAAAGAAAGAGAAAGAGACAGACAGACAGACAGATAGACAGAGAGAAAGATAGAGAGAAAAGTGAGACAGAAGGACCAACTAATTCATAAGAAACAGATTATTCACCGAACAACGGGTCAGTCTTTCCCGACGATATCGAATAATATTACCTCTTTATTTAACTTAAGATTTACAATTATAAAGTTCCTAAAAAACGACTTTATACACATTGAGCTGTACACGCGAAAATCGAGTTTTATGAAATTGCACATCAATTAATACATTTCTCTTTACAATTTTTCCTTTCGCACTAAATGAATATCTTGATGTAAATGGCTGGTAAAAGAAAGTTACACGTGGACACGGCAGTTTTTAAACTCGGTTTAATCACTCGGATCGGAGCACGACGTACCGAAGAAACGAGCTCCAAGTAACTGAACTTCATCGTTTAGGAGTAAAGTATAACTGAGAACTCTAGACGGTGAAGAAGAGGGTTTCAAAACCCTTGACTTCTATTTACAATCGGCGTTCCGAAGTCTCAACGGTTGAATTAACAGTAAACAATAATGGCCCGCAAAAGATCGACAAGTCTTTCTTGAAACTTGCCGTTACGAATCACGATTTGCCTCTTGAGCTCGAAGAATATCAAGAAAAATGGAAAGGAGAGAGTAGAATGTTAATGTACCGACTGTTGTATACGCTGGAAGGCGCACGAATAAAGCTGATAAGTCGAAAATCACCGTCCGTCATTCGCTTCGTTACGACTATACTCCCCTCTCGAATACGCCAACATTGTGCGCTATCGACGCATACAGAGTCACCAGGTGGGGTCCAGCCACACGGCGACCAAGTAACCATTGATAACCCCGGAGACAGGCCTTGACGAGCGACGGTAGCTAATCACTGTCAAGGTCACTTCCCGAAGGTCATTTGTTTTCTCGAGATATTCGCCTCCGTTTCGCCTGCTCTGCCGCTTCAGCCGTTACTAAAACAATGTTCCCGCTGTACGAGGTGCTTTCAGTTAAAAACGGACGTATGAAGCAGATGACGTTAGAGTACGTCGTGACAAGACGGTGAAAGATTTATTGGCAAAGAAAACTTTGGATGATGATTCGTTCATCGATCATGATGAAAGATTAAGAAAATGATTGGTGGAAAATCGATGGCTAGGAAGGGGGATGTAAAGGAGCAAAGCAAGGCCTTACGTACCAGCTCCGCTTCGAGTTTTCCTCCTGTTAATATCTTCTGTAGACCTAGACGCACCTCTAGTATTGCTCGCCGGTGTGGCCAAAGGCGAGGCAGCGTTTTGTCGTACCGATCGCCTCGTCGTGACTTCTCCAGCCGATTCGTTGCTGGACACGGAACTGCCGCGCAGTCGTTCTTTGCCAACATTAACCGTGGTCGCAGTGCCTGGTTGCTTGGTCGTTAACAAACGGCTCTCCCTTTGCACTCTGTTACTGGCATTAAAACGCAACACGTTACTAAGACTAATGGAGACGCCGGAAATAAGTGTGCTTGAATTCGTTCTAGAATGACAAAAGTTTATTTACATAGCGGTACTCGGAGACCTCGAACGAATTCATATGAATTGTCTGCTAAGACACTGCGCCGGTATATTGCTTACTTTTGATCTTTAGGCTTTGGAGACACGGCGGACGTATCGTCTGACAATCGCATTCTCGCCTTTCCTACGGACTCGATCAGCGGCTCGTCGTCAGACGAATCTACCTCTACCACAATGGGACCTGGAAACACGATAAATCGCATGAAGATCAACGTGTACACTTGTGCACGACTTGACATCGAAATCACAACATCGAGATTCAAGAATAATACACTTAACAAGTATATACCACGAAAAAAATAGGGTGTAATCCCTACAACTAACTACTTCGAAAAACTTATACCTATTTGACCTGTGCAATTCGCATGTTTCGTATGAATTCGTCGTAGCAGGGAAATATAACGAGCCGAAGGAGTAGTTCTATTAAATACCATTGAAAGAATTATTTATCCAAGCTGCTTTCTCGGTGTAGAATCTAACTGGTAGCTAGAGAAAAAGATGACATCAAGTCCGCTGACGGGGAGAACGATATTACCGTTAAAACCAAAAGCGCTTTCGGCCGTTCAAAATTATTCTGTTTTTGCATCCGGGTAAGTCCTCGCCTCTTGGTAAAAAAGAGAATGGAGAGAGGGTACGTTTAGGATAGAAACTCGATCGACTCCCAGGCCTGCGTAATAAAAGTAGACGCATAGACACCTTTCTTAGCTCTGGCCAATATGTTGAATCCCTTCTTCGTCTGTTCATCCTTGCCAGGTAACTGTTTCTTTATAGGACCGCTCTCCTCTACACCCATGCAATGCTTAATAAGTTCTGCAGCATTCTCCGAGCATTTCCGTTTACCTGGCCGTGGCTGGGGTTCGTCGGCTGTACTGGAGGCCACGGAACTCTCGCTCTCCTGTCTCTTTCTCTTTCCGGGCTTAATCGTCGCGTTAGGAGAGAGCTTGGAGACAGCGAGCTTCGGACTCGCCTTCGCGTACGGCGAAATGCTGCGTCTCTCCTCCAGCTTGTTGGCTTGGCCGTGAGGGCTGCTCTTCGGGGTCTTCACGATGTCCGGGCTGTTGAGCTTTTGCGATCTCGTCCTCAGGGACCTCTTTTCGTTACTGTCATTCGGTATCTCAATGAGCAGTTGCTCCAGCAGCGACTTCGCCGGTCGTTTCACGTAGTCCTCCGAGTTGTTGGTGCTTATCCTCTCGACGAAGTGGGCCTCGTCGTTGTCCTCGATGCAAATCACGTCCTGTCGGCCCTCGAGTTCCTGCTTCCTCCTCCTCTTACGCTTCGCGTGCTCGGCGTCGCTCGAATCGACTTCGGGATTCTGCGCGGCCGGGCTAGGCGTCTCGTCCCTCTGCAACACCACCGGATTCGAGTAGGTGTACAGAGGAGGCGTGATCCTTATCGGCTGCGGATCGTCCCCGAGGGGCGATTGGATACCCATATTCGCGTCGCTCACGTCGCTCACCATCTTCTTCACCAGATCGTCCGTAACCTTCTGCAGATTCATCGGCGGTTCTCTAACCGTCGTCGCTTGCTGATGATTTTGTACGTTGGCTTTTTGGCTTTGATCGGAACATAGTTCCAGCTTCACGGCTGCCACGTTGAGGGGATTTTTCGGCACATCGGCCCGGTCCGACTGCCTCGTGTCGTCCACTTTTACCTCGACCTTCGCTTCCAACTTCACTTCGTAATTCTGCACGTTCGTCTGAGAATCCTCCGACGTCGTGCTGCTCTCCACCGAACCGCCCTCGATCTTCTCCGTTTTAACTTTACCGTACGCAACGTGATTATGAATTATAGGCACACCGTTATTATTCTGTCCGTGAGGTTCGTCCTTTAATCTAACCGCACCGTTACCCTCTGCCACCACAGTCTTAACACTCTCGTCGGACCCACCGTCCGCACTTCTAGACGTCTCGTACGCCAACTTCGCCGTACCCTGATCGCTCTCCTTAACGGAACTTTCTAATTTAACGCTATGACTGTTCTCGGCTGTCGCGTCGTTGGACTGCTGACGATTAGCGCACTGCAGCAGACTGTCGCTCTCCGGTAGAGAAGTCGTCACGACTGTCACCGATCCGGTCACCATGGGACTGGGAGCCGTCTTCTCCTTAGCATCGTCACTTTTTAAACAACCGACCGACTCGCTGTTTTCGCTCAACACGACCGTCGAGTCCTGTTCACTAGAGTTTGATATATTGCGGTTCAGATGGTTTTCAAGATAATTTGCTACGGACACGGGACTCAATCTTTGCGGACCACCGGACTTTAGAAGTTCCGAATGAGGATTTGAACACATATCACTACTACTAGTTGAGGAAGGCACGTTCTTATTGGTAGTCGTAAGAGACAGTTCTCCTTGAGTTGCGTTCTTGTCGCCACTGTTGTCACTGTTACCACTGTTGCTATTGCTGCTGTTAGTTTCGCTGCTGTTACTGCAGCTGTTGTTGGTGACGTTGCTGCTGCTGCTGCTGCTGCTGCTGCTACTACTGCTGTTTCCGCTGCCGTCGCTGTTGCTATTACTGCTACCGCTACTGCTATTGCTGCTACTGCTGCTGCTGCTGTTGCTGTTGCTGTTGCTACTACTGTTACTGCTGTTGATGTTACTACTACTGCTAGTGCCGCCAACACCGCCAGAGTTATTTTGAGGGACCGATTCCGTAACCGGCCTGTGCAAAGGCGATTCTCCCTGATTCGGTGATTTTTCCGACAGCGCGTCCATCGATTCGATTCCGGAATCTTCGCCACCACCGCCACTTCCAACCCTCTCGACGGTCGCATCAACGCCGATACCCATCGGGACTGCCGTGTTCTCCAACAGCTTTTGCTTGACCTTCGCCTCGGTCACGTTGATTTCGCCAACAGGCAAAGTCGGCTTCGAGGGTATCTCGACATTCTGCGATCTAGAGACCTGGTCCACTGTGTTGCTAATTACTGAACTTTGCGAAGTCTTCAGCAAACAGATCCTCTGCGCAGTGTCCATTTTAGTCTCGGGTAAGAGTCGCTCGGTTTGCTTCATCACGTGGTTTTGGGTGACCTTTTTATGACTTAAATGCTCCACCTTGCTGTGTCGGATAATGACGGCATTCGCTTCCTTCTTCGCAATCATGTGATTCTTCAACTTCTGACCGATGCTTTGACCTTTGGTTATGGCGTTTAAATTCGTCTTGCAATTATCAACTTCCGGTTTGGTCTTGGTAGCAACAATCCGGTTCACAGACTGTTGGAAATTCTTCGTGACGTTTTCTACATGCACAGGTAGTTTGACGTCGGTATTATTTGGAGGATTTTGATCGCTTTGTACCGTCAGGTTAACATTTTTGATGCTAGGGTTTTCATTCTCGAAAGGTAAATTGGTGTTGGCTTTTCCGCTGGCAACGGTATGCGGCGAAGAACGTTCGGATGTCGCTGTCTGATTATTAAGGTGCGTCGTTTCGGCGTGTTGAGATTCTGTAAACAAAAACAATAACGTAAATTAATAGTACGTAGAGTTATCTTCTGACAGCAAGTGAACACAGTTGTACCCTACCTGCTAAATGTAGATCCTTTTCGTCCATCAAACTCAGTCGTCGCCTTTTTTCTTGGTTCATCAAATCCTTCCTAATGCCATTGATCTCCGTTAAGCGGGAAGCAACGGAATTTAAGGTACTGTTTTTCTCGATTCCCAGCCGACTGATATCACTGTCGCTTGTCCTTCTAACTTCGCCGACTTTCTTAACCGCGTTAAAGTCATGTCCGGCCAGGAGCGTATCCGCCTTCCTTATGGATTGACTTGAATCACCTTTGTAACCGAGTTTCCTCCACTTGGCTTGGTTTTCCAAGATTCTACCACCGGACAATAGATTTTGTTCCCTGTGCATTCCATCTCCAGAGTCCGATTTTTTCTTAGAATCTCTTCTTTTCGTTTTACCTGTTAGGAAGAAATGCATGAAATACATTAAAGCACGCTACGGTGAAGTAAGTCAATCTAAAAGTGTCTTCTTACCTCCTCCTATTTTATGTTCATGCGTATGATTTTGTACATCGGTGTCCACGTGGCTTTTGGTTAAATTTTGCTGAGTGTTTAAAGACTGATTCAACGCGGCAGACTTGTGCTTTGTCGGTGAAGGTATTCTACTATTCAGTGGTATATCGTCGACGTCGCTGGTTTTACTCGAACTAGGTTTCGTGAGGCCAGAATGCAATCTCGCTCCATCGACTTGTATTTCCTGTTTTAAGGCATTGGGTTTGGTCACAGTTGTTTGCATAATATTATTCGTCTTAGTAATCGCGCTGGCGCTGTTGATCATCGCAGAATTTGACAAAGGCAGCTTAGATGCGGAGGAAGTTCCTATGATCATGTTTAGCGATGACTTTTTCTGCAACAGCTTATTACCGTCTATACAATCCTTCATTTTCTTCAACTTTCCCCTCCTCTTAATGCTAGACAGGTCGGACTCCGCGTCCTTCAGAGACTTCTTCTCCTTTTTTCTGATTTGTACTACCGATGCGTTACGCCCTCTTAAAGAAATGTGTAAAGGAGGCACTCGTGGTTCGTCGCCAGCTACCGAGTTCCCGATGCCGGTCGTAAACATCTTGTTCACCGACTTATCGGCTTTCCGGATGGGCGGTGTATTAACGAACGAGACATCGACCTTGTAAGCCGGTGTGACTGGCTCAGATTTCTCCAGCTTCAACCTCAATTTGATTTTCTCTCCCGGCATAGGACTGTGCGCGCTTTCCCTCGCGGACTTTATTCTACTGTGCTTCAAGCTTCCCTCGCTGGCCGTAGATTTGGCCGTTGTTTCGGAATCGGACTGATCCGTGTTGGTTGTAGTATCGTTCCTTCTTGAGAAATTGCTGTCGGCGTCGTCATCGGAGAATATCGAATTTGACCTGTCATTTGACGGAGACGGAAAGGAAAAGAAGTCGTCCTGATTATCAACGGCGCTTTCCGGTTCCGAATCAGAGCTTTCACTGGGCATCGGTTCCAAATGACCGGTCAAGGGATTTATCAGAAATTGCCGTATTTTCCCAGTAGATGTATATTCCGGCTCGGGTGGCTGCTCCTCGTGCTTCGGAGAATCATGAGATTCCGTCTTGTTGGCGGCGGGGGTCGCATCGCCACTGGAGACGTGATTCACACGAGTTCCGCATTGAGAGAAGGCACCAGAAACCTGATTCGAAGCTGGCAGATTCGTACTACTGACTTGCGCACCTTGGGGAATAGAATTACTTTGTGCATTCCACGTGGTCCCATTCGTATTGTTCGCAGCAGGTTGGTAATTTCTGCTGAGGATATTCTGACTTTGACCGTATCGGAAGTCGCTCGTCGCACTGGTATTAATGTTGCTATTCTTCAGCTGGTTGTGGTGTAGCTGTTGTTGCACATTGAGTGCTTGGTTTTGTTGTCCTATGTGCGCTTGCTGTTGCTGAACCGCTTGACGTGGATAAGGCGGTGGAGTTTGATGACGTTGACTATTTAAGTAACCTACCCGCTGTTGCGGAACTCCTAATCCCAACGCTCCGTGTTGTAGCACGTGCTGTTGCTGCTGCTGCTGTTGTTGTTGTTGTTGTTGCTGTTGCTGTTGTTGTTGCTGCTGCTGTTGCTGTTGTTGCTGTGGTGCTTGTAACACCTGGGGATTTGTTATTGGCGTCGCAGGTAACGACGAATTTGCGTTTTGTTGTTGAAGTAGAGCTTGTTGCGAACCAACCCCCTGCTGGGCAATTAGCTGAGGGGCACCAACATTTTGCTGGTTCAGTTGCTGCTGCTGAGACAGTATCTGTTGCTGCTGTTGCTGAAGCAGTAACTGTCTTTGTTGCAAAGGCGTTCTAATTTGTTGACCGTTAACAGGATGCCTGACCGCTAGTTGGCTTTGTATTTGCACTTGAGGTCTATAAATCAATTCTTGCCTAATGGGAAACTTCTGTTGTATTTGTACTTGAGTATGTAACGGCGGCGTTGGCTGCTGTATCTGCGCAGGTGCCGCAACTTGATGCATAATCGGCGCAGTCAGGACATTCTGTGTCGTACCGCCAATAACGTTTGCATTATGTTGAGGAATCGTCGACGGTTGATTGGCGTTAACCGTAACAAACGCCGAGGAAGTGGATTGCGATAACTCCGGAATGGCTGGCGATCCTCCGATCAAGTCCTCCGTTCTCAGTGAATCGAGATTGGGAGGTGATTCGCTGAGCGAGGGAAGCTCTTTCCTTCTGACCGTTGGTTTCTTCGTCGGTCTCATTCGATTATTGATTGCAGAGTTATCGATCACGGCAGGCGGTAACATTTTCTGACCAGGTATCACGTTGTTCGAATGCGAACTAGCATCATTCTGCAAAAGATTTACTAACAGCGGACTGGAGAGCGCAACCTGATTCCCACTGCCATTCGAGCTTCCTGCCAGAGTGTTGTTGTTGTTTGGTGACAGACTAGAAGCCGTAGTAATCGGTGATTTGTACTGGCTCGCCAGTTGGCCGGATGCGGGAGCCGACTGAGTCGTCGTGTGACCAGTCGTCAACGCAGTAGCTGTCGCCAAACTGTCTTGAGCAGGGTACGGCGGAGGTGGTTGTGTATGATGTTTGAACTGCATTGTATTCTTCATCGCTGTGGCTTGTGATTCCCTGCTGTGTATTGCTTGAGCAGCGTGCGTCATGCTGGCGAATGGGAATGGACCATTGTAACTGTTCCTGGGTGATGCACTGGGATTGGTAACTGGCTGATTACCAGCGATACCAATACTACTGCTGCCTGATGTCGATTGAACTGATTTTGCAAGAAACGGTGGGATAGGATCACAGTCTGTTGGCGCTACCACATTGGGAGAACGAAACTGTGGCGCTTTCTCTGACGACGTGCCTGCAACAGGATAGTCAATTGTTTTGTAAAGGGTTTTAGAAGACAGTATGTTATTACTGGCCGAATCGGAGGACTTACCAGCTGCTATTATTTGCGCCACATTCCGTAGTGCCGAAGAAATAGCAGATGTATTGCTTGGACCAGGTAAAGCTGTTGTTGAGTCATTATCGGCGGCAGGTGCTGTATTGTTAGGTTCATTTTGAGATTTGCTTCCCCCATCTTGGGCAGGTCCCGAACGCAGAATAATTTCTTGAGCTTCCCCACCAAAACGCCCGGCTATTCTTAATGATATTACCTGAACATGAAACATCTCATAAGTTAATCCCAACTTGGTACTTTGTTATATTTTATCATCATTTTTTTTTTATACCTGATCTCCTTCAACCTGCACTGAGAGAATACCAAGTTGAGTGAGAGTAGGAGAGCCCTGTGCCGCTAACTCTCGGAGCCGCAATGCAGCTTCCCTGGGGATTGAAAATGTTACTCTCACAGAGTTCCATGGCTCCACTTTGTTTACACGCAAACTCTCTCCCCTTTCTGCAATTAGAAATGCATGTTCCAATATTGATTAAAAATGTTTCATTCTACTAAAACTTATATAGGGAATAAAGTATGGGATAGGGTTCAATATTACCTTTGCAAAGCAGAGACTTGAGGCGATCAACTATGACTTTAAACTTGTGAGGAAATTCTGGATCACCGAGATCTCCTTCGCACGTTACTACTGTTTCAATTAGATCACCATCACTGTCTGCCGCCATGACTACAACATATTTGCAATATTACATTTTTGCACAGCATATACTTGTAATTCTTTTGGAAACCAAGGGAACAATATACATACCAATCATAAATCACATAACTACCCAGGTAGCCTTAAGACACCACAGGGTATTACTAGAATATGTGTGGGATGAGATGTCTCTCTGTGGCTGCAAGTTTACAGCCCCGATCCACCCCAGCTTCAATATGCTTGTTTACTGTTTAAATGAAATCCATAAAAATTCATTATTAAGTGGAATTCACATGGTAATTCCAAGTAAAAATTATATACTTCAAGTACATTGAGTACATTTTACCTTCATAACACATTTCACATCACTGGCATTCAATTAGATATGTTTATAATCCAGGTAATATTGTTTAATAACAAGTTAATAAATGTGTGAAATAATAATGAAGTTAAATATTGATATTTCCGAAAGGAAAATTATTTGATAATAAACGAGGTAGATTTGATAGAAGTCATTTTTTTACGTATGAAAATATGCCGAAAGGTACAGTGCATAAACACAAAGTGAGGCCAAGGAGCATTACTAGGTTATAATTTGATAGCGATTTTCAGGAAATAGTAGAATTCATAAAGTAACCGATAAGCCGAATACAGATTACTTCACTACGATTTGATATACCAGGGGCAAAGAAATAAGTCCCGCTTTGGATGGTGCCCTATACCATTTGCGAACGGCAATTAAAATCTTTTGGGCCACAAGACGGGGGCACAATTTCTATACAGCATAAAATAGGTTATAAACTACTTTTTTTAACTAGGCGCGAAATGTGAGCAGTGGGATTGTTCGATATCACGAGATTCCGCATATGAATTGGCCGTTTTATACGAGTTTCGTGACGATTTTCGTGAAAATAAGGCACCCAGACCATTGGATATCGGGGGGCCACCATTTTGTCCGTCGGGGGAGGTGTACGTGAAGTGGGCTCAAGCATGCTCAAGATAGGCCGTCAAAAGTCCGAGCACTTTTATTTTCCATGTTCGCTATCTATTACAAGCTCCGGAATGCTTAGCGAGCGAGTATGAGATTTGCTACGAAAGAAGCGATAGCCAGCCTGGCCCGTTTCAATCTTTGCGCAAAACGATTTGATACCGTATGAATACAGGAAAATTTTAACGTTACCCCATTTCTTTCCGACTCCGTGAGGGATATCTTGCGTCTGATTTCCTCCGAGACACGCCACTGGAGCACTAGTCTTAACCTAAGATACACCACGCGAGCCTTAATTCACTATCTGCACACAGCGCGCGACAGGAATCGCGAAAAAACTCGACATAATCGGTAATATAAAGGGACAAGTCATAAAACGCCATGAACAATAACAAGGAGCCGCCATTTGCAATGCGAACAACTGACATGCGCAAATCAATTGCGCGGGGCATACTGGGTACTCGCGGGGCGCCATCTTAGCGATCATTTAAATATTGGAGCCTCCTAACCTCACTCTCCTTTAATTTTACCGATTATCTATATTATTACAAATTTTAGAATGTTGTCACTTTAATATAATTCCTTCTTAATGACAATGAAGTTAATTTTACTAAACTTCGTTGTCCAACAATTTATTTTATATTACTTTACTATCGAGAATGACGTTTTCCATATAGATTACAAATTTACTTACAACTCATCAGTCATACGCACACATTCATATCTTTCGGATATGCCTTATAGCATATGGTCAGCATTAAATGAAAGAAGTTTATCAGGCAAAAGGATAAATGTAATCATTTACATTTTTTGTGTATAAGTAATGGATATTGCTCATTCATTAATGTAGATGTATGGTTTACATTTTTTTTATTATGTACACGCATGACACTTTGGAACGTTGGTAAATATCTAAATACTACATTTTGATACTATATTTATTCAATCTTGAATGTTCCACAGGATTGTAACAGACCAGCATCACACATTATCTGAAGTCTCTTCTGGGGGTCATAGTTTCTTCAACATAAAATTAATATTAGTCATCTATTGAACAAACAATAATATTTAATTATTAGTTCAAATATCATTATTACTTGTAGAATTCTTGGAATTTCCTCTTCTTTGGTTCAGCGTAAAGAAATTTAAAAGCCATTGCCAAAGAAAGACCGACAACAGTCATTCCTATAAGGTTCATTTTTATTTGTGCAACATGACGGCCACGGAGTTGTGGCTTTGCAATGGTGCTGGACATCTAAAGTGAATAAAGTAAAATCCATTTGTTCCATGTAAAAAACATTGTGAAATAAGGTTAAAATTAAAATATAAGGTCTTGTCCTGTCTATTGTAAAATCGTTAATATATTTGAAAATCCTCGCATGCTAAATTTGAATTAGTTTATGGTACTCAAACATTCAACACTTCATATTTTAGTCAATATACCAGGAAGATAAGTAGACACTTTGATTCTTATGTAACACTAATAATTTACTCAGATGTGAAAAAATTGTAAAATGAATAATTAAAATGTATCTAAGATCATGCTGCTAAATACCTCGAATTAACTTAAACACTTCTTTGCAAAAGAAATGTTATAACGAAGAATTTCAATAATTATGAAATGTCGTTTTCAGGCAACTACGTTCATGAACTATCGAACCATTCCACCGTACAACGCACGAACAAATTTGATCCTGTGACTATACATTTACTAGATCGCAAACTGCATTTACTGAATGGGAATGTATCGCACATACTGCCCGATAATTTATACTGATTAAAAAATCCTGTCCCGATGTAAAATGGTGTTATCTGATCAAAATTTTTGCTTGTTAACGATATGGTGTAGTATATAATCATGTAATTAACAGACATGGATATTACAAATATTGACCTTCAAAATGTGCGCCAACAATCAGATAGGGAGTTATCTTTTTTCACCGGACGTCGAAAACTTTATCTTTCTTTTTTGTCCAAATTGTTGACCACATCAATCGACTTTAATTACTTTTTACGTTAAATATTATCTTGTTGATATGTCACAAGATATAGATGAAGATAGTCCCGATATAGTAGAACATTTTTTTGGTGTATATTTGTTGTACTGTACTAATCCTAAATACAATGGTCACACATATATAGGATATACTGTAAACCCAAACCGAAGAATTAAACAACACAATGCCGGCAAAAATCACGGTGGTGCGTGGAGAACAAGTAACAGAGGACCATGGTATGCATTGTTCTGAAAAGTACATGAAATTATACCCCTAGTTTGATTAACTTCCATTTTTTTAGGAATATGATTCTTATTATACATGGTTTTTTTAACAGTACTTCAGCACTCAGAGTAAGTTTTAAATCTTTTACTTCTTATGTCATTGCCTTCTTGACGTTTAACATGAGCAACTACCAAAAATTTTAGTTTGAATGGGCATGGCAACATCCTCATAGGAGTCGTCGCTTGAAACATGTTCCCAAGAAGAAAAATCAGCAGAAGAGACTTGATTTCTGTCTCATGGTTTTGTCAGAGATGCTGAATGTTGGTCCATGGACTCGTTTACCTTTGACCATTCGCTGGTTGGACAATGGATTTGCTACTCAATACTCTGCTCTAGTTTCTCCACCTTTACACATGCCCATATGTTATGGGAAAGTGACCCCACGTAAAGTCAGTACAGATAAGAACCAGAAGGATACTATGGAATTAGTAATATCAGAGACAAGTCAAGGTCTTCCCCTTGTCTTTTGCAGTCTTTGTAGTTTATTAGTTGACGATAAAGAAAAAATCACGTGTTTAACGCCAAGTTGTCTCTTAACAGCACACTTAATTTGTCTCGCGAAAAAATTTCGCGGAGACAGCATGCTTTTACCGATCGACGGTAATTGTCCCACGTGCAATACTAATGTCCTTTGGGGTGACCTAATTAGAAAAAAAATAGGATGTTATCAAAACCTCTAGAAAACTAATTATGTAATAAACTACATGTTATACACTGTCAATATTCCATCTGCTTCCAGGAAAACATATTTTTATATTATACTGTGTAAATATTTATTTTTTAATAAGTTAACTTAGCAAGACTGATTTACAATAAATAAAATATTATGGTTGACATGGCTCATTGTCTCTCATTAATATTAACAAAATAAATAAGAATAAATACTGTCTGTATAAAGGTATAGAAATACCATTCGATGGCACGCTGCGGGAAATTGTAATACGCGGTTGAGATTAGTTTAGCGTGTAATTTGTACACGTCGCGCGAACCGTTAGCAGTTGTACGTGCTAATTCACATTGTCTCCGTGCTTCATGAATACGCAAAATTTTGATCGAAAAAAAATCGATGCCTGTTGTGTTAGACCTTTAAGGCGCTACCCTAATTTCATAGTTTCGCGGAATTCAATAATCCTCGTATCGAACAGATGTCGCATTCGCGTGAAAGAAAAAATTCCTTTCCCCACTGCGGCTCATCGGAACGCGCCCAATGTTCATCGAAAATATGACAAATAACGGTATGGTAAACCGCGTGAAAACCATCCTGCACGAAGACGTAATTTTACGGATGTCTTCGCCGCTGATCATTCGAACGTCTTTAAGAACTTTCCTAATAAATTACAATTTCTCCCGACCTCTTTGCAGACAAAAATTTGTACAGATTCTCGCGAAGAGTTCGATCAACAGTTGATGGATCGATGGTATTCCGCAGTGGAAATATATCATCTTCAGAAGAGATCTGGGACGAGGTCATCATCGCCGTAATCGCTGTAGTCATCAGCGCCAGGTGGCACGAGAACTCCGCCAAGGAATCCGGAGATATTTTCCCCAAGTCCCATTGCGGAAGCCACGCCAAAGACGAGCCTCATGAGGACCAGCCGCGTAAAATTCACCACGTTCGTCTCCTTGCTTTGCAGCGATAGCAATTGCTTCGTCTTCTTTGATTTTGCCTCGACCTCATGCAGCTGGTGGTTCAACAGAAAAATATTGAAAACTCTCAATTCTCTGTGTATCAATATCCCTTTTATCAAAATTGCCTTTAATTGTTATACTTACGCATACGCAGACTAGGAGCAGTCCTGCGATTACAACGAGTCCGGCTTTCATCCTGACTTTCGTCTGTCACGTGATAACAATTTCCGGTGAAGAAATTAAATGCAGTTGCGATATCTATGCACTGGAGAATTTCGATATAATCGTTATATGCCAAGGTCTACTGCGATGACCATGTAATTGTAATGGGAAGTCTCCTTTAAGGGCTATTCCGGCTTATCTTGCTGAAAGATAATATTGCAAACGATTTCCTGCCGCCACACTGTCTAACGAGGGAAAGATAAGTCGAGCTGAAGGCTTCAGAATTCACTCTCTTATCTTCTGCAGCACTTTGATGAATGAATTTCTTTCTCGTTAGTCGTTTCACTTAGCACTTTTGACGGAAGCCCAGAATCGTCGTCCGAGCTGCGAGAGAGAATAGAGCTAACTGAGCCAGCACTTCGGCACTGAGAGCTTCACTGTTTTTTTCCCACTAAAGAATCGTCGATAAAGACTACCGTTCGAAAGGAACGATCGGCCAACTGGACGAGGAGGCAGTGAAAAGTCGTGAGGCCCATCGTCGCAGAACTAAGTTATTCTACGATAACGGTACAACACGAAAAAAGGCATCCAGGCCAGTTCCTCTCAGAATGGGACGGTGCCGGCATCATAAGCATCCTAAGACCCTCTTAGACCCTCTAGATAGTAAATGAGGAGAGAATCATTGTATATACACGAGCATGTTTACGTATTCATTCACTACGATCGAGACCTAGTTATCGTTTCAACTAGGGTAGGTCAACAATTTCGCTAGCCACAGGAATCTTTACCGAAGACTCTACTTCTTTTTTACAACAGTGTTGAAATCTTTGCTATGAGTATTTGAATGAAATAAGTATGCGTGTAAGAGGACCGTTCCCCGAATGCACGAGCAGGCTAGCCAATGAAACTCTTATACATATAATAAATCCAAACAATGGATGTGATTGACGACAGTAGTGACGATCATCGATCGCCATCAATGGACTCGGGGGACTTAGGACTAAAGTAAATAACAGATTAGCAATGATCAGGGGCATACTAATAATAAAAACACGATGCAGGAAATAACTACTTGAGGCTATGAATACCTGCGTAGAGGCAATCGTTTACTTATGAGATGAAAGGCTAATCACGTGTTTCTTCGTAACGTTTTTCACGTGGAAAAGTGTCGGCGAACTTTAGTCATCAGCTTTTTTCCGCGGCGAGCGTCTCTTTGGATTCAGCGATCGATTCGAGCCGAGAACCTATATGAAAGGCAGGATGCGAGCGGGACCGGACGTGACGGACTTCGCATTTACAAACAGTTCCAGAAACGAAGGAAACACCCGACGACGTCGGCTAGAACGGAGGATGTAGATAGCCGCATATGGCGCGAGGGTTTCATCGACATTAACATCACCGTCAAGCACTTTACCGATTTACATAGATCCAAGTAGCACCCATTTTGCCTGCACGTTTCACCCCAGTCATTTTACTTAATATCCCCCGACGCCTCTAATTCGTTGAATTCATTCCGCCGGTCAACCTGAATTTTTCAATAAGGCACACGCGTTGAGTGTGCAATGCAATAAAGTGGAACGTTCTATAATTATCGGTGTTGCCTTTATACGCCGACTGCAGTCGTAATGCAACAGCTGCCTCATTGCGATATGTATTACGTCTATTCGCTGCACATTTACTTGCCGCGGGAATGCCACAATACCCAGTAAATATGCTCTCAGGGTTCATAGACCCTCTAGGAGAGGATCTCTCTTCGCTATGGGTTTATATATTTCGTGAGTTTGCACATAATGTATAAACCTGTATCTACGTCAGTCGGCTATCCATCAGATTCAATGCGGTTCATGTTAGAAAAGAACGAAGATTCATCTCTGCCTTGAATTTTTCTGTAGTTCAATTATCGCGAAATTAAGACGATGATTTCCCTGTACGAAGTGAGCCTTTTTCCTAGACGAACATTTTTTTTTTCCATATAATACATTTTCATGTTGGCGGTACATTTCCGCAGGGCTGATGCCTTGCAGAGCATCAAACTTCTTACAATGGGGCACACGTCGCCGGCTATTAAACAATGGCACGGATATATATGCCTATCCTCGTCCGATTACCTGCGAGGGAGTCCTCTTTCGCCCTGTCCTTCGCGAGAGAGAGTATTCCTTCCGATTCCTCTCTGTCAGTACGAGCTTTACTCTCACCGTTGGCACTTTGTTTTAAGCTCCGCAGCGAGTATCGCTTGGACTTCGGATCGATTAATCCCGCAAATATCCTATTCATCATAACGTAAAATAAGTGGAAAGACAACTCAGATGGCCGAGGGGGTAGGCGCGAATTCTCCGCGTGGTTTCATGGTTTTTTCGCAAACCGGGGGAATCTGCGTTTTCCGGAAGTCATGAAAGAACTAGCGCCGGAAGCAAAGTGGATCTACGCGAATCTCCGAAAGTGGTGACAGTGAATCGCGCGAGTGTTCGTCGGTGATCGAATCCTTAGTCATTTTTCCGTATAGCCACGCCGCGAAAATGAACGCCGAGGAAGTTAAAGTCGGCTGTTTCCAGATGGTCCTCGTACTTTTGTTGTCCGTAAATTACGTTATAGTTGCCATGAATCATGCCCTGCCCGTTTTTCATAATTACGCGCCGCAGTTTCAGTGTCAGGTGAAGAACTTTTTAAATATTACGTCGTAAATCGTGATCCAGCAGTTTCCACTTTTTTTAAGGACATTTTGTAGGTGTTTTTTTTATTACCCTGTTTTATAGTACGCGTTTTTTTATAGGTGGAAAATGTGACAAACATAACGCACGGATGCCGGCTTTTTACGAGCGACAGTTCAAATACTTCGGGGACTGAAGAGGTAAAAATGACCTCGTGCCAAAGTGATTTTACGGAAAGCGAAGAGAGAAGCGTCGCCACGGAATGGGGACTAGTTTGCGAGAGGCGATATTTAACTTTTCTGGGACCCACCGTTTATTACGTTGGGGTGTTGATCGGTGCGTGGATAGCCGGCTTTCTGGCCGATCGTATCGGAAGACTTCCCGTTCAGGCTATCTGCCTCTACACTCAGGGAACTTTAGCCGTGTCCCTTTACGTTGTCCAGGTGATAATCGTCTATACAAAAGACCCATCTTCTTTAAATTCATAGTCCTATTTGTTGAAGATAGGGTCTAGAGTTCTTTTCTCATCGTTGAACCAATTATGTTCTGCTCTGCTACAGGATTATCCAGTTTTCCTGGCAATCCGCGGTCTTCAAGGGGTATTCGTTCAGGGTTTACAAAACTGCACGTATATCTTGTCGCTGGAATTGTTTCCTGCGAAGGCACGCACGTTCGTCGCGTTGCTCATGCAAATCGCTTGGGCCAGTGGACTTCTGCTTTTGGCGGTACTCAGCTACGTCATACCGGACTGGAGGATTTTACAATTAGCCGTTTCGGTGCCAACAGCGGTAACTGTGCTCTACATCTGGTAAGCCAGAGTTTTGCGAGGAAATTCTTTAACGCGTGAGTACGATGAGATTGATCCCTTTCTTAGGATCATACCAGAATCGCCGAGATGGCTGCTGGCCAAGGGAAAAAGCACCGAGGCCGACATGGCCCTCGAAAGGATCGCCAAGTACAACGGTTGCTGTTCGAGAAAACTACGAGACAATGCCGTCAAGCCGGCAGTCGTAAATGATAGCGATGGCAACGTGACTCCCGTAAAACCCGAGCGGAAGTCTCGTATATCGAGCGGTGACTTGAGGAAAGCGAAAAACGATGAAAAAACGCAAGACGAAGCGACGAATTTGCTGACTGTTAAGACGGAACCCGAGCAGCAACAAGTTCGAAGTACACCGTATACGTTTCTCTAATTGTCTTCTTAAGATGTTGCTTGAAATGGCATAAATTCCAAACAGGACATTTTATTCTTCAGAATTGAGTATGAAAGCTATCGCCGAGAACATCGAAGATTATTCCATTGATGTACAATTACGAAAAACTGCAGAATCTAATGTAGAAGTTAGGAAGACCGATGTTCCTTCGACCTCGAGGAGTAGTCGCCGGTCAAAGTCAATCTCACAAACCATCGTTCCTCAAAGGACATCACTGAGGAACGCAGACGAGATTGTAGAAATCAAAATACCCGTGGAGAATGAGAATGGGACGAAGGAAAGTAAACAAAACATCGGGACCGATATCGAAGGAAAATCGGAAAAGCAGCACGAAGGTTGCCTGCAAGTAATGAAGTACCCGTTGCTCAGAAAATATGGAACGATAATGGTATATCAATGGTAGGTGTTTTACGAATGATCCACCTGTGTATGATGATAAGATTCCCATTGTAAACGGGGTAAACTGGTTTCAGGTTTACCTCGGCTATAGCGGGCTACTTCGTTGAATCTCTCCTGCCGAATTTCAACATCAACAGACACGTTCTCTTCGCCATGGGGGGTGGCCTAGAGATTGCTGCTTATTGTCTCGCTTATTTCGTATTAAACAGAGGGGGCAGAAGGTTGTCGATGTGTATTTATCAACTACTAAATGCAATGATATGCATTATTGTAGCCGGTTTAATTGTTATGCCAAACGCCTCAGGTGCCTGGGTCGGTAGGTAAAAACCCTTTCTTGGGATGAGGTCTCACTGCTTTCTTACATTACAGGAATCACAACAGTGAATGATTTCAGAAATCGCTAAGACTGTAATTCTGATACTCGGCAGAGTAGTTGCCGTCAGCACGATCTTCATCGTTTACTTGTACACGGTTGAAGTATTTCCGACGGTAGTACGAGGTACTTGTTTAGGAATCTGTACCGTTTTTGCTAAAATCGGCAGTCTGAGTACGCCACACGTTCTGTTGTCGGTAGGGAACAAGATAATATTTCTGTCTACACTTTAAGCAATGACAAAACCCTTTCGATATTTTTATCGCTTTTCAGGGAGAACATATATCAGTTTTTATACCGATAATCGTCGTCGGTATACTGTGTCTTTTCTCAGGAATCGTGGCGTCGATGCTACCCGAAACTTTAAACACTATTTTGCCGGACACCTTTGAAGAAGTCGCTCACTTAAGTCGCCGAAAAAACAGAAATACAGAGAATTCGAATAATGGGAATAACACGAACGACGAATCAACCGACCGAGAGATCTTGCAGAGGAAACTCTTCTCAGAGGATTGGGTTGATGCTGGGAATGGGATATTAGTAAATTTTTCCGAAAATAAGAACTCTGATTAAGTTAAAAAAGATGTATGTTCTTAATGTTGAACTGCTTTATGTACAACATACAAATCGGTCATCTTAACATCATTTTACGATATAGTAGAGTTATGTATATACACAAAACTATCTATAATTGAGATAATATAAATAAGCCATCATAAGACGTACAATGATCTACATCAATGAGTTTGTACGCAAAGACTGAAGTTATACATCCAAATAAATTGTTTATTGACAAAGGTGGTTTTTATTTGCAACCTAATCCTACACTTATATATTCGTGAATTTCACAAGTAACTGACACAAGACAACTGACAGAGTTTTATCTCTTATATTAAAAACTGCAAAGAGGAATAAACATAAGGTTGGTCACAGCCTGGGAGCATGTTTGCTAAAAAAAAGTTCCAACATGAATTTCAATTTGATAATAAACATGTACCAAAAATAAGAGTTCTACAATTAAATATCTTATTAACAATGAAGTTTCTGATTCAAGGAACTTTTGGTTGTATAATGCCATTGTTCTGAGAAGTGGCATGTTGTGTCTGTTCAGCTGCTGTTTGTAAGAGTCTTGTTCTACGCCTAGTGTAGTGTTGCCACAGAAGAATTTGCTGATCATCAATAAATTTGGTACATTGAGAATTCACAACTTCTCTTCTGAAGTGTTCATATTGAAGAAGATCCAAAAAATATAAGCACATAGGATATTTCAAGTATTTGGCATATTCAGGCTCTTTCCAATACAAGAGGTATTTCAGGTAATTTATGAAAGTTGATTCCTTAAAGTAGCCCCGCTGAGCTAAAACTGAATATTTTACAAGTGTTAACTAGTTATGCCACTTTTATATATCAAAGTCCAATGTGTTATACATACAGTTCAAGTAATTGGGATTAGCGAGACACTGGACAAACTCTAATTCAACCTGAAACCGTAGACGCTGTTGATCGTCTGTTTCTGGTCCTCCTAAAATAAAACATTTCATGTGTTTAGGTCGTACATAACCTCCAATAAGTAAAATAAAAGCAAATCTTCCGATGCCCAGCACAATTATATAAATAGATTTGTCTCGTTAAATGAAAATACGTAACAAAACGAAACTGCTTTCAACAATTTACAAGTAAATAAAAACAATATCATAACCCCACCATTCATCCCTATAAACGATGGTTTTCTGCCTTTCATGAGACCTGGAGATTCATCCAACCGGTTCATAGTATGCTTGAATAATGCTTGAGGGGTTTTTCTCAGCCGTTTCGAACGATGTCCTACAGAAACAATCAACAACACGTTTTAATAACAGAGCCAGCAATGTTTTCATACACTTGTCGCGTCCACGTTGGCCGCCATTACAAACGTACGTCAGCGTTCAGACACCTGACAGGAGGGTCATTTGAATCAACCTTGAACAAGACGAGGATAAACACACCTACGAAGGGTTTTACAAATTACTGAAATCCCGTTAATCTTTTAGATTAATATGCCACCAATGCTGATGTTTATTTTACCGTATTCTGTATGTACGTAAGCAGACAACAATAATAAATAAAATGTAGAAGAAATGACCAAAAATGCTTCGCACCAACACTGTTCTATCCTTTTCCCAATATTCCAACAATCGTTTTGCTAGTTTGTCAGGATATGATTTCGATGTCAAACGTGAGTATATAGGAAACAATAATTACACGGCAATTACGGCACAGATAGACTCGTAGTCTTGATAAATTGCACGCTTCTCTGACCGTAGTTGCAGAAAATGCACTTAAATTCTCTCGGGAAGCTACTGCAGTATTGTTGAGACCGTCGTGCAAAGAAGAACAAAATTCCGCCAACTTGTAGCCGAAAATGGATTTGATCAAGCGAATATCCTTTGAGGAGGAGTTGAAGAAGAATCCGGAGTTAAAGGAATCCGATATTGAAATGTTGCGAGAATGGTACAAGAAGCAGCCACATTTGCCACAAATTACGGACAGCGAATTAGCTTTGTTTTTGCACAGTAATTATTATCGGATAGAGCCAACAAAGTCCACAATCGACGCTTACTTTACGATGAGGACGCACGTGCCCGAGTTCTTTTCGAATCGAGATCCCCTCGGGTCAAAAATAATGCGACAGGCTTTAAATGTTGTGTAAGTTTCCTATTATTTTCGTCCCCCGAATGCGCCTTCCTCAGTTGTTTCCTTCATCATCCTAAACAGGATCCAAACCCCGCTGAAACAGACGACCAAGGAAGGATACAAGATCATCTTCTGCAAATTGATGGATACCGATCCTTCGCACTACGTCTACAACGATTGCATGAAGTGTTTCCTGATGATCGTCGATCTCTGGCTGGCTTTAGAAGGAACAGGACCAGGACACATTATTCTCGTAGACATGGAAGGCGTGACCTTCGGCCACGCCGGCAGATTAAGTCCAATGGGCCTGAAGAAATTTCTTTATTACCTGCAGGATGGTCTGCCGGTGCGACTGAAGGGTATGCATTTTATGAACACCTCGGCTGTTATGGATGTCATTCTGAACATGATGAAACCATTCATGAAGAAGGAATTGATGGAGGTGGTGAGTGAGAAAATCATTTTTTTGCCATATGTTTAACGTGCTTGTTTACGTATAATACCGCATGCTATCTTTCAGTTACATGTCCACTCGACGAAAGAAACTTTGATCAAGTTTTTACCTCTGGAGGCTCTTCCCAACGAAGTTGGTGGGAAAGCAGGCACATTACGGGGCCTTCACGAAGCGGAAGTGAAGAAGGTCGACGATCATCGAGCTTGGTTCCAGTACGAGGAAGCTAACATGCGTGTAAATGAGTCTCTACGACCTGGCAAGGGAAAGAGTGCGACAGACCTCTTCGGCGTGGAAGGGAGCTTCAAAAAACTCGATATCGATTAATATCCGTGACTGGTTCAAGCCAATTAAGCAAATACATGATAATTACCTGTGTATAATGGCAATAATAATAATTGTTATTTGCACATTCAATACGACTGTTTAATTGTTTCCTTTTTTGCGCTTTCTCTCAATAATATAATACGCAAATTATTTTACAGGTCGAACACTGACAAGATTTTTTCGAATGCTTTTTGCGTGTCAATCTACATAATACGTGACGCGGCCTGACGTAAGACCGAAAGCATTATAATCTCAAAGAAACTGATTTATCATTGGTGCAAGTATACTGCTATGCAAATTAACCGTCGATACTGATTTTTTAATTACTATTTGTGCTCATTGGCTATCTATAAAGCAACGAAAAAACTAAAAACTATTATTAGTATTACCGAGCAGCATTGGTATCATTTTCAATATCATTTTTCTGTAATATTAAGAAGTATAATGTTCACGATTCTGATGAGTTTCCTTATGAGTTTCTAAGTATCGTGGAAATTTCCATTTATTCATAGCAAATCATTTGCAAAATATGGCGAATCCAAAAGTTGCAAATTTCAACTGCAATTTACCTCCTTACATTGAAAGGAAATTAATTAATGGATCTTCAATGTAAATTCGTTTGCGGCGAATATTCTTGCTATGTAATTTTGCGACAATGTTCGTGCATTAAGTAATTTGAATGCATCGATTGATGTCTTTTTTACGGCACGTTCGATGCGGCATCAAAACGCGATTGCCCCAGCCTTGACGATGTAACAGGCCAGATATCTTGCAATTCCATTCGTGTAATTCCAATGACTGATGCGGTGTAAAGCATAAAGCCCAGCTGCACGGAAATAAAAACGAAGGTAAACAGCTTATTCTCGCAGTGTCGTCTTAGACTTGAATACGTCCACTGCTATACAAAGTTTAAGTTAAAGTAGCCTAACGAGAAGATTAATAGGTGTTATTCAGATCAAAGTGAGCGCGATCGGATGCACATATCTTTGCGGAAGACGTACTTAAAATAGGATAAAATAATTTCGATAAAAAAGTGTTCCTTTTATTGTAGGTGTTTTAATCATGAATCTAGAACAATGGGTTCCTGTAGAAGAGGAGTTGAAGAGGAATCCAGAGTTAAAGAAATCGAACATTGAAATACTACAGGATTGGTGCAAGAAGCAACCTCACTTGCCCGAAATTCCGGAATCTTCGCTCGTATTGTTTCTGCACAGCAATTACTATCGCATAGAACCGACCAAGACGACGATTGACAATTTCTTCACCGTGAGGACTCATGTGCCGGAAATATTTTACAACAGAGATCCCCTAGGCATTAAGGAACTTCGACAAGCCATGAAAGTCGTGTAATGAAGAAACATACAATTTTTTCTTTAAAATTAACAATGGTTTTTCCGTCTATGACTATCGAGTGGCTAAATTATTTTGACAGGACGGCATTTCCTTTGCCGATGACCACGAAGGAGGGCTATATCATGATATTTGCCAAGCTCATCGATTACGACGCTTCGAAATTTGTTTACTATGACGTGCTCAAATACTTTTGCATGGTGTCGGATCTGTGGGCTATCAGAAATGGCACGAATCCTGGTGTTGTTTTCGTGACCGATGCAAAAAATGCGACCCTTGGACACGCTGCTCGGTTTAATCCTGTGGGTGTGAAGAAATTTATGACCTATGTACAGGAGGCCGCTCCTGTGCGTTTGAAAGGAATTCACGTGCTCAACACCCACCCGGTCATAGATACAATGCTGAACGTAGTTAAACAGTTCATGAAGCGAGAACTTATAGAAATGGTGATTATCTGCATTATCATTTGATCAACTCAATGGACGAAGACGATAGCAATATTTCGGGAAAATACCTGACATCTTATGAAGCACAGCTTCATCTATTTTGAAGACTTTGTCCTTCACAAATCGTTGCTCCTTCTGCCATTTAGTTTTCTAATTTATTATTATTCTTCCAGGTGCAACTGCATTCGAATATGGAGACTGTGGCAAAATACATACCAATCGAATCCCTTCCGAATGAACTAGGGGGGAAGGCCGGACCCACGATGGAATTGCACGAGAAGCAAGTGAAAGATATCGAAGATAATCGGGATTGGTTCATGGAGTTCGACAGACTAAGCCGAGTGAATGAATCTCTTCGGCCTGGCAAGGCTGTAAACGCGGGGGACCTCTTCGGCGTCGAAGGCACTTTCAAGAAATTGGATATCGATTAAATTCATTTTCACAAATGGCCAGTGTACGAATGAAAAAGTGGAACAAGCGGTTAATGTTTCGGTGGTATATCATAACTGACTTTGTAACAAGATGAGACTATGCGGCAGCAACCGTTGTTGACGTTGCACTTGATAATTACGCGCGGGTCTGAAAATTACTTAAATACCATGTATCTGCATGCAACTGCGGCATGAGATTCTCAGGGTGCTTATTTCGTATTCCTATGTTACGTCGTCCTACGTTTTAACAGTCATCGGGGTGAATTCAGAGTTTCAATTATGGGAAGAACGAAAGCATATACATATGTTCATATGGCAGGAAACTTATTTTTAAGTAAGTCTTTGTTTAATGGCACTGTAAAATATTAGTGAATGGCAAAAATAAAGCTGTGGAGGTTGGAAATTTTTGTGTTATTTTTATCCAATTAATGAAAAGGTCAATCATAGAAGTACGGCGGTATAGTTAATAACGATGACAAGTCGACGACAATGCATGAGCTCCTGCTAAATTATAATGTCGAGAAAGTGAGATAAGTAGCAATTGTATCGGATTTCCGCGGCTTATCCTCGCAAGACTTTCGAGTCACGGTCCAGGCTATATATTGAATTAATTGCACAACTGCCACTAGATTTACAGTGTGCCTTAAGAACGTAACGACCGTTGAATGGCCACTCCATTCGACAGTCTCGTGCTCTTTCAGTCGGATGCACTTTGAATCGGCGCATATTAAACTTTACATTCGAGCGATCAGCCGGTTCATAGTTTTTCTTGCATCCAACGACAGTCAAAGGTATAAATAAATTAATATGAAACGAAACTCGATGGTCATGAGTAAAACCTTTTTCTTTTAGAGGAAGAAATTAGGATGGCTTTGATAAAATTTGTTCCGGTCGAGGAGGAGTTGAAGAGGAATCCTGAGCTCAAGAAATCTGACATACAAATATTACGAGAGTGGTACGAGAAACAGCCACACCTGCCCAAGGTTACGGACAGCGAATTAATCCTATTCATGCACAGTAATTATTATCGCCTGGAGCCTACGAAAAACACGCTCGATACGTTTTACACAGTGCGGACTCACGTACCGGAAATTTTCTCGGATAGAGATCCAATAGCCACAAAGAGTCTACGGAAAATATTCGACGTCGGGTAAGCTCTTAAACTTTATTTAAGAACCTGTTTTAAACAGTCTTTTTTTCGATATCTACATTATAAAAAAGTTCCCACGTCGACGGTTCACTTAATTCATTAGCGAAAAAATATTGGGAATAGTTTGTTTCCGTCAGAACGTTCTTGACGTTGGAGCAACCGACGAAAGATGGTTACAAGATTATTTTCGGCAAGCTGATCGACAGCGATCCGGCCCATTACGTTTACTACGACACGATGAAATACTTCATGATGTTAATCGACCTTTGGCTGTACACCGAGGGGACTAGTCCAGGACATATAATACTATTTGACACGAAAGAAATTCAGCTGGGCCACGCAGCTCGGCTCAATCCTATGGGCCTCAAGAAGGTGCTCTATTATCTGCAGGAAGGATTGCCCGTACGACTGAAAGGCTTCCATTTTATGAACACCTCGCCCGTCATGGACACAATTTTGAACATGATGAAGCCTTTCATGAAGAAGGAATTGCTGGAAATCGTAAGCAATGCCCTCCTAATATTTTTGATTGAATATTAATAAATTCAAACTTTTTAGTTTCATATGCATTCAAGCTTGGAAAGCTTGGAAAAGTTCGTTCCAATAGAGGCGCTTCCTAACGAGTCTGGTGGAAAAGCTGGCGCAATACTGGACCTGCACGCGGCGACCTTGAAAAAAATCGAGGATCATCGAGACTGGTTCCAATACGAAGAAGCTAACGCACGCGTTAACGAATCCCTGAGGCCGGGCAAAGCAAAGAACGCGTCAGATCTCTTTGGCGTTGAGGGCACTTTTAAGAAACTGGAAATTGATTAGATCACGCGCCGAAATAGTTTTCAAGTTTCACGTAGAACGTAGAGCATTGGAATGTTATTGTGAACGCAGTATTTCCAAGCTTACGATTTCCAAACGTGTTATATCAGCAAAGAGTTCCCTGAAAAATAAACGCTTGGTTGAGCAAGTATGCTCCATTTCTAGAAAGTGAAGCACGATGGAAGGTCAGATATTCCCTCATCCTCGCTTGGTATTCCTTCCACGTCTTTCAGAGATTCATTGCGTAATTTACCTGTTGATCGTAAGATGTAAGCGCGCAGTTTTCTCAGAGGATTATTCCGCTACTTTCTGTTTACCACAATTGCAATAGCCCGATTCGGGCGAACGGTTTGCTTTGAACTTCCACAAAGAGTTATGGAGCGAAGAAAGTTCAAGGATTAAGTTTGCGCTCTTTTACGTTAATCTTTATTACGAAATTCTTCATTACCAATACATAAAGGAGGAGGCAGCTACTTCTGCCTCCACCTTTTCGTGAGTTTCGACCGATACTTTCACTATTCGACGCTCTGACGTCTCAGTAATCGGCTGCCACCGCAAACCGATTGTCACACTCTTCGCGCATGATAGAGTTAGATACGTGTAATTATGAAGACTTTAATCGTAAGTTCGCCACTGTTCGTGTAAACACTAAAACGAGATTATTCGCGTCAGAACGTGCTTAGCAATTATTCTCACTGTCCTTGAGCCACGAAGACAATGTAGTAATCAATATGAAATTCTCACAGCCGATCACGCTTCTCCTCGTTTGTCCTTGCCTGGCTGACGTTTCGCACATCTTGCCGGAATATCAGAAGACGTCGACGACTCCTCCGCCACCGCCCAGACCTTACGATTTTCAGTACCATGCTGGCCGATTTCCTGGCCACGTAGATCGCGTTCATCACGAGAGCAGCGACGGATCGGGCGTTATTCTTGGTAATTGCGCAGTTTCCCCATCATTCGTTTCCGCAGGAACGGCGAATCAAGGTTTACTCGGTCGACCGTACGGTGTCTTCTTTTCAGGTAGTTATTCCTTCATCGACCCCAAGCATAAAGTCCGCACCGTGGAGTATGTCGCCGACCAGCATGGCTTTCATCCTTCCCTAATTAATTACGAGGACACCCGGGCTACCCCTGTTGACTCAGAAGCCGTGCAACTCGCCAAACAAAAGCATTTCCAGCTCTACGAAAAAATCGCCGATGCTAATGCCCAGGGAGCTGTCTACAACGTTCCAAAGGTATCATAAATCTTCAAAATGTTTATGAGGACCCCTAGAAGCAATGTGTTGACTTTTTGTAGGATTCGGCGAGCGTGATGAAAGCAAAAGACAGGCACTTCCAGCTCTTCCAAAAGATTTCCGAAGAACACGCGGCGATCGCTGCTGAAAGGGAAGCTCAACGACTTGCCTTCGAGGCAACTTCCGTTCCCAATGACGT
The DNA here is from genome assembly GCA_963989215.1 of Hedychridium roseum. Lineage (NCBI taxonomy): Eukaryota > Metazoa > Arthropoda > Insecta > Hymenoptera > Chrysididae > Hedychridium > Hedychridium roseum. Next base: position 9,401,680 of record OZ022310.1, on the reverse strand, counting down.
CGACGAGCAACAGCCCTACTAAGATCTAACTTTGGTCTATCGTTTTTCAATTAACAAAGTTGCTTTATCAATTACACTGTACGCTAATAAAAACGTTACGTATTCCTATCAGTCTTCATCTTGTTTTCCTCGAATCTATTCAAGAGCCAAGCATACATTTTGCTCCGGAAAAACGTGTGCTTCATAGAAGATTTAATCTATTCAACATCACAAATAAATTGCGAAAATAGTGATGGTCCGGAAATGTCAGGCTTGTTGGTGATGGCAGATAAGCGCTATAATGAGTTTTGTCGGGATATAAAATTGACCGTGAGTGCTAAAATGTAATTCCTTTCTTGCGACAGCGACAGCAAGGATGAAGTTTTTCTGTCCACGGTTTATATGTTGTTTTCTGCTTCTCTGGTTCGCGGTGCGGATATTTAAAACATTTTATTGGAATATTAAACAACCGGTGTTTTATGTGAATTTTTTGTCAGGTTGCGATGAGCGTCAGTGTCCAATCGGCTTTGCAAGCTGATAAAGGAATGATGAAACATAATCATGCATGTCGAGGAAGCGGCAGAAGACGTCCTGGTGGTCAAGTTCCTCCAGAAAACGACGATGGAAATGGTAATATATTGATGGCAGAAAAATTAATCTGGATAAATAAAGCAGCATCTAATGTTTCATGTTTTAGGTGGTGAAGGTGGGGCAGGTGACGGTGGGGCAGGTGACGGTGGGGCAGGCGATACGGAAACAATTTAAGATTATATCTTCACTGGATGAGAAATTATCACATGGATATTACAAAGGCATACTACGTACTTAAACATTACAACAATATGATCGGCTTGCTTGAGTTCGACTAGTGGCATAACGTGAAATACCTTCTGAAATAAATTTGGGAAAAATATGGGCAATACATAAACTTTTATTTAATAATATTGGCAGTCGTAATATGAAATTGGACATGGTGTACCCTTCCAATATCCCCTCATATAATCACGGGATTTATAAATATACAGAAATCGTTGATCCATAGGTTCGAGAGCTGGAGTCGCAGAAGTAGGATATCTCCCTGCTCTAAAAGATATTACCCTCACAAGTGTATTAACATTACAAAGAATACAAACTGGAAAAGATCAGATATGCCTATAAGTATAAATCTAACTTATATCGATATTTACAAAACATGCCTTATGCCGATTGTATCACCGAGTGCCGTGAAACAATATACTCTATCTAATGACTCTAAGCTGTGCTCATAAACGTAATTCTATACAAATTAAACTGTATACACATGGAACTATTATCGGCTATATTAATTAATGATAGTATGGATGTCTGAGTACATGAGTAATATACTTCCAAATGTGTTTACTTGCTTAAAATAATATTTGGATACAAGTCTCAATCTGGTTGAGCTTATTTCTTTAACAAGTGAATGAGATCTTTGTTTTGTTTCTGTAATATAATATCAGCTTTCTCAGCTTTATCAGTTACATTATCTATCAGGTCATTCTGAGACTCAATTTCTTCAGACAAACCTATTGCTAAGCCTTTCAATCTTGCTAAAGACCCGCTCATTTCATCTAAGTTCTTTTCTAACACAGCACTAACTTTATTACTTGTATAACTAGGTCTATCAGATTCATCATCATCATCTAACAGTCCTTTATGCTTTAAAGCAGGGTGATTAGCAGCCAAATTGGATTGGACCTGTTCCAAAGAATTTGATAAAGCTGGTGATGTTACGGATCCACCACTTGAAGATTCAGCCAATTTTGGGGAGGTCATTGACGGAGGAGGTGCATCCAGAGATTTGCCACTGAGGTAGTTTTTTAGACTGCCAAAAACACTCTTTATTCCTTGAATGTGTTTCTGGCTGAACCTGAGTGTGCTATTTATGTCGTCTAACCTCTTTTCGGTACGCTCTAATTGTTCTCTTTGCCTAATCAGTTCCTAAAGAATGATCACATGAGTTGAAACATATGTCCCCTATGTTTACTTCATTCATCACAATATGCATATATTTACTAAGTATGATTCATAGATACGAACCTCCGCTGTGGCAGCTCCGATTTGTTCGGAATCCCTGAGAAGCGATATTGATCTCTCCGACGACTGAATAGTACGATTCTCTATTTCTTTTCTCCTTTGTAACAACTGCTCATGTTTTTGTTCGAGCTCATTGTCAAAGTTACTGTAATGATTGTAAGATGAATGACTAGGGGCGGATCTGACGGGTGCGCTCTTCAGAAAGGTTTCATCATCAACGTCGTCTTCCAGCGAGAAAAATGGGTTCTTTGGATCACTTAAGTAATTCTGCCCAGCCATGACTTATTACGTCCGATAATGATGGATTCGAAAAAAGTTGTTTAGCACTTTGACACACTGATGAGTACCCTGACACTTTCTGACTAACCTCACGATCTGTTATACGCAATATACGAGAGGCGGAATCACATGATCAGAAAGGAATCTGACCCCATGCCTCATTATCATGTACTAATTTATCACCAACTTTTCGATCGATAAGCTAGAAAGTGGGTTGAAAGGTAAAGAAGAAATCTATTTTATCATCACAGCTGACAGGTGCTGCCACCTAAGCTAGCTTTCAACCGTTTTTCTTGTTTTCAAAACATATGGTGGGAGACAAAATCGATTTTGAACTCCGGAAAGTGGAGAGCAGCAGCGGTTCGTCTTCCATAATTCTTTTTCATTCGTTTAAGTGCATTTCGTTTCAAAGGATCTTTATTATTTCAAGAAAGGACCATGGAATCTGCTATAATGCAACTAGAACAAAGCGTAAGTGCATTTATGACTTATTATTCAAATATCAACTGTGAACCGTTCGGCACCGGGTTAACCTTTTCCCAAATGTCAAATGTCAAGTTTATCGCAATATTAGGAATATATTATATACCTAGGTTTTAATTTTATTTACAGGTACAAAACGCTGATGGGAAGTTGGACATGATTGCCTGGCAAATTGGCACTTTTGAAAAAGAGTTTGAAGACCCAGAGAATGAGGTAAATAACAAAATTTTGGAAAACTGAAAGTGTAAGGATCCACTGAACGTTTACCACTTAATTTTTTATTGCTCTACAGTTCATTGATAATATTGGCAGAAGTCAATATTTTTGTTTGTTTTTCATGTTTAATAGATATCAGTGCTTCGTCTTTTACGCTCTGTTCATGAAGTCACGAAAGATTATCAGAACCTTCGGAAAGAAATTTTGGAAGTTCAGCAGCTGCAAAAGCAGTTGTCGGACTCTCTAAAAGCACAGCTATCCCAGGTGCAAGGACATTTTAATCTTTTGCGCAATAAAGTAGTAGGACAAAGCAATCAGCTGCCACTGAAGTAAATGCATAATTCTCAGATCCTTTGCCAGCTTCATCTTTTCCTTTTTGCAATAGAAACGATTTCAAGTGATGCTGATATCATTATAATAATTTTAAGCCATGGATATAATTTGATTTAAGTGTACTTGATATGTATATTGTGGTATACATGCTGTGTAGATTGCTATTAGGTCAACAGCTGTGTTAAACAATGAATATTTCAATATGTAGATTTATTAAAATTTCCATGAATAATTTTCGATAGAATCATTTGCTGCATTAAGGGTCCTGCTATGGTGCAGTTAAAATCTTCCAGAATATAGTATAAAATTCCACCTGACCACTTTACACTGTAACTAGACAATGATGTATATGAGAGAGATATACCTAAAAACTTTAGAACATGAAAATAATCTTGCCTTAAAATAATAGTGCACACTTGGCAATCTGCATGTGCTCTGTTCACAATCTATTGTCGTGTACTAACTAGATGAGTAAGTTCTAAAAACTAATAACTTGTCACCTTGTACCTACCGGTGTACTCAATATGATTATCTGTTTTCCAAAACTACCATCGTTCAACCGTCTCGTCTGAGTTTGTAATTCCGAAAGATCAAATGACAAATCAAAATCACAATTTATGTATTGAAACCTTCGATAGACGGGAATGAAAAATATAGGTCAAGGTCAGCTGTTCTCATTATTTGATTTGTAATCGTGGAACACAATAAGCGCGTTATAGAACAATATAATTGTGATATTTTCTATTTAGGAAATGACTTTGATCGTGCGATTAGTTGATAATCTAACAATAACTTAGATCCTAATGTACCCGAAAAAAGAGAAAAATGGTCTGGAACACATTCGCATTGTGCCAAAACGTTGGTCAATTAGTGATACTTCTTATTTCATTGGGAACAGATTTACGAATCTCCGATCCTCCTTATAGTTTACATATCAAATTTACGACTTTTCTAGTGCCTGTAGTACTATTTATTCGTACGTCTCTAAGAGAAGATTTTCGACTACTTTTTACCTCTCCAAATAATAGAATGTAAGCGCACATTTTTTTTCGGTGAATCAAACGAGAAATGAAACGAAAATCTGTACTCTACATAAACTGTTGTTCAATGTTACGACAATGTTGCACGCTTTTACGAAAGGATATTATTCATCTATTTTTGTGAGTAATATGCCTTTTAAAAGTGATGGCCAGAGGCTTAATTGTGTCTCCAATCTTCCAAAAAATAATGACAAATAAAGCGTCATAATGGAAGGCATTAATGTTCGTAAAATGCACGTACTATTCCCAAACCATTAAAAAAGAATTTTCGTACATCGCATGCTGCACGCTTAGAAATAATGTATCGACCATTAATCTAGTTGTACCTCTGTAATAGGCGTACTTACATTTACTTTAAAAAAACCGTATATGTAAAACTCGTGTGTCACTGAATAGGTCACCGAAATGATCAAAATGACCTTACGTAAATGATATTTTAACGTTTTACTAATTGATCTAAAATCATTCGCTTATCTAATGGGATTCCAGTTTACGTCAACAAGAATGGAATTGGGAACGAATTTACGGTATAGTAATATTGGCTGTGCAGTTGTAGAACGACGAGTTCTGTATTCATTCATTTATCAATTGTATTCTAAATAATTGCTCAACTATATTGCGATGTGTGTTTAATACCACGACGTAACGAAAGCTGTATCTTTTGAAATATTTATCACACTATTGTATAATAAATTGTTGTCTCCATAGCAAAGAATTTCGGTCAAAGACTCTATTTATTTCCCCAACTCCTGCTCTTGTATAATAAGTGTCATGATGAGCGTGTCTGCGCGTAATGAGAGAGTGAGTCACCTTATTCACGAGGAAGACTCATACCGTCGCGAGAAAATTCTAAGGAAATCACCAAGGAATTCGTCGCTATCTCGGTTGATTTTTATCAAAGGCGTCTCACGATTTATCCGGACTTATTACGCATTTTGGTACGTGTCAACGACCGATTCCAAGATTCATAGACTATCAAGGCTTGATCTTTACATAAACGTGGGTGATTCAAGCGTGGAGAGTCTAACTCAAGATCTGTAATGTCAGGTCCGAGGTCAGCTGAACTAATTGAGTATACATTTCCTCCTAGCGACGCCCACAATGAGTTGCAAAGCCTTCACTATTCGCAAGGAAATAATGCCTTGTGATAATAATAGAAAATCAAGCGATTAATAAATGGAAAATTTCATCACCTGCGACGCCAGGGATGGAATTTTCAAACCAAATGAGCGGGAGAGAGTACATGGATTTCTATTTACTTCCATGTGTAAGTTCTGGTCGGCCTCGTAGATGGACCCGCCAGCAAGACCGGTTCCTTCGTCTACCAAGGCGAAAACACGATTTACGTACGAGAGCGAGGTTGTAGACCTTCGCCTACGAAGCCGTCGATCGCACAGGCTTCTACATTCATTTCTGCGAACATTCGTAACGAATATCGTGCGTCAGCGACATTCTCTTCGTCATCGTAATCCCCTCCCTCCAACTAATAAGAACTGATCACTGCCAAACAAAAATAGCAAGTTCTTCATCCAAATTTGATATTAGGCGTCCATTGATTAGCGAGGGTTTCTTCGATTGGATGTTCCTTTTCGCGAATAATGGATGCACTGTGGGAAGAAATAGGGGGACAGAAATGGCCGAAGGGTCGGCTTTAAGCCAAGCCGCTGGCACGAGAAAACCATTAGCGGTGCTGTAATGTACACGTAAAATGGAACGCCGACGAAACGTTGTAGTACCTTAGCTTTTGTGCGGAGAGATCGATCGCCAGCTCGTTGGCCTCCTGGCTTGTTGGCTAAGTGCAGCTTTTATGCACCGAGCTGCATCCAGCTTAAACATGACAACAAAGTCTGTGGTGGATGGTACCTGCAAGATATAGAGAGGTTGTTATTCGTTGTAATCCATTAGACGGGCTAATGGTCTTGGTTATTCGGGAAGATCTGCTTTCGCGGTCGACGTTCTTCTTTGAGGATGACTAAAATCCTGTGGCGGAAAATGCGGTCGATCTGGAAGCGTGACATGGTCGAACCGATTAGAAACCGAGGGATTTCCTAGCTTCCGTTAAAATCGGTAACTGGCCGTCGCGGGATCGTCTTTCCGCTCGATTTCCAGCGAGCCGTGAGAAAGTACTCTTACGCGGCTACTCGAAAATGCAAGACGCGTCAGATTCATCCGCGATGAGAATGTACGCATGTGTTAGGAGCAGGGCGAACGGGAAAAAGAAAGGAAGACCCGTTAAGGTCGCCCATCGTTCTCGTCCATTGCCAGGGCCAGAACGGAGTATACCCAAACGCTATGTAGGATAATGAATTCGCCGGTAGGAAAGTAATACGGCATCGCATCGGCCGCTATTCTCGACAACAATGCGGAAGAAATTTCGTTCTGTCGATTATCTGGAAAAAAAATCAAGAGCGCATGTTGCTAGGAGAAATTAAATTAAAAGTCCGTTGCATTGAATGCCGTGCATGTAGGATCATTCGTGCGGAAAGCGAATACACGGATCATCCGGATTTCACTTGGAAACCGGTCAACTTCTTTCCCCTCTGCACGTGACACGCGTGAACTCTCCGGTGCACCTCGTTTCTTCAGTAACGAGAAAAACATCGTAGAGAGGGTTAATCGATTCCTGGTCGATCGGAAAATTTTACGGTGAGATTATCCGTGTTCCTGACCTTCTTAAGACTCGAAGGGCCTGCTGGAAGGTCGACGAAGGGTCCGAAAGTGATGCTAAGGAGGAACGGGTGTCGCCAAGGCGAATAGAAGACTCGTTCTAATGACCTACTCCTACACTCTGTTGGCCGCGCTCGAGCCGGGCGTTCTCGCGAAGTGAGTTCAGTCGTTGTCGACCGGTTTCGAGGTCCGGGCCTTCTCCGCGGGCCTTACAGCCGTCTGGCCGATGCGAGTGCGACGCCGTGTGAAAGCGGAGCCTTCCATTCCATCGCACCGATGGTGAGTACATATTCGCGCCTTCTTCAAGGACAATCCAATTAATATATCGATCTAAATCTATTCTTTCTGACCCCTTTAACTATTTTCCTAAGTTAACCACAGCCAGCTAACAATGTACCATGACACAGAAGAAAATCTTTAACGTTAGCCAACGGGGAAAAAATGTCCCATGGATTCTGTCTGTGGACAGCGAACCTCTTACGAGTTATTTATAGATCTATGGTAAATAATTAGCTCATCGGGTTTATCGTTGAATGGTGCGAGTTCCTGGTAATATCGGCCATTGTTATCGCTCTTGTTTGGCATATAAAAAGTGTAGAATACCACTTCCTCATACATTCTGGTGCGAGACGTCTTACGGTTCGCGCAAAAGGATTTTTCAATCATTCAGTAGGTTGAGTTATTGATTTAATCGTCATTCACCGACCTGAGCTGCATTTTAATTCGTCATGTACCTGTTTGATCTAGCATAATCGTCAAGTTTTTTGCCATAGTTTTACTCAATCGTCCTTAGTGTTTACTTTACTAAACAACAGTTTCTTCGAGTGCAATAGTTATTGGGTAACGTTATCAATTACGGTGAATCCGATCGATTTCATTGCTTTCTAATCGTTCGCTTTCCACCGGCAATTTGCATGGATCCTCCCCCTCACGCTCTGCTGGGACTGTTTCTCGGCTCGTTTCAGCTGAAACCCACAAATCTGAGCATTGATTGTCCGGTTCATCGTCGCTGGACAAAGAGTTGAACGTTCTGCCCCTTGTAGAGGTCAGCGGCCCGTTCGAGGGGGAACATGAGTTTCCTGATAGCCAGCCTGGCGTTGCTGGGTAGCCTCCTAGTCATTGAAGAAGTTTCGGCACATGGCAGACTGATAGAACCACCCTCCAGGGCTTCCATGTGGAGATACGGATTCGACACTCCGCATGATTACAACGATCATGAATCCTACTGCGGCGGCTTCGCCAGACAATGGCAACGCAACAAAGGGAAGTGCGGCATCTGCGGGGATGCCTGGGACCTGCGCCCGGTGAGTCTTGCTTCCGGTTCATGCTAATTTCTGGAAGCCAATTTAGAAATCCTAGGCGGACAGGGAAAGCCATCGACAGTGATTTTTCTTTCCACTCATTATCACTGAGGATGGCATGTGGGGATAATTCATCGTCAGAACCTACCTAAAATTGCACGTTGGCTCTTAATGTGCGCTGCAATAATTGTTGCGTTTCTATCATCATTATCCGGGATAAGATCATAAGATTCATTGTAATTTCACACTTTCTGTGGACTTCCAGCGGTTCTAGAAACGTTTCCTGATTTTCGATGCTGTGATTATTTAAATAATTCTGCGAATTTTTCAAGATAACTTCTCATTCTTTTCCGTGGCGAAAGAGAAAACGTTTTGCGAAACGTGTGGAAAGTGTCAAACGACATCTCTGCTTTCGGACGTAACGTAATTGCTTGCCAACATGCAATTCTATCACAACCTGGCCATTATCCATGGCAATTCTCTGTCCAGCCCCCCTGCAATCGCGGACAAACAACTCTGGCTTTGACACAATTTCGTTAGATCTCTCCTTGCGTACAATCCAATTTCTAAACTTTTTTTATATTCCGATTACCTGTAAGCTGGGTGAAAACGAGGACTGGGTGGCGATTTATTAAGTGGCAATTAGACGTCCTTTCTGCTTGTGTTCTCTAGCGGAACACACGACCGTTTATCGCTTGCTTGGACATTCCAGGCTACAATTACTATCCCGACCTAAATACATTCACAGCATTGGTGCCCCGAGCATATAACGTTAGAATTTCCGGTGATTTTCCACAGCCGCGGCCTCATGAGACTGGAGGGAAGTACGGAAACAGCATGATCGTCAGAAGGTATCGAACCGGCTCCGTTATTCCGGTTCGAGTCGAACTGACGGCCAATCATCATGGGTACTTCGAGTTTCGTGCCTGCGCGATGAATTATCGTGGACAGGAAGTCGACCAGGAGTGCCTGGACAAGCATCTACTGCGAGGAGAAAACGGTACGGCCCGATATTATCCAGGCCCAGGAAGCAGAGTCTTCGAGTCCTACTACAAGCTTCCGGACGACCTGAAATGCTCACAGTGCGTCTTCCAATGGAGGTATATCGCCGGCAACAACTGGGGTGACTGTGGAAACGGAACAGGTAAAACGTCGAATTCGTCAAAGTATTCCCTTGACCGATCAACGACCTAATTAACGTTATCGCCTTGGAATGCATTTAAGGCTCGAGTAGAAAGTCTTAATAACTTTTTGCAAGCGTTGCGTAACCTTACCAAAGGCGATGCACGCACATACTTACGTTGCTCAATGATTATCATCGGACATATTAATGAGAATGAAGATTTTGAGGCGTCTTGCTTTTAGGAGCCGTAGGTTGCGGTCCTCAGGAAGAATTCCGGGCTTGCGCGGACATCGCCATCGGCGACGACGAAACGCCCTTGCCTACAAGGCCGCCGAAGGAACCATTCCCTGGAAAAGGAGTCAGCCCGAAGACAACGGACTCGTCGTCACCGGAGACGACCCTGCTGCCCAAATCCGAACCCTACTGGCTCTTCAGTGTCATTATCGCCGGTACGTGCCTATTGGTTGTGCTGGCTGCTATGGCATTGCTTTACACATACTACTATCACGCCGGCAAAGCCAAAAAGTGGCTAATGGCCAGACGGCCGTCGGGAATGCCACCGGTCGCCCCACCGAGGCAAAAAAAGCACCACGTACCGAACGCACAATTACAATTGTAAAAAGAAATTGTGCTTCCTACGATATCCTATTCCTACTTTGTATATATATGAATTATCTTATATTAAAGGTATTTATTTTGTAAAAAAAGACTGGAGCTTTTGGTGTTTCCCCGAACACGCGATCCCAAGTAACTCCCGGCGGAGCTGAGTACACAAAGTAATAAATTCTTGTAATCATAGAGGAGCGGATTATGGTGAATTATTTTTTATTTAGAAACATCTTTCTAAAGTCTTGGTTGTTCATGGACTGCGCGACTCCGTTACTCGATGAACCCGCACTGGCGTTACTAACAGTAGATTTCACATTCCGTGGTACCATGGAAAGTAAAGTTTTCGGCATACCGAAAGTTGTCCTGCTTACTGTAGATCCACCCAAAGACCTCACATGGGCTACTTCCTCAGCCTGCGTCTTTTTGCGTTCCGGTGGTTGACTTATAGCTACGCTGATAACCTTGTCCTCGATGGTTGTGCCGTCGGTTGCGAGGAGAGCTTTCCCAGCGGATGCAACATCCACGAACTCAACGTAGGCCAATCCCTTGGAATGACCATTGCGGTAAGTGACCAAGCGGACTTCTTTCAGAGCCCCATGCACCTTAAAAATTTCTTCCAGTTGTTCCTTCGTCGTTGTGACTGGCAAGCCTGCGGATATTACACAAATGTACCCACGGTTTACGTCACGTCGAAGGTGATGAGTAATTCATTTACGTACCTTTGACGAAAAGTTTATTTTTCTCGAGAGAACAGCTGTATTTGAAGCCTGAATCTCTTGTTGTTTTGTTTGGGTCGCATCTTGATACAAACATCGGTCGTCCTCTTATGCAGGTCCTGTCTAATTTCAACGCGTGCTCGACTTCCTCCTATAGTAAATATTCTTGTTTACAAACAGAACAGTAAACACGTCATTATGCTTCGAACAAGTAGTAAACACCTACCGCACTACTAAGTTGTACGTAACAGTAACCTTTGCTTCTTCCTTTATAATCTTTTATCATCTTGAAAAGAGTTATCTTTCCAGCTGGAGCCAAGGCATCTCTAACTTCATCTTCTGTCGCTGTGTAATCTAAATTACTGACGAACACCGTGATCTTGTCGTCGACAGTACTTGCAGTATCCGTCTCCATTTTATCGGAATCTGGTTCTTTGAAACCAGGTGGGGGTGGAATTTTTGGTTTTGATTCTCCAGAATCGGCGTTCTTTTTATTTAGATCTAAAATACTCTCCCGTATTTTTGGTCTCAATGGAGCGTCGACTTTTACTATCTTTTGCGGTGAACCACCCAAGTGTTTCCACTTAGGAGTATCATCCGTTTTCCTCTTGTTAGCTTTCTTGCCTTGCGTGGAAGACGCCTCATGGTGCACTAATGTCTGCTGCGATTTCTGCCTTTCTTCCGCCACTTTCTCCAACTTTTCTTTCGTTTTGATCTCGCAGAGTTCCATTTGGTCAATCGTGCCTTCATCACGTTCAAAGTCGATCCACGAATTGACGATAGTCTCTGGCCAGTCTTTCACGGAAGACAAAGCTTTTTGGTATAATTTCCTCAGGTGTTTCGTATCCCCGTAGCACCTGAAAGTCGATCAATTAATGTTGACTCTGAAGGGCAACGTAACATCGCTGAAAAAGTAGTATTACCTTTCTAAGGATATGTATTCCAACCAGAAAGACGCTTTCGCGGAATGACCTTGAGACAAGATGTCCGACCATATGGAACGAGCTTTCTCCATATTGTTTGCGTGTATGGCCTCGGTTCTTGCCCAATATTGTAAAATAATACAATTCGGATCTCCTTCCAAACCAAAGCATTTTGCCAAATGTTCGCACGCTCTATTAAACGTTTCACGAATAATTTCGATATATTTCTCTTCACTTGATTGACTCGATGACTGGTCGATTCTACGTCTCAAGTACTCGAGGTAAGTTATCCACAAATTCCTGTAATCTTCGGCGGTTGAGAAGCCGGCCGCAAGTGCATTTTCCAGCAATGACTGTACTTCTAAAAGTGGCTTATTCCATTTCTCGTATGATCTAATCCATTTTTGCCAAATTGTCGCACACCATGGAACATTCCTTGAAGCTCTATGATATGCTTGTTCCAAAACGGACTCGATTTTTAAGTTATTCTCTAAATAGTTGAGATAATCCAGCCAAAGGGGTATATCCAGACTCAGATCGGTTATGGCTCGTTCGTAAAGAACTGTCATACGTCCTGGATCTCCGTTCTGCTTCTCGTACAACAGATAAGCTTTGTAAGCATCTAACATCTCATTTTCACCCTGTGCTGAGACCAACTTTTCTTCAAAGGGCAAACGTTGGTTCAGCTTAGCAAAAGCACGTTCGTAGCCTCCTTGAACGATACCATCGTCAATATTTACGTCCGCTCCGTCTCCGGCCCGCCAAGACTGATATTCATCATGTGTTTTTTCCATATCTAAAAGAGGACATGCTAATTGCCGTCGAAATAGATTCCCAATACGTTCCAATTGCTCCTTCCTTTCATCAGTATTTGCAGGATCAATCTGTGTTGAAATAAGTAATAATTATACAGTCAAATACCATAAGAAAAATTTTGAAAACATTTATACTTACCAAAGCAAATAAAACTGACTCAAATTCTCGAAAGGCTTCCCATATTACAGCCCCTTTAATCACATGTAAACCAACAGCAGTTAAAGCACGCTCAAAAAGCTGACGAACACTTTTAGCTGCATCTTTCTCAGTTCCCATGTTTCCAATGCTGAACTGTAGATACTCCAACCATACATCAACCGCTGAAAGGTAAAACTCCCAATAAATCTGACATACTATGTAGTTTATTCATATTTCTATGTAGATATAGCCTTACACAGATAATCATTGATGGCACGTTCGCATAGCTTAACTATGCTTTCTTTTTGCTCCGATGTGGTAGCTAACTTGATCTCGTCTTTGATCCAAGCGAGCCAGAGCTCTGGACTGAGAGGATACTTAGAACTCATGCTTTCCCGAGCAGCCCGTAGTCGCTCGAGCTCACCCATCCTCTGAAGCTTTGATATAATGGCAACGTGGCTCGCATAATTATAAGGATTCTCGAGGAGCGATGTTTCAAGCATCTTAACCTCTGCCTCGTCGGCATCTGCCTCCAAATCGTCGCTATCGTTCGAATCGGATTCAGAGCCACCATCATTTTGTTTCTCCTCTGCTTCACTCTGGAGCATCTCTTCCTCATCCTCGCTCTTTACTTCCAGTGATTTCTCCCGAAAATCCTTTTCGTTCTCATCGCCATCCTCAGCGAAGTTCCCCACGTCCATATCCTCCATTTTCCTTCCCTAAATATAACGTTCCTCTCCAAATATCGCTGTCTGACTGTCGTTCTTAATTGCAGGCAGAAAAGGTAACGAACATCAGCAAAAACTTTGAAAGTTTCTACACTTTGATCGTTGTGTCAAACTTTTGAAGGTTATGGGTGATTTCTGTTTATTATTATTATCAGCCGGTTGACATTAATGCGCAGTCGATCTGCGCATGACGCATCACCGCGCCAAATTCAAACCTAAAAATATCCACTACCTGCTGTTAATAATCGCTTTAACCCTTCCCATTTGATATTAAATTGGCGCTGATAAACATTGTGTACATATAAAAGAATTTAAATAATACCGGGAAAAATATGTGACATTGTTGAGTTTTTAGAGACTGGAAAGAAAAAGAAGGGAAAGCGGAAATTCTCCAAATTTGAAGCGAATTCGGGGCATCGCTGGAAGATACCCGGAAAGTATACCTACAAGAACATCAAGAGGCATAAGGTATTTTTTACATTGTTCACTAACACTGCCAGCTGATTGCTTATATTCACAATTTCGTATTATGTAATAGGTTGCGTGGAAGACGAATTAAACGATCACAAAGACAGAAGTGATCACGTGGATTATGAGAATCAAGAAGCAGCTCAAAAACTCGCGGAAAAGATTGCGATATTCGATGTTTGCACAAGGGTAAGATAAATTACTCAATCAATGTCGTATTCATTAACGGTCTTTGAAGATTACATCTTGTTTTGCGTGATCGAGCTTGACGGTTCATCCCATTGTCTCTGACTTTCAGGACTCATTGGTCTTCACGCACTATTCACTTGGTACAGCGAATTACCGTCTCATGGATCTATGAAGTCAGTCTCGTCGCACTGAGAATTTAAATAAGAATCAATTCAAAGGCTGAACACGTGGAGCTAGCATTTACTCAAAAGACGTTCCATTAACTCTGTTTCTCAATGATCGTGTAACCATTGGCCTATCTCAAAAGTTTATGGCAGGAAAATAAAATATCGCATTTGTGTTGAGCATTGAAATGTAGACGAAAAACTGTCGAAACTGAGTGTGTCGAAGGAAGATGGTTTTTACGAGGTAAACGTCAAGAAATAATGCGAGGACTTTAGGAAAAAAACGACTGCTCGCAAATATTGACCGTTCATTTCCACGGGGAATACCACGAATAAATCAGGAAAGATCTTAATTGTCCACGGCTTACTACGGAAACGGCACTTTAATTGAACTCTTTCATAGGCGCTTCGACCTTTTTTAAATGGTTGCGTCTTTGTACTGTGCACGTCGACAAATGTTCAAGTAGTCATTTACACACATGTAAGAACCCACCGTTTTCCTGACATTCCATCAGTCAAAATCCGAATGCCGTGAGAAGATGATGTTCAACCTATAAACTGGCCGTTCAAAATTCAGTAGCATACAGTAAAAATTCGACGAAATTTCAAATCGGCCGGACTTTCAGCTTTGGATTTGTAATAGCGTTGATCGACCTTGCAATTCAGCACCGTAATATGGCAAACTGACTGTCACCTTGGCCGTTCTACGTATGCAAATTCGATAACTATTATCTGATCTTCTTACTCTCGACGAGCAACCATTCATTGTTAGATAGTAAGGTGGGTTTGACGCCAATTTTTTTACCAAGAATGTCGTAAAGAAACAATTATCAATGGTCGATTAAATGATCCCTCGTCCTCGTCCCGAGCGATAAACTCGGCATTGAAGCACTTTCCGCGTTGCGTCGAGGGGATGAAGAGGGACCGGAAGTAGATCCCGCGGACGTCATATGGGAGACGTAGGCATATCGTTTCTGGGTTTGTCAATGTTCAGCAAGGTGACTCATCTGAGGGAAGTCCAACGTCTCGAGAGAGTCGTTCTTCCCGGCTGCTGGTAGTGGGGAACCGACGACAATGCAGAATCCTCTCGCCAATTCCTGCATTTTGCTTCTCGTCGCGAGCGAGTGATCGTCGTTAGTACCTGCGAAACGTCACGAACATGACTTCTGCGAGGAAGATGATAGACCAGTCACTCTCAAAGTGTTTCCTGCATTGTAATAATCAGTGATTGTCTCGATCATCGTTTCGCCACGCGCAGACAGTCGCAAGATACGTAATATTCACGGGCCGATGGCGTAAGCAAACGTAAGATCACAGCTTGCTACTTTGTCCGCCCGGAAGTGGTTCTTTTTGTCCGGAAACCGCATCCTAAGGAAATAGAAAGCATCGATTACCATCACAACGACTTTCGGCCTGTACGTCCTTCGATATAAAGCCGAGAAATTCGACAGTTGCAGCGTCCATTCGGACAGATTTACGCGGCGGGAAAGTGACGCGATCAAGTTTCGACGACTAAAGAGATATGCGCGTCTGGTGAACGGCGATATAGCGCGGTCCGCGTTCACTGGCACGTCATAACAAAAATGTGTAGTGGAAAAATCGGTTTGATAGGACAAACGAAGACGTGAGTTGGATTCTGCGGCAAACAGTAAAGGTGTTAAAATCCCACCCTTTTCATCCTGAGGCCCTGAGGAAGACCTTTCTTGCAGCTTCAACGATGTCGCCGATCCTCGCGATAGTCTTCCTCGCGGGGCAGGTCATCCTGACTGTCTCCGCGACGAGAATGATGACACCCTGCCCGAATTACTTTTACTACGTTCGCGATGAGATGACGAACGACATAATGGGACACGTGGAAATTCCCTCGCCGCCTAAGAACAGTTCGTTGCATCTCAAAGTTTCCCTGAGCATTGGTACGGCACTACCGTCGGTAAGCTGTCTCCTCCGAGCATTTAATAAGTCTTTGTCTTCGTTCGGTCTCTGCAAAAAATTCTATTAGTCCTTAATGTCCCTCCCGGGTGGTCCATAAAGAAAAAGAATCCTTTTCCTGTTCCTCCTCCTCCTCCGCACGTTAGGTCTCTCGTCTTGCCTCTGAAATGAGCGACATAAAAATTTCCATCCGGAAGGGACGTTCCCTCCCGGGGCTATGAACGACGTCAGCGTTTCTCCGCTTTTATTATTCCAGAGGTACGTGGGTCGTTTGGAACTAGAACGATCGCGGGAGGAATCTGTCCAAGCCGTGCTAGAGGGCAGACCCTTGACGTACCGTATTCATTTTCCTCTCCGACGACCAATACCGTTGCTTACCGGGATATGGTTCAACGAGCAGGAATTCTGCACCGGCCCCAAAGGTAAACGTCCCACCGCTGTCTCCTTTTGGCAAATAACTCATGGGTATTTTGATGCTTGACAATTTAGCCATGGGTCCGGTTGTCACTTCGATCTTCCTGGAACACACGCTCTACCCTCCGGGATTTATCAAGCTTTCCCAGAACGATGACAACCCCACGCCCAGTAGACACGACCCCAACGAGTTCCCGACAGATAGCGAGGATCGTGTAACGCCATTTCAATTGCCATCGACCATCCCTGAAGAGACGACCAAGCCCCCGGTCCTCTCTCACGAGGCTGCTGGCAAAAATTCTGATTGTGGGCGTAATCAGGTCAACAGCCTAAATTTGCTGGTGGCCCGAGGGCAAAGGACCTTCCCGGGGCAATGGCCCTGGTTGGCCGCGATTTTCCTCGTCAAGATTGCCTTTGAATTCCAATGCGCCGGTACTCTAGTCACCACTAAACACGTGATCACAGGTACCTTGGCTTCGAGAACGCCTACCAATTAGCAGTGCTGCCTCAAGTGGATGCTAATCAGTTCCAGCATCCATCAATTTCAATGACCTTCCGATCGTGGAACGAATAGTAGCCGCGATTATTATGATTCGTCAGATTTATACCGAAGGATTAACTACCCGTGCTTGCCGTGTAAACATTTTCTTACTCACGTCTTGCCGTTTCCCCAACAGCGGCCCATTGCTTGAAGCTATCGGATGGTCTGGATGTACCGGCGAGCACCTTGCTCGTTGCCCTGGGACGATATCGCCTTCGAGACTGGCGGGAGTCCGGTTCCGTGAACCGCGAGGTAGCCGGTTACAAGTTCCACCCGGAGTACAAGAACCAAAAAAGTGCTGACGCCGATATCGCCATCCTCGAATTACGAGAGAGCGTTGTATTCAGTCCGATGATCCAGCCGATCTGTCTTTGGAATGGCTCAGCAAAGCTGCAGACAATCGTCGGCAAACGAGGCTACGTCGTCGGCTGGGGCCGGGACGAGTTCGGAAATCCTTACCTGGCTGAGCCTCGGATGACCAAGGTACCCATCGTCTCGCAGGTCAGTCGAAAACATTCACCCAATCTCAGGCACGGATCGTTGAACGTAAGTTGAAGAAAATTATGGGTAATTTCCTGGTTTCCAGGAGGACTGCTTGTGGAGTAACGCGGACTTCGTGGCTTTCACGTCGAATCGCACCTTTTGCGCCGGCTCGAAAGACGGAAGTGGACCTTGCAACGGCGACAGCGGAAGTGGATTGGTCATCATTGATCCCGCCACCGGACGGTACCATCTTCGAGGAATCGTTTCGCGATCTCTCCTCGACAAGGTCACCGAGTCCTGCGACCTCAAGCAGTACGTCGTTTACGTGGACGTTGCTAAGCATCTCAATTGGATAAACCAACAGATCAGAGATTAAATCTTCTGACCTGTGAAGAAAATAACATCTAGGGGCTAGACTAGTCTGTCACTGTTCTAAAAGAACCCGAAACAGTCAAATGATTACACTCGTCCGTATAATTTTATACTTTTGTAGAGAAATATTCGTGCAGCTGCGACGGATTTCACGCTATGTATAGTTATTTAATCATAATTATTAACTTATGCAGAAGTACAAAATAGATGAGCTGAAGAGTGTGGATAAATATCGTTAAGTTGTGAGTACTTAAGAATGAACCGAGTGAATACGTGCCAATATCTGAAATGTTCTTAAAACAATAGGTACTTGTGATAAAAATTGCTAATAATAAAAACATAATTTCATAGTACGGCCGTATTTTTTTTCGAAATATGCACCTAAATATATTAAATAGAAAATGTGGAGAGAGTAATTTTTGTTCTGCGATGTAAATACTCTTTACTCTTCCTTCCGGTGGACTATCGGACATTTATCGCGACGATTGTTCGCGACAATCGGTCCGCAACGAGAGACCCCGGAGAGATATCGACGTATCTAAAGCAGCGCGGTGATTCCGGCAATAAAAATCCCCGACGATATCCGATTCCGCGCGGTCGCCTAACGAGAAACTTTTTATATGGCTCGTCGGGGGAACGTCGAACGGCAGTGCCTAGTCGATAGGGTCGTGTGCCAGAGACGGCCACGAAATGTTCTCGCGCCGACTCTTGGCCCTCCTGTTTCTTTTGCCTGTATTTTCCGTCTTGCCGACGGTTCACGGAAGTTCCGAGGCCACGGAGGACGTTGTCCTCACTCCTCTCGAGAGAAAGATCACCCTGAAGCTGAGGATAGCCGCGCGAGTGAGGCACAATCTTGGTAAAATACTCAATAAGATACCGTGGACCAGTTACGAGCTTCGACACTCGATCAAATTGCTGGAGGATTACCTGAGGGAAGGTGGGTCATTGGTCGACTGCCTCGAGGATCTTCCGGCATTGGCTTTCCTGCCAATCAACCAGCAGATCGCTGGGATCATGAGATCCATGGAGGACCATCTACCGAGGTACCTCGTGCCAGCAGCTTCCCTAATTTCCCGTTCCATTTCTGGGCCGGAGAGTGTCTTCAATGCCAACGAGCTCTACCGCCCGGATTTAGGACCCCTCAGGGCAGATCTCTTTGAGAAGATACCTTTGAAAGACCTCCGAGAAGCTGGGCTACCTTCGTCCTACCTTAAACCGATGTACACGATCACTGGGCCTTGGCCGAACATTCTCAGCGACGCTACAGCCATGGTTTCCTTCAAAATGATTGCCCCACGCGGTAGCCTAATCGCTCATCTTCTGGAGAACCTGAGAATTCCGTCCGACCTAGCGGAAACAAGGGAATCGGTGGTGAGGGTGGTTGATGCTCTCCTCGAGTACGGTGGTCAAGAAAACCTCGACTTGACAACCTCGCTGGACCCCTACGAACTCGTGAAGAATGCCATCACGAGTTTAGACGCAAAGAATGCCACGTTAGAAGCCGTGACAGTTTTGCGACCGTACTTGAAGAGACCCACGAGGGAGGACTGTCCAAAAGTCTCTGAATTCCAGCCCTTTTACCACGGTGATAAAATGAACTATACCCTACTGGTGGAGCGAGATGCGGACCTGAGGAATTCGAGGGCAGGAAGTGCCTTCTTATCGTTGTTGAAACATGGTCACATCAATGTGGAGACCGTTACATCCGGGTTTCATCCCTTTGAATATACATCATGGAGGGATTTGCTGTTGGCCTTTGTCGGCCGACTGAGACGAGAGAGTCTCTCAGAGATCCTCGAAGGCGTCTACGGCGATCTTCTCTCCAGGTCGCCAAGCAAAAAGTGGCAGTTACTGAGGAACGGTAGAACTGCGCGGACTGTGCTCAACGATCTGGCATCCAAGTCGACTGTTCCACGAATAAAACGCGTCTATGGGGACCTGGGTTCGACCTTGGAAGGCTGGGGAAAGCCTAAGGAATGGCGAAACTCTTTGGCCTACGGTTCCTACGACCCTGAAAACATCACGGGGCCTCTCGATGCGGCTATGAAGACCTTACGAACCCTCCTGGAGGCGAAAGTTTTGCCACCCCACGCCGAGGCGAACGTGAGACTTCTATTGGACCAGCAGAAGAACCTCGAGGAAGAACGAGCCAGTTGCGAGAGTTCCTTAACCGCCGAGTTCTCCAAAGACACAAGAACCTTTCGACCTTCGAAGAAACCTACGCAAATCGACGTCACTGATCTCCTGCAAGCCGTGCCGAGCTTGGACATTTATTCCAACGAGTACAGGGACCTCAAGACTTTCCTCTCCGATAGTCATTTCATGGAGAACCTAGGAATTCAGGCCGATGTTCAGAGACATCCGACAAGGGGCAGGCTTTTGGCTTGGCTGCTACAGCAGATCGAATACTCGCGCAAAGCTCCTGGAAAATTGCGCAGATTGGCTCGGGGTATCGCAGATTCGATCGCCTACGAGGGATACGGTGCAGGAGCAGTCGTTTTCCACTCTTCATAAGGCCGAGAATTTAGGATCATTGACCTTAGGAAATTCCAATTACTCTAGCGTTCAATTATAACGAGAGCTCGGAATTAAAATGTCCTTCGTATTGGTTGTAAAGGATCGTCCGACTTGTCCCTCGATGTCCCGCGAACGTAGCCCTTGGCCTCAGTCTCGACATTGTTGCGCGGATGAAGAGGAACAGCGTGGGTAGATTTCTCGTGGAAACCGAGGGAAAAAGTTGCATCGGTTCTTATCATTGGCGGGAGCCGCGTGGCGGCCTTGCAAACGGCTCCCCCTGCGGCCCCCGTTCAATTAAAACTTTCTTTCCGAGCGAGAAACATAATTACGAACGTGTCGCCGGCACCCCGTCGATAAAGCCTCTCCCACCAGTTAGAATCCGCGAGCTGATCCTGAGGTGAGAGCGAAACCGCTAGAACCGGCCAACACAGTTAGTCTAATGGCCTAAAAGGGGCAACCAGTGGTGTTTAGTCGCACGGCAACCGATAGACATGTTTCGCGGGTGCCCTTACATTTTTCAAACCCGATTGGCTCGTCTTTTCCTCGTCGGTACGTTAGCTTTCTTCGCCAGCCCGATCCGTTCAGCAACTGGTACATCAGAAAGGTAAACTACAGCGGGTCTTTTCGATTGCTTCAGGCCCTCAATACCTATCCCTCCACTCACCTCAGGAAGTTCTCTCTGCAGATACGAGCGCGATATTTCCGGCAAAAGCCTCTACGTGAAGGCGAGTCGTTGGTTTTCGGTTCGACCTGAGCTTTACCCACGAATCATTGGCAATCGTTTGAGAGGAACGCGCCAAACGTTATCGCTGTTCTACGGCGCGCACGATATCGGCTTTAACTATGAATAATTTTATTAACGTCGTCACGTATACCGGGTTTTATTGGTTGCACAGTCCAAGCCGATATGTAAACGGGCGCGCGTGTATCTGCATTCGTCATATGACGCTCGTTCGTATACGCCCGCTAGAGGTTCGTATCTGTCAGAATTTAATTGCCAAGGAAACTTTCGGCCTCTGCTATTCCATTACGATTCACGTTCGGTTCGGCGAACGACTGGCTTCTAACGAATTCGCTGGAAATCGTAAGAGTCCGCTTCGTCATCTATCATTGGACACGCAATGGAAAATAGCCGGAGAATAATTTTCCTTCTGTCTCGTTACGTTTGCGTGAGCCCATGGGTTCCCTCGTTGCAGAGAAATCGCAGAGGCTCTGGGCACGGTTAATCGTTTCCTGAAGAGTCCAGCCGGAGTGGAGTGGCTGGCCAAGCTATCTGAGCATCGTCCTTTCAGCGGAAGTACCGAAGAAATCTTGGAAGGGCTGTCCGAGGCGGTCGAGTCCACTGAAGAAGTTCGACGAGCGGCTCAAGTCTTACACTTGGCCCCAGAGTCCACGGAAATCTCCCTCTTCCTCCCCGCAAGTTCCTCGCCGACGGAGGGCGAGTGGAAATTTCTGTCCTCCGGGGAGGATCCAAAAATCCAAAATCGTCGCAGCGACGTTGTCTGTCTGCAGGATCACGATGTCATCGCAGTCACAAGAACCGCCTACGACTGGCAATGGTTCCTGAGGAAGGTCATACCCGCCTACACGGTTCATCTGGCCCTAGATGTCGGTGCCAGGGGTTCCCGGCAAGTCATCTGCCTGGAAAGGACACCGGTGTTCCTTCCCAAGAGCCGCAGGACCTCAGCTAGCCAGGTTTCCACCATCATGGACGTCGCGAAGAACCTCACGACTTCCGGTGGCTTGGCTAAGGTGGCCGAAAATGCGACGAATCAAGTAGGTTCGAGAAGCAACGTTGATCCTCGTGGTTCAGAGACTCCCGTTCCTCCGGAAACGCCCGGGATAGACGTGAAATTGCTGCAAGAAGAGGACAAAGAGGAGGGCGTCGAAGAAGATGACAGCGACGAAGAATCTGCCTGCACCGAGGAAGATGATAAGGCCAAAAGCTCGATGACTCAGGATGACGAACAGGAAGACGTCACGTCCAAGGACGGAGAGGGGGAAAGCGATTATAACACGCAGGAAGGGGATGACACGGAGGAGGGACATAACGACATAGAGGAGAGAAATTGGCAAGTATCGAAGAATGACGGAGATGTTGACGAGCAGGGATACGTGAATTATGTAGAAGATGCCGAAGGGAAGGTGGTGCCGGAGGACAAGGAAGACGGAGACCTAAACAGAGTTCACGACTGGATTTGGGGTATTGCTAGCGAATGGGACTTACCTCCCTGGGAGTGGTGGAACGTGACTGAGGGGGAATGGGATGACGATATTCCGGTCATCATCGAACAAGTTCTACGAGAAACTAATCCCCCAAAAATTAATGACTTGCTGTCCTCTGTGTTCGCGCAAAATTCGTCGAATATTCACAAGCCTTCTACGCCGTCACCGAGGAGAAGTCTGGAGGTCAGCAACAAATGGCCATCGGTGATTCGTCAAGCTGAAATATCCAAGATACCTCCTAAGGAGCAGCCCTGCAACAGGCCGATTATCCTAGTGGTGCCCAGCCCCAGGATCGTCCCGGTCGGCAATTGCAGGTATCCTTGTGTCAACCGTTTGACGGGAAGAATTCTTAATCCCAGAATTCAAGGGATACACCCGTCTACCTTGCTGAAAATGCGAAACGACGCACGAATCCAGGCGGCCCAGGATCTTCTTCGACGTCGCAAGATCCTGCTGGCCAATTACTTGGCAGAACTACGCAGACAAAGACTGATAAGGAAGTTGCAACGAGAAAAAGCAATGACACTGAGGGAAAGGTCTAAATTAAGAAATTTCTTGCTTAGGCGGGAGGAGTACAGGAAACGAGCGATATTCTTGCGTAGGTTGAATGCGCTGTTGCGTCAAATGCAAATGTCTAGACTGGCTTTTACGCATGTAGGAAATCCCCCGTGCCGACAACGAGCGGGGATAATGCGACCGCAAAGTCAACGTCTTCCCCTTCCGATTCAGACTAAAATTCCTGTTCAATCTGGAAAGCAACGGCCACCGTTGTCAACGATCGCCCAATTCGGCTGCAAATCACTTCCGATTAGACACATTCTTACGGCCAGACCCTCAATACCGCCCAGTAGATATTTTAAACAGGGCTTTCTTCCCGAGGAAATTATGAAAATTCGTGCCCACAGAGCAAGATCCGGTCTGTACAATTCAAAGCTTTCTACAATTCAAAGTTTGCTTTCCACCCAAAGTCGTCTACCAGGGTATAACGCAGGATCGGCCAAAATCACGGGTCATTTTGTCCGGAAAGCGGGGAATGGGAAAAACCAACGTTATTTCGGTTTAAAGAATATTGATAGGATAACACCCCAACAAATTCAGCGAGGTGAAATGAGTTTGGGTCAATCTAGGTCTTCCAGGCTAAAGCCAATGTCATCTAGAGTTGTTCCCTTACTAAGAAAACCCTATAGCCCACGAACATTTCAATATTATGTTCAGAGGCCTAGGTATGGTTCGATCATTCCATATTCTTTGCGAAACGACAGAGGTCATAATGGCAATAGGCCCGTAGGAGTTCTAGCTGCGGGGAATAAGGGAGGCTTGGCTCTTATTCAAAACAATATTCAACCTTCATCGCCGAGTACAATGGTATTAGCACTGCTGAGGGATCCGCGAGCTGTCATACGTGGAGAAATGCTTCGGAGACCAGCCCCTCTTTCCTACTTGAAAGCCTTAGCCAATAGGCCACGGACAGGGTCGTTTAATTTTGCCTCATTATATCCGGTTAAACCAAAATCTATTTCCCCCTTTAATCAGCCCAGGTTGGTCCCACCTATTTCTCCCACCAGACTTCCTAATCCAATGGCCTTTAACCTTACCCCCCGCGACATCCTGCTGGCCAAAAGACTCTGGCAAATTTTCGCCAGTCAAGCCAGGACCGACTGTCAACCTCAGACGTGCTATTCCCCCTGTCAAATACCCTGCAATAAACCGGTGAAAATACACATCAGCGTGAAGGGACCCGTCAACGAACCTATCAGACTGTCAGTCAGGTCCGAGCCTAACGAGGCCGTGGAAATCGTGCCAGAAAATGCAATTAATTTACCTAATTTTAATCGACGTTCGATGCAACCTTTGCAATCCGAGGAATCTAATAGTAAAAATTACGACTTCGTTCTCGAGGATGACGCGGATGAAAAATACGAGGGCGAGTCAAATGCGATAGACGAGGCGGCGGAGAAAATTCTCGAGCGAATGAGAAATCGCGAAAATGTTAACCACTAATTCTGATTCCCAAATATGGCGATATCAAATAAATTCAAAATTTGTCACGACTTGTACAAATAAACGATTACATTATTTATATTAAATTAAATAAACGTGTACCTACCGTGATGTTGACACATCTATATACATTTTGTAGATGGTTGTAAAAACTGAAGACAGGAAAGGATTTGTGAAGATGATCAATGGTGGAAGTTCCCTCTTTATCATAAAATTATGTTCTTTATTGTCCCGTCCGAGGAAGGTAAGTAAAAATCTTCAATCTCGAAAATATCTCACCAGCGCTTCAGTAACTTCTTACTGAGATTAGAATCGCAGCGAGCAGCGGATAATCTGCGCGTTCAAACTTGATTGGCGTCCGCTTGGAAATGTTGTCGTGCGACCGCGCCTAACACGATTTCCGCATTGAACACGTCTGCGAATTTTCAGAATTTATCATTCGTTACTTGTCCGACAGTGAAACATTAGCTGCGAACAGATCAGCCGATCCGATACTTACTGATATTGGCACGTAAAACGTCAGCTAGAAGATGCAGATCGTTTTCGTGAGTTACGATGATGTAACTTAACTTGGTACTATTCAGCTCCTGTATTTGCGCGACGGATCTGCGGGTTTTTTCCATCGTGCCTCCTGCACTCTCGATTATCTCTGCCATCGCAGATGGCGACGGTACGACGCTGGGCGTCACGTAAAATATCTTACCCTACACAGAGGATCATGAAGATACAAAGTTTATTTACCACTGGCAATGCTGGGCTAAAAAAACAGTGCATGAAATTACCTTAAGTACGGTCCCCCTGTTTAAGCTCGACAGAGCTTTCTCAATGTTGCAGTTAAAATTCTTTTCGAACTCTGCATCACCGAGAATATATGTGGTCTCGTCGACGAACGTATTCTTCGTCGAGCAATCGAGCAACCACTGTAAACTAACGATGTACTTGCAACGCGAGAGACAACATAACAGTTTAACTGTGCGCATCGGTGCAGACATGATTAGATGCGTTGCGTCTCTCCAGCTGGCTGCCAACGCACCACCCAACTCGCGAATCCTCTGAAACCAAAGAACAAATCATGTTATTACCGAAAAACATCCACCATCTTTGGTATTATCAGGAGGAGGATCTCACTTTCGCGTGTTTCTTGGGATTGATGCCTGAAAACAAAATTCTTGGCTGTTTTTCTGGAGATGGAGGATCCGGATTACTAACGACTATAGGTTCCTCCAAGCCCAGCAAATGTGGATCTTTATTTAGAAGAGGACCGTCTAGTCTCGGCTTTTTATATTTTCTCATGGAATTAGGACCCTGTCCAACCTGTTTCACCTTGTCATAAGATTCTTGCGTGATGTTTATCGGCATTTTCCAAGCAGCTAAAAAACATCATTGCCAACCCATCGAAATTGTCAAACAAGGTGGGGAAGATTGCTAAGAGCACTATACTCTAAGCTTACCCATTAAATGTGGAACCAACGAGTAGTCAAGTCTAAACGGATTTCCGAGACTGAATTGCTGATATTTCGGCAATTCGGTCTGGTGTAACGCGCTCATTTGGCCGCAAAGTAAATCAGTCAACCACTGCGCATTTACAACAGTGGTTTGCCACTCTCTCGCTTTCTTATACTTTTGGCCATCCGGCCTGCAATTCGTTTAGCAACGTCAGTATACCCGTCTATACGAACCCCCAAATGAGACTTACCTTCTGCAAACTAGGAGAGTGTTGTGTCTGGAAAAGTAGTTGGTAAACTTGGCCCCTAAGGCGTCGAACATGAATTTCACCTTGGACCGCTCCTCCCCCTCGAAACCGGAAAGCGAGACAATGTGCTTGGTACAGGGTAGCTCGGTCAAGGTGAACGGTGTGGGGAAGTGAAGCGCGTGCCAAGGTGGAAGAACCTGTTGTTTGCTAACGACATCCGACAGCCAGTGAGCACTGACACAACGTTTCCCCTCGCGTAATGCCTGCACGACCGTCGGGTGCTTTTGGGTAATGGCTAAAACGTGGGTCGCACGGGCACAATACTGCGGCTCCACTTCTCCACCGTGTCTTTCAATGACCTGCTTCCAAACGGATACTTCGTTCGGACGTTGCACGTCGTACTCGACGATCACGAAAATACAACCGAGCAGAAACAGATCTGGTGGCACTGTAAATATATACAATTCCCCCCACTATTAGAAATAATCAAAGGTTAGTTAGGGGAGGGATTAAAACGAGCTTACGTTTTAGATTTGGATTGTGACCATAGAACTGTGCCTTGGGCTGTGGCATAACGGGAGCATATTGCATTTTAATTGGCGCTCCCGCTGGAGCACCATTCGTGATGTTGCCTAAAGTTCTCCTCTGATAAGCCGCCAGAAGCTGTGGGTCTTGCGAAGGTGGTGGGGGTGGTCTATGCTGAGCTGTCATTAGCCGCAACTGTCCAGCTGCACTACCTTCCGCAGCTCCGCCTTGTAATCTGTTCGTCAGCATATTGGCTAACGCGGTCTTGGTCTTAGCATTGACGACCAATTGTTGGTCCGGTGGAATCTGTGCGTTACTCGGCAGAGACGTTAACGGAGGTTCCGGCTGTGCTCCCTGCTGCTGGGGTTGTTGTTGTTGTTGCTGTTGCTGCTGCTGTTGTTGCTGTAGTTGCTGGAACTGTTGCAACCGAGCCATCTGCTGTTGTTTCTGCATATGCAACTGTGCGATTTGTTGTGGTGTAAGGGGCTGTCCTTGTTGGAATGTCTGTGCCGGTTGCTGGCCAGGTTGGTGACCTTGAACTACGACTTGATTAGTAGAATTAATTGGCGTTAAGGCGGGTGGTTGTACCGCTGGATGCACCGGCTTTTGTCCCGGTGTTTGTCCCAGCTGTGGTCCCATCATTTGTGGTCGAGTTTGCTGCACCCATTGCAACCCGCCTGGTTGTCCTGGCTTTCCAGGACTCCTAATTACCGCGATATGTTGACCCTGTTGGGCTTGACGATTCTGCATTTGTCTCTGTAAAATGAGATTCCGCTGCTTCTGAATTTTTTGTATAAATTGAGCTCTCTGCTGTGGATCCATTTGCTGTAACTGCTGATGCGTCTGTGCGTCTAGTTGTATCAGCTGTCTGGGTGGCTGTGGTGGCTGCTGAGCCCATTGCCCACCCGGTCGTGGCCCTGCGATCTGTTGCTGTTGTTGTCTTTGTAATTGCAAATGATATTGCTGTTGTTGCCATTGTGAGTCTCGCTGTACGATAAAACCTTGTTGATTCGAACCGATCAGCTGTTGACCTTGGGGCTGTTGCTGCAACTGACCGTCGCGTATAACAAACTGCTGCGAATTTTGGGGTGCTGATTGCTGTAGTTGCTGAGAAATCTGTTGTATTTTCTGCTGTTGCTGTTGTTGTTGCAATAAGAGAAGCTGTTGGCGTTGCTCGGGTGTAAGTTGCTGCGGTGGACCTTGCTGCTGTTGACCAAGTTGATGGACTATATGTTGCTGTGGTTGAGGCTGCTGGACCATCGGTTGCTGGGAAGAACTTTGCTGCTGTTGCTGGGGTGGGAGATGCTGCGATTGCGATGAGTGTGGTTGTTGTGACGGCAATTGTTGCTGCGGATTAATTTGTTGTGAGATGATCTGATGTTGATTTATTTGCTTCTGTTGTGAGTTCAGCAACTGTGGAGATGCGACTGGCAATTGTGTATTCATTTGCTGTGGGGACATCAATGTCTGTTGGCCAATGGCTTGCTGCTGATGACCCACTTGCTGTTGCTGTTGCTGCTGTTGTTGTTGCTGTTGAGCCGTCAGGTGGCTTGGCTGCTGTTGATTTAAGATCTGCTGTTGTTGAGCAAATGTTTGTTGTTGCATTTGTTGCTGGTGTTGAGATAACTGTTGTTGCGACAATTGCTGCTGCTGAGCCAGCTGTTGTTGCTGCTGCTGTTGATGTTGTTGTTGCTGTTGCTGCTGTTGTTGTTGTTGCTGCAAGAGCTGATGTTGCAAATTAATTTGTTGTTGTGGAGACAGATCAGGCTGTTGCATCTGCGAATGGACAGGCTTCATCTGAGAAACAGCATTTCCCTGAGAAGCTTGAGGGAGCCACCCGCTTTGACCGCTAATGTTTTGATCAGATATAGATGGACCGGCCGAGGATACGTTCGGTAAATTCATCGGGGCAGTTGTCCGTGCATGATGCTGTTGTTGTACAATGATGGCGGATTGCCCACCGACCGACAGAGGAACAGTTGTGGCTATGGAATTGTTGGTATTGGCAAGGCCATGCGCGGCAGTTGAAGAAACCGGCGGACTTGGTTGGTTCCAGGGCATACGCTGCTTAAGTTGCTCCAACATAGCTTTAGTTCTATCTTGCTCCTCTTGTACCGCGTTATGTTCAGCATCCTCATCCATAAAACCAGTAATCATAGCTGTTGAACTATTTGGAGATGGATAAACCAACAGCCTGGGGTGATATTCTGTTTCACTAATTAATGCTCCTTGTCTACAACATTCTGTCACCCAATCCGGTGTTACAATTCTAATGTGATGTCTCAAGGCAGCCTCATATTTCAGGCCTGTTGTTCTGGCAGTAACCAGGTGTGTACAGTATCGATCCAGGCGTAATTGACACTTTCCACCTTGCAGTGTGACCATAGCCCATAATGCTTTACTATCTCCCCTGCTTACCTGGGATACACATATTCTGATATTTGAAAACAATTGATTATCCTCAGGTGAGAAGTAACGTGATCTATTTCAATTTATCAGTTAAGGAAAATATATTTTTGAAACATTTTATTTATTTCATCTATGCATATTAAATGTAAAATATAATGGAAGGATACGGTAGAAGCTTTTTGCACTTGGCTGAATATAATATCCAATCTTGTGTGACTGCTGGGATCTCATAAAGATCCTTTGCAGCAGAAATATCATTTTCCAGAGCTTCATAGCCAGCTATCAAATGTGTCACAAAGTCGCTGAAGTAATTGCATCGCTCTGCTCCTCCTTCTTGTAATAAGTTTAGGATCTATTGAGTATTAATAAGTCTAATTTAGTGTTGTTAACCTATTTAAGGCACTGTGTCATTGAATACAATGTAAAGCTATGAAAATAGTTGACAGTAAAATTCCTATTTAAGCTCTCCCGTGTAAGCCGATAAATACAGTTTTATAACCTTGACACTATATACCGATCATAAATAAAATTGATATTGGTCCAAAGAACGATTTTTTCTTAATAGTTTATTAATGTATATCGCTTAGAGGTAAATAACGGCAATTCGAAACGTCACATTAACAGTTATCTACAAACGCGGGAAATTAGTATCTTGTACCTTGGGGTCTCCGTCCCCGCTGACGTAGTATTTCACATTCGCAAACAGAGTACCGTCCAATTTTAATTCTTCGAGCCCGGCTCGTATATCACCCATGTTCGCAAATCTTACTGACAATCTTCCTTTTCCACATCACATTTTGCACAGACCTCCAGAGATAAACATAAATACACACTTCCCAATATTTGATGTTATTCTGATGCCCTTTTGTTGTTATTATGATGGTGAGGTTATGTGTCGTATTTTCCATCGTTCGATACCGTACGTCGTTTCTCTACATTCGATATGTATCGATTGTGTCGATTTTTACCTCGCTCGAGAATGTGGCAAAATTCAAAATTACTTTGCATTGTGCGAACTTTTTTAAAAATTACTTTTTGCAAATGTTAAACTGGGACAGTGAAAAAACTTCGTAAGAACGTTAGATTTGAAAACATTGTTTGTTTTATTTGTATACTCCTTTCGTCCGCATAGTAGGTACATGTCAGCATTTAAAATATTCTCCGAATTCCTTTAAATCTTTTCTGTCACGTTCATTCTAATTCTCATGCTCACGTTAGCCCATACCTGTCTTTAATCTGGCTCCTGCATTTGCTCTTCCTCTTTCGCTCATAGATAAATAAATTATAGGCTAGTATGTACAAGATTTTTATTAGTTTCCTTTCCTTAATTAATAGTCACTCGTTCGCTTATTAGACGTATCTTGTAAAGACTCTAGAAATATTGAGCTTGGTCTGGTCAGTATACGTAATATATTTTCATAAAGTTTTCGCTTCGATTATTCTTTTTAGTCAACTTTTTCTTTGCCTTATTCTGTGTTTCTTAATGCGCTCATTTTTGTTTCACTTTTTAGTGCAACATTTCGGAAATGTAAATTACGATGCAAGGGGAAAAGACGCTCGTCGGGCAAATTTAACCAAATCAGTGTTACATATTAATTATGTTGAAATGGTAGTTTATGAGTATCGCTTTGTAGAAGTCGAAGCTACGAGTAGCTTAGCTTGAAATTCATTCAAAGGTGGAATGACTCTCGAAGGAAAACACTTTTCGCGAATATAAAAATGCCTTACCGAAATAAATGTCTTACATAGAAAGTACACTATAACAATTAACGATAAAAAAGTACAATTACTAACGTATGGAAGCATTCATAATGAGGGAATATAGCTCTCAAGAATCAAAAAAACGACAACACCAAAGGAGACGTTAATTTTGCCGGTCGTACGCGTCTATTTACATAAACGTGTGAATGGAAATTTATGTTTCGATTCTCAATATCCCAAGTACAATATCCTCTCAGGCACCTGTGAATATTTACAATACAATAAATTATCGCCCGTAATATAAATTCGAACTTAATCGTAGTATGTCATAATGAGAGGTAAAATTTATTGAAAACATAAGTTACCACCGATGTAGCGCAGTACTCCAATTGTAACAAAATCGTAAGCTAATAATCTTCTTACCTGTACACGTAAGACAGTGTGCTTGACACGTTCCGTTGGACTTTTTTACCAAATATAATTTGATTTTAGGGGGAATAAGAATCACGAGTTGTACAATACTCATCCAGCTGGTTGTCCGTCTGCGATTTACGATGATCGAAATTGCGAAGATGAATTATGAAAATAAAATGAGGGATATTGGATAATCGACTAAACGCCAATGAGATCGAAAACGAAGGTACGTGCAAATACCATCGTGTACTGCTCATGTCCAGCTTTTCTGTAAAAAAAAACTGCTGTACGATACGGAAGAATACTGGAAGAAATAAAGATATTGTGCCACCGTGGGCCGCCGATAGGAAGGATGTTTAATGATAACGGAGAGACGAACCGAGAACTCTCCGACGTGACTACATCATAGTCTCGCTACGGCTAGTCAAACTATCGACGTCTAACCGCAAGTACGGGCAATCGTTATCGCAAAAAGGGCCGGCCGGCAGGTCGGATTTGCGCCACGTCTTGGAGCGTATCGTATTCGTAAGATAATAAAGTACACCTAGGATCTGATTAATGCGCTAGGAACCCGGGCTCGCGTTATCGTGGCTTCTCCGCCTTGCCTCGAGTTCTTCCGCGAGCATGGCGACTTCCCAGTCATTCTGACGAACTTCCCCGGCGACAAGTCGGTCCCTGTCTTCGTCGTCTTCATCGTCATCGTCGTCGTCGTCGTCGTCCTCATCGCCGTCGTCGCCATCGTCGCTATCGCACCGACCGCGTCGTCGTGTCCTCACTTCGAATTCGTCCTCGGACTTGTTGCTGCCGTCGCTGTTGGACTCGAGGTCGATGGCGACGTCGTCCCTCCAGAGGGTCTGCGGTACGATCGAGCGCGGAAGTTCCTGGAGCTCAAGTGTCTCCTCTTCGGAATGCTCCTCCCAGGATCTGCGATTGTGCGCGGACTCGCTCGAGCCGGAGGACCGTGGACGCGTTCGGCCCGTTAAAACAGTGTCCACGGAACCGTCACGCATGAACGGGTGATCCTCCCGGTCCTCGTCGAGATCCTCTTCCAACGAGGCGTCGTGTTCCGTGCTGTCGCCTCCGGAATCGTCCGTCCCCCGACACTCCTTGTGTTCCAGTTCCTGGATCCGAGCCTGCAGCTGCGAGATTATCTCGTCCCGCTTCCGGATCTCCAGCTCCAGGGAGGAGAACTGCCGCTCGAACTTGCACTGAATGTCTTCCTGGAATGTCAATCACCAAGGGAAATTATTGATCTAAGCCTTGGAACCTTCTATTTAAAACTCTACGCACTACAGGTGGAAACTCTTTGTACTTACTAGACGCGCCTGAACGACTTCCCTGATACCCGAGACGAATTCCCCCAGGTACTCTTCTTCCCGTGGCCTGAAGACCATTGGGAGCATGGCCCCGCCGCCGAGAGGACGGAAGCTTAGTTTGTTGGGCGGCGGCAGGGAGGCCTGCTCCTGAGACTCGGACGGGTGATTGCTCGGCGGCTGCTCGGACGGGGGACTCTGGAGGGTGTATTTATTGAAGGTCACGCTCTTGGAGAGCTTGGAATGACGAGCGGCATATCCCTCGATCGTCGGGGCCCTCATGAGCCGCCTCATTTCCGCCGTCCCCTTCTCTCTATCGGGTGTACTCGTTGCCGAAGTCTCGGAACTTCCGGTGCGACTGCCGGCCGACAGTTTCTTGAGGATGCTCTTGAGCTCCCGCCTCTCCAGAGTCTCATTCTCCGGCGAGGGCGGGTCGGGGGGCGACAGGGTCGAACGTCGAGCCTAATCCCAAGAGAAGAACGTTACCTCTAGACCACACACCTACGTACATCCTACTTACAACCTTTCTATCTACCCTTTTCCTTTCATCTACCTTTGACTTTCCGTCCACGCACCTGATTCAACTTGGCCAACTTCCTGGCGTATTCTATTGCACAGGCTTCGGAGTGACTCCTCGTGAGGTTCCCGTCGAACTCAGCTTCGCTGGCGTTGTCCCCGCAGTCCAAGCTTGAGCTCCTCACGGCCTTCTCGAGCTCCGCGAGTTTCTGCCTCTCGTTGAGGATCTTCAGCTTCTTGACGAACGGCAGACCGCAGTACTCGGGTGAAAGATCGTCCACCGAGGCGTACATTTTCGTCCTCTGTCTAATGTGGACGAGACTCTGCTTGAGTTGGAGCTTCCTGATGGGCGGACTTCTCTGCGGCGAGTCGTCCTTGTTCGACAAGGAGGCGTCTTTCAGGACCGCCCAGGGTTTCTTCGCGGTGTTAGTACCATTGGTATCGACATCGGAAACTCCTGGGGACGGTTCGGCGGTGTTCTGCGACGAAGGTTGACCGTTCTGCACGGCTTGAATCGGTGGAACACTGACAGAGGGTTTGTCGTGTTGGCTTTCCTCCTGGTTCTTCGGCAAGAGTGGTTCCTTCGTCAAGGACTCCTTGTCCTGCTGAGCTTCTTGCTCGTTCTTCGCCTTCAGCAGGAGGATCCTCTGAAGGAAGGGTAGGTTCTGATTGGTCGGATTCAATGGTTCCGGTTGGCTCTGTTGCTGCTGTTCCACCACGTGGACAGGCGTTTCCATGAGGTTCCTCCGCTCCTCGCGTTCCTCCTTCTCCTTCAAGAGCCTCAGTCTCGACAGGAGGGGCAACCCGGCGCCAAGGGGCGAGATTGGCGCCTCTTGTCCGTGAGTCGTCGACGTGGAAATCGTGTCCCCACCTTCGTCGATCTTCTGCTGTCTTTTCAAAGCCGGAGCCTTGGGTGTTAACGGCTGCAGCTCGAGGCTCTCCTCTGGTCTGGTATTCCTTCGACTCTTTCTCAGGGCATTCTTCAAGCCCTTCACGTCGCTCTTGAGCTTGTCGACGATCCTCTTGCCCGTGCTGTTGTCCGAGGAATCGTGGCCAGGCGACGTTGGCTGTCTCGTTGCTCGCGCCACTCGCTGAGCCTCCATCAGACGCTTCCTTCCTAAGTTCTGTAGGATGTCCTGAGCTTCAGGGTAGTCCTTCATCGCTGCCAGGACGTCTTCGCGAGATAGGCTAAACAGTTCGGAGTAACCAACCGAACGCACATCAGCGGTCCGTCTACAAATAAAAATTCATCAGACAATTAGAACGATAGGTGATATTCCGAGTCGTCGGTCGGATGAATGGCTCACTTGTTCAGTCCGTCTAGGTTGAGTATTCCAATTTCTCCGAAGAAATCGCCGGCCTTCATGGTGGTGAGGACTCTTCCGGTTTCGCTGATGACCTCGAGAATACCATCAGCAATGATGAACATTTCCCTGGCCACCTCGCCCTTCCGGCATATCGAGTCGCCCGGCGTGAAGATGTAAGCCTTCATTTTGAGGACGAGGTCGTGCAGAAACTCCGGCTGGCATTCCTGAAACGTACGTCGCATTCCCGAACAAATTAACGGACGGAAGTGAAATTTCATCGACGTGAGAGTCGGCACGGCTAAAGAATACTTTTGAGGGGATTCTTGTGTGATTATGTCGGTTCTTCGGATCGACAATGGGGCTCGTTAAATTCGTAGGACGAGGAGGACGTGTTGGTTATTGAACGGTGCGGTGACTTGATTCTCGCGCGAATTGCCGGCCGTAGATGATGGCTGGTTAATGAAAGGTCATTAAAGAGGAGAGCAGCAGCAGCCGTCGGCGACCCTACGAAACGGCTCGTGGTCTCTCGTCGCAATTAAAAGTGGCAGCGACGTGCCAATTACAGTCAGCCATAATGACGGCTCGCCGAGAAGAAGACCCCTCGGCAGCCGTTCCGTTCCGTTTTTCCTTGTTCCCGCACGATGCAACGACGAAACGGCCCCCGCGGGGCTGATTAAAACGCGTTCCAATTGCACCGGAAACACGTTTATCCGGACCTCATGTAAGGACGGCTTAAGGTCCAAGCGAGCTTTGCCCTACATTTCCTTCAAATCGACCTCCAGTATATTTCCAGTATATTTCCGGCCGACCTGCAGTAGAAACGGACTTTCCCTCGAGTACCGTCCCACTCAACTTTCTCGCGGCGTAGGATTCTCGAATAACGACCATCCGATCGATCTCTGCTATAAAATTTGACGCCCATCGACAGCTTCGGGCTTCGGGCTTTCCTCATCCTCATTTACTGGCAAAGGGGAGGAAGAAAAATCTGCGGTATACGCCAAGGAGAGAAAGATATCTCCGGGGGCTGATGGAAATTCTTCGGATATTATTTCCGCGATGACGGAGCAGCGCGGCTAGGTCTTCGATCTCCGTTCGTTCATCTTCTTTGAAATCCCCGCGGTAAGCCAGGGTTATAGTTGGTATGCCAAGTCACATCTACCCTGGGCTTTCGACAGTACCCGCCCTCGTAATTGTCATATTCATGAAACTTGTAATTACCATAGTCAGCATTATGCGATCGACCGTAACGTACGTACGAGCTCGCAGATATTCCACGTCTATTCTTTCTTAGCTTGAATGCTCGCTCGTGAATATTTCGACTCTCTGGCCGTCCCCTCGGTTCCCCTACATTTCCGCCCTTTGTCCATTCACGCCCCGCGCACGTCGCCGACGTTTCCCGGAGCCGCTGAATTTCACGGGAAAACCGTCACTTCCGGCCTCTGTTTACCGAAATTCCCACGTCTCGATAAATATTATCGCGGCCCATATAAACGTTGGACCGTGACGAAAGGAATTTTTATTTTTCCTCCGTCGACGTTGACGGCCAGCAAGATATCGGCCCGTATATCCCAAAGTCCTTTTTCGGAATTGCAAAGTAAGCTCCCTTTTTTTTTATGGGCTCTTCGATAGCGGCGCGTCCGGGGTATTTCAACTTTCCAAATGATTTGTCAGCGGTCCTTTGCACCTGTCGCCATCATCATTCCCGTCTTCCGCCTTTTTTCGAGCCCTCCCTCCCCGCGCCCTTCCCCTATCTCGTTCGCTACCCATCAAATAAAAAATACGATAAGCCATCATTTGTCTCCATGACCGTCGCTCTTCGCCAAGGATCACGTGAAAAAAAATACTTGATAATCAATCTGCGGCCGAATAAAACGACTCGATTCATCAGAAAAATCTTGTTCCTTCTGTCGGCCTCTTTTTCCCAGGCCCCCTGTCTTTCTGGACCCGTCGAGTTTTTGCCTCGTTCGACAGGTTCATCGCATATCTGCGGGCAATGCCAGGAATAGGCCAGCAGCGACGTTGGATTCTATTGGTAGAAAAAGCGAGCCTAGGGGAAGGCAAGTGGAGTCGTGAGACGAACGATGACGCTTACCTGGAAAATGGTGACCTTTTTGAGGACCGACAGGTTGACATGAAGGGCTAGTTCGGTCTTGAGCTTATCCGGCAGCAATCCAAGGGCAGTATTGATGTCCCCCCCGCCCTGTATCCTTCCGCGGGACCAGCTGTAGTCGTACCACCTAAGAACCCTGCGTTTCATGCCCCCCGGGACCTTGTGATGGCGCATGTAGGTCTTGGCCCCGTCCAGTAGCCTCTCGAATTCCAGACGATTGGCGTTCCTGTTGGTTATCACGTTGCCCACCTGTCCGACGATCGTGGCGAATATGAAGACGCCGATGAGGTAGCTCACTATCGTGAAGACGTACCTGGGAATCGGGGAAAGAGCCGATCAGTCCTCGCCTCACGGGGTCAGAGGTCGCCGAGATGGACGAGCGGCCCCCGCCGGAGCCTTCCGCCTTCCCCCCTCCCCCTTTTTGCACATTCTCCCTCTCTCACTCTGGGATTTCACTCGCTCGCGCTCGGAGGAAGATCGTGTAGCCAACTATCGCGGCTTCTCACGGGCAACCCCTAGTTCCCTCTCTCTCTCTCTCTCTCTCGTGAGTCTTTAAGACGGTGACTATTCGATTACCGCGATGAATGGCGGTTTACGCGAATTATGAGGAACGACGTTTATAAAGCTACCTCATCCGTCCTCGCAATTCTGACCCTATTCCCCCGTAAATACTCGTTAGGGGCGGGCCGTACACGGTCGGGTAGAAAAGCTTGGCGAATACTCGTCTTCCTCCGAGCGCTTTTTCCGCTTTTCCTCACTCGTTTCGACTCACAGACAGGAAACGGCCTTCCGCCACGGCATTCCTCTACTTCTGTTGACCTCGGGAAATTCTCTTCCGCACTCTCCCTGTCTCTCCCTCATCGCGCACCCTCTCCATTCTTTCTCTCACACACGCCCTCGTCAGCCAATTTCATTGCCAATTGCGTTCGTCTCCCCCCTCGCCGGTAATCTTTAGCTTTCTCACGGTCCACTTCCGTTTGAAACTTTCCTCCCGCGCGGACGTATCAATTGTTTGTTTCGCGGAGGCGTTGACTCGAGGCAAAAAGGCGAGGCTTCGAAAGAAATTCTCATACGGTACGGTTCAATTAACATGTTCGCGCACGTATGACGAATGAGTCGGGTCGAAGGTACGGTTTTCGGGCAAAACGTTATCCCGTGTTGGTCCGACCAATAGATCGACTCCATTGATTCTCCCCGAGGGTTTTTGCGAGGGACGCAAGGGGGAGTAGGCTCCTTTCGTGAAGATCAATCGCACGAGTGCTTGCCGGTCATTAATTCGCGTCCGTTCAACTCGAAACTCCGGACAATACCGCGCTCGACTTACATAATGAGACGGCCCGTTATTCCCATTTTCCAGCCACGTCGGGGAAAGCTTCGTCGTAATAATCAGCCGTCAATGAATTATGGATGCGCTGGCAATACCGACGATAAACTTTCGCACCGTTACACATTCCGTCCAAGCAGAACAGAAACGTAATCAATCCCCGTTGAATTGGGCTAATTGGATGTGCGATGGCATTATTGTTGCCCGAGAATTTTTCAACGTAATGGTCCTCGATCGAGGGGGGAGGCCGAAATTGTTCGAGTTTTTATTCGTTCGAGTAACGTCTCTCCGATGGAAAGCAAGCTGTGGCCGATGAGAATACCGGC
This sequence comes from Hedychridium roseum, assembly GCA_963989215.1. Lineage (NCBI taxonomy): Eukaryota > Metazoa > Arthropoda > Insecta > Hymenoptera > Chrysididae > Hedychridium > Hedychridium roseum. The sequence goes on along the minus strand of OZ022310.1, from coordinate 9,363,329 downwards.
TGACGTCTATAACGAGACTTAAGAGCTCACCGAGTGCTCTCCGCTTTCGTTCTAACAAGAGGATAACGCGCCTCGACGTGACCGACTCTCTACCGAATCACTGCTGTTGGTGCAGGGCGAAATTTCGGCTATTCAACGTGGCCATTCGTTTTACCGTTTCCTCGTTTCGCCAGGACTATGCGGGCTGTCATTTCCGCTCTCGAGGACTGTTTAATCGAATCGCTGGAAATGGCGAAATTCTCGAAAAAAGTAGACTGCAGCGAGCCTTAGGACGGTATAGGCGGCATTTAATTCGCCGGAGATTAGCCCTCGGGGCTTTTTCCCGAGCGACGAGAGAGGAAAATCACTCGGTTATACTCTCGTTCGGTTCCCCCGGACAAAACGATTCCCCGGAGGCCCGTAAGCTTACGTCCTTGGCTTCTTTGAGACCGTAATTAATCGCGCGAAACGATCTTCCACGGCTGGTAAAAAAGCTTTCATTACGACAGCTCGGTATTAATGCAGAACGCCAAACCGTCGATAGTCGCGCAGTTTTGCCCGATTTCCCGGAGATTAATTAGCCAAGGAAAACGTGTCCCGCTGGTCGAATGGCGTCTCCATCCGGCTATCTCCGATGTCGTAATTTTCCCCACTGAGCGGCCGAAATTTCGCACGGTCCAGTGATATGACGAGCGCGGGTTACGGTCGACGAATTAATTGGAGGAACGAGGACGATTGTGCACTGCGCGTCAACTGCTGTTGCACGACGATCATCCGCGACGAGACGTCGACGTCGGGGAGCCGATGCACGATTAATAATTACGTCAAGCTCGTCAGCTATCAGCTCGTCGGATAATCCGTCGCGACGAGTTAACGCGTTTTCCCGTTTAGCCTCGTCGTTTAGCGTCCCCTCGAAATCATCTAATCTTTGCTAAAATACGTCAGCTCGGTTTAATAAATACCTTGGGACTGGAGCAGGTTTTATCGTAAATGGAAGAACGTTAAATCGCGGCTAGGTCGACACCTGTTCCCCTCGTTGACCGGGCTTTCGAGTCCCGGGTTTGGACTTTTAACGCATTAAGCCGATCGCTGCATAAATCGCCGGACCAGCCGTCGTTTATCGGCCGCAATTTCCACGTGGCATGCATATCGCGTTATCGTCAATTCCCGAGCTCACGTTTTACGGCGACGTCCCTTCATTTCCCGTGTCGCGTTAGCCCGAAATTTAATAACCAACTAAACTTGAACAAACGCCCCGGTCCACGGGAAAAACCTTTGTTTAATTCATGTGCCAATGGTACACGAGTGAGCAAGTTTCCCGGCAAGAGGGGCACAATTCAATATGGTTAATTGAATGTGCTGATCGTTGTAATAAAAAGCTCGTTCGTCCAGGATTCGCGGTACGTGAAACATTCGTTTTCCGGTTAAAATGAGTTATTTCTTCGGGGGCTTCATTTACGGCACATTTTTTCCCCTGGCTGCTTTCTTTCTTTTTCCCTATCAATTACTCACTCTGACTTTTCGTTTGCACCCATACTCTATCGGTCTCTCTCATTCTCTCACTCGCACCAACCCTTTCTCTCTCTCTCTCTCTCCCCTGCTCTCTGCCTCCCTCTGTCCGTTCTTATTGTTTATTCTGGGAACGATACAGATACCCTCCGTTATGCTTGAACTGTAGAAGCCGGGACAGTCGGCCGCGACGAGCGAGGCTCCGGGGATTGCCGCCCGCTACGACTCTGCCAACACAACAACAACAAGGCCGCTCACGAGACTAATTCCTAAGAACTAATTCGCTAGGGGCTGACTTAAGAGACAGTGGAAATCGCGCGCCGGTGCCGTTCGCCGCTCCTTGATTTTCCTAGCAGAGCCGAACGATCGTCCGATCGTCCATCACCACGTGCGGACAATCGAAACATCGTTGGATCAACTTCGATTTCCAAGAATTTCTTTATTACGGCATTAGCTCTCCCTCGCGGAACGTTTCATCGACGATGGCACACGTTGTACATTTCCCAGGGAATCCCTCGTCTCCTGCATCCTGATGGGAATTACGCCGAGGAGGCAACTCGCTGAGAATAAACGACGCATCGGGAAATTCGTCCCGACGTCGCATTCGAAGTCACTCGACGGGGAGTTTTCGGGAGGGAGGGGGGAGGGTACTGGCGGGGAAGAGGGGGGCAGCCTGCTCGAACGACGTTAAAAACTTTGCAATCTCGCCGAAGAGCGTACTTTGTAACACGCACGGGGGACGAATGAGTGCTTGACAAACCGTCCCGCCTTGTTTATCGTATTTCCCCGGGTTCGAGGGTACTCGTTGTTTGGCGGAAAAAAAAAAATGAAAGCTCCTCGGAAAGCCAATGAAAAGTGGATTGAGGGGTAAATTTCCGGGCAGGATTGTCCCTCGCGAAAGATCAGCATAACCGATTACCCTTGAATTCTCCGAGTCGTGTAACGCTTCCAACTGGGAAATCGCGTTTGACTTTGCGAAATTTTCCCAGCGTTTCGTGCGATTACGGCGTCGCTTCTCATTTCGCGAAATACGAATTCCTCGTGAGCTACGTAAAATGGATTTCCACTCGACCGAATGGTACTCGCTTTAAGTAGGAACCGTACGATCGCTCGCAATTAATAGGGAAAATAGCCGGGAAAATTTCGCGAGCGTTTCCCCGGCGACACGGTTCTCCGGTGTCCGAGGAAATCGGGGAACGATCGATGTGTCAAACGGTACAACGACAGGGGGAGGGACACGCATTCGTTTCCCCGCTACGGCTGTATATATTCGTCAATTTCAGCTACCGTTGTCCGTTCGATCGTGAAGCCATAAGTACATCATTTATCGCGGCAACGCGGATAAAACCGTCGCGCGGAAAAATTCCGGCGAACCCACACCGCGGTCCTTTTCGCGCTCCAACGAATCGCGGGCAAGGAATTTTTCCCTCGTTATTTTACGGGCAAATAAGGCGAACCCCGGACAAGTCGGCTAGGTGGGAAGAGGGCGAGGAACATTAGAAAACACGGGGGAAGAGATTAATGTCGCTGGCACAGTTATCACGGCGCGTTCGTTAATCTAATGGCGAAACAAACGACTGGCTTTCACGACGGGCCACTCGGTATTACGGCCCTAATCTCCTCGGGACAAGGAGCACCTTCTTTACCTTGCAACCTCTTCCCCAGGATTTCCTCCTTACTACTTACGAAAGGTTTTTCCCAGCGCGGCACCACCGTCGGCCAATTAATTGCACGATAATCAATTCATAAACGGTCGACAATGGCTCTCGTGAATCGAACCCTAGGGAGAGAGGGGTGGGTCTTTGGGTGGGAGCAAATCCAGGAAGAGCCAACAAAGATAAACGACCATGTAAAATTTCAGACCCCTTCCCCCTGCCGAGAGATTCTTTAGTTGGCAAAGCAGGTGGACGATGGCAAAGGGAAATTCCCGAGCGACGGCTGGAATTCGATAAGGCCGTATTAAAATTCTCTTTATCACTGAGAAACAATGAGAAGGAGGCCGCGGTCCGACGCGATTGGAATCCACGAGTCCTGATCTCCCGTTAGGGCAGGGCGAACGGCCCCGACAACGCGAAAACGTCTCCAACGTACGCTACGTTTCAACAATAAGAAGTGAAAGACAGGGAGAGGAAGGTACAAATATACACATATACGGCAGAAACTCGTTCAGCCGCTGAGGAAAATGACGATACCGTGCGAGCAAAGAGCACAGGGAAGATTTGCGGCTTCGGTTCTGTTGAGCCCGAAGAGACGAGTTTTTACCGTACATCTGGCCGTGCTAAATTGACGGCTTGTATTGCGACTCACTCGGCGTTCGTCTCCGGAGTGGGAAGGTCTCCGATGGTCGTTAGCGTGAGAGTCGACCAGTAGAGCGAGCCCAGGTACTTCCTCGTCAAGGTAGCGTATTCTCCGGGTCTGTAGGGGTAGACCCAGTCCCCCTGGAAGCCCTCAGCCTCGCTCAGCAAATAGTAGAAACAGCCGAACCAGTGTGCCAATATCAGGAGAATGTGGATAAGGTTGAGAACGCGCCAGAGGTTTGGGTAGACTGTCCTTGATTCCACCATGTAGTAGTAGTTGTAGACCCGGTAGATCTTGAGGAACCGTGGGAACCTCAGCATCGGGTTACTGCCGAGGTTCACCTAAAGGCAGAGATAGATAGGAGGATAGAGATAGAGATAGGACGAGTCTTTGAGATCGTCCAACGGGAGGGGAGATTAGATACTGACCTGGAGGAGATCGAGGGGCAGCAGAGCGAGGAGATCGAGGACGAAGGACTTGGACTTGAGGTAGTGGCCCGCGAGTTTCTTGCTGTTGTAGACCATGAGGCCTTGCTCGAGGTAGCCCGTGCGGAATTGCACGGCGACGTCGAGGAAGAAGACGAGGTCGGTGAAGCCGTCGCAGGCCAACCAGGCGGCCGGAGCGACGGCCTGTAATTCCGGCATGCTTTGCCGGACGATCAGAGTCCAAAGGTTGTAGAGGACACAAAGGGAGAGGAGCATCAGCCAGTAGTAGTAGAAATTCTCGTCGGGGTTGACGACCGTTTTTGGGGGCCTCTGGGGTCGTCTGGGTCTTCGTTTTCGCCGACCTTGAGAATCTTTCTCGTCCGCCGCGTCCCCCTCGCCTTCCCCCGTGTCCAAGGTCTCCTGGCTCTCCGGTATCTGGCGCGTGGAGAACCTCTTGAGAAAGGAATCCTCGCGCTTTAGCGTCGGTTTCTTCTGAATCGTCGAAATGGCCGAGGACAGCTGGACGGTAGTCCGCAGCTTCATCCAACGCTGGTTGCTCTTCGTTCTGCGAACAGCAGCGAGCCAATATCGTCAAAAAGTACATTTCCCGTTGAGGAAAAATGTCGCGTGCACGAGTAAGCTATTGCCGATCGACCTAGGGTCGTGTCTTTCTAACCACCGACAAATGCGTTTCCACTAATCGTATCTTTCGATCCTGGAAAATCGTGTGTCTCGTTAATCTTCGAACCAGCTGCATGCGCTAAAGAGAAAGACAGAAAGAGTGAGAGAGAAAGAGAGAGGCAAAGAGAAACAGCATGAAAGAAGAATGAGAGGTGAAACAGGACGGACCGAAGGTTGGCAAGAAAGTGAAAAACGAAAGAGGAAAATGAGGGAGGGACAAACCCTTCTCCGATGGAAGCGATGATCCTCTCACGTCGAAACGGTTCGACTGACCGTGCTGGAAAAAGCAAATGAGACTGCGACGTCGCTCGATAAAGCTTCTTCGTTTATCATCGGCTCTTCCAGAACGCCGGTTATCCATTATTTCTTTAGAATCCGCATTACGTATATAAATCGTCGGTTCGTGTTACGCGAGCGGAAAAAATGTCTGGTCGTTTGACGATCGAAATTTTCGCGAGCGTCGATGCTTCGATAAAAAAGCCATTTTTCAGTATTCATGGGCGGGGGGAGGGTCACGGGTCATTTTCCCTCGACTCAGCGACGAATCGTGTGTTGGGCTGTGCAATAATTATCTTCGACAGAGTCCTACTAGTGGCCTAACTTTAACCGAAGCTCCGTTAATCGAAACGTCTCGCTAATCACGAAGGTTCGTCGGCAAGTTCGGGCCAAGTAATTAGTAGTTTTAGAGTGGCCAGCCCTGACGAGAGTGGCTCCTTCGCGGACCATATAATCCGCCGTCGGTTTTCCATTTATTCTCAACTCATCCGTCGAATGCCGCTTTACAGACACAGAGAGAGAGAGAGAGAGACTGGCCATCGTCGATATTTATCGACTCCGATGACGCAGAGCGACGGCGGCCAAAGCACCGAGTCTAATGACGGAGGAAGAAAGCGGCGAGCGAAGATCGAGCTGGATCGTTGGGCTAGCTGCTAAATCGTTTCTACGCTTAAGAGACAGACGGCTGATCGGGCACACAGGCAGATAGACAGACAGACAGAGACAGAGAGACATCGAGAGTACCAAGAGGACGCTAGAGAGGGTGCGAGTCAGAGCAAGAGTGACAGAGAGAAAGAGAGAGATGACAAGTTTTTTCAATAGTACGTTTCTACGCATTCTTCCATCGTACCACATCCATCAACATCCACGTTCAGTGCGTCTTTTCAGCGACGGTCCAGGCAACACGATCGACTAAAAGACATCCAAAAGACGCGCCGACAATTCATTTTTTTTTTTTCTTTCTCGCAATCGTTAGCCGTCCATTTCGGCCCGTCATCCGTAAACGCGTGAGACAGGGACTTTTACGAACGCCTTTGATGGATGTCTCGTAGCCATTATTTAGCTTTGAGGATGCAGAAGTAATTCGAAGAGCGGGAACACTGGAAGATTCATCGGGAAGCGAGATTCGTCGAGGCTGATCTCACGCTCACGCCGAGTTTCCGGTCAGATACGTCGCAGTTTCCGGTCGATCGAGCACCTCTGGACTCGAGGAAGCAAAGGAAAAGCCGGCGACGATGTCGGTCCTGTCGCGGGAATCAACCTCGACGAATCTCGGGCAATGGGTAAGGGCGAACCCTGTCGAGGCGGCTTAAGCCCAGGAAAATATTCCTCTGAACTAATAGGATCTTCGAGATTGGAGGCATCGTCGCCGCGCGGACGGAGAAGTTTTCTCTGAAAACAGGGAAAACGCCGTCTCGTCCGAAGGGAATATTTCCATTATTTCGTAGGCGCGTAGGCAGCCTCGAGGGAAGGGAAGAAAGTCGAGGACACTCCTCGTGTATCGGGGAAAAAGCTCTATGTAGGAGAGGGAAGGGAGTGTCGCGCCAGTGAGGGCCGAGCGCGTGTGTGTTTTCCGTGTAGGAGGGAAGGGGTAGGAAGGAAGGAAATAAGGGGGTAGGAGATGATCGAGGCGGACTGGACGGTCCTTAGGCACCGTTCTCCTCGGATCCGGTGACTTCCGGCTTAGAGTACCTCTTGATCTTGCGCAGGGAGGAATAGAGTGCCATGACGGCGCGAACGTTACTCCAATTTTGGGAGCCCCGGGTGTTGCGGGGTCGACGAGCCGCCGCCGCTGCGAGGGCCGCGCTGTCCAACGAGCCGGAGGTCGTCGAGGTCGTCGGAGGAACGCACTCCTCCTGGAGGAAGGACTCCTGGAAGGCCGACGTTCGCCAACCGAGGCTCCCCGATGACCTGCGAAGAAGCCAGAACCCGCACGGATACCTCCGACAGCCATCGTCCGTTCACTCAAACACCATCATTCTCCATTTCTCTCTTTCTCTTACACCTACACCCACCTCTGTTACATTCTCTTTATCCTTGGGTTTTACTTACACGCGTCCTCCGAGGAACCCAATGAAATCGTGTCAAACGTTTCTTGCCAGAGCGTTCAATGGTATCAAAGGAAACCGAGTAAACGTTACTTCTCGACGTGCCGTTCATGGTGTAACGTGTCAGTCACATACCTCGCGTATTCTCCCCTTTCCCCGTTCATCCGTCGGTCGCTCAGGGCGAATTCCCCTTCGATCCCGTGTTAATTGACCTCCCTGCGAGCCGAGAGAAACGTTTTGCTCGCTGGAAAAGCGTTTTAATATCTGCCAGAGGATCGGCCGTAATTGAATCTCGGAAAAGTGCGGGAAAAGAGCGATGCCTTTCCACGGCTACGGCTCTCGTGGATCCCCGTCTTTGCCGGAAATACGAGGAACATCGTGGAAGAGGAAGAAAGAGAACAAAGGCGAGCCAAAGAAAATCCTTGGAAGCTGCGAACCCTCGATTTGCATGGAATAGACGTTGGATAATTCCCAGCAGCCGGAAGTGGGGAATGTCGGAGGCCGGTGGAAAGCAGAGGTACGAGTTGCTGCCTCGTAATTTGACTTCCTCGACGGTGACGTCGGTTCGCGTATTTAAGCCCATTCGATACGCCTCCCCTGAGCTTCATAGATGGAATCGATAACCCCCCGGGGGGGGGGGGATTAGGAGGGACTACGGGGTTCTTCTACGTGTCGATTTCCGACTTTGAATTCGGCCCATCGATCATCCCTCGGTTTGGCGCGATAACAGAATCGATAGTCAGCCAATGTCCAGCGTCATTTGGACGCCGGGAGGGGAGTCGAATCTGCAAAATTTCGGAAAATCCTCTAGAAAGCGCGCGCGTGACGAATCGAACGGAAACAGTGGATAATGTTTGACCCGTGCAACGATACATTTACTCAGCTATTAGGGGACACGTGATCGTCGTGTGATTCCGCGACGTCTTTCCGTTGGTTCGTGATCGTTGTGCTTGAGCCGGGTCTCCCGGGACCTGTGGTCAAACTTTACGATCGAGGACCTTGGCCAGAGATACAGGGGAGTCGATTTTCCGCTTAAGTTGCCGGCCAATTGCTTCTTTACGAAAGCCCAGTCTTTCGTTGGCCACGCAAACCCGCAATTCACCGCAATGGTAATGTAAAAGGATTGTACGGAGGTCGTCCCCCGGCGTTGGTTGGCACGCGTTCCATCGATACTCTCGAAAATCCACGGGCATCTGCCTCGCTCAGCGGTAAAAAATCTCTCTGAACTGCCGGAAACGAGAGCCCAGCTGGCGGGATTCAAAGGGGCAGTGGTTTCCTGTTTCCGGACGAGCGGAACGCATGTAAAACTCTTGTTCGTCGAACCGACAAGTAAACTCGATCAGTGGAAAGGGCCGAAACGTCAACCACGAGTAAGAGCAAAACTAGTTGAGAAGGAAGGGCGCGGTTGCTGGTAGATCCATCGGACAATTCCACGGACTAAGCGTGAGAAGAGGCAATATGCAGCTGGCCGAATCTCGCGTGTTTTCCTCCGTCGAAGCGCATTTATATTCCGGTCAGAGGATTGTAGAATCGAAGTGGCGGATTTGCCCGGCCGTCCGGACCGTGCCAACGAGATTCGGGGAAACCACAGAGAGCGCACTCCAAGGCCCCGGACACGTAGAAACCAGCGGAGTGTGTCGGCAAATGAGGAATTTTCCTTGCAAACGGAATCTTGGGGAAGCATGTCCCGTGTGATCGCGCCTTTGCATCCATTTCCCGTCTCCTGGGAATCATCGGCTGAGAGGTTTTCCTTGCGGTCCTCTGTCTTCGTCCCCGCGAGAGATATCGTCGGAGAAGGAAACGCGAGGATTTTATTCCTTTCGATTAAACACCATCGACGTTGCCCACTTTCGCGCAAAGACAGAACGGCAATAAACGTTCGGCGACAGAATTACCGATCGTCTTGTCCGTCGACGACGATTCCTTTGTCCTGGAATGCCTCGGCGTTGCCCGAGATGCATGCGGAAGCGTTTACGAGTGGTCGTTAAATTCGTATGCGTCGGCAATTAAGCGGCGTTACGAGTGCTCGAATTTTAAGCGACGTGGTCGTTGGTATGCAGCAGCTCGGCGCCTCGGATAAAAGAATCCCCGAGGCTGGAAACATCTGTCTCGACTACGGGGAACATCCGCAGCATTCTCATTTGTTATTCGCGTGGAAAACAAAAGCCGGTCACGATTATCCACTGAGTGTACGGAAATTGGAGAATCACCCCGAGAAAATATCGTACTTTCTTTCTCTGTGCGTGACGAAGGAAACTCCTGGGAATATGGAGTATTTAGTGAGGATTGGTGAAAGGTCGGTTCACCGATGCGTCTTTCGGCTCATCAACGATGTAAACTCCTCGTCGTTAGGGCGACTAATCAGCGGCATAATTGTTTTAACGGGAATGGATGCGCGTCGACATCGTCCGAGCCTATAAATCAGGGCTCGGCGAAATTTCCACGGAATATAATCTCGTTGGGGAGGGCGCGGATTAAGCCGACGTTCCCGTCGATCCTGGATTACGCGCTGGCCGCGCGATTGCCAATAAGCAGTAGCCGCGTAATCGACGTCAATAAAAGGCTAGCGCGAAAAACAGCAAGTCTCACAGTAGTTGCCCGGGTAGCCATTTATCCTCTCCATCGGACCACCAACTCCTCTACTCTCTTTCTCTCCTTTCCTCACTCGACCACCAGGCTCACGATGAAAAAACACGGATGTAGGCAAAACTGTTGTCACTGCTAAACAAGTACGGCTCGTGGAAGATTAAGCGAGCGTTGTATACGAATGCCAGGAGGAATCTCTGACGCACTTCCTCTCCGCGAAGTTGCCCGATCGAAGTTTAATGAGAGTCAGGCAAATGGGGGGGGGGGGGGGCCGCCAAGGAAGAATCTCAGGAACGAAGAGAGGTTTTGCGTTTTAACTCGGAGTAGAAGCTTCAGACTTTCCACCACTTGAATTTACCCTCAACGGGCGTAAACCTTAGCACGCTCCTCCCACCTTCGTCAATCGGCAAAGACGCCGACGACGACGACGTCGCGGCAAAAGCCGGCGGATTAATCTACTCGGCAAAGCTGGTTACTCGAGTTTTTCAAGCAAGCTCCAGTCAATGTATATTGGCAGAGCGAGGGAGTTCGCTCGGGGGGAGAAAGCTATCGCAGGTGGAAAAGTCAAAGATTCTTTGGCCATTGTCGATGACGGTGGACCTGTATTCGCTATACATTATCCGGCCAGCAGTTCCTGATGAGCAGCGGCAAAACCGTGGGAACGTGAACCGACGATCCTGAGTTTATTAATAATAGCAAGCTAGATCCGTAGCGTCGAGACTTCTCGATGAGCCCTGCGCATCGCTCGGCTAATCCTAACTTCCTGGCAAGAGCAGCCAAGCGGAGCGAGATATCGAAACGCTACCATCCGTTGCAAGGAACTTTGAGCGATAAATAATTGCCAGGCAAGAGTACCTTCGTTTGGCATTACTGCATAACCGAGGGAGCACATTTGGCTGTTGGTGCTTAAGGAAATTATCCGGGGAAGGAGCTAGAGAGAGAACCGGCTTGGAGTTGGGACTCACCGAGATCCCCCGTGGCCGTTGGATCGTCTTCCGCTGCTTTCCTCGTCGTCTTCGTCCTCCTCGTCGCGCGACGTCGCCAGCGAGTGGGGAACGGATGAGGGAGCACTGCTTCCGGAGTCGGGCCCTGGGCCCATCCTCGAACCGGAAGCACCGCTGCAGCCCGCCGCCGAGGACGACGGCGCCAGACCTCCCCCTCCCTGGCCCTCCTCGTTCTCCGCACGATCCACCTGGAAATCGGGACGGCCCACTCAGTATTTACTCACTAAGTATTTACACTCCGGAACGAGGGAGGGAAATGCGAAACAAACTCGCTCCTCGGCTTCTACTTTTTTGCATCGTGGAAAAGGAGTAACATCAAAGTTTTCCCGGCGAACTCGCAGCCGGCAAAAGCTTTACGTATAATTTAGGGCAATTCAGTCGACCCAGCGACTTCCATTTCCCGTGAAGATAATCTCGACAATACCGCGGGATCGTCGCATCCGATTGTTCTTTCCCCGAGGTTCCTCGGTTTATTCCCATCAGCCGGGCGTTGAAACGGCACGATACACGTCGTTTCGGGAAAACTTTTCAGGTGACCTTATCGGGGACCCAGGGAAATCACCATAAGATCCCGATACCCGGGGCTTCCACGAGGAAAGACCTTATCGCGACGTTCAACGGCTCACTCGGGGGCCATTCCCCTGCGAGATCCGTACAGTTCGGGGACACGATAGTTTCCTGCGTAGAATTTTACGAAATTAGCACGCGGCAGAGCGTTCCGAGCCTCTGCAATAAAACAGGGAAAACCGTGAACAATTCGTGCGGTCGGGTGAATTCCCTTCGTCAAGAATCGTCTTGATCGAAATGTTTAATCCTCATTGGGGTATCCGTTCGTCGAATCCCCATGGTCCTTGGGAAATTTATAGGCACGTCACCGACGCAAAGACCCGGCCACTTATCGGGCCATTAATAATATCGAATGCGACGGAATTACAGGCTTGCTCGGCTCCTCGAATGGGAAAATGCATTCCGCTCGGAATGCAGAAACACGCGTTTCGTGGGAAAATTCGGTATGGTGAGGTCTCTGGGGGCCGCGGGGATGGAGGAAGCGAGATGCCACGGCAAGTTGTAATTGGAAAACTTTCGCTCTCGTTTCTTTAAAGTTCCCCCGCGAGACTTGGGACGTTGTTCGACGTGAGGCCTGTAGATTTCGTCGGAGAACATTCTGTTCCGCGATAAATTCGCCCGCTGGATTCCCCGCGAAAATTTCCGCGGTAATGGTAAAGAGCCGAGGAAAATAGGTGAAATATTTGGCGGTTATTAGCGGCATTCGGCGGAACTCCGAGGACGAGGGTCTCAAGCGGATAAAAAGCAATGGCGCCAAAGAAGTTTTACGAGCGATTTCTTCGCCGGGAGGAACCTGCCAACGATGGGACAATATCTTTCTTTATGTATGCGCATTTTTCAGGCTATAGCTTGTAAGCGGTCCGTCTCGGCGAATGTATTTTGATGGATAGGATATCTTAACGGCTGACACGAACAGCTGTTACGGAAATATCCACCGGCAAGAGAGGAGGACACGTGTGACGAATAAAGTACAATTTAAAAGGCAAAAGGCAATACCTCCTGGCACCGACGTACTTTCCGCGAGCGGTGCTCCGCTCCAAAGTATACAAGTACCGGAGGCATCGTTAAATTAATATATAGAACACCAAGGCTTCCGGCGAAATCCTGTCCGACCCTTTTGGAAACAGCGCGATCCGTTCCCCGGGTGGAAAAACCTCGGGGAAACTCGTTTCGCTCAGTTGGATCGACCTAATTCGTCGAGGGGAAATGCCGCGAGATGGATAAGTTGCTACGCTTGCACGTTTCTGCATTATGCAGGCGGAGCCGTAGTTGCGTGTTAACGCGACTGCCTCGGAGGTCTTTGTGCCTGGCGGTGTTTACACGAGGGACGAAGGCGCGTCTCAAAGTCCTCGGCTAACGCGTAATCCATTTCCGCTTGTTGCGGAGCAAGAGATAGACCAGGCGAGACGGCAAAGCAGATTAATACGCGCACACGTGAGAGCTGCGCCGGCGGAAAGTATCGATCGGAGACGATAGTCCTCGTGTCGACGTTTCGTCCTGTCGTCGTCGTCGTCGTCGTCGTCGATGACGACAAAGGTACCGTTTCGCGTCAACACTCGAACCGTGCAATCGGCCGGTGCTCGGCGACCCGGAAGGGACGCGGACAGGCCCGATAAAACGCATGATTTCCGCACGATATAGCGGGAATTAAGCCGCCGGGGTGTCGGGCTAACGACGTGAATTTACTTTACACCAGCGGGACGATGCATCTGTATGAAAATTTGACGCAGTATTTTAAAGCGGAAGGTACCAGAGGGTTGAATCGATAACGCAGTCGCCCCACGCGGCCAGAACCCCCTTGTCGACCGATCGAGTGGGTGGTATAAATTTTCATAAAAATCCCCCCTTCCCCCCCTCTCAATCCCCTTGCCGAGACATTACGATCGATTACGTGGCCGCCCAGCAGATTCGTCCCGCTTATCCTCTCCGCGACATTCCCCACCAATTAACGTGCTTCTTCTCGTGGGATTTTTTGTATAAGAAGCATTCTTCTCCGTGGCTGTTCGCCACGGGGCCAATGGAATCGACCCACTTGCCGCGAATTCAAGTGAATTCTCCGCAGAGAGGACAATACGCGACAAGAAGGCGCAAATGCGGACGACGAAACCGCGGAAGATTCCGTGAAAGTGGATCCACCGTTCGCCCTTTAAACGAGGACTCAATTTTAACGGAACAGAGGGGTAGACTTGTCCTACTGGTTATTTCCGATGACCAAGCCCGTCGTTTGGACGATACAATTCTGACTAATGAGCGTCCTAATAAAGCGTGAGACCGGCCGATTCTTGGAGCTCGAAATATAAAAGAAGGCTTTATGGTAACCGTAAGTGCACCGTTTAACTCGCTCCTCGGCCCTCGAAATTTACGGCCTTCGCTTGACGGACGTAAAACGGGCAACGTTATTTACTCGTAATGCTCGGTGCACAATGCCAAGCGGATTCGTTGCCGACGGAATTGCGCGAGGGACGTAAAGTCGAGACCGTTTCATCGAGGTAATTTCAATGTCACTCCCATCTTTTTTTCCCTTCGTGGAATTCTACGTGGCTTGGTCTAATAAAGAGCCTCGATAATGCGCCCGTCGTGCCGACCAACAAAAACAAACGACAGGACGGACGATTATCTCTGTATAATTTCTTAGCTTACCGACAGGAAGGATGTTTGCGCCTGAGACTCAACTTCTACCGTCCGATCTTTCCTTATTATCGGTTTAGCCAGCTTTTCCGCGCGTCTTTAAAGAACGTAAAGTATCGCTTCCGACGTCGGGCTTATCGATCGACCAGCCGCGCATTTACAACGTCGCATTTACAACGCCGGAATGTAAAGCTGCGTGACAAGTGTGCGTGTATCCTCGAGTACATCGAGTCTAATTGGCTCACGCGGTTTCGCCGCATCTGCATTCCGCCGGCTTTCCCTTCCTATCACCATGCGTTCGCCACTCTATTAAGGGGAATCCACGTCTCCTGCACTTTGCTCCGCGCCGCATCTTTCGAGCATCAAGGGTCGCGAATTTCGAAAATCAAAGAAATCCTCGCACACGGGAAATGCGAGAGGAAAATGCCACTCGACGTGAGTAAAAGACACTAGAAGGGAGGGGGTGGGTTGCCGTTTTTATGGTAAAAATGGACGCAGAGGCTATGCAGTGGCGTGTGCTCGGGGTCAACGAGGAGTTCGACTTTTCCACTCGGTTTACGGGCGAACGATCTATCGAGTTTACGAGGATTGCCTCTGTCCTCCTCCCCCCACCCTCTCGCTCTCTCCTTCTCCCTCTCTGTCGATCCCTTTCTGTGTTTTCCTGCTGGTGAGTGCGTCGAGAGAGGACTCGGAGACGCTCGATAATTCGGGCTTACGTTATAGCTCCTTGCCAGGAGATAAGGTTGTGCGTAAAGGACGATCGTTATAACGAAGGAGTTTGACGTTGCCCTCGACTTCGTTCCGCGATGGGGAATAACATTTTCTTAGAATTCTTCCCGACCTCCTGGGAAAAAATCCCCTAGCGTTACTTTCGCATAACTAATCAGCTGGGAGAGTTCTGCCGGCTAGTCGGGATTCGATGAGGTGCACGGTGAATTCGTCAAATTGAATTTCACGTCCTTTGTGCAGCGCTGCAAGTTTTCCCGGAGATTTCATTACGATCCGAATTCAAAGGAATTGTCTTGTAGTTGGATCCGATTAGCCCGAGCGATAAGGATTAAGCGGCTAGCCTCGCTGGTGAAAAGGGCACAGCCGTTTCTCCCATTCTGATCGATACTCGAAATTCTTCCGGCAAACCGCCACGTATTCCGTCGTGTCCGCTCAATACGAACAATAGAGAATCCTATTGCTACTTATATGCCTGGCTGAAAATAAATATAGGCCGCCACGTGTAGGGCAGCGAGTATCGTTTTACTCTTCACCTGTCTTCCGCGTAATTGATCCTTCATATTGGCCCTTAAGGGGATTAAACGTTACGCCAATAAAAGCGTCAATGGTTCTGACAAACAAAAAGAATGCTCCGTACATTGTAAAAGATTCATTGACTGGAAACAAAGCGGTCACATCGGTAAACGCAAAACGATTAGCAACAAATACCAACGAGCGGAGTGTCGTTCGCTGGGAATTTTCCTACTGGAAATAAAGTTCCCTTAAAGGGGAGAATGCGGGAGTTTCTTGCATCGATACGAGTTTATCGTCTTTTTATAGGCAAGTGCAACTGGAGAGCAGATAGCACGGTCCGTTTTGGAGCGTGGAAAAATAGCGTCGGTGAAATGTCGACGGTTGAAAGGAAAGCTCGAGGGCGAAACTCTTTCTCGTCGGCTTGACCGATCCATCCTCTTGACTGACACTAAAGCGCGTTAAAGATTGATTAGCTTCTACTCCTGCGCTGAATTTCGTCGGCTAGCGATTATCGTTTTGAAAAATTACCACGTCCAAGACTTCCGGTGACGCATTTGAGCAAGGGGTTGACAGCGGTGGAGAAAATTGCACCGGCAGTTAGTGTGAACTCGGTCGATAATCTGACGAGACATGGGCTCGCCGCGGCATGCAATTCTACTACATTCATTTGCCGTGCGAATTGCCCAGGCGAACGGCACGTGCGAGCTATCTATCGTCTGGCGCTGACGTAAAAGGGAGCAACGTACCGGTTTCTACACTGCAAACAGCCACGGTTTGCCCAAGATCGAATTCGACCCCTCGGGATTCCCTACACACCCTCGGGGGCCGTCTTTCTATCGTCGTTTTATCCACCTAACGAAATTATATGACGGCCAAGGAATGAGGAAACTCAGACGTGCGGCATTGCGATTACGGGAATTAAAATCGATGCTCCTTTTCCGTGGCACGATACCGGGCAGAATTAGACGGATGAATAAGTGGCAACTCGCGGCTATTTACGTCAACGAGTCCCGTTTAGACCGCCGGACGATATTAGCCGGGAGTTTAAATAAGGCCCCGGCCCGGAGGGTGAGATTTTCCGTGAGCACAGTGCCGAAGGCGATCTTAATGAGCAATTATCACGGCTCGCGGGTCGTCGTGGATCGATCGTCCAACGAGAGCGAAAGGATTACGGTTTTCCCAAAGATAAAGCCGGCGTCGCTCGGCCGAAAAATCGGCGTTTCATCGGCCAAAACCGCCGCTTCATCGGCGATATTAATTCGAGGCAGGTGATCGATGGCCCGAGAAAAAGATGGCCCGGCCATAATTCCCACGTGGAAAGCGTCAACGACGATTCTAGGCCGGTGATCGATGGCGCCGCGAAATCCGAGCTCTCTCCTTCTCGTTCGATGAAAAAAGTGCCCACGAGTAGATCCTCGTCGGAGACGGATTTCCGCGGGAAGTGCATATCGCCAAGGCCATTTCGCCGTGAGATCTTCAACAACGGCCGGTGAAATCGGCGCCCATCGGCACTTTGCCGCGATTCACGCGTTTCGACGTTTTTTTCGTGAGATTTCATTGACGCCAGGCGTAAAGACAAGGATTGTCGGCGCACGGAACGAGCCTAGTTGGTATTCATGATTTTTCTCGCGCTTTCCGAATACATTTGCGTACATATTGAAAATCATTGGATATGACCGGTGCGTGGATTCGTAATAGAGACGAGAGTTTGACCCGCAGGAGCCGGATTTAGGGACGGAGGCTGGCTTAAATCGGGAGCCCTACGGGAAGGTCAACCAGCACGCGGTCGAGGGTCGTTCGGCAAGTAAATCTAGGTCGCCCGTAATTATTTCTACCGAATCGGAAGTCGATTTATCGATGTCAAAAACCTACTTCCCTCAACTCCCCCGCGTAGACGCAATATGCGCCAACAGCGCCGATACCACTGGCCATTAATCACCGGCTAGTCATTTTTTCCATCTATGCACTTGGTCCCCGAACGTTTTCCTCCCAAAGGAAACTATCGTCTCGTAATTTACTGGGCCGGCGAAATTCTGAAACGCCACGCGACCCTCGTCCTTTAGAATCTCCGTGAAAAGATCCTCAGGTCGAGACTATATTACACGACGGATCTTCGTACCGACTAATGGATATTCCGTGTACGTCTAACGAGTGTTTGCGACACACGAGTACCTGCTAATGCGAGGAATGAAAAAAATGCGAGAAAACGGCACTCTCCTTGACTTGAAAAAAAATCCAGGAGAGTAGACGCATTTGCCCGTAGCCGCAAAACAGAATTTTAATTGGCACGGTGAACACGGGCGAGCATATAGGGAGTTCGTTTTAACGAAGCTCAGGCATATTTGAGATGCAAAGTTCATGGGTAGTGAATGGGGATGAAATTTACTGGCGGGTTTTACTGACCGTCTAGCTCGTCACTATGCGGCCCTTCTACGTCTCGGCTCCACCTCCGTGCTCGCTATCTACCTGCTTTAGCGCCGATAAAACCGCCGCCGCCCCCCCCCTGCGGTATTCCCCCGCAGCCACGTATAAGAAGCGAGCCGCCGGCGAGCGCAATAAAATTCACGCGATAATCGTAACCGTATGTAACAACTGGACGGCAGGACGAACGAGTGAGGAAAACTCGTAAGCCCGTCAAACGAAAAGCGGAAGGCCAACGTTGCGTTAAAAGGGTTCTTCATCGTGGAAAATAAGTCAAAGCGAGAGTTGCTCGGTGCGGAGTTTGGGGAAAGATTAAAACTCCGGGGAGGGTGTGTTAACGAAGGAAAAAATAATAATGGCCATTTTTCGCTGGATCTTCTTCGTACTGTCCTCATTAGCCACGTGTCTATCGATCGTCATACCATTAACGAGGGAGTATTTACGGCATTATTTACGGGAGAAGCCAAGGTCTGAGCGCACTGCACCGTTACTTTTTTTAGCAACGACTTTTTCCGCCACTTTGTACCCCAGGCTTCAGCTTCCTCTCGTCCCGCCTCCTGTCGCCATTCTCCGTCACCCCTTGGACGATAATTTAGAGCGTACTTCTGATCGACGAGAAAGCTTCCCTTATGGCCGTCCCCCGAGGGCGTACAAGTGGAACTTTAAAGGGCGTAAATACGGGCCGCGAAGGACGAGCTCGTATAACCGCGAAACCGGGAAAACTTGAAGGGAAAGGCAATGAGATTCGGATAATCCGATGCTTACATCGGTTCCCTTTGTGGTCGATCGAGAAAGGAAGGCGTCTTGGTCCTGTCGTGTAAAAAAAAAGGGAGAAAATTCGCTTTACCTCGGCGCATTCTAGTCTTTCCTCCTCCTCCTCCTCTAGAAAAAGACGTGCAAGAGGCGATACACTTCCGTCGCTCATTGTCTGCGAACGTAGATGCGGGAACTTCCGTAAGATGTTTCGGTGCAAACACGTCGGAGCGGAGTTCCTTTTGTTATCGGCTTTTCCAGCGCTTCGCGACGTGTCGACACAGCGCGACGTCAGCCCCTTTCCTCGACATTCTGTCAAAGTACGAAATTCCTCAGAGAAACGTACATGTCCCGCAAATAACCGGAGGATCCCTCCACGGTCTACTTTGTCGAAATATCGCCGACGTTGCGGTTTAATCTTAGCCACGGATCAGAATGTATTACGGAAGGAATCGATCGTTGTTAAAAAGCATCGGGATTATTAGCTGAGAATTTGCCCGTCTTGCCGGCTGGCTCACTTCCGGTCGACGAAGGAAATCAAATGGTTTCTCTTTCATTCGGTAAAACGATCCCATTGTTGCGGATTTAAGAGGTTTTACGTAGCATTTGGCACGCGTAAACATGGACGATCGGATTACAGGAACCGTCTGTGAAACAAAGAGCCTGGTTGACGTTGCTCGGCGAAGGATCCTTCGGGAGGATCGTTCGGTGATTCGCAGGAATACGTCTTTAATCCGTTATTACGCTTTCGGAGTTCCCTTTGTCAGGTTGTCGCGCCCGCGGCAAGTCACTTCGAACAGCTATTTGCAACTTGCACAAACGAAATCACAGCTGCAAGCATTGTGGCTGACGACGGAATTCTCCGTACTTCCTGCGGGTTGCCATTCACCGAGGAAAAGGAGCATCAAGGCACAAACCCATGAAACGTCGGCTGTTCAACGTAAACTGCTTCAGATTGTATACACTGGTGATTCCAAGATTCAGACGACAGCTTTCCACGTGTCGTCGCGCACATCAGTTTCACTTTGGCGACGATAAATCTTGAAAAGATCTCACTCGCGGCACGTGGTTGATGATTTCACTGTTGCTTGGACGGTTCGCGCGGAGAGCCACGACGAAAAGGGGATTAATTGAAATTTTCCGAGGCTGGAGAGCCGTTCGAGCTGAGGCGTTTAGGAAAATATGGCTAACGTAAGACCGCTTACCGTACCGAACGGCATGCTAACTGGTTAATAGCCGAGAGGTCGGCTTTCGTTCGCCCTCGGATCCAATTAACGGTGTAATGGGAAACCGCGAGGGAATTTCTGGCGCTGAGCGATTACCACGGGCGTCGTTGCGCTCTCCTTGGGAAAGATTTCCCTCGACGTTGTCCTTTCCATCGGCTGCGCCTCAAAGAAACTGCGCCGCTGCGGGAAAATCGTCGGGCCGGCTCCTCGCTTTTTAACCCTTCGGTTTATCACGTAATAATACGAGGCAAGTGTGTGTACTTTCTCGTTACCGGTACAAAGTGACGGGATCTAATTCAAGACGCGACTCCCCTTTAAATGAGCAGGAAACGCTACGCTTTGACCTCAAAGTATGGCGCTCTCGGGTGGATATTAACGTTTCATCCTGGCTTTTTTGCCCCGCGCGCCTTTATTTACGTGGGACGTCGAGGACAAGAACGGATGTCTAGGGCGGTCTGCTTCCCTCTCGGCAAAGTGCAAGGTTAGAGCTTTAAGAAACAACGGAGCTGATTAACGGACTACCTCGAGCGGGCAAACAGGTCCGGGCGATATCGGTAAGCGACTTCTCCGTCAGTAGTAATTTGCTCCCCCGTGTTTACAGGGATACCCGCTACTAACCCGCTCGTGAGAATATTAAGCGGTACTACGGTGCTTGATTTACCGAGCTGGCCAGCCGACAAATTGGGATACGAATCGGCCGGGCCGCTCGTTATTCCCGCCGACGTCTTCCCGGTTACCGTAATAATCGGCGTTATGCTTAACGCTCGTAATCCATCACGTCCGGATCCTCCGGACCCTCGCCAGAGGAAACACTCCCTCGGGAGGAGGATCCGTGCCAATCGTTTTTTCCGCGCGTCAATCAAATTTCTCGACGGCTATTTCTTGGCCGGATATTACTTCCTCGAGCGAAGCTCGCTCTAAAGACAAAGCTCTCTTTTGAACCTGCCAACAGTAGACATTATTCCGGCCGTCCTTCCATCCTTGTAATTTGCCTACGACTCATGGACATTGCCGGCCATTTCCGCCAACGAGTTTCCTTGCTTTTCCAAGAGACAACGGACCACGGTTGACGAGGTAAACGGCCGGATGTGCCGGCACATTCGCCCACAGTAATTCCTACCCAGGGCTTAATTAATCCATTACCGTCGTGCGCTCATTGTTGGCCGACCAGCGGTAGTTAATGCTGATCGTTCCTGACGCAACAAGAAGCCTCTCGTCGGTCTTTTCCGCCACTCGGCGTGGCGCGAAAATTCCCAAACAAACGGGGGACAAGAAACTAATGGTCTCGCTCGAGACGGAAGTTTCTCCGTGAGGAGCACGTACGGGAAAAGTTGGGCGACTTTAAAGAAGGCGAGATAAGGCGTAAAGTGTGCTTTCGAAGGGAGATACAAATGAGCCGAGAAACGTAGGAAAACTCGGCAAGGGCGCCGAGGAAGGAAGAAAAGAAATTCGGGGATTGCGGTAACGTCGACTGAGGTATTATCCAAAGAGGAACGTTGCGTTGGTCGTGCGCGGGGAAGATAAATCTTTTTCCTTGGCGAATTTCTCGGTAAAACTGTAGGATCTTGGCGGTTCGAGGGGGGTTCATGAATTACGCGCCAGTGAAACTACAGTCTGAGACTGGTGCACGGTTTATCGCCGTCGGCGCATAACATCTCGCGCCTTTGGCCGGCATCCAGAAATTAGTTCGCCGGGGTAAGTACCTGGAAGAAGCTCTGGAGCGTCATTTATTTTTCAAATACCCGCTGAACCGGGCAGAAGGATCGAAAGAAGAGAAGTACCGCTCGATACCCGTGTGTTTTATAAGCTTCGGAACCGGTAGCGACCTTCCTCCTCGGTGTTCTTTCGAAAAATCACTTTGAAAACGTGTCAGCCTCGCTACATTAAGCCGCTACGAGACACGAATGAGCGGGAATTATGTTATAAAATCGATACAGCAGGAAGGTTAGCGCGGAAGCCTTGAAACTTGGGAATTCACTTAACCGCGAGTTGGGCTAATCGCGTGGACCATCTTCCGAGGCTCCATAAATCCCGTTTTTCTCGGTATTTCATTAATCGCCACGGGAGGAAAGGAGTACCGCGGGATAGGCTTGGACCGGGCTATCTACTCGTTCGGACGATCGTCCGCGATATACCGAGAAACTTTGGACGTTCGGCCAATGAGGGCAATTCCAACGATTAATCGTCCTACCGCGGCGATACCGGAAAGACGAGGGCAGGGAAACCAAGTATGCCACGACGACAAGAGATAGGCGTCAAGGTGGAGACGATAACCCCTCGGGGGAAGTCGACTCGGTGTCGGCATTCCCCTCCAATCTATTCGAGCAACTTCCCCGTCAACGTGCGGACCGTCCCGTGTCTTCGAGACGCTACAACTACAATTTCCCCGGATCCCGCCCAAATTTCCGCGAGTATCGGCGCTCCAAGGAACCTGGCAATAGCCGAAATGATAAAATATGACAAATTCAAGGGGTCCTAGTATCGTAAATTCTCCTGTATTCAAAGCTTCGCCATTTCAGTCTGGTCCTTTCGAGGAGGAAGATAGAAAACTGTCGTAAAATTAGACACACGTATCGCGCTGTTGAGACAATTTAGAGATCGTGCGGTCCATCTATCGGGCCGTCTATCTCGCGGGGAACCGACAGGAAAAAGAAAGGAAAAAGCTATCCGACGCCGGGACTTCTGGAACACGCAGACACGAAGGCCAGACTGCACCGCCCTGCCAGGAGAATCGATACGTCAATCCTGCGACTGGAAGGACACATAGCTGGATTCGAGGGGAAAGGAGACAGCCAGCCGACGTACGAATGGAGAAACCCGAAGAAATCTTCGGCAAAAGGAAAGGCTTAGGGAGAGACGAAGAGGGGGGAAAAAAGGAAGACTTGGTTGCTTTATTCCATGGCTTCTGTGCTGAATATTGCTTCGAGTTGACAAGGAACCCTGCGAGAGGGCAAACATCAGCTCCGATTCGTCCCTACTTGTCCTCCCCCTCCTGGGCCTTTTTCTCGAGTTTGCTCGAAAGCCCGCGGGTTCGGTTCCAACTGACAGCCCCGATGACTGGCTCGACAATGAGATGCTCGAGGTTAAAGCGTTATCATGCCCCACGGGCGTATCTCGAACGTGACCTCCTCGTATTAAGGGCCTCATCGATCGTCCTCGGACAAAGCGAGTCTCAAGCCGGACAAGATATGTCGCAGAGAGACACCGATCACACCGAATGTCCGAAATTATGTGCCTGACGTTCACTCTGCCGGATGTATTAGTCTTCATTAGGCATTACGGAGAGACCTACGTACACAAGTACGAAAAATTCGGAGCAAAGATGAGCGGAGAGACGTCTATGGAGCGCTTGAGAAATTTCACTCACGCACTCTAGTGTCAAATTTTACCTTCGGCCCCTTTTTATCCGAGCAATTTTTTTCCTAGCCCCTGCATATTCATACGCGAATTACCCGTGCATATTCATCAGGTAATTATCCTCCGAGCGGGTTGGACTGGGTATATTTAATTATCCGGTGGATCGGTAGGCGCGTCAGCTGCATTGTTTCTCTCGGCGGCAATGAGCAGGCGAGCTTCTATGCAGACGAGGCGCGTGTAACGATTCTCCTCTGTCATTGGCTTTTCGCGGGCAAAAAGCAGCCGTCGTCGGCGGAATAATAGCCCCGCCTTATTGAGGCACGAACCCTTGTTTGCCTCTGCAATCGGCAAAAGTGCAAGCCCTTCGTTTTGTTTGCCGCCTTCTGCAAATTCCGAGGAAGACTAGGCCAAAGAGGACGAATACACGGAACACATTCTCTCTGCCGTACGTGCAGTAGCTTCGTTTCCAGGCTGCGCCAAGCTCCGGAATTGCCTCGAAACTACTGGCAGACAGATTCTTTCGTTTGGAAGAAAAACACGAGAGGCCAAGCGGCGCGAATTCGCCAACAAGTTCGTTGAGTGGAAAATCAGCCTCCTCGCGAGAACAATGGAATTGTCCTCTCCGATATTTTCAAGCATTCGTCAGTGTCCCATTGCGAGACTCGTGCTTACGTGAATTTTTTGTACTTTATTGTACGACGCGATAGAATTACCGCTGCATCCCTTTTTCGCTCGACGATTCGTCCGATTTTTCGCCGAGGGTTTCAGGGAGAGCAGAACAGGCCACGCGACAGGCTCTTCCATTTGGTTGCGCAGTGGGCATATTAAATGCTGTTTCCATAGTAGCAAGAATTTTATTACCGGTCGTCGGCGTGTCGATGGAGGTCCGCTCGGCGAACCGGAGGGAGAAGATAAAACGCCGACGAAAAGGACAAGAGGGGAGAGAAACGTCGAGGTAAATCACGAGTGAATTTCCTGCGCTCTACTGCCATAATACTGGGGACGCGCACGTGTCTGTCTGTGTGCGTGTCTCTTTCCTGTGTGTATTTGTGCGAAGAAGACACGCGCCCGACAGGATCGTCTTCCCGATGGAACCTTCTGCCGGGGTTCGACTCTGCCCTCGAATCGTCCTGCCGGTGACCTACATTCCCGTCTACACTTCCGCGGTCAGTAACACTTTTCGTCTCCGCCCCTTTGAGCCCTCACTCCAAATTTACTGCTCCAACAAACGGGGAGAGGGGGAGGCGTTTATAATTCCGCCTAATACAGCCCTCCCCTCCCTCCCTCCCCTTGACGACTCCTCTCCCCCCGGAATCGGCGAAAAATTACGTCACGGTTTCTTCGAGCTAATCTTCCGGAAGCTACGTGTGGATTAGCGCGGTAAACGACGGCGGAGCTTCCCTCGTCCCTCTTGAAAAATGTACCCAGAGGCATTGCGGTCAGGTAGCAAGGGTGGGGGGACGGGTTTATGTAAACGACGTGGAGTCGAAAATTGAAATGCGCTCGAGTTTGGAGGATTCTCGAGCGGGACAGCGGTGGCACTCGTTGAATTTCCGGGCTGACTCATCCCACGGCTGATTCAGCGCGAATGCAACTCTCAGCGGCTAACGACGCTACGAGCTCTCTTCTCCGTTGAAATTCAATGCCGAAAGGTCCCCCGTCCGTTAGAAGTCATTTCGCCGTTCGAAAGTACTCCGCACACAGAGATCCAGCGTTATCGATCATTATCCGCTAACCGTCGGCCGAGATCGCTGAGAAAAGATCGATCGGGAAATAGAGAGGCGATTCTCCGCGAATTAATCGTCCCCTCCCATCGGTCCTTCCCCGATATCCAGTCGTTCATTTCTCCGGCGGTCGGGAGAAAAATTAAATTACCACCGGTTCTTGATAATCCGTTTGCGTAATCCGCGGTCGTTTCGGATACAAGGGTCAACGGTGTTTGCCGGCGGAATTGTGGCTAACGTGTGGCCCGTTATTACCTGCTGGAAGCCCGCTACTTGGAGAAATGGGTTATGGCTGGTATTTCTAAACTACGTGGGGTCCTTAACGTCGTCGTCGAGCGTTCGCGGAAAGCAGGAGTTACGAGCCAACAAATATAGGGCGGATCAGTGTAAACGCACTATCGCTAATTGGGATATTCCCCATCGGCGACAGGGGGTTATACTCATCGTTGCAGTCAGCTTCGAGTGTTAGCTGAAACGGGCCGTCCAATAGGCCCTAACTCTTCCCCCCCCCCCCCCCCCCCCGGATAAAAGTTTTCGGAAGGAAGAGGCTCGTCGGGCAAACATCCTGAGTACACAGGAAGAATGAGTTATCAAACCGGCTAAATGTGCTCTCAAATACGGCGGGACAATAGATTGACTTTGGCCACTGCTTTTAGGAAGTCCTTGCTCCAAAGTTTCTCCGTTTCGGGGAGATTTCATTTAATTTAGCGACGGCGGGTACGTCGGAGGCAATTTCCCAGGGATACCTGACTCGGTAGGCTTCCGTCGAGTCTCGGGAAATATTTCGAAGAAACTCGTTTGTGGTACGTCGAACGATCCGGCTCGATGCAGAGAACGAAAATAGAGATAGCGGCGGGGTTAGGGACGTTATCTTGCCCGTGTCCTATTATTACGTGGAGTTGACTGGAGATGGGCCTGCACAAAGGTCCTTATAGGTGAGCCATGGAGCAACACAGCGACTTCCACTTACGACGGGGAGCAGACCATACAGTAATGAGATAGAAACCACTTAACCCGTGTACACGCGTGCCTAAGGGCCCGACCCGCCCTCGTCTTCCCACAGCTACAGTTTACTCGCTAAACTACGAGTCCTCCTCGGGTAAAAATATCCCTCGGTATTCTCGGGCTAACCAATTGCCCCTAGCCTCAAAAAGCGAATCGATCGTCCAATCGAATCTCACGTTCTCCCGCAGGGATCAACCTCAGCCGATAAATTTTCTAATTCGCTCGATAAAAACCCGTGTATCGTCGGCGGTGTAAAACGGTGAATGATTCGGTTAGCTGGATAAAACGGTCCGCGATAAGACGAGTAAAACCGAGGGAATATTCGTTGATATAAAATTGTGTTAATCGGTTTTCCCTCGTGTTTCACCGTCCTCGCTTTTCTGTCGGCTTTAATCCGATATTCTTCAACGGCGACGATTCGTTCGGCTTTTCGTACTGGCCGATATGAAATTATCGAAACAGAAATCCCTGAGCGTAGCACGAAAAAATGTTTGGAGCATAAGGCCAAGCTCCGAGTCGTAGCAGCACTCCTACGCGTAATCCGACGTGATTAAACTCAGCATGGAATTTCCCCGGGTTTGGGCCATTTGGCCAACTGCTCGGCGCTTTCCGCAGGGAATTACGAACTGTCCACTTACCGTCGCCAACTTTCGTTTCCAACAAAACTCGCCGATAGTGCGTAGAAGCTTGTAAATAAACCACCTGGAAAATCCGAGCGTCGACATTAAATCCGCATCAGACGAAGCAGGGTTCCAACTTGCCTAATATCCCGGACGTTTCGTTGCACCTTCTCTGGGATTTAATCGTTATATACGTTCCCTGCGCGAAGAGAGCATTAACGAACCTCCCGCTTACCGGACAACTAAACGGAAATGCGGAAGTCTAGGATTTACCATCGGTCGGCCATTTATATCGATTTCCTCCGAGAGCTGAGCGTTAATTAATTAACGGTTAATTCAGAATTATCATCGGCTGCTCCCCTTTATAAGGTTCGATAATTCAGGCTCCCCCCGGCAAGGCTCCGTTAATAAGACTAAAAGCATCGGCCGTATAACGATCTGTTTTGCTTGCATAATCCACCATCGGTTATAATGCGTGACGTTCGGTCCGAGGCACGTAGACGAATTTCTAGATTTCCCTGAATTCCCCAGTGAAGCGTGTACACGGAAAATGCTATGTTCCAATAGGAGCGATTAATCAAAATCGCCGGTAGAACTTTCCATTGGACAGAGGGAAAGCTTCTCTGCCTGTGAATCGCGTTAATCCGTACAGATACGGGAGTCTTAGACGGTCAATTAGATGTAATCGAGCGCTTTGCATGCGTCGGGGAGGCTAGCTTCAAGGGGAATTGCACTTAAATTCAATGCACAAGCCGAACAGGTGCCGTGATTAAAATGTCCCGCGTGATTAATGAGACACACGTCCGAGGAATCGATACTGTTCCCACGAGCCTTCGACTCCACAACTTCACGGAGGATTAATAGCGAATGAAGACCTACTTGCCCATGGACAGTTCGCAAAATATACGACTCAAAGGAATTTCATTAAATTTCTCGCCAATCTCGGAAGAAGGGAAGACCTTTTATGATTTTTCTCGGAGATTAGTAACGTCAGGATTCTTACGGCGAGTAAAGTTCCAAGCTGGGACCTTTGTGTTATAAACATTTTACGTTCATTAGCGTGCAGCAAAAGGAGTAAAGAAATTTACAACTACCGACGGGACCTGCAAGTCCGGTGAAAGCACAGGCTGACGTAAAAATCACGTGCGTTATTTCGCTGCGACGGACGTTGTTGCAAAGAAGGAAAGATAAAAAACAACAGACGGTCCATTTGCAGGATTAACAAAGGCAGTGCAACTGACGCAGAGATCCAAGCTTCTCCCTTTCATCCTCGTCGCAGTAATTAACACGGAAGTTTATTTTCTTCGCGCAGAACCGAAGTTACGTGTTTTCCTTCGTTCCTCGGCGGTGTATTACAGCGCGGTGTTACTGAAACCGTCTAACTTTGGCGCAGCCAAGTGCAGACAAACGTCAGGAACGGAGGTAAGCGTCGCGCACTTGAAAATTTCATTTGCCCGGAAGCGAAGTCTCGCGGGGAACTCGGCCCCTCGGGGATTCGCCGGCGAAATTCTTTTAAGTCTTCGACCTGGCAAGACCTTCGGTTCGGCTCCTCGGAATTGTTCTTTTCGTAGTTGAAGCGGATTCTTCGGGCGTTCTCATTGGCCAAGATTAGTCGGGCGAAAGCGACGTTTTATCACTTTCCCGGAAGTCAACTTTTCATTGGTGGAATGGGCCGGCGCGTGGCAACTTCCCCCTCCGCGTCGCGGTGTTTCGCAGTCGTCGAATAAGCCGGAAGTCGCGTTTAAAACACAGCCGAAAGGATGGAACAGGCGCGAAAGAAAATTCCCCGCGGCCGGGAGATACGAGCTCGTTTACGCCGACTTAGCTGGCCATTAAGACCGAGAACGTTTTAGCAAACTCTGTCCTTTTACCTCAGCATCGTCTAACGGGCTATCTTAAGATAACCGTACGGGGAAGTTGCAGACTGCTGTAAAAACTCTCATTTCCCTGGCATCGCCGAACTTAAAAACCTGCGAAGCAGTGAGCGAAAGAATCTCAAGTAGAAAGAAGTAAAAAGTCTACATTTTTTTGGGGACCGATAAACGAGTCCTTACGACTCGGCAAGATGGGTCAACAGGACGCAAAATTGCGTACCGTAAACCTCAGCCCTTTTTCTTCCAGCAGCTGTGAGCTTTTACTATTTTACGACATATACAATCGTAAAAATTCGTCGAGGAGTCAGCCGTTAGTAGGTCTTGCCCTTCGCCACGGCAAGGTCCGAACTTTCCCTCGTAAACTTTAATGTTAACGTTCGCTCTCGTGTTAGGCCATATTTAACACCTCTGCGACCTGTATTCCCATCGTCCACGCATTCCTCCGAGCAGACATTAACGCACCAAGTAGTAGGGGCCAGCAGCGGCCCGTTCAACCCGTGCTTGAGTCTTATTACTTACAGTAGAAAGGGACAGATGGTGGCCAGACCGAAAACATTAGCCGTTGGAGTGAAAAAATCCTGAGGAGTTTTATTCAACGACGTATACCGTGGGCTTCAAAGGAAAGAAAAGTCGGAGGATTTTAATGTCGATAATAAGCCGAGGAATTGCCATGCATCCGTGTTGTGGATGAAACTCGGAAGAGAGCTCGTTCGTATTGGAAACGTCGGCGAAGAATCCTTAGAAATTGTCGGGTAACGAGCGGAGGCAACAAGCCGAAACGAGGCTCATATCCACTGCAATTTATATTCTTTCTCGTATCTCTCTGGCTCGGCAGTCGGATCGGCAAGATTTCTCAAACCGGGGGAATTTAATTTCGCAGCTGTCTCCTCGAGTCACGGTTCATCCAAATCATTTACTATCTTACTCCATGGCCGATCCATCGTTACCCGCGCGTTCACCTCTTGATCCACGATCAAAGCGTCCAATCCTGTCGTCGTGTTAACGTCGAGACTTAGAAGGAGGGGGAGGGGGAGGGGGGGTTGGGATAGGGAGGAGGGAGGTCCGGAAGGTCAGTCGTCAACGTATAAATAAAGCAACTGGCGACCTCGTCCCAACGAAATTACGTCCCATCTCCGCGAGCGGAGCAAAAGGAAGACTCCAGCTCTATTTTTCACGCGCAAACTAGATCTTCCCGTGTAAGGAAGTGGTGCACACAGCACTCGATAGAGGCGAGGGAAATTGCGAGTAAAGGAAGTTTCGCGCCACGCCAGATGAATTTCCTCGAACGCTTCGAACCAACATTCTATCGCCGCCTACTGCTCTCGACTTTATCTGAAAAAAAT
Source organism: Hedychridium roseum (assembly GCA_963989215.1). Lineage (NCBI taxonomy): Eukaryota > Metazoa > Arthropoda > Insecta > Hymenoptera > Chrysididae > Hedychridium > Hedychridium roseum. Next base: position 9,333,763 of record OZ022310.1, on the reverse strand, counting down.
TTTAACCAATCGACCTTCCGCACGATTCTGAGACTAAATTTCGATCGATCGGTGAACAGTATCTGAAAAATTCGACGACGACTGTGCGAAAAATGGGAGGCAATCTACGAAAGATAACGAAATTTCCCTAGCGTCAACGCTCGTATTTGCCGTTGGACTTCCTTGCGAATATCATACGCGTATAATTGTGAGTATCGTGCTGTCGGGCGGGATAAAACGAAATCCGTGGATGTTCTCGCCATCGGATGGGACGTGCTTGAAATCAAGCCGGCATTGAATCTCCGCAGGACTGTTTATTCAATGCGGAAAAATCGGCGGTACGTGGAAAGTAATTCTATTTGATTCCACCAACGTTCTCCCGTGTGCGAAGTTCGTTTCGAATGATAAACAAAAACGCGGATGCGCCGTGCCCGCAGGTGGTGGGGGGCATTCCGGAACGGAGAGGAAAACATTTTCTAACCCACTCCACGTTTTTTTTTTTTATTAAGTCGGGAGAATAAATTTTCCGGAAGAACCGAACGAGCGAGTGGGAAAAAATTGTGTAGGAAAACGATACCTGCCGGATGAAGAAATAATCGCCCCTACGAAATGCGCTGCGAATCGATATGTTCGAGCTCTGATGATATTCAAAGCGTCGCTCGGCCGAGCATTTTCCACGATCGATTAGCCTACGAATTGCGGACAATCTTATCTCATCGTACCGACTCCTTCGGCCGATAGACAAAGGGACGGAATGGTACGCATTTACATGCCGAGACGAAATCTCTCGCGACTCGGGGCTGTCAGGGCTCGAAGCACAGCTGACGAATTAAGAAATTACGTAAATGTGGTAATGGGGAGATTTGAGCGGTTCGTTTCCCTTCGACGCGAGATGGATAGATGGGTTGGTGATCGGTCTCGTTGTGTTTGCCGAGCGCGAGGGAGAGATTTGTGAGAAGAGAGAAAACAGTGGCAGGACGGTAGAACCGAAAGTCGAAGGTTCCTGGAAGCGAGAGCAAGGCAAGGTTTTTGAGAGCGACAATAAGGTCTTAATACGAGGTACAGTGGAGCTTCGTTAAGAGGTCCTTTTACTTCAAGGCGAAAGCGCCCCTTGAAGGAGAAGAGCTTGCGAGATCGGCCGAACCTAAGCGAAAGTTACCGAAGACCCGGAAGCCCCATTACGTCGATTCCATGAAATTCCAAAGAAACTTGACGATACGTCTGCACTCGTGAGATATCTCCGGAGTGGCGAGAATCTTGGACAGCGCGAATTTGTCGTCCGTGACCCGAAAAGCGGCGCGATGAAAATTGCTTTTCTTATTAATGGACGCGTCGGGATATTACCCTCCCGGCTATATTGGAGGGAGAATAGGGACAACTTTGGTACACCGGGACGGGCCCTATCGCTGTATCCCCCTCCCGAGCATTTAACCAGACCAGTCACCGAAGCTGAGAAATTTTTTCGGAAGGGCGTTGTTGCTCGCGCCTTTGACGAATCGTTCGTGAAGCCGTCGTTTTTCAATTTCCGCCGTTGGCCCATAGTTTCTCCGGGCAATAACGGGGCGACGGTCGAGGGAATTCCGAGAGAAAAGAAGCGCGCCGTGGAATTATTCGCTCGGGACAGGAGTCCTGCGGATCCTCTCTCGCGCTGGATATGAGGGACGGGGTTAAGACGAGGCCGGAGAGAAGAACAGGAAGGGTGGCGCGCGGCTATATCGCGCCACCACAGAGAGACAGTGTGCCGTGGCCAACAGAGAAATACGATTGGTGGGGATATTGATCTTCCCCGGGAGTTGCCATGTGCAGCCTCTGCTGGTCCGACGACTTCGCGATTCTTCCTTCTCGCGAGACGACCACGACGACGATGACGACGACGACGACGACGACGAAGACTACTCTTTATCGTTGTTTTTCTCCCTACAGTACCTTCGCAACATCCCCTTTTTTTCGCTGGGCGCCAGCACGCGCCAGCCCTTGCGTCAGAAACGACCAACCGATGGGCCCTTCCGTCAACCCTCAGGAGCCTCCTTCTACATTCGTCCATTCTTACAGGCATTTTTCTTCCCCCAAGCGGCTCCATCAAGCGCGGCTCTTTATTTCCCGTAAAAAATGAATTCTCCAGCGAGACGGGCCAAGTTCAAGCGGGCCGAAGACATCGAGTATCGCGTTAAATACGCTCGCCCGCGTTATTCCTGAGAATCCGGCGGTCAAATTACCTCGATACTCAATCTTACGAGGCGCGGATTATGACAGCGCTATTTTTCGATATATATTTCGGTAGCTTTTCGAAAAGGAGCTTGCCTTATAGAGCGTATTTTTTTCCGATGGGATCGAGATAGGAGGGAACAGGAGTCCAAGGTGGAGACGGTCAATGCGATATCGGGGAAAACGTGGAGGATCGCACCGTTATAAACGATAAACCGACCCGTCCGTTATCCATTTACTCTTGGCTCTTACACCCCGAAGCCATTTAGCAGGCGCTTAGAGCTCAAGAGAGAACGCCACGTCGCCAGGGACCGATAATCCACGACCGCTCGACATTTCCTCTGGGCGCAAGGAGGACGTCTCGGACGTGTAATTCCCACAGGTTTACACAACGTCGTCGACCCTATCCTACCCAGGTGCATGCGTTCCTTGTCCCGTCGACACTGGAAAACACTACTAAGCCAAAAAAAAACTAAAGAAAATCTCTCGTTCCCCCTTCCCTGTCGTCGTAATTTTCCTCCAATGTCCTACGAGATACCCTCGCCATGAAATTTGCCCCGTTTGGAATTGCATTAATTCGTAGCGTCGAATGAAACGTAGAAAATACGTCGAGGGCCGGCAGACACGTGGGAAACGAAGGCCGATCCGATTGGATTTCCGGGAGCGGGATAACGCGTCGAGGGTTTATGGGAAATTTCATGTTTTTTGAAATATTCCTGAAAGCACGGTGATCCCAGTCGCGCCGGGGAAGGGAGAAAAATTGTTCAAAGGTCTAATAGGAGGGGACGATACGTGCGCGTGGCAGTTGGAAAGGTAGACTCAGGGTGGACAATTTTCCATTCTCCATAAAGGTTCCTCGGGCTTTGGCTAGTAAACTTTTCGTCGTTGTTCGTAACAACGCAGAGTGCTCCCGCGTCCGTCCATTTTCGGGCCATCAGACAAAAGAGCTCTAAAGGATAAATTCCACTAGAGGAAAATACGTTTATGGAGTCCAGCATGGAAAACTGGCGAACCCGCAAAATCCCGCAAGAAATATCCGCGCTGAAATAAGGCAATTACGTCAATGGCTTTGGCGCTCCGCTACCCTTCTGTAGGGGAATATTTAAGGACACACCGGGCCAACAAAGACGATTCACTCTTCTCCGACTGTGGATCGTTCAAACGAGATCGCGTTTCTGCGTTCGTTAAAGCGAAACTCGTCTGTAGACCAAACCCAACCTGAAATATTGTGTTACCAACACCGTTTCTAAGGGGTTTAAGGGCTTTTGACCTTCCGGGCAAGAGCGAATTATAGGTGGGACAAGGCCCGATTGTACTAACTGCTTGCTTTGCGAGTAGTACGAGTTCATACGTAATTACGCAGTCCCTTGGGTACGGTGAAATATGGAGGAGTAAGAGGAGAGCGCGGGATATCGAAATACAATATGTACATACGTCTGGCAGCTGTGGGAGTATCGAGCGACGGTCGCTCGCGAGAAACGGAGATTTCGTATCCACCTTCGTGGAGACGGTACGCGACACCTATTACGCAGCGTGACGTAGGGCAAAGGAAAAATGGTCAAACGTGACTGGTCTGGACGAAGGAAAATACATGCTCCTAGCAGGCGCATTTTTCAAGCCGGGACACATGGTTTTTGCCCAACACCCGGCCCGATAAATATTTATTTTTCCTTCTCCCTGCGCGCCCGGCACTGCGAGTTTAATGCCAACGGCTCTGCAGGGAGACCGGCCGAGGAACTTCTCCAACGGCGAATCTCGCATTCGTTCGCGACGTCCCTCCCTTCGCGTCGAGTTTTCCTCACGGCTCAGTGGAGAACACGGCGAACGCGTTCCCCGGGACTCCCTCAAGACCGTTCCGTCATTCCCGGAGAACGACGCGGCCCCCGTGTCCCGGATTTCCGGACGATAGCGAAGGAGACGTGTCGGTGCAAGGAGAAAATACCGCCGGAGAATTCCGTTAAGTGTCCCGAGGGAGCCGTCTTACCCACCGCGAAAACCGTGCATCGACTTCCTAAGCGACGACCCGTCACTTGGCTCTCGGAAGGTTTCCGCGGAAATTCACGACTCGATAAATAGGGCAGCGAAGCTGCGACGAAACTGCGCAATTGTCGGCGGTTTTGGCCGGGGCAACTCGCTCGTTCTGCCATTAGCCAATGTTCGCTATTTATCGGTGTCCGAGGGCAAGTTAATTAAGTGGCTACCTCGATGCATCCGAACCATCTCCTCTGGCAATCCTTATTCCGTCAAGGACGAATCCCTATTCCCGGTCTGGTCACGCAACGATCTTGCCCGGGGGTTCGTTCTGGGATGTTCCGCCTCCTGGCCAACGGGGAATAAAAGACAGAGGGAATCGACGGCTGGGAGAAAGCGGCCAATGCAGTCGGCCTCTACTGATCTTTCTCTCTTTCCCGAGGCCCGTCTAATTAAAGTAGCCGAAGCGCGGTATCGCCAGTGTCACGCGATCTAACTCTAATCACTCGTGGCCACCCGATGGGAGTACTTGGCACAGAGCATTCGGGGACAATTAGAAGTAATTGAGGACCGCTAAACGGGTTCTACGCCATGGCCCTAAAGTCGAGCGCCCTCTCAAAGCCCAACGTCCCCTCCTATGCCGGATTTCCCACAAAGGGAAACTTTATACCCCCTAGGCGGGACTTTGAATCATTGTGAAAAAGAACTTGCCAGCCACTCAGAGTCTGTAAAACCATTGGAATTTCACCAACATGGCTGCCTGTTTTGCCCGTCCGTTGGAACTACTTGTGCGGCGGACAAAAGCCTAGGAAGACTTACGTTTAACCGCGAAAAATTGTCTTTCCAAATGCAATTCCAGCCCTTTCGACGATTGAGCCCCATTCAGCGGGAGCTTAAACGAAAACGTTATCGGTTATTTTCCTAAGAAGGCGTATGCAGGAGGGCTCGAGGCGAGCCCTCTGTGGATCTCGCGGTTTCAAAGCGAATCCACCTTGCCTTAGACAGCCGACTAACCCTTGAAATCGATTCTAGAATCTCGAGCACGTCTCCAATAGCATCGCGCCGTACCTGATCATGTTTGCACAGCACCGTCTGACATGTTTGGACGGACACGGCAAGTGGCAGGGCCATTGTTCAATACCGTTGGAACTTGGAGACATGCCGGACCGGCCTAGTCGTTTCCTTTCTCGTAAAAATATCCAACATTTCCGACGTTTCCGTCAGGGCGACGTGAACGAAGCTTCCTCTGCGCGAATTCGTAAATCACCGGGCAGAACGGGAAATTCGTCGAGACTCGCGGGGGTCGTTGGAATTTATGTTGTTACTTAATACCCGCGAGCGGACGGCTCTGAAAGTCCAGGGGCAAATCACCGGAGCATTTCCAGAGGAAATCCGTGTACCTGCGTGCGCCGGCAAATCCAACTCCCACGTACATTTCGCCGGTCTCTGTTGCGTTTCAATGTGAAAAGTTGAAGCGCACGTGACGTAAGGGTAAAATCAATATACGACGTTAAGAAAATAACGAGTAACAATCTGCAATCGGATTAATGTTCCGCCATAAGTTTGACATGGAGCCACGTCGATCGGTTGACGCGTATTTATTAGGAATGCCGATAAGTTAGATCATTCTACGGTTTTCAATGGACGATAAAAGGACAAGTTGTTACGTACTCCGGGCTTGGACTTGGCCGTTCATCGCGACGAAGCCCTCGCTTGCGTAACGCCCATGGCGATTTCATTTCTTCGCGTTTTATCGTGAGACAGTCGCGCAATTGTCATCGTCCGACGGACATAGACGAATGGCTATTAAAACCGCTAAAAACGTTGCTTCATCTTTATTCGACGAGCACCCTCGAGGTTGGGATGTATGCTAACGCATCGCCACCATCAGCACGGGCTATGATATTACTGTCATCGATGGCATCTATCAGTTGATCCTAAGAAAGGGGAGCCAGCCAGCCGATGCCTCGTCCTTACGCCTCGTGAATCTTAACGTCCTCCCCGACCGATCGCTGATACCCACGTATTTACCCGGCCTCTAGGAAATTCCTTCGAGCAACTTGGCCCGACTTCGCTTCAGCGCCACTTCTGAGAGAAGAGTTTTCGTTGCGAAGAACAGAGACACGTTGGTCGTCGCACCGAGTTACCAATGTTCCACGATACTTAATGGTACTCGTGGCGGTGAAATTTCCAAGCTTTCTTTACCGTGCACGGATTCCTCTCGGGTTGATAGAAACGACCGGGACGTATGTGGGTGGATATAGATAGGTAGGAGCTGGAGATGAAGTTTCTCGATCCCCTATCACGGGCATCGCATGAAAGACGAGACTCCGGCAAAGAGAAAGCAATGGAGCATAACCGTAAAATTGCTAACCCTCCGAAGTTGCTGTGGTTTATAGCTCGCGCGAGCCTACGCCTTCTAACTTGGACTACTCAATTAAAGCCGCTTATGGCTGCTACGTACACGTGACGTCGGCGTAGTGCCAGCTTTATCGCTACACACTGCCGCGCAGTAGCGATTTAACACTCGTGAAATTAACTTGTATCCTAAATCAAAGCCGCCCGAGATATGCAACGGCGCTATTGGAAATACCGCACTGTTTACCGACGTATTCGTCTTACGAACGCACCGATATTACCAAGCATCCATTTCCCAGCAATGTCTACATTATTCTCGCTACTGCGTATTTCCTAGCCGATGAATTTCGGGGGAGAAGCTTGAAAAGAGACACGAATGCCTTCCGTGCCAAGAGATAACCTCAATTCCTCTCTCTGTTTTTAATCGATGCGAATAAGAGCGTTCGATTCGACGAGTAAAACGTCGGTCGAATGATTGATTTAAGACGCGATTCGTGAATGGAAGAAATTGTTGGGCCATCTTGAGACGATTGGCGGTTCTACGTAGGCAATGATCCGATGCCGTTTGTCGCGGTAAATGGGTAGGTGGTTGGGGGTGGTGAGTGTAAAGAATGGTCCCTCATTGGAGGTATCTCGACTTACCTTGAGGCCAGGAAGGACCGTGGCGGGATCTGAGGGGGTCCGGGCCGAGGAAGCCTGATTGGTGGCTCCGTAGCTCAGCTGGTGCTGATAGTTGCAGAGGATCTTCTTGTGAGCGCTGGCCTGAGCTCTGTAAGCCGACACTGATAACTTCATTTCTCCCTCTTCCCGATAAAGGGCTCCTTTCTCCGGCCGTCCTCGCCTCGAAGCATCCTCGTGCCTTCACTGGGATATTCTTCGAGCCGGTTAAGGCCAGGTTCCCACTTCCGGCACTTCCGGCAGCTTCGCAGCCGGCCAGATTGCCAGGATGAAAATCCCGCCGGGGAATGCCAGAGTCTCGATGCACTTCTCCGATGCACTTGCTCGGATTACGTCCGCGGGGAGAAGCCACCTGTCCCTCCTCCCCGGGCCAACGAGATACTTTCCTCTCCGATCGGCACCGTTTCCCACGGGTTCAAACGACGCGCATATTTCCCGGAAATCACCAACGCCACGAATATCGAGTTCTTCGCCTACGCGGACCGTTCAATTAATGCCGGCTATCGGCTTTCCTTTCAACTTCCTCGCCTCTTGTAAAACCCCTTCTCTTGGAATCTTATCCGAGTCACGGGATTTATAAGAACTCACTCTCCGACCGAATTTACCAGCCTTCAAACGATAATTGCCTGCTTCTTCGTGTTTCTCCTCGGTATCCTCTTTTAATCGGATTCTCTTCTATCCGACGATAAATCCCACGGAAGGGGGCATATATCTCCTCTCGAACGTCGATACACCGGTCGAGAATCGAAGGTATTTTTTTCCCGTGATATCTCGACGATCGACGTTACGCATGGATGGGGAATATCGGTGGACTTTGGTCAACGTAGGTCTCCTTCATTGCCGAGTAAGAAAAACGAAAGTGTAGGCTTCCGGTGATGATTTCCCGCGAGGACAGGCGATAGGAGAAATACGTGACCTTTGACCGTCTATCAGGGCGCTCGGGCTTCTTCCCCGGCGATGATAAATAATCCTCGTGTACGTATAGACGGCGTGCTTCGCCGACGGTTCGGAGAAAAGTTCCCGCGGCGGATCGATGTCCTCGAGCACTTGGGGGATTCCCGGATATGGTTGTTCTTGCAGGAGAGAGCACAGATGGATAGAGACGAATCGAGTCACATTTTGGCGCGTCCGCTCGGCGCGGATGTGTTTGACCGCGAGAAACTCAACGAGTATCGAGCGGGAGACGAGCATCGGTCGGTCGGTCAGCGCTTAGACGCACGGTCTTCTTCTTCTCATTCTTCTCGAAGCCCCGATCCGCTTCCCCTTCTGTCCGTACGGTTCGACCCGTTTACCCGCGAGCCCAGAGCAAGCCGCGTCCTGTCGTTTCTTCTCGATGGAGTTTCCCCGCTCCTCGGTACCTTTCCATCGTCCTCCGGACAGCCTCGTGTTCTCTATTATCGCCGCCCCAGCCGGAGATGACGATCGAGTCGGCCGAGACAGGCCCCCGGAGAAGACCGACGACTTTTCCCCGGAGACGATGGACGATGGGGAATATCCTTCCTCTCCAAGGTCGAATGTCTTGGAAGAAGGTCGTCGGACGATGCGCTTCGAAATGGAGTTCACCGCAGAAGTCCTTTATCTCTCCCGGCCCGGACCTTCGATCCACGGTATTATTACTTTCTGCAATTCTTCCCCCGGGCGGAGCCAATGGGCGTCGTCATGACACACGGCACGATATATGCCCACCGGATACTGCCTCGGCGAACTTTCGCTCTACGGAAACATCGACACACACGGGTAATTCGCTATCCTGCAAGACGATCCAAAGTAAAACCAACTTATCTCGCTATCCTCAGCGCTTCCCTTCGCTATTTTTCTACAAATTCACCCTTTTACTGCTATCTAAAAGGAACTTGATAACCCAACGAAAGCCCTCGTTGGTCTTCCCCATGAAACTTTACTAGCGCGGAAACCACCAACTAGTAGTAACAAGAGGCATTGGTCAGACCGAGGAAACGATCTAAAGCACCATGCTGAACCATAGACTAACTTAAAGGAATATCTGAGCGTAGACGAAGCACTTAAAAAGTCGTCGAACATTAGGACCCTTTTCACTTGCCTTGGACACTTAGGATTTTCAGGGGAGAAAAAGAAGAGTATGAGCGAGGTTGGACGTTTGGCGCGTGAGGCCAGGCGAATCCGCGTAACACGGCAGAGAGGACTGATCGGTCGTCGTCTTGGCGCGAAGGGAGGAACTCGGTCGAAACGTTAGTAGACCACCGCGAAGCGCATTCGCAGCTCGGCCCCGTAACTGGATTACCGCTACCAACGACACGGTGCAACGGAACATCGACTAACCGCCACGAGGTCCGCGTGTCCGCTCTATATTCCCGCTCTTTAACTAGATTAAATATTATCATAAACTGCGGAGCCCCGGTAGCGCGACTTCGCACCGACACCATCCGGGGAATTGTCTCGTTAAGGGGCCCCTCCGCCCCCGCATCTAATCTTTCTGCGTCGCGAAAAAAGCTCATCGCCCCGGTAATTACGACTATCAGGGCCGACAGCTGGATTTCATTCCGGGATTAATTTTAAACGTAACATCCTGTAGGCACGGTGATGACTCTTTTCGAGTCAACGGACAATTATGGCCCTGATAATTAGAAGGAGGATCGCGAGGAAATTCTCAGACAGCCAAGGATTTATGAGGCTACACGAAGAAACGGATTTATCGAGTTACCCGAGACTGCTCCACTTGATTCTTCCTCGAGACACGGGGGATTAAATCGACGCGCACGTACGCCTACGTATATCCGATTTCGAGAAACAGTCGGTCACGTATCACGATCAAACCGTCCCGGTGTAATGAAGTAAGCACGTTTCAACGGCGATACGAACGGTCGGAGAATTGTTGAAACACGCGATACAACCCATTAGGAAAGATCAAATTCTCCAAAGTCCCCGAAAATACGTGTCGTTTGTGCGAGTAATAAAACGCAACGGTTAAAGTAATAAAGAGACTCGAATATTCTTAGGCGACGCTGAAATAATACGCTCCCACTTCGGCTGAGTGTAGAAAAAAACCTCTCCTTGCAATAATTCCCACGAAGAGATGTATAAACTTTCAGACTCCTACAAATCTCCCCCACATTTTTTCCCGGCAAAAAATCAGGATTTAATTCTTCCGAAGGCATACGGCGATTTAATGCCGTAATTCTTTCGTCCGTCAGAATAAGGAATGGGAAGAAATTTAAAGTTCTGCCAAATAAAGCCTCTCTCCTCTTACTTCTTGCAACGGTCAAGTTGGAAAGGGCAAACACGAGTGCCATTTTGTAATTTTAATTCTCATCGTTGAAAATCACGGAGATTCATCAAGGATGTGTATGTAACGCAAGCTTTAGACATTACGGGATGTTCAATATGGCTAATGAACAATGTACGATGTAAAAGTAAAAAAATGTACTGGACACAACGATAGAGAGGTGTTGGAGACAATATCACATGTGTGTCGATAAAATACAGTCTGTACTCGGTGCGATTTATTGCGCAGTGTACCGGAATTGTGGTTACACGATTGGAACATAGCATTGTTCGAGCGATGGTTATAAATTCAGTTAATTCAGAATCTCCTCTCATACCTCGAATACTATCTATCCTATGAAGCACTAATAAGCCGTTCGCATTTCAATCAACAAGTCGCGGTTGATGTCTCTCGGCTAATATCATTTCAATCACTAATTATCGTATTAGGAGATTGAGGGACCGAAAGTTGTGTGTGTAAAGGAATTTCAGATACTGAGAAACCCAAGTACCTGCGAGCAAATACCCTGGCCGGGTAAAGCTAGCTGAACGAATAAAAAACGAACGAAACAAAGGGAGAATCTCACTTTCGTTCGAATCTTAAGGTCTTCGCGGGATACTTTCGACCTCGATGCGAACGACGGATTGATAAATTACGCTTTAAGAGGGCCAACAACCCGATTTATCCTCTCGTCAGCCACATTTTTTTCTTAACTTTTCCGCAATTATCGATACTCCTTGGTAAGGATACTTTTTCCCCCATTACACGCGAATGACAAAGGACCTGGCGCCCAATTACTTTTCTGCCCTTGCGGTTTTATCGTTCGCTGAAAAGTTACCATGAAATGGAAGGTCATCCAAGATATTTCTCGAAAGAGGACCTTGTCGAGTGTTTACCGATCCGTCACTCGAGAACTTACAAACTCGACGATGAACGAGGAATCGGATTTCCCAGGGACGATTACTTTTGACATTTCGAAAGATACTAGGTCGAGTTTCTTTACTAGGCAACGCTGGCAAAATTAGCTACTTCAATTGTATTCAAAGTCATATGACGACGGACAAGAGATCGTTTGGATGGAATAAATACCACTCCATGCAAACGTTTTACTTCGCAAACACTCGAGATCAAGGTTCATATTGATACAGTTTTAACGTGCTCCAAAGACGTCCTTGGTCTTCTTAAAAGCCTTGAATTTTATTATAGGCAATACGTTACTCCAAAATGACCTTTACCCGCCAAACGCATAACCCAAAGAAGCCAGCCTTTTCTCTCAACAAAATACCGTCAATATACGTTCAAATATTCCTTACTAATGATGCTTTTCTACTGAAAAAGTAATGTAATGTAATTCTATGATACTTACAGTCGAAGTGCCTGCTGAGACAAATAAGAAATCGTAGATGGCAAGGACGTTGGGTCGTTGGTATTATCCTTTCATCTCTCACGATGATCTTAGCCGTATAAACCATGCAAAAGGTTCACAAACACTAGCGGAACATGAACAATTCATCGAAACGGTAGCCGTGTACGATGTTGAACATTCAGGCAAATCTTAGCACGAACAGTCGATTCAAAGGGGTCATTTGGGACTCGTTTCATCCATCTCATCTGGCTAGGTCCTCGGATTCTTTTTATCGACGGGCAATTTTTGTCACTGCACTGCCCTTTGGTCCTGATCCTTCCCGACAAGTGTCACAGAGGGACAAGAAGAGGAGAGAACTTGACGTAGTAATCTCGACGTAGCTTTGTCGAGGGGTCCTACGGAATTTTCTTGAGGACGAGCACGAGCGGAACTCTTACCGGTTCGGTATTTGACGCACGTGTTACGCTGGCCCACGACAGTCGCTATGAGACGGCACCCCGCCTGTGAACGAGGGCGAAGGGTGTGAAAGAGAGGATACCAGAACGAGAGGAGCAAGGAGGGTACACCGAGCTGGTAGGGAGCCAGAGGACCGACTGGTAGGGGACCGGAAGAGAAAAGAGAGGGACAGGATGCAGGGGGTACGCGCGCAGATCTCCTCGCGACCCTTCCATTCGTACATCGTTTCCCCACTACACCACACCCTCGGATTAAAAACCGAACTCCTCCTTCTACCTTCGCCCCCTGTCTTATCCATGTGATGCTGCGCAGTCTCTCTCACTCTCTTTCTCTTTCTCTCTTTCCCTCTCTTTCACAATGAATCTCGTAAAACCCAATATTCTGCGACATCTCTTGCATTCATTTATGCGAACCCTTGCATTCCATCCCCAGCATGCACTCACAATTTACCTTAGTAATTAGAATGCATTTATGAGAAATACATTGCTTTCCTTAGATGTAAAAATAATAATAGGACGTTACAGACGATGATAAAGCGAATTTAGGGGACATTATTGTGAAATTGTACTATGTTTTGTCATTAATAAAATACACCTGTCAGCTGACATTTCTTTCATATCTTCCGCCTTTCAGTGACAGCTGTTTCGGTCGAACTTAACCTCATTTATCGTACATAACCTATAAACGTCACTTGTCAAAAAGCAAATGGGAGGTTACCTACGACTAATGTCGTTGACAATGAATTGACTGTTGTTATATGTTGAAACATGTCTTCGGCACATTTATCAGGTGGTAGGTTAAATATTAGTCTCGTCCAAGAACAGGCACGTAAACAGCTGTTATGTTTACTCGAGAAATGTGATGGAACAAAGGTATACTTTACTCTTGTGTTTACCTCTTCAGCAGGTTTATATTACCACATTTACTGTTGCATATTTAAGAAGAGATTGTTGTAATTTTAGGCAATTGTGTGGGATCATTCGCTCGCGGGACCCATTGGTCTTATTGCGAAATTTTCTTTGCTTCAAGAATATGATGTTGTCAAAATGTACCCCTTAGTTGGCGGTAAACTAGCAATACCTCAAAATATTGCTAACATCATATTTATCACCAGACCTCAGTTGCGCCTTATGGATTTAATTGCTGAAAATGTTCATGGGTATGTAACAAGTACAAGGAATTATGTACAGTAACATAGTCATTGATTCAATTTCACATCAATAGGGAAGAAGGTAATGGACCACGCAAAGAATTCCATCTCTTTTTTGTACCACGAAAAAGCTTACTTTGTCAAAAGAAACTTCAGAACAGAGGGGTCTTTGGAAGTTTCACATTGATAGAAGAATTTAAATGTGACCTTTTCCCATTTGATAATGACCTTCTTTCTATGGAACTTGGAGCATCCTTCAAAGAATTCCACCTGGAAAATGACCCTACCTGTCTTTATCAAGTAGCTCAAGCTATCCAAGATCTTCAGAAATTGTATGGAAAAATTACAAAAATCACTGGAAGAGGACCAGCTGCAGCCAAAGTCATGGAACTTCTGAAAAGACTGAGTCGTGAAGAAGATGAAAAAAGCATTAATATACAACATTCCCCTGCCATTGAACATTTGTTATTATTAGACAGATCTGTTGATTTGTTATCACCTTTAGTGACACAATTGACTTATGAAGGGCTTATAGATGAAATATTTGGCATCAACAACAGTAATATATTAATGTTTTTCTGCATTTACGTAGTCTGTGACCTTATTACTCATAAGATTAAAATAATCGTAGGTACAGTCCATCTTCCCGCGGAAAAATTTCACGATTCCGATGATTCACCAATGGTAATGTCTCTTAATGAAAAAGAACAGATCATTCTTAATTCCGGAGAGGAATTGTTTGCCGAAATAAGGGATAAAAACTTCAACGGCGTTGGACCAGTTTTAAGCAGGAAAGCGAAAGTCATATCGTCACAATTTGATGAGAGACACGGAGATAAAAGTGTTCAAGAGATAAAACAATTCGTAGCAAGGTTGCCACACATGCTGGCAACGAAACAATCTTTAGCAAGACGTGAGAAACTTGCAAATTGCCACAACAATTTTTGCGATATCTTAATACGTCACTACGCACAACTTTGTGTTTCAGATACAACGATAGCAGAGATGATTAAAGAAGTGACAGATTCCAGTAACTTCTTAGAATCGTTACAAGTGGAGCAGGAACTGATCAATTGCATCGATACGGATAAGCCGAATTCATACATAGAGGATCTTATAGCTCAACAGGAGCCGTTATTAAAAGTCCTGCGACTTCTCTGCATCCAATCCCTGACAAATTCCGGCTTGAAACCAAAACTGCTTGATTATTATAAAAGAGAAATAATACAGACTTACGGCTTTCAACATTTACCTACGATATTAAATTTGGAAAAAGTTGGACTATTAAAGGCACAACAATCTGCTCGGCAGTACGCCGTTTTGAGGAAAGCCCTGCGACTCACGGTCGAAGATGAGAGTGAAATAACGCCAAAGGATATTAGTTATGTTCATTCTATATATGCACCCTTAAGCATTAGATTGGCCGAGCAACTTGTACAACCGAATGGCTGGCAAGCATTAAATGATATAATGGGTCTGTTGCCAGAACCTACAGTCACCAACACTTCGCGAAATTTCGCAACAGGAACGAGACGTAAGAAAGAGAACCTGACAAACATTTTTCACCATAGAACCTTATCATATTGAAGACAATTTTTTTGCAGGTAATTCGATTACCAGTGAAGATTCCAGTTCAGAACCACCAAAGTTAGTCATGGTATTTTTCATTGGAGGCTGTACTTTTGCTGAAATTTCTGCATTAAGATTTCTATCGCAACAGGAAGATTGTAAGTAAAATGTTGGAAAAACTATCGACTTTTTCTCAGTGTAAAAGCAAACACCGTTATTTTCAGTGAACGTCGAATTCGTGGTGGCAACAACAAAATTAATTAATGGGAATACATTTCTAAGTTCTCTTATGGAAAATATAGAAGATAACTGAGAAGATTTACTTGATGGATTTGTGTATATTAATTGATAATAAATACATGATGAACGTAGTTTTCTTTATTATTAGTAGACCAAATCGACCCTGTAAGTTTTGGAAGTAGAATGATAAAATTAGAAGGCCGCCAATGGTCGTTCGAAAAAGTGCGTTGATGAGCGGTAGTTATTGGAATTACCAATAGCGACAGACGGTCGTTATCATCGCGTTGAAGTTTGTAATTTGTTGGTCGGCCGGCATGTAGCGCCACTCGTCATCGGCGACAGTTTTGCCTGGTTTTGCCTGGCGTACGGTACACGCACACATCGGCAGGGGAATAGTGAGTGAGGCTAAACGCGAAAAGGCGTCAAAAACTTAGCGAATTCTCCTCGTGTGTCCGGCGGACAGTGAGTGCTTCGGATCGTCGTGTTTGGCGCGTGTGTGCGTACGTGCGTGACACGTACGGGGCGTGTACGTTCCGGGGTGCGGTGCGCTTACACAAGGAAAAATCAGGATCCGTGCGTTTTAATATGCTCGAGGGATCGTCGAGCTTTCGGAAAAGGAGTTACTCTGGCTGAAGAGAGTAGTCGGAGCAGCGCGCATGCCTCCGTGCCCGCTCCCTCGCCATTTTGGAGGTAAATATTATTTTTTTTCTCGGAAAACGGTGGCCCCTCCGAGCGCGATTTCGCTGGGTCTGATCGGGTTCGCCTGATCCTTCCTGCGGGGCCGATAGGCGTGGAAAGAGGCTTTGCTCGGCACGTCAACGACGTCCCTGCGATCTAGCCCAGAGCCGATCTGACGCGGAGTGGTCTTGAATTGAGAAGACCCAACCCTCCTTACGCCCGCATTTCTGTCTTCTGCAAATTTTACTCGAGACCGCCTACTCCGCCTACCAACCCCGTTTCCACGATCGCTCTCCTCGCACGAAAAGGATCGCGCGCGGGGCACGTCATCGGGAAAGGAAACGCGATCGCCAAGGCGAAATACACCGACGATTACTTGGCATTTCTTTTTACGCGCAGGCCAACCTCCGAACGTTCTTCAGGAGTACAGTGTCAGATTTACGGGAACGCTCACTGCGCGATCCATACTTATTTTTTCATCGGGAAATTCAATAGTCGATGTTGAGGAGAAAAGCGTGTCTCCGTGTTGGTTATTTAACTCGACTACTCGTCGCTCCCCGGTCGTTGCCACGATGAATCGGTTTTCCCTCGTCTCTCGCTGTCATTTCGTCTCTTTCGCCAGCGCCGAATATCTCTGAACACTCACCGACCCCATCATTCGACGAAACAGTATAATGCAACGTAATTATCTTCTCATACATAAATCTAGGAAAAATTACTCAACTCATTTGCTGCAAGATAGCACAGTTTTATCTACCCTACAGTTCTGGCGATGTTGTACATTTATCATAAAATCCTTAAGCAGCACCTTTCATTATAGATAAAAGAATTTTCTCGGTAATGGACTGACAGAGAAAGTAAAGGGACTGGCAGGATCAGACGAGGGGATTGGAAGAAGTTGGGAAGGCTCAGTGTCTGGAATAGGCCTCGGCCATCTATCCAACAACTCCTCTACTATGCCAGCCGTTCCAAGGCCGGGTAGTTTAAAAGATCCGGAAATTGCTGAATTATTTGAAAAGAATGATCCGGAAAAGATTTTTGAGGATCTCCGGGAGATCGGACATGGCAGTTTTGGGGCAGTATATTACGCCCGCTGTCTGGTCACCAAAGAAATTGTTGCCATCAAAAAGATGTCATACCTGGGAAAGCAAACGGTGGAAAAGTGGCAGGATATCTTGAAAGAAATTCGCTTTCTTAGGCAACTCAATCACCCCAATACCATTGAATATAAGGGTTGTTATCTCAGGGACCACACTGCCTGGGTAAGGGAAATAAGACAAGAAGTTTCTTTACAGTCTTATTTTAGAGTTGTATAATGGAATTTGTCTACGTGTTACAGTTAGTGATGGAGTATTGCCTTGGTTCAGCATCAGACATCATTGAAGTGCATAAAAGACCTCTTAAGGAAGACGAGATAGCGGCCATTTGCGAGGGTGTTTTACGCGGTTTACATTACCTTCATACTCTCGGAAGGATCCATCGCGATGTTAAAGCGGGAAACATTCTACTCACGGAGAATGGCACCGTCAAATTGGCCGACTTCGGATCTGCCAGTATAAAATGTCCCGCAAATAGTTTTGTAGGAACTCCATATTGGATGGCACCGGAAGTGATATTAGCCATGGATGAAGGACAATATGATGGCAAGGTCGACGTATGGTCGTTGGGAATAACGTGCATTGAATTAGGTAAAATAATATTTATAGCCAACACGATCTTCCGCAATTGATATAAAAACGAATATTACGCTTACATTTTAGCGGAAAGGAAACCTCCGTACTTTAACATGAATGCCATGAGCGCTCTCTATCACATCGCTCAAAATGATACACCAACGCTGAATTCACCAGATTGGACAGACGTGTTTCGTCACTTTGTCGAAGTCTGTCTTACTAAAAACCCGAATGAAAGGCCAACCTCTGGTAAACTGTTATCAGTGAGTTTGTTTATGTACATTCTTAGCCGGCCAAGTAGACGCCCCTGACCCAACGAATTTCCCGTAATCTTCATAGTGTATGTTACAGTGTAGATAGGTGGTTCCTTATAGGATTTTTACTTTACAGCATCAATTCGTTACGAGGACGCGTTCCCCTCAAGTTTTAATAGATTTGATTCAGAGGACTAAAGCAGCCGTTAGAGAATTGGATAATCTCAACTACCGCAAAATGAAGAAAATTCTAATGATCGATGCCTGCGAGACTGAAAGTACCGTTGGTGACGCCGATGGTATGTTTTTTCACATATTCACTAACCAAGAGCTAGGAAGGGAATACAGTAAGAAACAGTCACATGTGAATGTCTACTTTTAACAGACACGCCTGATGAACAAACAGGTGGCGATAGTAGCAAGAGCAATTCGATTACCTCGGAACACTCGATTCATTCAATGGGTGTTTCCGCGAGTTCTCAAAGTTCCTCCACCAATAGCCTCCCACTGCCTAATGCAGACGCAAATGACTACTCCACGGGGTCGGTCAGGAATCGGCATAAAATTTCCACTGGCGTCACTGCCAATCTCCTTGAACATGGTGCCAATAATTTTGCAACTATTAGGACCACATCTATCGTCACTAAGCAACAAAAGGAACACATGCAGGAAGAGATGCACGAACAAATGAGTGGGTATAAGAGAATGCGAAGGGAACACCAAGGTGCTCTGGTAAGTTTGTTGACGTGTAGGAATCGAATCCAATTTGCGTGTTTCTCACACACTTGCTTCCACAGGTGAAATTAGAAGAACGCTGCAAAATGGAAATGGAGTCTCATAAGCAATCATTAGACAAGGAATACGAGACTCTACTGCAACAATTTAGTAAGGAACTGGAGAAGTTGCAACTCAAGCATCTCCAAGAAATCGAACGAAAACTTAAGCAAAACCAAAATGCAGAGAAGAAGCTTCATAAAGAGATAACCAGTAAACAAGAAGCCGACCGCAAGGCTCTCGAAGTCCAACAAAAGCGAGAATATAAGGTACTTGAAGTGCAAAAAATTCTCAACGATACTATTTCGGCCCATTAATCAAATCATGTATCTCACGTAGGTGTACAAGGAGAGATGGAAAAAAGAACTTTCTCAGGATGATGTAACTCCGAAACGCCAAAGGGACGCGACTCTACAAACTCAGAAGGATAACTTTAGACAAATGGAAGCACAGGAAGAACAACGATTGGCCAGAGGACAAAAGGAATATCTTGATCTTGAAATTCGCAAATTCCGCAGAAAAAGATTGCTCATGTTCCACAGCATAGAACAAGAACTCCTTAGAGCTGTTAGTAACATCACCCGATAGGGATATTAATGAATGACCCTTCCATTAAAAACCTAGCATATTGTAAACACGTTACTCGTCCCAAGCAGGAATTGAACAAGAGACAGCAGCAATTAGAGCAAGCCCATGCCATGTTACTTCGTCACCACGAGAAAACGCAAGAACTGGAGTATAAACAACAAAAGGCAGTCCATGGATTACGCGAGGATCAAATTCATAGACAACACGCTACCGAACTTTGTAATCAGCAGGATTACATGCAGAGAGCAGAGCGTGATTTACGTAAAAAACATGCCCTTGAGCTTAAGCAACAACCAAAAAGTCTGAAGGTACTGTCGTCGAATAACAAACACCTATGATTCAAATTGAAATATCGATAAGTCTGTTTAAATGTCCTTCATCTTTACAGCAAAAAGAAATGCAGATTCGTAAACAGTTCAGGGAAACCTGTAAGATACAAACGCGGCAGTATAAAGCATTGAAAGCTCAAATCTTGCAAACTACTGCTAAAGATGAACAAAAAGCCGTTATCAAAAAGTTGAAAGAAGAACAGAGACGCAAACTTGCTCTCTTGGGCGACCAATACGAGCAAAGCATTGCAGAAATGCTGCAAAAACAAAGTATACGGCTAGACGAATCCCAAGAGGTAGAATGTCATAATCTTAAGGTCGGTTCTTATAATCTTTTCATTAACATGAACAACTCGGTAATTTAAGTGTTACACACTATACAATAGACGTATTGTATGCTTTACAGGAAAGATTAAATTATGAGTTGGAGATTTTAATGGCATACCAATCGAAAAATAAGATGCAAGCAGAAGCTCAGAGAAATCGCGAAAGACGAGAATTAGAAGACCGTGTATCCGTGAGGCGTGCTTTATTAGAACAGAAAATGGAACTGGAGACTCAAGAGTTCCTCCGTGAGCGAAGCGAGCGAATACGTTTATTGCATGAACGGCAGGAACGTGAATTACAGCAGTTTGATGAGGAAAGTGCAAGAATAGGATTCAGGTATGTATTTATTGATTGATGTCTTGGCATCTCTGCAAAAATGGGGAACAATGATCTCAAGTGTTACGGTACTATCCACCACATACTATTTTCAATGATTTCAGTGCACTGGCGATAGCTGAGGCATCAAAAGAATCTTATCCAGACGACAACAGCCTTAGCGGCTCAATGTTAAGTCTGGCCCGTAGTAATAGCTCCACATCCTTTCCCCCAAATAGTCTCTAATCATAAACATAGTAATAGAGAATATGTATGTACGTTTGCCTGTAGTGAGTACACGATGAGTCGATCGACTTGAAATTCACAGACTTATGTTGATAAACAGCGACCGACTCATTGTGCAAATGGACCCAAACCTAAGAGGTTTACCGAGGTTGAGAATGTGTATTGGACTGAAATGACTCTACAGCATACGTTTAAATCGTTATCAAATATTCCACTATAATCTGTCGAATGAAAGAGAGCTTCATATTGAAGAAGGAGAATATAGATGCTTTCGCAACATTATAACACTTAGAGGTAATCGAAGTCTTTCTGACAACAACTTAAAGTTTGCAAAGTTAAACTCATAGTTCCGGAAGGAGTAATCCGATATATGCTCTTAAGATTTTGTATACATTTACCGCAAGGAAATCGTAATAAGAATTTACTTATTAATAGTAGTGGCAATCTGTAATCGTAGGAGAGTGAAACTAGAATAATCGTTAATCTCGTGTTGCTAGGAATATTACTCTGGTGCTCGATAGCCCGCGACAACCGAGTACTGGCCAATCGGTTCATCTTTTTCACACTGACCTTTCAGTGATGTTTTTTCGCATAAAATGTATACCGTGCTGACTGAAATGCGGTACTCGATTTTAAGACGTTTTTCTACTGCTTCCAATTTTTTAGAAAAACGGTCGTGTCGATCATTTAGCAGCAAGGAAAGTTAATGTTTAAATTATAAGAAAATCCAATATATTTGGCGTTTGTATTCCATTCATATTTCGATCGTGTTTCATTTCCCAATCGAAAATAAATTCGCTTCAGAAAACATTATAGACAAACGAATCATTGTGTCACTTTTTATACAATACGCTCAACTTTTATTTGAAAATATTTACATTGATTTGTAGAAGAATTTCATTAACTTTTCCTACTACCACCACTACCAACTATTTTGCTACCCACACTACATTACTATCGCTGCCCCATTTTATATCTAACACTTTCTCTCACTTGCCTTCATTTAATACATCATAGTTATAACTTATCTACATCGCCTCCATTCTGTTCCAACCAACGGTTCAGCACTTTATTTATTTCGCGTAAAGGCTACAAACCTTGTATTTTTTTAACCGATACACGCATGAGCACGTTATAATAATGGCTAAGCCAGAGAATTAATTATATTTTCATGTCCCGTACTTTCATTCTCTTTAAAATTTCATCCAGTACACATTCCAATTTTATGTTCTTAATTATAGAAGATACGTCAGGTGTTTTATCTCTGTTACGTTTCACGTCTCTGTGTACGTGTTGAGTTTTGCGTATTCTTACATTCGTCATTATTCCAACGTTTCACAAACAGTTCAGTTGATTGTGGCGGCTTTCCTAATGCAAAACTTTCGAATATTCCATTGGTTTCCCTTGGTCGTATCATTAGCCAGATTTCTGCTTAAACCACGATAAAATATCTTAGATAACAAACTCGTAATATCAGTTAAAGATTTAGTAGTGTTAAAAGCCAAAGATTGTGATGATAAACTACATAAAATTAATAGATAGAGAATGGTACGAATACACAAAAATGCATAGGCTTTAGTCTATCGTGCAATTTGGATGAATCTTTTCTAAAGAATCACATATACGGCGAAGGAAAAATGTCACAATCAGTTCCAAGATTTTGTTGTACTCGCTAAAGTAACGTGTACATATATACACATGACATTGCGACTGAAACGAAGGAATCATTATAATAATAGAAGGACATGTGTGTGTATGAAAATAATACTTCAACTCTTCCGTAGACTATACTATTGAGAAAGTCGTGAAAAACCGACGGACAAGTAATAAGCATTGCGAACCACTAGAGACTGTTCGTGCTACACACTAGTGAATCCGGATGAGATTATAAGCTTAGCAAGCTATACTTTTTATGAGAAATAGCATGATAAACGATACCGAAATCAATAAATCGCAACATACAAAGTTTCTAGTACGTCATATATATATGATTAATATAAAAAAGTTAACATAATGAATATCCATGTGTAAAATGTATTTTTAAGCGTAGCACGAGTTTTCTCTAAGCCAGCTTTGTACGTATGTATGAAAAACGTCCTTTTTGAAATCAAAGCCCAAGTACTACTATAATTTTGCTGGAAACCAATAGAAACGAATAATCAACGTTGATAGAACATTTGTAAATATTCATTCGCTGTAATGTCTTAACTTGCGAAGCGAAAGGTCTTGATTACTCGTATATTGAAAATCAGAGTGGAGTTGGTTCGAATTTGAAGGTGATGAAAGGCAATGAAGGGCTAGACAATTAGTCGTAGGCACGACATATCAAATAGATTATCAGACGATGTTTACGAGTATTTGACTAGCTGCCGGTTCGCGCTTGTTTATAATTTGTTAGTAGTGTTACGTGGCAATACGTTTGCTAGGATTGAAGGGCGTTGAGTGGAGAACGTAGCACGCGATTTTCGCTTTCCCGTTACGTTCATCGATTCTGGAAATGGTGTCCTCACTCAAAAGTGAATGTAACAATATGCTTCGATACCACCTTTGGCTTTAACTAGGTAAATTTGTATTCTTACGTTTAGATGTGTATGAAGCGTAAAAGGAGCTCGTGATCTTATAATCGGCATTGATCTCTCTTGATGATGATATCGAGTCTATAAGCTCTCAAACGACGTGTCATCTTGTACTCGGTGAATGGATAAAGCCAGGGCTCGAGCTCCAAGAGCAATTACAGTTTCGTTGGCATGATTTTGGAAACGCATCAGCATTGTAAAATTAGTACAATACAATGTACAGATAATACCGTGAACCTCCGAAAAAAAGACGCGTACGAACTTATAAAAATTTGTAGGTCAACTTTTGATTGTACGATATCGATCTTTGCTACTGTAAATTAATGCACTAAGTTCAATAAACGTGTATTATGTTTCATACACTTTACGTTCGTTTGTAAGTTATTGTAAATAAATGTATTAATCGTAATTTCCATGATGATATATCACGGTGGATATCTTCATGAGGAATTCGTAAACGTACGAACGATGCCGACTTTTCGTCTTCGAAATGTTAAAGTCACAAAATGAAATGTAAGAGTCAATCCTACTGTGTCATTTAAAAGTATATTAAGCAATGCTGAGGTGTTCCATACTGACAATTAATTAAGGGTCGTGTCTAAATGTGTGTGAGCTAAGGTCTATGGTCAATAACGGGCTCACATAAGAAACACTCAACTGTAACTTGAGATAGTAACATACGTTATCATTATTATTATTTTTATTACCATTATTATTGCTATAAGTGTGTAAATATATCTATATTTATACTGGACAAGTATACATATAAATATATATACATACGTATAAAACTCAACTAATGAAAACAAGTATCTTCGCAGAAAATAACCAACCGATAAGCGCAATGCACGTAATGTGAATAACCTGAGGCGTAATCGGTCTCAGTAAATGTAATGATTAATTGTTTTTATTTTTAAATTTAGGTAGTATATATAAATACATTTTTTAACTAAATTGACGACAGGGAAAGAACAAGTGTAAGCTGCTGTTGGCTTCCACAATAATATGGCTTAAGACAAGCAGCCTAGACTGGTTATACCCAATATACTGATTAGGTAATAAAAATTACAATTTATCAAAGAGTCAACGAATTTTATAAACCCCTCACAACCTCTTTATTCCACTATTTCTTTTGATTAGTAGTATGAAATTTTACGACTAGGATAACACCAAAACGGGACACTCACAGGGGATAAAACAATGTACATCTACACATAGAAAGATTACTTGTATATAATTCACCTATAGATAAGTGTTGCGTTTCAATCTCCACCCGACAATCGTGATTTCATTTACAGCTATTCTACTAACGCGTTCATACAAATCGTAACAAAATACATCTCAACTTAATTCCATTGCTTACCTTCCGTACTGCGTATTGTATATATAATGCTGCCTAAGACGTTCGAATCGGTAACAAATATTCCCAAGACATTACATTCTTAGATATAGAAAATAGGGGTAATAATTGTTACGGTCTAGAAATGCAACGATATTATTGTGTAGGTGAGAACGAAGTAGGACACAAGATACGAGAATGCATCTCCCGTATTAAGGGTACGGTATATGCGACACACTCGTCCCACCCCGGTGATCTCCAGGCGCTCTCGCGCGTTTCCTTGCGCGATTGTAGATCCTTATAGCCTGTAAAGGTACATCAAATTATGTGACTTGAGAACCCACACGATTCGTCCACCGAACGAACAATTGTCGACTTACACCAAATGTGATGAACGTTATAAAGTCGACCGATCTGTGAAAAATATCCCGCAAAGGGTTCATCGTTGTTGCGCCTGTAATTGATAGCTTTAGCCCAGTTGTTCCCCCATTCGATCATCGTACCGGGTTTTAAACTGTAACTACGTATTTCATATTTATTTGGACCTTCCCTTTTCAAAATAGGTGGCCAATAACTGAATGCCAGTAGATACTGTAAATGACGGGATCGCAAGTAATTCCCGCGTTCCTTTAGAAGTCGCTGATAATCCTAGAAATTATGAATAAAGTACAGTGAGTAAAGAACTGCCATGGGTAGATGAATTGTAGATTGCAGTATTATACTTCGTTCTTAGACAGGAAAATCTGTGCGTGATCAATACGTTCATAACCACCAGTGTATTGCCACAGGTGTAAAGCTTGGTCCAAGTCTCCTACTTCTACTGTCCATGAGCCAACTAGCTCACATTTTAAATCTGCTTTGTGTGAATGTATGAAATTCACATGAGCCTCGCTGCAATCAAAAGTCAATGACCTTTAAGAAAGTAAAATAATATTTTCACTACCATGATATTAACAAACAAATATCAAGGGCACTAAGCAGCTAAAATGACCTCGAAACTTTGAGAATGAATGAATAATTGAAAACAATGTCCGTAAGATCGATAATGTTTACTAACTAATTGGCGAGATATTTATCAACAGAATCCGGACGGATGTTGTGCGTATTGAGTGCGTAAATAACTTCTTTGTCGGAGAGCATCCGCGAGTGAGATTCCTTTGCGGGCTCGATTTTTCTCACGAGAAGTTTGCTGAACCATCCTTCGCTAATGTCTTGTTGACCTGATGACCTCGACACGGACCTGTGAGAGAGGGAGAGAGACAAAGATACAGACAATCCAGTGATAATATCAGTATGCTCGGATAGTGAAAAATTAGGGTCTCAGCTACCGCTAAAATGCAAGTAAAACAAAGAAGGCTCATAGAAACAGTTGAACGATCGTAGATACCTACCGGGCGTTCACGAATACCGGATGATTTGTCTTGCCGACCAACGTGGCTCGCGCGGCTCCGCACTTTCTTCTCAAAACGGCGGCCATTCTTATTGGACCCTCACGAATGGATCACCATCTTTATCCGCCCAATCAAGACCAGCATTCACTTTCGAATGCATTTCTGCCTAACCGCGCGGCGCATTCGATTGGAATACGCGGTAACTCATCGCCCTCTACATGTTTTTATTCACCGAAATTCCGTCCGCATCTTCATATACATCGTGCTTCCATCAATAATTTCGACAATTTACACCAATATTTAAATATTTCAAATTCGGACTTAAAGAGACCGAGCAGAACCAACCTAATATAAATTAATAGATAATGCATTCGCCAGGTACTCAATCGTGTAGTTGTACAGTGCTGACAAAATGGATGAACTAAACCATCATTCCGGATGATAAAACAGATGATAAAATTTTCGTAGAATTCTACGTTATTATCAGAGAGCAATGTCGCCATCTAGTGTTTTCGTCGTGTACATTGCTGACTACTATCCAAAAATTGGGCACCCAATTTCGGAAGTTCGATTTTGAAACGACGTATTTTATGACGATATCGTTCAAGTGTTCGAGCGCGATAAGAATTTATTATCCCTTATTATTTAATTCTGATATTACTTAAGCCCTATAGTGTAAATTTGACCGTAAATACTGAAGCAACTTTTTAGGCGTATTCGGCATAACCACAATATTTACGAATCAAGACGATAAATTTGGCGCGTAGTACATTGTAAGGTATTTACATTGCATTATCAATAATGAAGATATATTTTCTTAAGTAGTGATGTATCAGTGTAACAAACAGACCGCAAACTACATTAATGTACTTTTTGTGCTGTTATATGTATAAACATGCGTCATTCATCTCCCATTTTAGGTTATGTCGTGATACTGTACTGTAGTGCCGTTACAGTAAGCCTGTTGGGAAGTTCACAATTTCGCAATATGATTTGAATTTCGAAAGTTCAATAGGTATCGTTAGTTATTTTAAATTTATCTAAACAATATCTCCAGTTTTGCCTAGCTTTATGAATACACAGGCCAAATACTAAATGCACACCTGTCATTGCCACATAGGTATACTTCTGGACCTTTAAAGAAACGCGATTAAAAACCACTGGATGGATGTAATAAGCAGAATCACTGGCACAATCTTCCATCGGGCACAGCAGTTTTTTCTCTGCCACTATGACAGTTTTTGACTTTTTCAAGAAACTTTTTGGATGGGCAGATCAACGCTCCTTAAAGCGTAAAGCTGACAATGATATATCAATAGAGAAAGAGTTTGTGTCTCCAAAAAGACATTGTTACAACTATCAACAACCACATCAACAAGAAACATTCATTGAGTTAGACAGAGACAGTGATAGCGATGATATAGAAGTGATAGATGAACACACATACTTCTCTGCAAATACATGCACCAGACTGAATGGTTCTCGCAATTGTAGAGATAAAGTATATTCATCGCGCCCTTCCTCATATTTTCCATCGAATAAATCATCGTCATCACGTGTCGGTCGGAAAGGATCAACCATGGGATATTTTTCGAACAAAACTCGGGATGTTCCCGATTTGTGCACCGACTGGTGCCCTACGCTATCTAAAACGCATCAGGACAGAGAAAGGCATCAATATGCTGAGATGCTAAAAAACTTCATTTCACCACGAATACACGTGATACGTACGAGCGAACAGAAACAGAAACAACAATCTATGGAACCTGAAATAATTGAAACAGATGATTCTGACTGTATTGTAGCTTCGTACAAAATGCAACAAATTCCAAGAAAGTCGAACACTACATCACATTTAGAATGGCGTACCGGAAAAGAAGAGAAAAATAGGTCCATAGATAACAATAAAAGCGAGTACCTCATGCCACCCTCATATAGTAAAGTCGAAGTTTACAAAAGCAAAACTGATTCGGTGAAACCTGAGACAATGAGGCAAATTACAAGGGTTACAACGAATACCTTGCGGGACACATTAGCCGCAAAGGCAGTCATGAAGACCGACTTCATTCCCGAAGTAGCTAAAAAATATAACGAACGCGATGAACAGCGTTATAAAGAAATTGAGGAATTGAAGAAGATGACCAATTTGCTGTCAAAACGTAATAGATGGTCGAGAGATGTAGCTTTGGAAGAGCAGTTAGCTCGATCTATGAGGCTGTGCGAAGCTATACTGGACGAGAAAGAAGAACCGGAAGAACCTCCCTTACCTCAACTTACGGAAGAAATGATGAGAGAAATAAAAAATGCTCTGATTCCGAGTCCACCGAATGAAGTCTTGATAGAAGGTTTTGGTCTAAGAATTACGAGGAAAGATATGAATACCCTATTCGAGTTGAATTGGTTGAACGACGAAATCATAAATTTCTATATGAATCTCTTAATAGCAAGAAGTGCAGGAGAGAAATTTCCTAAAGTATACGCAATGAACACGTTCTTCTACCCAAAACTTCTTTCTGGAGGGCATTCCTCTTTAAAACGATGGACAAGAAAGGTCGATATATTCAGCCAAGATCTAGTTGTAGTCCCTGTACATCTGGGAATCCATTGGTGTATGTCCATCATTGATTTCCGGGATAAAATTATCCGCTATTACGATAGCATGGGTAGCAGCAATTACAAATGTCTTTCAGCCCTTAAGCAATACCTAGAGGACGAAAGTTTGGATAAGAAAAAGAAGAAATACGATACGAGTGATTGGAAATTGGAGAACGTGAAGAATATTCCTCAGCAAATGAATGGCAGCGACTGCGGCGTTTTTTCTTGCGTTTTCGCAGAACACGTATGTGCCAACAGGAAAATTAATTTCACTCAAGAGGACATGCCGTACTTCAGGAACAAAATGGTCTACGAGATATTGAAAAGTAAACTCTTATAAACGACTTCTTCCCTGACCAAAGGATGATAAAAGCAGCTGAAATCATTTTGTAGAATCAAAATGAATCGTGTTTCATTTAAGAACAATATGTTAAAACTCATTTGAATATACACATATAATAACTTGATCTACGTATAAAAAATTAAATCGATTATCGTGTTACAACTATTAACAAAATGTTGTTTCGTCAAAATAACAGCCGTTTGAAAATATATGAAATCGATTATATTTAGTAATTTATTACCATGAAAGTAACACGTATGGTTAAGTGACGTTTTGACCATAAAGTTCAATAAAAACTCCTTAAACTTCTGTATGTTCCTTTGCTACTAACTAAAAGTAACATTCCTTGTCATAACTGTATATGGCAGGTAACTTTATTTGGGGTGTTTTTTAAGAGTCAGACTATTAGCTTATAATAAGCTTTACCTTATGTTAATTAAGATTACAAATAAATGCTTCAAAATTGATATTTTCTGGCTTGACCTTTTTTCTTATTTGTAGAGAAAATTCATAATTGGATACAGTTTCATGAGCATTGGTACCAACATAACATTCGAGTTAGTATCTGACAGATCACCTTTCGAAATCCCACTTGACATGTCATAAACCCACGCATTTACATTAAATTTACTCATATACGGCGTTACCATTAGGTGTATTTGTGTAAATTAACTCTTTCATTCTTTGACCTGTGAGACATACATTTGTGAAAGTTGTTTTCTCGTTCTCACTTGTATTCCTTCGAAAAGAAATATTATCATTCATAACCTAGTTATCGTAAAAACCGGATCATCGAGTATACAACCAGCCGCGGATTTTTGAACTTATAATCAAAAATGACCACATACAACGTTGTTACGTCTGATTTTATTAATTTATCGGTAACAAATTCTGGTCAGCAAACATGCTGTGTAGAACGTCGTTTTCAAAAGGGTATCACGATAGATGAATTCAAGGTATACTATTCATCATTTTGCTCACAATGCATTACATTATATATTTATTTACGAAGAATACAATCATTCATCAATATGTACATTGTAGGGAAAATTAGAGTTACTCACTGGTGGTAATCCAGCAACAATGAAATTAGAAGTGTATGATAAAGATAACAAACTTGTATGCCAATTGACAGAAGGACAGCGTTTACTAGGATCATATCCCATTGATGATGGCATGCGAATACATGTAAGAATATATTTCTCCTTAATTCTACAATATATGTATTACATTATTAAAATTAGGTTGTAGACAATTTCCCACGTATGGATGAAGATTTAGCGCATGTAGAGAAATTTGAAATATCTGAAGAAGAGTATGCTAAAAGGAGTGGTAAATCATTTTTTCATTAATAAAGGGTATACAGAAAAAAATATTAAAAAATTATCTATTGATAATCTGTCATGGTATGATATACCTTTCAGATACTTTGAAAGCTTTCTTGGAGAAAAACAAATTAGGAAAGTACAATGAAGAAGAAATGAAGAAAAAAGCTGAGGAAAAAAAGCTTGAGGAAGAAGCAGAGGAAGCTTTGGCACGTTTGTGCAATGTCGGAGATCGCTGTGAAGTTAGTGTTCCTAATCAACCAAAAAGAAGGGCTCAAGTTATGTATGTTGGTAAGTATTCCTTTACACAAGAAAACAACATCAAATTTAATGATGTATTGAATGTCAATATTATGCTTTGTAGGAAAAACCGAATTCAAGGACGGCTGGTGGATCGGTGTTAAATACGATGAACCTCTTGGAAAAAATGATGGAATGTGAGATCTGTTTATTTTGAAAAATATCCGAGGACATTGCGAAGAGATAATAAATGTGTCCAATGTTGCAGGGTGAATGGGAAAAGATATTTCGAATGTCCACCTAAGTACGGCGGGTTTGTGAAACCGGCGCACGTGAAAGTCGGTGATTTTCCTGAAGAAGAGTTCGATTTGGACGAAGAGCTATGAAAAGCGTCAGTTCTTTATTTTGTCCTTTTATATTAATATCGTGTCACTTTATATGATAAACCTTTTGTAATACTCGATCAATAAAAAGGCAATTATTCAGTATTTTCTGCGTTTTATTATATCAGGTCGCCAGTTAATTGGATGACTTTCTTCCGTCTGAAATTATAATAAATACGAATAAATATATATTCAGCGGTATTTATAATTCGGATATTCATGAAGCTTCTTAATCCACTTACGGCAGTATCGTCCTCCTTGTATACTTTTATTGTTTTATCAGCTTCTGTTGTAATCATACGTGTACCAGACATATCAAATGTGATACTGAATATTCCAGCTTCACTGTCCATCGAACCAGGTTGTACAGGCGCTTGTAGCCGTTGGAAGTTATAACTAAAAATATTTTCATTAGCTTCATGATCGTGATGTACCAGGTAAATTTAACTCAATTCCGGTGAATTACCCTGTTCTCCAATCCCAAAGGTGCATAGTTCCATTATCAGCGCCAGAAACTAACACGCCATCGGAGTTAACAGCCAGACAATTAACTATCGCATTGTGTCCAGATAAATTTTGTATGAATTTCCCTTCAGGACATTTCCACTGTTTAATATTGTCTGGTGATGCCGACGCGAACATATACCTAATAATAATAGTGAAGATCACGTAAACAACGGACGTCTAATGGTATGATAATAACTGTAAATAATAATTTCTCACAAGGTAGGATGGAATGCTACAGCCCTGACACTCTTTTTATGATTTGTTAAGGTCGCCCTAGATTTACCGGCGGCCAAGTCCCACAGACGTATAGTACAGTCATGACTGCCTGTTATGACCTAAACAAAAATAAATTACAAAACGTGAATTGCCGATATTTGTAGACAGTGTGCAGATTAACCACATTCTCATCGAATACGAGATCTTACTTGTGGTTCGGCGGTTTGGCAAATTACGCTAGCCACGGTGTTAGTATGTCCTACGAGAGTATGAACATTTGCTTTTGTTCGCATGTCCCATACACGCGCAGTGGAGTCTCTACCAGCAGTCACTAACACATCTATACTAGGATGCAATGCCATGGAATATACGGCTGACAGATGACCATGATAATGCCTTATGACCTTATTATATTCAAGATCCCAACACTTTACTTGCCGGTCTTCTCCACATGAAAATAAATAAGGATGCCTCTGAGAGAAGGCAAGTCCACGTACACTACTTATGTGGCCTGTTAAAGAAACCTTTAATTTGCCACTTGCCAGATCCCATATCTGAAATACAAAGGTATTGATTACAAAATAATGTGGAAAGAAGAATGTGGAGAAGAATGGAGATCAAGAGAGGGTGATTCTTACTTTTATTACTCTGTCAGCTGAACCAGTTGCAAACCATTCATTTCCTGGTTCCACCGCACAGCACCTTACCCAACCAAGATGACCACTAATAACTCTATACAATTTCCAAGGTGCATGCCATTTTGGTTTGGCCATAGATGGTGTTTTCTTTTGTGGTAAACTAACAATATTAGGTGTATTATTGGTAGGTGTTGCAGTTGGTATTATACCACCTTGAGATGGGTCATAAGGAACAACAGCAGAGGCATTGTTACCTCCAAAAGATTCATCTGCAAATTTTTCAAATCCATTAGACTTCTTAGACTTTAAATGAAATTTAATAATATTAGGTTTCATACCTCCTGGTGGGGGTGGATCTGTATTGTCACTATCATGTTGTGCCTTTGCAAGGTTATTCCTTTTAACCCTTTCCAACACTGGCCCATAACAGTCCTTTGCTTTTATAGCTTTCTTCATATTTTGCCTACAATAATGAGTACATAGAGAAAAGTATATTGTTAAAACTTACATACTTTGATTATAAACAAACTAATGCTTACAACTCTGGATCTATAGGTGGCAAAGCCCCTTGATTTAGTAGAAACATATCATGTGTTCGTTTTAAAGAACGAAACACAAGAGTATGAACCGAATGCCTTTGAACGTCCGCCTATAAATTAAATAAATCACAAATTACGTTAAAAATATAACCTCTATGATATATAAACTATGACCTAAAACTGCAAAAAAACAACGTGAAACAGCGCAGTGAAAGATTTTACCATTGTACGTAAACACTTTTTAATCCTCCTAGTTGAAAGTTCTAAATTTATAAACAATTTCTGCGTTATTACACCTAATACACAATATCATTTCAATATAAAAAAGGTTATGTGCCTTTCACTGCGACATTAAACAATGAATGTGTTCAAAATAGTCTCTACTCTATGCCTGGCAGTCACTATATTACGAACAAACTTAGAAGAATGGTGGGGGGTAAAACGGAAGTCCAGAATTGGCGGGAAAATATTTTACGCTATGATAGATTTAAAAGTCGTACCTTTATTAAAGACATATAGTTTCATTATAATGTGCTCTTATTGTAATATACGTGACTAGACGCTCAACAAATACAAAATGTGCTCGCTTTTATATCGCTTATTACATAAGCTTTTAAAATGTAACAAATGCATTGTATTAAACTCGGATATCATTTAAATGACAACTTATATGGTAGGAATACACGTAGAAGACGCGATGCTGCTTCTGAGCAGTGTATCTGAAGCTCCGGAATGCAGAGTTGCAGATCCTTTGCGCGAGCCTCGTTTCTGAGGGTGCAGCTGGAGATTGAGCGGTGGTAAATTGGGATGTTCGATTCTGGTCGGAGAGCTAACTCTCGGCCGTAAAGTTCCCCTTTGCATCGTGTGAAGACCTAAATCCAAAAAAACTTGTCAGTACTTTTTGCACAAGATTTACTCTGGGATGAAGACAGGACAAGGACGAATGATTACCCGATTCATTTGGGTCTACAGTGTCGTTGAGTCTATAGTATCCAGTTTTAATGGAGATAGGCTCTTCGTAATCTACAAAGGCAGTGTTATCGAAAGCCTTGTCGTCCCGAGGTCGAATGTGGACAGGAGTAGTAACAGGCGGATCTGCATAAGTCTAGAAAACGAAATAACAATAATTACAATATTTCGAAATAATACACAGTACTGAATCCAATGGGCGGGCCAACATGTTCCAGGTAAATTACAAAGCTCGTGGCATACAAACATAGTATTATTAAATTGCCTTGAGTTTTACATGTTCAGTCGGTGTGGTAGAACGGGTATGCTTATGAAACTGTCCTGCACCGATTGTCTCATAAGTGTGATCGTCTTCGAGATAGTGTCTAGTCGTTCCTCGAGGTGTTAAAGTGGCCCACATAACGCGACTGTCCTGCATTGTGTCAGCGGCGCAAGGATAAAGCACAGCTTCGTTCTGGATCCTTCCGTTCTTCGTTTGTATTCCGCTGGTCGTGCTGGGCATCGAAATCACTCCGCCTTTGCCACCCCTATTGCTGTACAAATCACTTCATTACTGCTTCTACATTCCAGAGAAGCGTATAATGCTGCCATCCGAATACTTACAATTTGCATTTCAAAAGGAGGGTAGCCAGGATGATACCAATGAATATGACCCCCGCGCATGATGATATGAGAACCAGCAGCCAAGTGTCGTCAAATACAGTTCCTGGAATTCATTGACATCCATGTATTTTCGTTTTAATGAAGGTCGACTACTGAAAAGGTGTTGTTACTGACCTTGCTGCGGCATCTCGATGTACCGTACTCCTTCGGTACGTCGATCGCAATAGTGTTTGCAAGGGCTGTCATTGAGATGAGGCGGAAACGGCGAAACGTCGGTACTTGGGTAGAAGTCAGAGGTTTGCCGAAGAAAAGCCGGAAACGGCGGTGGCGGGATGTGCAGTATATCCGGTGGAGGGCCGATGGTGCACAAAGCGCAGCTAAAGTTATTCATCTTGACCCGTTCTACAACAATTATCGATTGTTACAAAGCCCCGACAAATGTGGCCACTTGAAGAAATTATGAAAAAAATATATAGTCTTATGAAAAACCTGAGTCTTTGCCGATCTTCCTGGTTTAAACCGCCCTTGGCCTAAGCGACCCTCTTTCCGCACCTCTTCGACGGAAATACACCACCCGAGCGATCACATCGAACAAAAATTTAATGAACAGACAGACGAATGAGGAAAGAAATGAGTTGCCCCGAACCCCAAGAACTGACTACCTTGTGTGAGGTAAATGTACTGAGGAAGCGGAATGTACCGTGCATCAACACCCCTACGATTGCACCCTGTGCTTCTACCGGGCTCGAAGAATAGCGCACGCGTCGCAGTATTGACCGGGGGTGAAAATTCTGCCCCCGACGTTCGTACATGTATAGGCACACACAGTCTTGCAGAATGCACGTGTCCATTCGGACGATATATAGAGAAAAGCCGGCGGTACAAGTGCCATTGTTCTCTTGTCACCGTTGAAATCAATTAATAATTAGCTTTCCAGGTATAATTCATACAGCAGAGAGAAGGTAGAAGGGCATACATATTCTATGTGTGGTCCAGATTGTCCTCCTTCCAATAAGCATAAATTTATTATAGAGGCTTAATTGATGAAATTAAGGGAATGTTCAGTAGTGCATACCAAGGGCTAGATCAGACATAACATTCTGTTACTACTGTACCACCGTAGACACATCTACAGATACATGAAGAATACCCTGAAATTTTATACCACAAATTTTTATTTTGAAAATGCTGTTAATCGTCGATGTAAATACACTTTGCATTCGTCTTTGTATTTTTGTAATAAAAAGTCATGAAATTTAAATAAAAATATATCACGTGACCGGATGTCATTCAACGGTCGCATGGTTCCGGTATTTTCGTCTTGTTTGTTTTCCTGTCAAATCCAGACTTATCTGTTTCATAATATTATCAGAAATGAGTTTATTTGTTCTCAGTATAGCACGGTTGTCTGTTGTCCTTATGTGAATAATGACTGTTTCCTCACAATTGTTGTTATAACGGAATCCTGTGTAGGAACATAAATATTTTCTGATATAACCTTAAAACGTTGACTATGGAAATCAATCCGTTGAGTATAATCCTCATAAAGAGCGACAGTAAAGGGGATAGGATGTTATTTCGTTATCCTCACATAACAAATTATGTACGAGATTCCAGTCAATGTGCGAAAAGAAAAAACCCCTACGCATTAACGGTTACGGAAGATTTACTTCAGGTTAGGTTTCTCATTTCCGTCCTTTATAACCCTAGGATATATCGAAGAGAGATATGTTTTATTTATCGTTATTTATTTAATCACCCATAGTCATTACCATGTCCAACTTCGAACATAAGTAATGGTTATCTGACTGGATTTGCTGACGAGGTGTTGTCAACGCTCTTTGCTGTCAAACCTGAACTATGGGAACAAAAGTTCGAATTAAAAGTAAATGACGTACGGTTCGTCGGGCATCCAACGTTATTGCCATCCCGTGGACTGAAAGAAGTAAATTCTTCCATGCTCTTCAACATCGTTTTTGCCTTACAAGCTCAAGCAAATCACTCTGTAGTAAAATGTTATTACGATCTGAGCAAAAGGTTCGCAGTCACAAGAAAAGTAGGCAGTTAGCAGGATTTATAAAAGCTACATTTTTTGATCTGCAGATTAGGCATAGCTCTGAGGCATGAAGAAAAGAGATGTGGCTTTCTCTCTGAAGAAATAAAAGTAATGGTTTCTACACATGATGAAATTGCATCTAGGTACAGAATATGAGATCACACGTAGCTACTGTACTTTGTGTTAGGCTTTCAATTGATATGTTCTTACTTTAGATCAGAAGGAGAAAGTGACACTGAAGAGTCACCTTATGAACTGATATTACAAAAGAGTTCTCTTGCTAGAGATTTGAAATCTGTCTTCAGTAGTCTTAGTAGTACTGGAGTGATCAACATAATGATAAATAAATGGATACAAGTGCGGTTTTGTCTTCCACAAAAAGTCCACCAATCTCACAAGAAAGGCTGCATTATTAACCCTGAGATAATAGACAGGTATTCAACACAATTTGAAACTTTACAAATAGACTTTAAAGTGTGGGAAGTTAATAAATGGTTTGTTGCAGGTGTCTAAACAGCTTGAGACCTTACCATGGTTTATTATTATTGACAGAGCCTTTAGATTTATTAGAATCATTACCCATTGATTCTTCCCCTGCTCTGAAACGTCTCATTCAGATGTATAATCCTTTGAAAAGTTTACAAACATTAGCCGCTGATTCTGACCTCACCCTTTCACAAGTTTTTCAATTAGCAGGCCACCTGATTTATTGGGCAAAAGCTACGATAATATATCCTCTCTGTGAGAGTAACGTGTATGTCGTTTCACCGGACGCGGTACTGACCGATCAATTATTAGACGCATTTTCTGAACAATTCCCAGGATTATGCCTTTTGCAAGTACGACTCTTTTTGTCTTTCTTATTTCACCCGCCGTGAAAAATGTGCAGATTCTTTTATGTCATTAACAGGTCATTAGTGACTTTTCTTTACCGACATCTATCAGCCAAAAATTAAATCCCCTAAGCCAGCCCCAACAACAAACGCAGTTAGTGAAGATAATAATATGGCTACTGAAGAATCATTTACTGTTACAACTGCATACGTATGTCCAGTATATGCCAACCGCACATGGTCGAATATCTATGGTAAGTACGAATAATTAGTGTTGTTCTAATTAAGTGAAATCCAATGTATTTGCACGATGTGTACTTCTAAAGGATAAGAAACCACAATCTGAGGTGGATCAGACTGAATTGATGGGAAATGAAAGTACGTGGAGTCTTTTGACCGAGACTCCGAAAGGTACTCCTACGGATACGAAAGAAGACATATCTTTGGAAATTCATAAGGAAAATGGATTGTATGTTTATCAATCAGAACCTTATGATATTCCTTCTGACGACATTATTCTGCTTGATAAATTATGTCGGCTTGGATATTTCAACGGCGGTCACCATCTAGAGGAGATTATGTACTTGGAAAATATTCGAAGATCGCAATTACTTCAGATACTCGACAAATTCCGAGATATTTTGATAACGTGCGAATGTGAGGATCCCGCAATAGCTCTTTTTTACAGTCAAATGAATGCATGAAATGATTTACTTGTAATCATTATGGAGATTATGTATAGACACGTGCAATACTAACCATTTCTTTAACATATGTATATCAGAATTTCATGTAATATTAAGATCTGTTTCTTATTTTAACACGTGTAACGATGTAGGGAGAAATAATAAAAATGATTTCATAGACTTTTTAATTGTTTACTGCTCATGATAATTAAGGAACTTTCATTTATTACAAAATCGACTGCACGTCTGATTCACGTAATTCTTATGGATAATAACAATTATCCTTATAACAGTTGTGGAAGAAGGCCGTACGAAAGAAATTCTAATGATGCATGAATTGGAAGTGTTCTAAATTTGAAAGCATCCACGTCTTGTATTGATGACTTCGGTAATAAAGAACATGTTTAAGGATCTTGTTACACTACATTAGATTTGACTAGATTTACGAATGAATTACTGCTTTCACATAATAAATATTGTACTTGTACGAAATAATAAAACAGGATCCTGTGGTCTGTTTTACGTATCAGCTTAACTATGTTTCTTTGTACCATTTAGCTTTTATGTCAATGTTCAAAGAACACAGTCTCTTTATTTTAATCTAATTATCACGCCACAGTAACCTTCAGCACTGAAAAATATTTATCTACCGTTCGTAAACAAGGGGAATGTATTTATCGTTAAATTCGTAAATGTGTTGACAAATGCCACATTGTTTTAGAAGGAAGAAGGACATTATATCTCATCGTTTTTACTTACTTTATGTTTTATTACAGCTTTTCTCTTGGATAACTTTGCATTCGTTTGAGTTTTTTCAAAGCACATTTAGCAGCTGTGCACTTTGCAATCCTGTAATTTCTTCCGATCCCCTTAAAGGAACCTTTACCGAAAACATCAACCGTAACTCTGACTCTGCGACCATCGGCCAGCTTCTCTGGTTTCCCAAATTTCGCCGTTTCGGGTTCTAATTCGAGTAATTCCCGGATAGGAGACTTAGGCACGTTCGTACTAAATTGCTCTGCAAAGTAAGTTTTAAGCGTTACCCTTCCGGTCACTGTCAGCTTTCCATAAAGTTCAAATATACTTACCTATCTCCGATTTCATAATGTTGTAATAGACTCCCCAAACAGCATCGAGGGACATACCGCTATCTAAGTAAATTGCACCCGCTAGCGACTCGAAAACATCTCCTAATGCTTTTGGCACTTCTACGTCTTCGGCTTCTTCGCATTCTTCTTCTCCGATTAAGTAATACTGAAATTGAAAATGTCATAAGGGTGATGACAAGGGGAACAATCTATCTAATATAGATATATAAATAGTTTAGTTTACTTCTTCGCTAATGGAATGTCCATTCTCCTCTTGGATTCTGACAAACCGGTTTATCACGACACTCAATCCAGGTGACAAGTGTCGAAAATATTTATGAAACCCACATCGCACCGCTAAAGAGGCGAATATCGTGTTATTAACTAACGCCGACCTTAAGTCGGTCAAAGCACCTGGTGAATGTTGTCTGGAATCCTCGTACAGGTGCCTCGTTATCAAATAATCTGACGAACAGAACAGTACTTATAATCATAAACATTAGTAATACGAATTTACACGTAACTACTACTGTTTACCTAAAACCGCATCCCCGAGGAATTCTAAGCGTTGATAACAATCAGTCAGTCTATTAGGTTGATATGAAGCATGCGTAAATGCTTGCAAGAGATAACTAATGTCACGGAATTTATATCCTATACTCTTTTCCAACTGATCGTACCCATCGAGCATCATTTTTAACTCTCCCTCTGGGTCAGGAACATGACGCAGTAATGGATTTTGTGGTTCTTCCAAAATTCCATAACGTGTCTATGACAAAGAACAGAATAATGAGAGCCAGGGATATCGAGGATTAACAACTACAAGTGTCTTGTGACTCACTTGTGTCCAGATAGTCTGTCCATCTTCATTGATTGACCTAACATATGGCGTACTACCTGCCACTCTCTCCTGGGGTTCGGTTTCATGTAAAATACGAATTTCCTCGGTGGGTAGAACGTGAATTCCTAGCCACGCCATGAAAAGAAGAGCACCTCGAGGCCCACAGGCAATGAGATACGCTCCTATTAATGCTTCCACGCAATCGGCAATACTTTTATCGGGAATACTGTGCTGGGTAATCAGGTTGTAGGGTATAAAACAACGGAAATTGTCCAGATTATTTGACAATCTGCTCTCGTTACGGTCAAGCTCGATCTTCATGATGCCAAACTTTTCTTCAGTTTCTCGTACGAGTTGCGTTATCTCTGTGGGATTTGCTGCCTGCAAACTCGGAATATCCGCGAGATTCCACAACGTCGAAGGCACA
Organism: Hedychridium roseum; assembly: GCA_963989215.1. NCBI lineage: Eukaryota > Metazoa > Arthropoda > Insecta > Hymenoptera > Chrysididae > Hedychridium > Hedychridium roseum. The sequence continues at coordinate 9,293,771 of OZ022310.1, read as the reverse complement.
CCAGATTCAATCAAAACTTGTTCCAGTTCCTTTGGGACGTAGTAGCACGGTGGTAGCCAATTGTCGTGAGGTTCGAATTTTGTTGCTATCATACTTTCGCCCAACATTTTTCGTCTGCCTAATCGATACAAGTTAAGATTGCTGACCTGAAACAAAAGCTCCATTGATCACAGGAAAAAGGTTTATTTTTCGTAAGATCACGTACCTGCTTTGACCTTAAGTGGCTAAGTTTGCCTTCATGAATATTGTCATATGTACAATAAAGGTACGTCGTTATTGCGTACTTTAGAAAAGAATCCCCGATAGTTTCTAAACGTTCCAAGTTAATACCATCATTGGCATTAGACATGGTGAGGGCTTGCAAAATTAAACTGGGACTTGGGCCAGGATGTCCATCTAATTCCGGTTGAAAGTCAAAGCTAAAAAGATTATTATCCATCTGATACGATGTCTTTGGTTTCGTTGGCTCTTTCTGAATCGATAGACTAGGGCTTCCCTTTTGTAATACTTGGCTCGTAAAATCAGCTACAACCTTCTTCACATACTGCTCCTCCACCAAATCTAATTTCTCAGTGGCATTATCAGAATTTATTGAATTCCGTCGCTTAATAGCCACCTCTATATCACACGATATAAAGCACCGACTTTCAATGATCTCGTTCTCTTTGGCCTTGGCAAATTCATAATGCGCGTTACGATGTTTACTTATCAAAGCATTGTCATCGATCTCGGTGTAGGACCATACAGTATTGTCCGAATTCTTTTCCGTTTCCAACAAATCTAAGATTTTCTTATTAATCTCCTGCTTGCTTATCTGTTTCTCATCTTCCACGGCTTCGGCCACGTTTTCCCCCATGTACGATATCCGTAGACCTCTGCTTTCCTCTTCGCTTTCGTCAGACGTATCAGCGAATCCGTCGCTACAAGTGTCATCAGAATCGTAGCAGTCATAATCCGAATCACAAGTGGGCGAGCCATATCGAACGTCGTTCCACCTGAAGTCTCGCTGCAGGACAGTCAAATTCGGGGGGAACAATTTCATGTCTTCTTCGTCGAAGTGGACACGATAATCACTTGTAACGTCAGAATTCGTGTCGAAATTTAAGGCCATATCGTTAGACCATGTTCCAATTTCTAACTCATCTTCCGAAGATCCTTCAGAAAGGTTTTCTTCATCGTTATCCCTTTCTGAACGATCCTTTCCTTTCATTGCGGAGTCCTTTACCTTCGCAGGTTTACTGTTATGATTAGTTTCTACTTTTTCCTTCTCTTCTCCGCCCAAACTGTCATCGTCTCCGACTGTATTTTTTGTTTTGTTAGAGACTTCCCCATTGACCATAGTGTTCGTTTTGATTTGCTCCGTTTTCAACTGTTTAGTTAAATCATTTACTTTGTTTTTCTCGTTCTCCTTAGCTTTCTTCAAGACGTCTACCAAACTCCATCCAAAACCCAGGGCGGGCCACTCGAAATCTACAATTTTGTCGATTCATAGAAGATAAGAGATTCTAACATCAGTGCAAATTATTGACTTACCTGGATTTAAGCGCTGCTGCCCTAAATTTATCGCCTGTGCAACTTCGCATCTTATTTGATTGGCAAGAAGCAAGGCATTTATTCTGTACAAAATGCAGGGCAAGCAGACTGCCTGCCTCCATAGAGAAGCAGGGAACGGATGAATTGCACATAATTCAGCTACGAGAATTTGCTTTTGCTCCAAATTCTCCCTTTTAGCGCGCTTCGTTTCTTCACTACTTGTAGGCAAAGCAACGCCCTTGCGATTAACATATCTGAAAAAAATATTCCGTAAATACGGACACAACTGCCACTATTCCCTGTCATTGATATTACATTACCTAGGGGTCAAAAAGTTCAATCGTGCCGATGTATGATCAACATCGAGTAATGGCTGATCGAGATTTTGTATTTGTATACCGTACTTCTTCAGGTAATACTCTTCGAACGTACTATAATCATCTCCAGGAAACGAAGACTTAGGATTCAGATTTGTGCAAATTTCCGCTACATAAAAGTACTGTTGCAACAAACATAAACGACCATTATATCCCAGTTGCTTGATGATTGCTTACGAAGGGGCTAATGTATTTATGAAAAAGTCTCTAAGAACCTGCGGTTGATCTTGACTCCTGTACCAAGGCATAATAACAGCATCGTGATATCTTGACGCGCTGAACTTAAAATTCTTCCTTTCTTCCTCCGGGACTTTAGTAGGTACACTGTTGCGGTTTTTGTATATACATTCCAAAAAATCCCAGTCCACTCTAATATCCGACATTTTCTCCGTAGTAACTACAGGTAAACAAGTAAAATCAACGTTGTGCACACCTAAATGACTACCTGATTTCGTTTACTTACTTCTTCTAACAGGTACAATTATATAAGAATTTTCGGATGCAGTGGGATCGAAGAGCATTAAGTACTTCTGCAACCTTAACACATTTGTAAATGTGTAATTTAGAAAAGTCGCCACTCGTTCTACTTGACCTTCGTCTAATACTACTGTCTCCTTGCTAAGCGTGAGCTGTACATGGACTTCACCCGATCTGGTGTAAATTGGGAATGGGCACAACTGAAATAGAAACAAGTTGTAAAGGTCGATCGGTAAATTGGACGTAATATGTCCACTTACTTTTGGTATTTCTTTTAACGTGAGAATACCAAAACCTATAGCTGATTCCTCCGGAGGGTAAATTCTACGACCTCTTGTATTTTGTTCTTCGGGCAGAGGACAACTGAGGACCATATTTATGTGATATAAAAACGCTGGAACGCCAACTACAGGTCGGCAGTTGGTCAAGGCCTCAGCTGTCTGCATTACAAATAAACATATAGTAATACAAATAAATATAAAATAAATGTCTTAGGTTTACAACTAATAACAATAATAGTGAATGACCTTCTTGTAATAGTATTGTCTTCGTTTTGTAGTGCCAGGTCGAGCTTCGGAGAAATCTACTCTGCTCTCATCGGGCAAAGCTGGAACTTCCGCATCCTCCGGTTTGGCTATAAAATTTTCTTTTCCAATGGGCAAAAGATTATCATCTATCTCATTGTTCCTGTGCAGGTCGATGCATAATTGCAAAGCAGCCATACGTCTGGCCATGGCTCTATTAGGCATTGGATATGACTGTAACCAAGGACGTTCGGTTCTCACAAATTACTTTTAAAAATCACGCGAATATTCTCACGATCTACACTTACCGTAATGACATATTTTACTGGCGAATTAATTGGAAGTCGTAAGGAACAAGTGTACATTATTTTATCATCGACATTTGTTGATGCTATAGACCATTCTGGGGTCAGCCTCGTAAATGTATCGCTAGGTAACTTAGCACAATATCTGCAAATTATAAACACAACAGATGTGTTTCTTGTTTATTGTTCTACATGGCTAATGAAGTATATGAATCACCTGTTAACTAAGGACATAGCTGAGTTGAAAGTTACTTTGGCAGCATCCTCATCAGCGCGTGGTTTATAATACGGTATCATTGAGGCATACGCATCTGCTTCAATTTCTTCTTCCTCAGACGGTTCTTTGTTAGAACACTTTGACAATAAAATCTAGACAATATAATAATAGGGTATACTCGACTGTCGACTTGCGGTTAAGTTAAACCATATGAATTACCTTTTCCACGTAATGAAATTGGGCTAACTGCCATATACATTCCTTTGAGGTTTCTTGTGATACTAATAGTACGTGCAAGGCATCAATGGCTCGGGCTCTACTCTTGCACTGCACGTACGATTGATAATTCTTTGGAAAATCATAGCGCATCACGAAATTGCACTTAGGAATATCGATCCCTTGATGGAAGAAAAAATATATGGATTTAAACATTCTTAATATTCAATGTCTTCGAGGTGTTGACGGTCGTACCTTCCTCTAAAATGGACGTTGCGATCAGTAGATTGCATTCATGAATTCTAAATCGTTTTAAGACTTCCTCTTGTTTCCTGTGGACCAGCTCTACGTCTTTTATGTAATCGACATCCTCCGTATTTTTTTCAATCGTATATTGAGGCGACATGAAATTTAATTCATCGTCATGTTTACTCACTTCCTGCAAGGTGATCATTTTTAACATACAGACATTTCTGTGTACAGCTTCTCTATATACGTACGTTAAGTAAATAGAATAAGACTTTTGCGGTAAATCCTTTGTCCACAAAAATAATTCCACAGAGTAAATCCGGGTCTGAAATGTTGCGAAGATATCGTTGCGATTTTAACGGTTTCCTGTGTCCTTCCTCGTTTGACCTCCAATTTGTGCTAACTGTTTTTACTTGTTCTACATTATCCTTACAGGAAACTTCATTTGTATGCGTGGTTTTATTTTTATCATTGCACTCTGTAATATAAGATTTTGATTATAATAGGAAGCCAATTATAGTGCAAGGGAAGACATATTTTACCAGTGTTATTCTTATCAGCCGATATGGTAGTCTCCTTTGGATAAAACGGTTTATATACTTTCAACACTTGTAATAAACGGTGAACTTTCGGTGTGCTAAAGTGATAAATTCTTTCCTTCTCCGATAAATGTTCGAACGCACTATCACAAAGAGCTCTGAAAAAAATATCACCTTTTCTATCTCGTCTACTATGCAAAAAATGTTACAATCATTTGTTATACCTGATCTTTATTAAAACAGATCCCACAAGGTTTAACAGAAGATAATGTCTCTCATAAGGAGTCTTAATTTTCAACTTTTCTGTTAAAAATAAAAGAGCTAATGCGGCACGATCGGCACACCAAGGGCCGAGTGTGTCTAATATATGCATAAATTCCATCATCATCTCATAAGGCTTTCCCGTGGGATCTGGAATTTTCTGTATGTCTTCGAAGAATTCCTCGTCGTAAATTTCCAACGGATCGTAGCGGTGATCGCGAAGAAAGGCAAGGGCATGCAATGCACATTCTCGTAAAGCGTTATACAACTCTCCTTTGTCCCCCTCCGCATATTCCACGACATACTCTTTAGGCTTCGGACAATAACTGTTAAGAAATATGTAAATATCAGTGTAAAAGTCATTCGTAGCGGTATTCGTTACCGGTCCTTTATATTATTACCGTAGAATCGATAGTATATCGCTGGCGGTTTCAACATCACATTGAAATGTAGATTCAATCTTTTCTATTTCTGAGCCCAAACGACCAGGTTCGTGCGTTAAATTAAACAACGGTACAGCCAAGCCAATGATTCTAGGAATGCTATTAGAGGACAAAAAACTTCTTAAAACAAATTTTAGTTTATTGTCCTCAACAGACTTATGGCACTCATCTACTATGACTAGATTTATCTGACATGGTAAAATCTTTTTTTCTGCAATCAATTGCTGACAGATTTCAGGAGATGCAATTAATACCTACAACATTGTAAACAGAAAATAATCTAAGCTTATTAACAGTACGTGGACCGTGAGATATATTAATTAGATTTAAACTTTTATATTACATGGGAATCCTTAAATTGTTCCACAAAATCTGTGCATATGCAAGTATCACATGATAGTACTTTCAAGTCTGTAAGTTGCTTAATATAACTAGCTTTTATAGCACTTTTTTCTAAATCAGATAATATGTAAATAGATTTCTTTCCCCCATCTTCAAGCGATCTAAAACAAAGTATGAATGCAATTTAACAAGGTATTAATGTACCATTCTCCTCTATCATAGGAGTATAAACATTACCTTCTATTATTTGTAGCAAACTCTTGAATTAATTTAATAACAATAAAAGTCTGTTCAAATGTTTTCCCCAAACAAACAATTATATTCTTTTGTTTGGCAGCATAAAGAAGTTCCACCTGTGAATGAAGTTGATGCTTGCCATTAGCATATTAATTCTGAATTGTGTTTATACTTTCTTGTATTATTTTTTTCTGAAAATAAAACCAATTGAATGAACTAACTTGATACTCTCTAGGAGTGAAGGACTTCGTATAGACTTGATCATTTAGTGGAAATGCCATGGAATCTACAACTATATTTCTTAAACCTAGAAATCTAAATGTTTAAAATTAATTGTCAATAATTTGTACTAGTAGAAACTTAGTACTTCTCCTTTGTTATCGTTTACACAATGTTCCGAATTCCTCATAGGTTTTAAATATGATGTTAAGATAGGTTAGGTTAGGGTAGCATATATTGTAGAATGCGCGAATTATGATACTGTACATGAATACGCGCGAATTGCATACTTTCGCAATTTGATAGGGAAAAAATGTACTCTTCAAGTCAATCTTAAAAATGAGAAAAATACCTTTATTGTCTTATATTATTAATGTACTTTCTCCTAAGAGTATTTCTCATTACATAGAGTATTTGGTACATTTTGCATGCAATTTACACAGAAAAACGAGGTAGTAAGGTCATTGAAATGTGCAATGTGCAACATGCCCACCTTACAGAAGATTACAGCTGTTCATTTGTTGTATATTTCAAAAAGCCACGAAATACACATATCCATTGGATGTATATAAATATATTTTTAAAAAGATGCTTAAATTTATCAAAATAATTCTGAGTTGATCGTTTGGTTTTACTAATACTTTAGACACTGTTAATATAATGCCAATCTTCACAGGAAATGTGTATAAATAAATTATAATATTATGCTCAGAAAGGTAACAATAGGTCCCTTAAAATTATACATAAAAAAAGAGAGCTGGGGCAAGAACCTAAATGTAGTAGCAAACTTTCTGTGATTAAAGATAGCAATAAGCACATATAATCCACCACATGAGATCCATTTGGTCTTATGTAAGGTCAATTAGATTAACTTCCTTTGTTATAGTGCTTAGTGAAGATGACGTTACAACTGATGTAGTCAAAGACCTTATATGGGATCGAAAAGTTGATGTTGCACCCCAAGCTTCATCTCTAACAACACCTCTATTTCTCGGGTACATGAGCAGTGGATCTTTTCCAGTCTTCTTACTAAGCCTTTCTTGAAGCATAATTAATTGAGATCTCCAATGTTCATAACTAGCACGCTTAAGGACATCTATCCATTTCTCAATTTCTTCTATACAGCGGCCACTTAGAACATGTCTCTTCTCATGTTCATCTCGAAAGGCAATACTGAAGGCAAACACCCCTTCGGAACATGCATCATTGTTAATACTATAATTTTCTAGAACAATTACACCTGCTGGATGGTCGTTTATTCTTCCCAATTCATTAATATTAAAGTAAAATAGTAGGTTATATCGTAGTTTAAACCATCTATCTTTAAAACCTGAAATTCAATATTCAATGTAAATTCTTACAATTTATTCAAGTTCTCATAATTGTGGCATATGGCATACGATAGACGGTATAGCATGACAAATGTATTTATGATTAACGAAGGACGGTGACAGATGACAGGTTAAGAAATTCAAGCGAGTATACAAATAATCTAACCTGACTTATGAGCTCGTTTGTGATTTAAACGACCTTCGTGGTCAGCTGGTCCCAAACTCACTTCGGCTAGTTCTTTGTCGTTGAATTTCATTTTTCAGAAAACTTCAGACTTCACGCCTCAATTATGCAAACGTATATCGATTAAATAGCACATAATTAATATTACTTTCTTGTATCCTGTTCCCACGTATGAAATTTATAGCTGGAGGCTAAGAATCATGTCTTAAAATATTAGCCACTGCAATAGTACATTTTTATTTATATCTTGACCATTTTTTAATGTCGTGTAAGTAAAGACTACGTTGACGTCTCTGTAACTGCTTTAAAAACATATACATGTCAAGTAAATATTCTGTCGTGGCTGTCAGTTATTTGATTCGGAGAAAAATGACTTGTTATTCGCAACTTCCTAAAAATATCTGGATAAACGGGACAATCATACGTTTCCTACACTAAACGCATAGACATTTTTAAACATCAATCAACATGTTAATTGTATTTAAGTTATATTTATATTGCTTGCGTGATTTTAAATCGCAAGACGCTTTGACTAAATTTACATACAATTAACAATAACGCTGTTGATTCGCTGATTCCTATAGAACCAACGAGAGCTCCAATTCCGAAGTCTGATGTGATAAAGCTGTGCCTGATTGGCTGAGCGTTTGGAAGATTCTAGCGCTGTATAATCATTGGAAACTTCCCGTATGTTTTGACGGTTAATGTTGACAATAACAAAAATAGTACAAATAGTTTAAAAGTCACCACAATAACACTATAAAATGGCAAATGAGTATAAATTCCTGAAAGAGATTGAGTGTAAACAAGGAGCAGTAAGATCCGTTCGATTTAGTGGTGTGTAGATAGTGATATAAATAGAAAAACATAAATAATAATGAAATATAAAGTAATGTTTTTATTTTGCAGTTGATGGTGCTTATTGTATAACATGTGGATCTGACAGAAAATTAAGGTTATGGAATCCTTACAGGAATGTTAATTTGAAGACATACGCAGGACATGGAGACGAGGTGATGGATGCTTGTGCCTCATGCGACAGTAGTCAAATTGTATCTTGTGGATTAGATAAATCAGTAATTGTATGGGATGTAGCTACAGGCACACCTGTACGTCGATTAAGGGGTCATGCTGGAGCTGTCACCACAGTTAGGTACATGCTTAGAACAGTATCTGTTGCATTTTATTTGCCTCATAAAACATATATTCCTTATATCTATAGGTTCAATGAAGAATCGTCAATGGTGATCTCTGGATCTCGAGATAATTCTGTAATGTGCTGGGATACAAGGTCAAGGGCACAAGAAGCAGTACAATCACTCAATGATGCCAAAGATTCCATTTCTAGTGTCAGAGTATCTGATTATGAAATTCTTACAAGTTCTTTTGATGGAAAAATTAGGAGGTACGACATCCGTATAGGAGAAATGTGCGGAGATTATCTTGGAGGTAAGACAATGTGCACAGCAACTTTTATTTCATTTAAAGGTTCTTGAATTACTATACATCCAAAGTGGTGGCTCAAATTTCAATTACAGATGCTGTAACATGTGCCAGCTTCACAAAGGATGGACAATGCATACTTGCTAGTTGTGCAGATGCAGTAGTGAGATTATTAGACAAAGACACAGGAGAGTTACTCGGAGAATTTATAGGCCACGCAGCCGATAATCTGTGTTTGGAATCGAGCGTTGATTATCGTGACACCCGTATTCTGTCAGGTTCCGGTGATGGAAAGTTGTGGGTGTGGGACTTAGCGACGCAGAAAGTCATCGCAAAACTCGCGGGGTACAAGCCATCGAAACATCCGACAGTTTCCATCAGCGTTCATCCTCAGAAAGACTGTTTCTTAGCTACGAATGGACCCAACGTATTAATGTGGAGTACTTCTAGTACTGACGAATGAATTCGTAAATAAAATTTTTATGTTGATTATGCGGATATATATTTTTAGTTCGACTCTTTGATAGGAGGTCGGTCGGCTGTTATTCATCGTCATGTGGATTCAATCGGCATGTTCTATCCAGTTCCCAGAATTAGACGTACGTCGTTCGGGTCGAAAAATCCAGAGAGATTAGACGAGGCGTACAGGATTGCAATGTCACCGACACGTCGAGGTGCCTATAGAATGTAGATGGCAAGAGAGAGGGAGAGGTAGACAGGAGAGAATCTGCGAGTATAAGAGAGACGCATGTCTACGCACCGTAGAGAGTGCGCGTGCGGGGGAAGAACAGAGTGAAAAGAAAGAGAGAGGTCTGCGCGCGCAGGTGGCGCGATGTCGGTGCGTCAGAATCATTTCTCGTAGCCACAAGGAGGAAGAGAGAAAGAAGATGACGGTGTCATGGGCAACGTAGGTAGCGTGGAAGGTCCAAGGGAGACGGAAGTATCAGCAAGTACCTCGGCCAGTTGAACGCGGGTTGGCGGTGACAAAAGGAGAGAAGAAGAAAAAATATATACATATATATATTTATAGAGGGGTAGCCAGAAAGAGAGAGAGAGGGTGAGTGAGAGGGTGAGGGAAGGAAGGGGACATTGGTAGTGAAAGAGAGAGAAAAGAGAATCAGGAGGACACGGAGGTGCTCTTATATACGGGGCGGACCTGGTAGTCTCGAGGACTTTGCAGAACGTAATTTTGATTCGGGCCTCTCGCAGTGGGCACCGTCGGTTGCCGTCGGTCCGTATCGAATAGGAGAATCGAGGAGGTGGCTCGGCCAATGCGGAGTAGGAACTGGCCGACCGCGTGGCCTTTCGAGCCTTCAGTGGAAATCTGTGGCAATCGGTGGATACACGGCGACGGAGCGGCTTGTCGTTGTTGTCGTCGTCGTTGATCGATCCCCCCGGCAGGTGCCGGGGTAAGGAGCCGTCGAGCGGACAGTGTGTCTCATCATTCGCGCTATTTCAAAGACCCCTACGAGTTTTCTTTCCTCCTCCCTCTGGCTATTGACGTAGCGTAGGAGGCAGAAGCGATAGCACCGTGACGGAAGGACCAAGGACGAAGGACGTGGATGCAACGACAGGGGGTTGTTATGGGGCGAACCCGTCAATCGCTGCTGCTGCTGGCACTCAACTTCCTCTTCGGCTACCTCGCAACGGCTTATGCTTTCTCCACTGACAGTAAGTGCGGCTCATTAACGCTTCCATCAGCCCTCCCCAATGGAACGAGCGAAATTTCAAAGGCCAACGGTATCTGTGCACGACGTCCTACCGCGGCATGCGCCGGTGTCGCTTACATAATCCACGCCTTCTCTTCACCTCGCTAAAGAGATCAGTCGGACGGCCCATAGGCCTTTTCCGACACAAGCCTCCCATTTTTCGCGGCCTCGACCTGCAAAAATACTTCCAATCGCCTCATCATCCCTTAACCATCCTCCCCCTGCAGGAGTCAGGAGGAAACGATCCTCGCCTCCTAAAATGTCCCACTTTGACGGGGAGAAAAAGGCGGAGGGTAGATACCCCGCTGATTCCCTATCTTTAGGCGAGGGATGCTGGTAGCAGAAAATGGGGGTGAATAGCGGTGCATGACACGAGTTCCTCCCGCAGCACGTCTCACAGAACTCTACATTCCAATCATTAAAAGTTGCCGAGGAAATTCTAACAGCCCGCTGTTCCTCACCTTTGTGTTTCGTAGATATCATTCGTTTAATATGTATCAACGCCAACGACGGAAATAAACCGCATTAAAATCGTATTTCCCTCTTCTTTCCGTGCCGGCAAAATTTTCCTTACAGCGAATCACGACCTTTGCCATGCTGATGTTTATTACAACGTTTTTTTCACCAACATCCTGAGAGTATGTAAATTCTTTATCGATGTTCAATGATACACAAATACGCGTGTTCTTTCATTTCCATGTCATTACACGCTCGCGATATATCATATTTGGATAGCTGTTACGGCCGCTGTCTTTTTACCGCGCAAAGAGATGCATTTTCATCGCTCGACGATACTCGTCAATTAATGCTATCGCATACAAAGTCGCAATGAACCCTTCAGCTGATCGTAATCAAAGTGTTGTCATGTTTGTGGCGCGCCGGTAATCCACTGTTTATTTTTAGAGAGGGAAACTTCGTAAATCTCCATGAATTACGGCGTATTGGAGTTGCTGTAATTCATAATAATATTGATACATCGGTACGTTTCTCTGTACAAGCGCTAAACGTTGGTGAATTTAGTAGATCGGTAGGTTGAGCCGTGTACACAGAATTCCGCTCGGAATAGGAGGTAAACCGTGGAATGGATTGAAGGTAGAAGGGGTGGAAATGCTCGCGTTTGTACAAGACACGCGTTCATCGCTCTGCGTTTGACGTAACGTTCTTTAAATTCGTTCAAACATGTGTATCGATGAAGCCACCGCCTCTGATTGCCTCTGATTCGATTGAATTCAATTACCAGACAGAATCTTAACAACCGACCATTAATCCAACACTCGAAGCAAACATTTTTCTCAGGATACAAAACGACCTGGCGGGGGATAAGAATGCCACGAATTTTCATTCCTTTCCGCTGCTCCCCTTGGTCTAATGTTCCTAGTAGCTCGGTTAAATTTATCGCCGTTTCGAAGAGATGTACAAGCGAGAAAATTCTTACGGTCGTGGGGAATCGTTGAATAGCGCGTTGAATCCGTTGCAAAGCGACTCTCGCTACATCGCATAATCGGCACGGTTTGCCTACGCTTAACAGCCGCATATCGTATGCCGTGCATAAAATCAAGCGAGATTGCCATCTTGGAGCGTATTAAGTAGCTAGCAAGGTTGTTCTCAAAGTCACATTTCGATTATTACCACCCGATGTACGCAGATGTCTTGTAAAGCCGCTGTGTCAACACGATCACCGTCAAAACAATATATTTACCGGCCAGGAGTCGCTCGTAGACTGTTTGTTATAGTTACGGAAAGATGCACTGGAAGGCCGTATTTTTTTCGCGCCAAACAGTAGTCAGCGGAAGTTACTGATATTAGGCATCAGCGAATCAGCACATTTAATGTTAGAGATACAAATTATCGAAACCTTGATAAAAGTTGTCGCGCGACTCGTTTCTGGTGAAACAATGGATTTCTGCAGAGGAATCATACTGAATGACGTATCGACCATTCATGATTTTCATTGTAAAATGAACCTTGAAGTTCCCGTTGGTCGATGCATGAGACTGAATGCATAATTGTCGAATTTGATGGCCCACAGGTCAGGTAGCCTGCCCTTTGAAGCAATTTCGCTGTGCGAACGGCAAATGCATACCGGCTCTATGGGTTTGCGACGAAGGCGACGACTGCGGTGACAATTCCGACGAAGGCCTTCCCGAGTGCAAAGGTGAGCCGTGCAGATGAACCAACACCTCGCTGACTTTTTACCAATCGTTCGTCAGCATTACCGAAGCTGCGTTCAAAGCCCGAGAAACAGACGCTTTACAGAACCGAATATTGCCACGACATCCCCATCTGCAGAGCTGGGCAACAGTTGCTCAACAAAACAGACAAAACAGATCAAAAAGACGTATATTTAAATATGTTTTTCCGTCATCGAGCACGCGCGGTTTTTCTCGAATGACGTAAGTATGTTTATAAATCCCCAGCGACCTGGCTGCCCGGCCATCGTCCTCATTAATTAAACGCTCGAGTTTCATTTACATGAAGCTCCAACGCTCTACAATACGGCCGTGAAGCGGCAGAATTTCGATGGGAATGAATCTCGCGAGTAAATAATAATAAGAAATGGATGATGATGGGAAGGCGTCCTTCGCGGAAACGATTAAAGCCACTTTGTCGAGCAGGAACTCAAACGGGCGTGTCGATAATGGAGAATAATGAGAACGAGCATGTTCTCCACTTCCATTTGTCCAGCCTCCTCTAATTACGATTACTGCATAAACCCTGATCGCGAAAGGCTTCCGCAAAAATCGCCTAACAAGAAGGAGTCCTCCTTGGGGGGTTCAGGGATTTCTTGGGCTTAGACCGGTTGGAAGTTTACGTGAACGGCAAAGACGCAGCCCCGCTTCGATCTTGCATCATCCTCTACCTTTGCTCCAGAGTTGCGTTTTCCCAACGCTCGCGCGATCTCGAAAAAAACTCACGTTTCGTCTGGTTCTCCCTTATTGAGCGTAGCCCGCGGTCGTCGCGGAGGTTCGTATGTGATTCCGAGACGATCAAGCGGCGCCTTTGAGAATGAAACGAAGATGGGGGGGGGGGGGAAGGGCGCAGCCTCTGGATTCATCGAGGAACCCGTGACGATTCGTCCTTGTTGAGTTCTCGGAAACTGACCGAAGCATACACGCAACTTCTGGCCGATCTTCCTTCGAATGGCTGGCGTGTTCCGATCGTTCTCCTCCAATATCTCCCCCCCTTCAACCTTTAGTCGCAACCCTGGTCAAACGGTTTCCTCCTCAAACTCAACTCAGAGGAATTGGGTAAAACTCGTGGGCTCTGGTCCGGCGACGTCTAATTTGCCCGAGTGTCGTCCTTTTGCTCGACTCGTCCGAACTCCCCTTTTCTTGCTAATCCTCCGCGTCCGTCCCGTCTCTTTCTCGTCTCTCGGCTCTCGGCTCTCGGCTATTGTAATTTGTAGCGCAAGGTCCGCACCAGTTGCATCAGTTGGTGCGCCGCGCAAAAGGGGAGAGCTGCTGCCGCGATTCGGCTCTACACGAGGATACTACACATGCACGCGCTGACTCGGCGATACCGTGTAATTACGGTGAAAGCCAGTCTTGCGGCCGATCGAGTCGATCGAACGACGATGCGTAGGGCGACAGGACCCATTGGCGGGCCCATTGGCGGCCTCACCACTCTTTCCTCGCCACGTTCCCCGCCCTCGGGAATGTACAAAGGGTTCCACTGGTTCCACTCTTATTGGAAGAAAAAGGGGGGAATGGGAAAAATGGCGAGAAGACGTAACCCTTTCTTTGCCCGCTATTTGGGAAAATATAGACCACTGTCCAGGATTTCTCGAATAATTTCTGGCGACGCTGTTGGCTGAGCATCCTTCGAAATGGGCCATCATCGTCGAGCGCGTCCACTTTCGAGATCTCCCGTCTTCTGCGGTGAGGACGATAGACGCCATCCTCCCCTAACACGATCGATGCCGCGGAAACGGCGTAGTTGCTTTTATCTCCGACTATCATTGACGTAGACACGCATCGACGCACATGCCGCTACGTATCTACGCGAAATCCAACGGCGCCAGGTTGCCCCTTTACATTCATCTCGAAATGCCTGGAGTAACGGCACCGCGGGTAATTGAAGTTACGTTAATTAGGCGCTTAACCGTGGACTTACGTCTGAGCTTTGCTTCGTCAACCGGAAAAGCTGAGGATTTGATATTGAGAAAACTGCGGAAACTTCTGTTCCAAGATTTTTCGAAGGTCAAACGAACCGATGGGGGACCATTTGATCCGGGGCTACCGTGAATCGTTGCAAAACTATCAGAAATTTTTCATCAACCGTCCGAAGTATCGCAACGATGCCGATCAATTGCGTCTTTTCCTCGGACAATTGCCAGTCGATGACCTTTGAGGCGATCTTTCGCGTCGGATTGTTAGTGAGAAAAAGCCGATTTTTCCGACGCTCGAAAGAATCGGGGATTGTATAATGGACGAAGAGGACAGGGAGACGGCGTCGGCGGGGGGAAAAAAAGGCGGGAAAGGAGCGATAAAAAAAGACGCGTGGCGTTTTGATGGGAAGTGGAGGGCGGCTGGAGGCGCGTAGGGGCCCCATATATAGGGGCCCGTTTCCTCGAGCGACGGCTTACAGCATCCGCGAGTGGCACCGCGAGTGCATCGTGTGCATCGTGTGCAACGTGTGCAGTGGCCGAGACAGACTCGATACGTCCTCCCTTGTTGGTCCGTAGTAGCTTCTGTCGGTCCTGCTACTTCTCTGGCCTGGAATGCGAACCTTCTCGGAGCCGATGCCCCGTTAAACGGCCGCTCGGACTTTTCTTTTTCGCTTGCTCGTCGCGCAGTTCCATCAAACGCTTTGCACTTTCGTCGACGATCTTGTCTGAACGGTGCCTCTAAACGGACTCTCACCGCTTCGAGCCCGGAAAAGAATTTCCCCAAATCGGAGTACTAATCGGTACCTTTTACGCGTAGCATTTTCCGACGAGTCTGTTGCTCAGGATTCGATATATTTACGCGCGTTCCTCTCGGTGGGAGAGCCGCTGGAAGTCCATTTTCGGAAAAACCAGCGACCGAGTTTCTGCTCGGTAAGGAGCTGAAAGCATTCCTCGCGCTTTGCCATCGTACAATGAATATTCCCGAGCGGCCCGGACGTGCGTCCTCGTCTCGCCAATAGAAAAGTTCTGCAGAGTCGTTTAAAGCGGAGCCGACGTTTCGCCGGTCGGTCCTCTGTCCTCCGGGAAATCCTCAGACATTCATCGACCCGCGGAGAAAGGGAAAAAGTCGGAGAATGAGGCGTCTGTTTATCGGGCTGCAACTGGCTTGCTGGCTACTGCCGGCATTGGCCTATGCTTCCGAAGTTGCTCACGAACCTGGGGTTTCAGCCGCGCAGGAGTGCAAGGAAAGCGAATTCAAATGCGCCAGCGGCAGGTGCATTCCCAGTGTCTGGCACTGCGACGGTGAAAAGGACTGCAAGGATGGCTCGGACGAGGATTCAACCGTCTGTCGTAAGTTCCCCGTCTTTCTTTCTTACAATTCTAAACATCTATTCGACACGCTCGATTTCGCAAATCGAAGAGCGTCAGCTCATCGTCACTTGGTTCGCAAAAACAATTTGTCAATATTTGTGAAAACTTGATATGCAACCTAAATTCTAAATATATCCGGTAAAACGTTATCGAGCTCTTTCGTCATCAAACAACATGGTAGGCCTGTAATTAGACGCAGACAAGAATTATAATCGCTCGCCTTCGGATTAGCGTTTAA
Organism: Hedychridium roseum; assembly: GCA_963989215.1. Lineage (NCBI taxonomy): Eukaryota > Metazoa > Arthropoda > Insecta > Hymenoptera > Chrysididae > Hedychridium > Hedychridium roseum. The sequence continues at coordinate 9,277,448 of OZ022310.1, read as the reverse complement.
AGTAGGCGAGATAATACGGTTAGCGCGGTGTCAAGGAGATCGATGCATTTTATAACGATTAACTTTGATCGACATACCATCCGTCCCTATTATTCTAAAGTTCCTAGCCTTTCGTCGGCCTTTATCTTCATCTACTATCGTTATCGGGACAAACACGACCGCCTCTTTGCACTACATTTACATATCCGGCCGTCGAGCACCGTTTCGTATAATATTAATTCCGTTAAACACGAATTGGTCGACGGTATTCCGTCGAAGGCCGCGCTCGGTCCGTTATTACACACTCGAGTGCACTTTTAATATTAATAATACAGCCGCGAGATCGATGGCAATTTTCCCTTTTCTCGAGAGCCATGCAAATTACAATGTACGTCTGAAAAATTGAACGATCGTTCTCCACGTTGATCGCTCCTTCTCTTGAAAAACCTTTCAATAAAAAAACCAGCTCTCTCGCCCGGTTTTTCTTATGTTCCTCATATTTCTCATATTCCGGCCGACGATGCAGTCTTACCGAAAACAAACGTGGCGATGTGTTAATGTCAAATGTCATAACGCATTTCAATGTGAAAGCGAGACGATAACGAAGGGAATATTTCCCCTGGTGTTTCCTTGGATAAATTCGTCGTAAAACTAATGACCCATTAAGGAATAATAAAAGTAATAAAATTGGACCGTAAGGTGCACGGCCGTGCAGTGACATGGAGTTCGAGTGTAGCCCGGGGGAGTGCATACCGCAGTCTTGGCAGTGCGATCGTCAGAATGATTGCACCAACTCGCTAGACGAGCAGAATTGTCGCAGTAAGTCCTCTTACCTTTAGGTCTACCATAGGAATCGCCGGAAAGAGGTCAACGGGAAAGAGATCATCAGGAGACCTACGGAAGCCAAAAATCCGAGCCAAACGCCACGTCCAATTCCCTCGAAATTACCTTCCCGCTCGATGTTTATTCTCGGGGCAATTTATCGATTAAAAACACGACTTTATTCGTCGAAATATTTCCACGTTGAGAGGGTCATTTCGAGGGTCGACGCGACGAGGCGAAAAGTCGGCCGTCTTTGCGAAGGCTTCGAATACGAAGTCGGTGAAAGTTCGATTGTCGTCTTGTAGGGACGAAGAACTGCACGTCGGAACAGTTCACGTGTCGCTCGGGAAACGGAGAATGCGTGGCATCGTCATGGATGTGCGACCAGAACCTAGACTGTACGGACGGCTCCGACGAGGCTGACTGCAGTAAGCTTTTGCACGTGGGCTAATATCCGCTTGTGCTCTACTCAAACCTTTTTTTTACGCCCCCTCTAAAACGCTAACCCACTTGTAGTGCGAGCGCTCCGTTCATTCGCTGTTCATCGTTCACGAAAATGCAAGAAACCTGGCTTGCTGCATGCTTCGCAAGAATTCGAGGAAAAGCTTTTGATCATTGCCAGAACCGCAATCCTCATAGTCCGCTTCTCGCTACTAACTTCCCCATTAATTGAACAACTAACAGTGCACGCTTTTTTTAGCATCCTGCGCATAATCGCTGACGAATAGACGTTCGACGTTCCATCGTCATTTTTCCGTTTCATCCAGTGCGACGATTCTTGTCTCATTTCGCTTCCGTAGTATTCTGATGTTCCTTTCCACGTTTCTTTCGCCGGCTGTTAGAGACTAAGGCCCGTCGACAGTGCACCGTAGAGAACGTCTTGCGCTAAGCAACTGCATATCAATATTTTTCGTAACACGTAAAGAAGAGTCGCTGAAAGTAGTGAGCTGCAAGTAGTGGAGGCCTGTTTCTCGGGAATTTTCGCTTATTTGCCGTCTGTATCAGACGAGACCTGTCGATCCGACGAGTTCACCTGTGCCAACAAGAACTGCATCCAGCAGTTGTGGGTTTGCGATTGGGACGATGATTGCGGTGATGGCAGCGACGAGAAGGATTGCGGCCCTGTCACGTGCCGACCGGACGCCAGTTTCGCCTGCTCTGAGGATTACTGCATTTCCGCTCGATGGAGATGCGACAGGGACTACGATTGCCCAAATCGCGCCGACGAGATTGGCTGCAAGGTAAATACTCTTAAAGGTCATCGCGAAGGTACCTCAGCTAACAGATTACCCGTTTCCTTGGAAAGGACCAACCGACGGGAATACCGAGCCACTGTGACAAGAGGGAATTCGACTGCAACGACAGCCTGACTTGCATTCATCGAAGTTGGGTTTGTGACGGCGAAAAGGATTGTCCGAACGGAGCCGACGAGTCCCCGGAACAATGTCACGTCATCACCTGCAGAGCGGACCAGTTCATGTGCGAGAATCGACGTACATGCATATCCGGTAGGTCATTTTCTCAACAATGATCCTACCCCTGGTCCCCGCCGAGCCTGTGTCCAATCGATTTCTTTTTTTCAGGACATTTGTATTGCGACGGAAAGCCGGACTGTCAGGACGGCAGTGACGAGAAGAACTGCATGACCAAGGCAGTCCCTTGCGATCCTGCTACGCAGTTCCAATGCAGCGAAGGTTCCTGCATTCCCTGGGAGAGTGTCTGCGACAAGAAACCGGATTGCATAGGTTGGGAAGACGAGAACAAGGAGCGTTGTGGCCTCGACGAATGCGCCCACAACAACGGAGGTTGTTCTCAGATTTGCATCGACGCGCCCATAGGCTACAAGTGCGCCTGCAGGCCCGGTTTCAAACTTATCGATAATCGCACTTGTGATGGTAAGTGGCCTTCGAAAGGATTTCACATTAAATAACGTAGAACACCGCGGCAAATGTGTACCCTCCTCTTACAGACATAGACGAGTGTTTGATACCCGGGAGTTGCTCGCAATTCTGCCTCAACGAAAAAGGAACGTTCAAATGCAGCTGCGCCGCGGGATACTTAAAAGATCCGAGGAACCCGACCCGCTGCAAGGCTTCGGAGGGTCACGCGAGCCTTCTCTTCGCACGAAAGTACGACATCAGGAAGGTAGCTCTGGACAGGCAGGAAATGACGGCGATCGTCAACAACACCAAGATGGCAGCAGCCCTCGACTTCGTATTCAGGACTGGAATGATCTTCTGGAGTGATATCAGCGAGAAAAAGATCTACAAGTAAGTCTCCGCTGCGTAGCCGATAAAATATCTCTTACGGACTCTGGATTCTCACGAAAAAAATTGCCCAGGGCACCGATAGACGAGGGTAACGAACGGACCGTCGTTATTGACAACGACTTGACCATGTCCGACGGTTTGGCCGTCGACTGGATCTACAGCCATATTTACTGGACCGATTCCGGGAAGAATACCATCGAGCTGGCGAATTTCGAAGGAAATATGCGGAAAACTTTGATCCGGGATCATATACAGGAACCCAGGGCTATTGCCTTGAATCCTTTGGAAGGGTGGATGTACTGGACAGACTGGAGCGCAGAAGCTCGTATCGAACGAGCAGGCATGGACGGGTCTCATCGTTCCGTAAGTTTTTGGACCCTGGGTATTTCCACGGGGAATGATCTTTTTATTATCGGGAAATCTCGATCGCAGGTGATCGTTGGCAATGACGTGAAGTGGCCAAACGGTTTGACGTTGGACCTCATCGGCAAGAAGATCTACTGGGTTGACGCAAAGCTCAACATCATCGGCTCCTGTAATTACGACGGTTCGGACAGACGAACCGTTCTTCATTCGCCGGATACGATAAGACATCCCTTCAGTATAACTACATTCGAGGATTACGTCTACTGGACCGACTGGGACAAGGAAGCGATCTTCAAGGCGAACAAATTCACTGGGAAAGAAGTCGAAGCTGTTACGTCGGTGAGGTCCCTTCAACATCCAATGGTCGTCCACGTTTACCATCCGTACAGGCAACCAGACGGAATGAATCAGTGTCAGGCCGTCAATGGTCACTGCAGTCATCTATGCCTACCGGCGCCTAAGATCAATTCTAGGTCGCCACTTCTCAGCTGCGCTTGTCCAGACGGTCTAAGGCTTTTGCCAGACGGCCTGATGTGCGTCGAAAACGGTAAGATCATCATTCGCTATCGACGAACGATCGTTGGTTAAAGTTAGAGAATTTATGTAAGAGTCGCATCTGCATGAAAATAGATGTCTTCATTTCTTGTCATTAAGAGGATTAAGTTATATTTTGGCTTAGAAATCGTCGCCAATCGTCATGTTTCTTTTTTTGCACTGTTGTAACTGTTATTGTATTTTTTGCATCGATGTTGCACGTGTATTACAGTAACAACAACTGTAGCGCCTACGTCTGTGGAGATTTCTAAGCCGTTCCAGCGGCTAAAACCTTTCGATGTTAACGGTACCACGACTGTCGGTAAGTATGACGCATGCTTACATTGCCAAATAAGCCGCTACCCAGTAATTCTATCCATGACTTCATGGCTTAATTGATCCGAGATTCGGTAGAGCCTAATTGGCAAAATATTATTTCAGGACCTACAAACTCGATAAACGGTAACGGAAGGAACGATCTGAATGGTGATCAGCCTAGTCCCGGCCTCATCGCCGGAATCGTCATAGGTGCGGTCTTTTTAGGCCTATTATTACTGGCAGTTCCGGCAGCACTTTGCTACAGCCACTACCTGCATCGAAACGTCACGAGTATGAACTTCGACAACCCCGTATACAGAAAAACCACGGAAGATCAATTTAGTCTAGAAAAGAATAGATTTCCATTGCCGACTGCTACCGTTGCGGAGGAGGTAAGTCAATTTTACGCACTGTAAATGACATATTCTGTGCTCTTGTTAACTGAATATTTTCGTTGACACAGGCCCAGGAGCCACTCACCAGCCCTGGAACCAATGATTATGTTTAAAGCTCAATTCGTCGATGAAACGGGCATAGCAGGCTGAGGTAGTATTGTACCGACCAAGAAATCATAGACAAATTTACTTCGAACGGCCCGGTTCATGCCTACGCCCCGCCTGCTTACCTGCCTGCCAACTCAGCTGTGATTATGTTTATTTTTTTTGTCTATCGTGTCTATTGTTTGTTTAGGAATTTGTCTATCTCGTCATGCGACTGCATTTTTCGACATCTATATTTGCTTTATACATAAAGGGAGAAATGTCAAAATTTTTTTCTTCTTTCGTATACGTATTGTAATTTGGAGTATTATTTACTATAATGGGCACGGTACAATTCGACATGTACACTGTACTCTTTGTAAGCGCAATTTTTGTTGTTATTACGTCATTATTTATTATACGTAAGCGTGCCAAAAGGAAATTTTTATCAGGATATTTAAACATGGCTATAATACTTTTATATAAGTAAAGCGAAGAAGCCGTACGAATCGTACATATTTTCTTTAATATTGGAATTATGTAAATTGCACAGTTTGCCCGTCTTAACGAAAGATCGGAAAACTGTTACGTAAGATTAATTAGTGCGAGGTTCCAATGGTAACTGTTTCAACGTAATCCAGGTTCCTTTATTGTACATTCAATGCATTGAATCTTTATTATAAAGGTTCAAAGTTAATTGTATTAACGGTTATTCGATCGTAATTTTTACAAAGATGCTAAAAGATTGAGTTCTGTCCGTAAAACGAGAGAGAATTTCTCCTTTTATGTGGATTGTACTGCGGTACGTATAAGCTGTCTTTCTCAGCACGTCCATTCTGTACCTTAGTAGCTACCTGTCTTTTAACGGGTGGTCGACACACTGAAAAATCATCATGCATCTCGAAGATGATACGAGTTAATTTTCATAACCATAGTGAAATAGATTAATATACCAATTAGATGTAATAAGATCAGCTCAATGACACTAAAGTGTGACTGTGCGTCTGTTATAACAAAACTGTTGTTTAGGTATTTTGTCCTACTTAAGAAATCAATATAAATGTATAGAACAATTGCCTCGGGCTTAAGAGTTTTACTTAATATATACTTTATGAATATTGTATTAAAAAAATTCAATGTGAGACACGCGTTCTTTTAGGTAAGATTAAAGTAACTTATAATTAAGATGAAACTGGTACTGTTCGGATTTGCAGATAGTGATTGCGCGATCGTCAACAATTTCCGGCAAAGTTTATTCGAGAATTCGCTTACCTCCTTTCCCGATAAACGCGTACGCTTACGTAGCTTTGTCATTAAATTCAATTTCAACGAACTTTAACTCAAAGATAGCAAAGCGGAAATGATATTCGTAACTCGAGGAGCATACCAGTGATACACATTAGAAGCTTCCGCTGGCACGTGACCACCTTATACTTGACTATTCCTTATTCTTTTTTTATAACGTACGTCTCTCTCTATCTGCCGATAAACTGAACGTATCTAGGAATGCAAGAATGCAAAGTCCGAAAATAAATATAGAGGCTCGATGGTGATTTTAATCAAAAAGAAAGGAAGGGTGATGATCACTCGCGTTGAATTATGCGAGTCATTAGGCATAAATCTCGTCCTAGCCAATCTCTGCGCCAAAATTGTGTCAAATGTAATTTCTACGCAGTATATTATCACTACATTGCATGTCTATGTACGTATATGTATATACATGCATACATACACACACAAAAATTATATAAATATTATATATAAATATATAATTTATTATAATGATTACCTATTGTATAAATAAATACACAAAATAAATCGTGCTATTGTCATATTAATATCACACCTATGTAAAGTGTACAATTTGTAAAAAAGCCAAACTATATATCTTCAACTGTACAAATATATAATACATGGAATGACCTTTCGTTTTGAGTTACACGTCATACGGCTAACACCTTCAACACCCAAAGGTAAAAACATTAACTTACAGATAGAAATAATTTAAAGAACGTCGCTATAGACTATTGCCAGAAACAGGACGGGAAAATCAACATCGATGTCTACATTTAGTTCGATCCAGTCACGATCAATACGATCCTGCATCGTACGTATATTTTCATAACCGACTCTCACTCCTATTTGTTATATTTTTCCCCAAGTACGAGATGAAAAAGAGAGATCCTGATTTTTCGTGAAAAAAATGACATTATCTACAGACCGGAGCTTACATCCGTAATCGGTTGCAGGTATAATATTGATTATTTATGATCCACGCTATCCCCTTTAAGGTGGTTCATCCTTGTCCCCGTCTGCCTGCACCCCGCCACTACGAACCACCGCCGCCGCCACCGCCGCCGCCACCGCCATCGCCACCACCGCCGGTTCTACTTCAATCTTCATCCTCTCCCTCTCTTACCCACTCTTTCGTTCCCTCGTCTCCCTCCTAACCCCCGCAGCCGACCGTATTACCCCAACCTCTTCGGCTTTCTCCCTCCCTTTAACCATAGCCTCTGGGACATCTCTCTCGTCCCCTTCCGTTCTTCTTTGCTCCTCCGAACCGTCCTTCTTCCACCTTCGACAACGCGCTCGTATGCACGCACGCAAGCGCACATATTATTCCCCTACTCGCTTTATTCCTGCGTGTAACGACTCAATGGCGTTGCCACACCCTTTCACCATCTAGTAATCAGTGCTATTGTTTTATAGCTCCTCTTCGTTCCTTCTCCGGGCCAGCAGCGTGGTCCGCTAATTCACCGAGAGGAGCCCAACCGACGTCCTCGACGCCGTGGACTTTCTTAACATCGCGACACTGCGACGCTGCGATGCTGCCGGAAAGAAGATGAGCCGGCCACTCTGCCGAAATCGCAGTGCAGTGCCGCAGAATATTAGTTGCATTTTTTTATCATGATTTACTGCGCGCCCGAAAGGAACGGTAAAAAGGACGGTACCTGTCCAAAACATGGCCGTTCGTAATTTGATCCCGAACGGTCTGCAATTACCCCACCCAAATCAGATCCTACGATTGAAAATGTAGTAAAGATAAAAAAATGGGGAACGTAAAATCAAAGAAAGGACGAGTACGTTCGACGAAAGTATCATTGTACAATTGATAGGAATCTGCATAAGTAAACATTCTCGCAAAAATAGGCCTTCGCTAACCTTTGCCAACACTACCTAAGGAGGCGCTATCTCGGAAAGAATAATTCTAATTATGTAGGTGAAAGAAGAAAAGGAAATTTTATTGATATCAAGTACAGACCGGTACATCTAATACAGCGGTCTTTGGTGAAATTTTACGAGATCGATGGAAAACTTCGAAGTGCGTTGAGTCTCGACGGATCTCTCGTTCTTTCGTGGTTTTCTCGTCTCTTTTCCTCGTTCGTTCTCCGTCCCTTTTAGCCGAGCAAAACGGGATTCTTTCCTTCTCTGGCTGGCGTTCTCCGTAAGCTTTCGCGAGTGTCGGTGGATCGCGTCGACGTCCGTGAAGCCTTTGGCAACGTTGCCAGATCAGAAAAGCGCGTGGTTGCCGTCCTCTTTCGATTTGTCCTTTCTCCGTCTATCCTTGGGGATGCTCCGCTTTTCTCTCTCTCTCCTTCTCTCCCTTACTTTTGCCCCACCACAAGCAAGATCAACCATATAGGTTCCTCCGCCATCGGCAGCTATCCCTTCCCCACGGCAATTCCCTTCCTCCACCCCTCAACCCTCCCCACCATCCAGCACGCTCCTCAGCCACGAGCAACCAGCTTGCTTATGCCTGCCTGACACATCACCGTATCGTTTTATATTGCACCCCGTGACTGCAAATTTCAAGAAGTGGGCATAAAATTGAAGCTTCTATTTACTCGTTCCGAAAAGAATACATATCACGTAAATGACGAGACTCCGATGTAACCCTATCTTTTAATGCAAAAATACCAAACTTATTGTAATTATATAAACCAAATAAGTGTAATGAAACTTCGGTTAATACCGACAAACAGCGATGATGAAACATGATTTTTCAGCTTTCTTAAGTACCATTCGACTGATTTCAAATTATGAGCATAATCAGGATAAAAGTTAAAACAATAAACAGATCGCAAAAATATGTTTTAAGATAAAGTGGCTGGCACGATATTTAGGCAGACAAAGCAATACACGCCTCATGCATTCAACGATAAAGTAAATCAATGTGTAGGACAGATGAAATAACTGAATAAAAATAAAACGGCTGAAATTAGTCGTTATCAATACGATTACATAAAGAAGGCAAAATTAAGAATGTCATTCGATCCGTTCGAAAGACTGGTGTGTCGTGTTTTAAAGCCGGTAGGATTGTGACTCGCCCACTAGAAATGCATATCAGTTGTTTTTAATAAGGCAACTCTGAACTGCGTGGAAAGTTATAACAAGCCTGCTTCCTCGATCCTCAATCATTTTTTTTATTTGATTTCGCGAACTCCAAACTAGAAATACGAGTACAATGCTTTCGTTCTATCCTCTTTAAGTCGTAGAGACCTTTCGGTACGTGGTAGCGTTTCCTTCGCTCGTATGGCGGTACTGCTGCTCCAATGCAATGTTGTACGTAACCCTGTCGATCGAATGACGACGGTTCAGAGACCACTAAATTCAACGTAAAATTAAATGGTAGCTGGATGAAAAATCACACAATTCGGTCAGCCATTCTTCGAGTCAAGGACTCATATTCTTGTACACCAAAGGTTAACATTGAAGTTATGCACTCGTCTCGGATGAATAAATAAATGACATGTTGACAGAATTAAGAAGAATCAGGGTAAAAAGAATGATTTGAGCTGGTCCAAAAAGACCGTGGAAGATGAAGAACGGAAACGAGCATATGGGGATTTAGAGAGGTGTGTACGGCCCTGAGCTGGCGCAGTCCTCCGTCCCCCGCAGCCGTACCGTGTCGATCATTGCTTCTCTCTCTTTCTCTTTCTTATGCGCGCTCTCGCCGTCTCCCCCACCACTCGAGCCGGAGTTTTCTCTGTCCCTCCTTCCCCTCCTCTCGTGCTTTCGTACGTCCCTGCGCGCGCGACCCCACCTGCCCTGCCTGCACCACGAAACCCCTACCCTCGCCCCGCGGCATTCGGTCTGGCCGTCCCTCTTCCCTGCCCCTCTCCTCACGGACCCTCATCGTGATTCCGCCTTGCTGCCTGCCTGCCGTCCGTCCTTATGTCCGTCCGTCCACCGTTGGATCTATGGTTGTGTCGGTGGGTTTCGTGACGTTAACCTGGCGGCCCTGAAAACGTCGGACCGACCCGCGTACGTACCGATTTTTCGACCACCCTTTTCGTCGGGCCGCGAATACGAGGGACGCGAGATACGCGAGGAAAACGGCGATTAGTGCGTTTGTGCCAGTGCTTTTTAATAACGGTGCTGCAGCAGCAGTAGTAGCAGCAGCAGCAGCAGCGGCAGCGGCAGCGGCAGCAGCAGCAGCAGCGGCGGCAGCAGCTTTCGGGAAAAACCGATTCGGGTAAGAGGGAAGCGACGTGCAAAATCATCCGGTGGCTTCTCTGGCTCTCTCTCACGTTCGGCTTCTCCGAGGAAAGTGTGGAACGCAATCTCAACTGGTCTCGACAGTATCGCCACTAATGACGAAAACCGTTGAAAACGCATTCGACCGCACCATCCTTCTCTTTCTCTTCCCCAACACTCTCTCTATTCCTCCTTCCGTCTACGTCCACCGATCTCTTTCTTTTTCAAATTAAAAAGAACACATATATACATATACGTATATACGCATACGTAGGCGGATATTAGAAATGCTATTTATACCTTATAGGCGTGCAATATGTACGCATATGTGTATATGTGTGATTTGTTCGTAACATCCGCCCCTCCTCTTCATCAACATCGCATACTCGAGCATTCGTCATTGAGTTACGCACTGATAAATATATTATTATCTCTTTCTCTCGTTCTCCCTGTGTGTCCAGTGTGTTGGCTCGCAAGAAAATTCCAGCGGGCCGATGAAAAGGGAAAAAAGTGGTGCGCGTGTGTGTACTCCGGAGGTATCTCGGCACGGTTACGAGAAACGGCTGCGTAGCCTCGCACCTGCATCATCTAGGCCCGAACAATTCTTACCAGTGCGTCATCGCGGAGTGCATATCGAAGTACGTAGTTTTTCGTAGCGTCCAAGAAGGACGGCCGGGTGCTTCTTTCGCGTGTGTGACCGTCTTTCCAACGTCGATCGTTGCTTGCTTCTTTCGTTCCTTCATCTTCTCTCCCGTGAATCGAGTTTCTTCGCCGGCTAAAGGTCCGTACCGAGATCATGCTGGAGTGTGGCCGGCTGCTCTCTTCGTCTTCTTCTTCGACTAGATCGCACGACGCTCTTCCAACATCGTGTTTTTCGCGTTTACAGTGCGCTGGAAAGCCGATCCGCGTTACCGACCGAGTGTGTTAGTCTCGTGCAACCTTTTTTTTTTCCTTGACGATACATGGCTTCGCTGGCCGGAGTGCGAAATTGGTGCGCGCTAACGCTCGTCTCCTCGGGCTCTCTCTCTCCCCCTCTCTCCTCCGTCGGAAGTGCATCTACGATGGATATCTGTGCGTTTCCCGGCTCTGTGCATCATCCTCGTCGCCGTGGAAGTTAGCCCCAAGTGTGTCCGTGCCCAGAGGGAATCTCGCCCGCTTTATAATGTTTTCCGGTGCGGTGTAAGCCCGCTTTCTGGAGACCGTTCAACACCTCAAAATAACCCGCCTATTAATAGGCAATATCTTATTTCGACCACATTTCGTGTGAACTTGAAGATACGGCGCAGGATCTGATTATCTTCAGAATCGTACGTATACTGCATCGTTAATACTTTTATCGAAAACAGTGCCATATTGCGAATAACGTTATTTCGTTTTGGTGAAACTCCCGATGCCGGTGGCCTTAGTGAATCTTGTAGAAATTTTCGAAAAGACAGCAAAGGAAACGACGAACAAAGCTTATCGTACGGTTCGGTGAAATGTAGAACTTTGATTGTTCGCTAGAAAAAATGTTAGTGAATGTGCGAGTGCCAGTATTAGGTTCAACTTGGCCGACAAACTCCGTGCCGTCGCTCGCGGTTAATCCATCGTGTTACAAGTGTCCTATTGTTTTCGTTTTTGCTAAATTTTTCGTTAATTAGTGAATCGTAGATACGTCATTATTAATTTGAAACTTCGTAAACCGAAGAACGTGTTATTTTACAATTCTTGAGGTTCGTTACAACTGTTCAGCACGTACGTTTTTTGCTTTAGAAACTACGGATTGTGTCTTAAAAAAATATCGTATTCCTTGTGCTTTAACTACCGATGAACTTTTCCTCGAAGGACGTGAAATTCTTACTGTGCCGAATGTTAGGACAATATTTGCTTTCTATTTCGACCGATTCCTGTAGGAACAGACGCGAGTTGTTCACGCCGGGATCACGGGGAAAGTAATTTTTTCGAGGAACAATATGATTCGATGAAATAGTGTCGTCTGAGATCTCTCGCGACCCGATTTCGTGAGAGTGACATTTTTTGCAGATCATTGTGCCTTTATGCACCGCGGCTTTCCGTTGTGTTGCCGTTAAAGGCGTCGAATTTTTCTGGACCACGGCGAATCACTAAATTGAATCGACCGTTTAACTTCGAGTACACGCCCACCGTTATGTAAGTCAGTCGTATGAAGAACGAATACCTTATCGCTTATCAACCAAGTACTTTGATCGAGGAAAATACAGTTATCGTTCTTTCGAAAAACAGTAGTAGTTCTCTAGTAGTGGAATAATTTATGGAAATCGACTAATAGGGTACTTTAATTTTTCGCTATCGATTCCCGGAAGTTAAGTGACGATCCGTGCCGTGTTTAATGCTCGCCACTCGGAATATCATCCGTTCTTCGAAAATCTGCAAAATTGGACGAATGTCACGGCGAATTTCAAACATCATAGCTTGCCTTACCTAAGGAGTACTACTTTCACGAGACTCCAAGTGCACCGATGACCTTTTTTACAAGGCATTTATTCCAACCGTAGCAATAGTTTCATACATCCGCACGGTATTTTCTTAGGCTGGTCTTGAAATATCGGGGCTTGCGCAACGTTTTACTTATTTGCGTCGCATATAAAGCTTCGCATCTTTGAAATATTTTATCGCACATGTGGATATCGCGTAATCTATCGTCGGCTCATGTGCCGACAGAACGCTCGTGCAATTTTCATTTCACATTGGCTGCGTCGGCTTTCGTTATTTCATCGCGAAAACAGCGATCCGATGGAATGTGATTGCCGGTAAAAAAGTGAGAGTGCAAAGGGCCACGGTTGAATGTCGTTCGATCGTGTTCGTCCTTTCTATACAACGAATACTAGCATACCCACCTCGAAAATTTAGTCCGTCGCATTTCACACCGTACGGGGAATAGCGTGCAATACAATCGGTGCGTTTCGTTTGAGCCTTGCCTTTCGGTAGTGCCCACTTTTCCTGTCATTCTCTGGAATATTGTAAAAAGTTCATCAACGTTGGTCGAGATTTGTTGGCGAGGTAGGAAGACAAGTTCGGTGCGGTAGGCCCACGGAATGTTTCGCGACGCATCATTGTCGCGTTGGACGACGGATTTCTCCTATCGCGAGGATCGGCATCGGTTAGCTCGGTTAGCTCGGCTAGCTCGGTTGGCCCCGTTCCACCGTTCCGCCAGTCTACATGACTACACGGTTACACACTGCCGTCGGCCATCGATGCTGCATAACGCGTACAATGCGACATTTCGCAGTCTGGCTACGTGGAAACCATGGGAGCACGTGGGTGGCAACCGTTTGTCGTTCACACACACGCTTTTACAACTTTTAACGCGTCCGGTCTAACCGTCGTAATTAAGAATCAATGGACAGCGAGATGGCATACTACTCGTTTTGCTGTTTTCATCATAGCTGAACAGTGGAGAAGCTCTTCTTGGATTTCATGAAATTTTACGAATAGCGGAAAACGCGGGGTGGGTAGGGCGCGAATGAAACATCGTAGATAGGCCGTAAATAGTGGGAGAATAGCAGCGTTTAGCTCGATAGCGGAATAAATTTGCTATTCCTCGTAACGTTTCTGCATCTTGGCAGAAAGATCGTCACGTATAATTCAGTAGGCGAAGCGACCTAGGTGTGGGCAGCCTTCGCGATGCTATATACGCGAAACAGGGAAAATGCGTGAGCCATTCATGTGTGTTAGTTGCCTGGAGAGGAAACCAGCGAGTAAACGAACGCGAGGAGGGAGAAGCGACGGGAAAACCGTTGCTGCGATGCTAATGGCGATGCCGATGACGTTAAGAAATAATAATCGTCCTGCTAGATTTCGAAATTAACCTGACATAGCGTCTACGTTTCTTTGTACGTTCGTATAGTTATAGTCGGATCGAGCAAGGAAGAAAATAGCAGCAGGGGACGCGGCTGGGAAATGTGCACATTTCTGCGGAAGTTAGAAAGGTACATAGAAGAGTCTCGTATCGTTCCAACACGTACGAGAGTCGAAGAGGATCGATGACGAGCGTAGCGCGATATTATGGCAGAGAGCGAGAGAGCGTGTAGAAGAAAAGGCCGGTGTTTCGCCGACGACAAAGAAAATGTCGTATACGGCCACGATGAGAGCTACTGACGAGCACAAACGCTCCGCTATTCAGGGTATTTTTGAACGCAACAACGCAGCACCGCTGCCTCGCAGTCGATGGCCAACGGTATTCCCTTCTTAAGTCTCGCACAACGAAAGCTACATTTCGTTATTTACATTTATTTCCTGGGGAATTAACGACGGGACATCCGATGTTTTTTCGTGCTTAGTCACACCTGTGTTGCCCGAGAGAATACAGATAGGCGTACCGCTAATCCACGTTCACCTTTAGAACCGGCCAGGATGTTAATTGGCCCTGAGCACCTGCGCTCATACGTTCGTCTTCGACCTAGAAAATGTCGTGCAAACGAAACGACAGGAAAACAGTGGCGAAGCTATTGACGATATTTAATCCAGAGTGGAGAAATAGGTGCTCCTTGGCGAAGCAGAGAAAGTCCGGGAACGCAGGATTCGGTAGTAGTTTTACGTGTACACGTAGCAGGATGGCGAATTGCGATGACGATGCGTCGTTTGCAGGAGACGCGGAGTCCTCGGAAAAGGGGAGGAGAAGCAAGACGGGACTAGGGGTGAATGGGTGAAGCGAAAGTCGTGGTCGCGAGTGGGGAGCTTAGGTAGGAGGAGAAGCTAACAGACAGGCGGGAGGTCCAAGGGGTTGAGGGAGGACCGTGCGGGATATCTGGACTCTGGACGACTCGATAGAGTGTAGCTCGGCTGATGCGATAATTCCCGCCCTTAAATTCGCCTTTTCCACCCTCCATGACTACGCCTCGTATTCCTCGCCTAATGCAAAATTCAGCTTTACGAAATATCTCCGTCGGGAAGATATGTCTCGCTTGGCGTGCAATTACCCAACGACCTGGGTTATCGCTCAAAGTATCGAATACGGCTTTGGATCTGTTGTTGATCTAAAAAAGGCAGTTAGTGTTTGCGTATCTCGAAAGGACCTGTGAAATCGGCTTCAACCAAAACAATTGAGACGCGTGGTTGACGCTTCCGGCTACGTTATTTCCCACTGCGAAGATCGATCGTCCTCCTTATGTACTCTACACGCCTATCTCTGTAAAATTCTCTGATATCTCGGACAGACAGCTGCTGCGAAAATAACTACGGTATTCAGAGTTACGCGTGTGATACGATCCCATTCTCGACAGACCGGGGAAGTGTTATTCTTGGATATATTCTCTTTTGAGTATTAATATTGTGGGTGTGCCGTTCATGGGTATTATTAAATTGTGACTTGGCCGGGCTCTTCCGTCGAATCTTACTAGGTCTTTAGCGAGTTTTACTAGGCCGTCTGTGTATTCTTTATCGTAGATCCATTATCGGGAAGATTAGGAAAAATTACAGCTGCTACTTCATTGAACGTTAATGCACTTTGCGTGGCCGAGCGTCGTGCATAATACCGACTGTTGGCAATTCATTTCCGCCAGCACCTACCAGCCAGGAAAGACCCAGGACGGGCAGGGAGGACAAAGGGCAAGACGGGAACCGACAAGAGGGAGGGAAGCATCAGCGTTAGGCCATCTGCGAATCTGCTTTAGGGCTCGTTAAATTTCTTTCCTTCCAAATGACTTTGTGCCACGGAATTTCACGATGGGCTTGAACAAAAGTATTTAAAACAGATTCGATCACTTCTGCCTTGGACAATCTCAAATTGTCTCCTTCATTAGTAAAACAGGAATGACAAAAGGAAAGCTGTTCTCGTTAAGATTCTGTCGAGGAATTGCATTGAGATCCGGGTGAAAGACTGTTAGATCGATTGTCAGGGAAAAACCTAACGCTTCCGGCACGAGGCGGTAAATGCGAATTGTTGGGGAGGCATTTCCGGAAGATAGGCATGCCCCTAACGATGGCTTTTCTTTCTGTTGCAGATGCTGCGCCGATGAGTCGTTATCGAATGTTTTGCGGTTCGATTGCTTCACGTTCCGTAGGGTGACGCGCATTAAAACGGAAAAGGGCTCGCATGAGGGAATTCCTTGCGGTCGTAGAGGGAGGACGAACACCGAGGGTCTATGGAAAATTTGCGTTCTCGAGAAGACTAGCTGTACCGCAGGAGGACAAACTCGTCGTCGTCGTCTCGAAGAAAGGTGTGGTTTCTCGAAGGAGGAAGTCCTTCTCCTCTAGGAGCCGCGCCCAAGTTAATCTCGCGGCTCTTCTCCTGGGCAGCTCCGATTCTTGCTAATTCCGAGGTGTCCGGTGGTCGGTGCAGTGAACGTTTCTGCTCGGAAGACAGTGCGAAAGTGATAACGAAGCGGCCCGGAGAACGTTCGGCACGGGTGAAAGAGGAAAGACCGATAGAGAAGGGTCGAGGACTCCGGGGGCGAGGGACGAGGGACGAGGGGCGAGCGATGAAAGCAACGAGCCTGCTCGCACTCGGTCGCCGTGGGAACGATAACAGCCAGCAGTGTCGTAACGGCGGCAATGGCGACGGCGTTAATGACTGCAAAGACGGGAAATCGCGAGTGCCGTACATCGGGTACCGACCTCCTCGTGCCACGCACCTTGACCAGTGGAGACATTACGAGGTGTGCCGGCACTGACTGATAGTCAACTCACCCAAAGAACCAGCACCGCGAGGGTGGGGGTACGCCGAGTGGGGCAGAGAGGGTGGGGAGTGGGAACAGAAGGAAAGAGAGAGGGAGAGAAAGAGCGAGCGTGGGGTCCTTCTACGGGAGGCGATAGGTAGAACGAAAAAGAGAAAATTTCGTCGCGTAGCCCTTTAAGCGCGCGGAGTTGGCTCGTTTAAGAAAAGTTCGCACGACTAGAAAGGGCTATTCACGTATGATCCCTGCCCAGAGAAATCTTTTCGCTTATGCCCTTCTCCACACATTCTTCCGTCTCCTTCTTTCGCGCACTCTTTCCGCGGCAGGAGATTCTTTCGTCGCGATCGATTTCTTCGTCGTTTACATCGGCCGGAGGACTTCATCCCCGATCGGCAGGAACCTAAATCGAGCCACCACCCAGAGCCGAATTACGGGGATTCGAACGTTGCCGAAAATCTGCTGACTTTCACTTCGCGCTTGTTTTTTGGCGTTCCGCTCTCTACCGTTAGCAAAAGTTTTCTCGATTCCAGGTAACGGCCCGACAGGAACCGTTAGAGAAACAACGATCGCGCGACGGTTCGAACGTACCGGAAATACCGAAAAACACCGACCCATTACGAAACGAATAGCTCGAATCCGCGAGATTAGCTTCGAGACACGCGTTCTACGAAATACGCTAATCCGATCTTTCTTGGGGTCTGCTTCATAGACGTGATGGTGATCATCGTCGGCGGCGGCGGCGGCGGCCAATAGGACGGAAGAGCACTAGGAGCCTCTAACTGCCGGAAGTCGGAAGTCCCAAGTCGGAAGCTGCTCACGACCGATACGGAGACCTGCATAAGCGGACCGGTGAAAGTGTAAGTGAGAATAGAGAGGAAAAAGTGAAGAAGAAGAAGGGGTGCCTAGGGCGAAAACGGTCAAGAGGAAGAGGAAGTGGAAAGGAAAAGTGGAAGAACGGTGGAGCATCGAAATCGAAGAGTCAAAAAGAATGGATAGATAGCTGTATGTGTATGTATATGCTTTGAAACATATATATATATGTATATGTACACATGTGCAAGTGAAAACTCAGGACTCCTATTTAACGTGGCTATGAAGTGGCGTGTGGCGCGCGAGTTTTTAAAGTCGATATTGCGTTTATAAATAGATTCGGCCGGCGTTCTCGTACATATGTGTGCGCGCGTGTCTGTGTGCGTGGCGGCACGCGTGCATGTACGCAATTTTCACTCGAGACTGAAGCGGTGAATTACATCCGTGCGGATCGATCGCACGTGGGGGAATTTCGAGATCCGACCTGCCTTCCACAGCTGACGTCATTACCAGTGAGTGTCTTCACCCCCTTTTTCTTATGCGTTTTTCCACTAGTCACGATACTCTCCGTAAAACGTGCCTCTTATCGTCCGGCCGTTCGTTCATCTTATGTCAAGAATTTCTCATTGCGCACGCGGCCTTGCCAAAGTCCTACAACGGCCAGCCTCTTCCTCCGAATAAATTCTTTATTCCTGGATTCCTATGTCCGTACGTGGGGAGCAGCCCAACTTTCTTTGTCGCTCGCTGCTAACTTTAGGAAAACAGTTTTTTACGATGAAAGTCTGACTGGAGGCATATGTTGCAACCGACGATTCGCACGCCATATTTCCTTAGCTCCAGAAACGACGTTTAATGAATCATTAGCTTCGCCAAATTTTTCGTAAAAGTCCATCTCTTTGCGAAGTCGAAAGATCCGAGTCGTGTGCTCATTTCGTAAATTCCACCGTTATTCACGGCATAATGCGCGCATGTTGGTGTCAAATAAATTCTGGACGTTTAAACGGGCAAGCGCGTCCTTCTTCGGAAGACTCGGCAGGAAGATGGCCGCCTCCAGACAGTCTTGGCCGAATGGACGTACGCCCAGAATTCCCGGATACGGGGAAAACTATATTCCACTCTAGACCTGGGAAAGGGAAAGTCGCGAAAGAAATACGACGCCGGAAATGAAAAGCTGCGTCATATTCGACCGTAATCGTACTAACAGAAAATTACTATAGCTTGCATTTCGAAAGTCGATAACGCCCTATGCAAAATTGATTCTACCAAAACATTATACATCATCATATTTAAAGGCCAATAATACACACTAATGAGCAGGACCGGCATCAAGTTGATTTATTTCAAATTTATAGTATATCTTTCGGTTTGAAATAAGCCATTTTCCTCATCGCTGGACGTCTTGTATTAGAAAATTGACCGAATAATGATAAAGCATTTTCATTGTACGTGCTAGGCAAAGTATATATTATGGATGCTCCAACGATGGCTCTCGCTTTGGCTAGCAGTTCTACTTTAATACGGTGCATCCTGTATAGCGCAGGTGTCGCCCGTTGATTTTACATTTCGCCTCTGAATTTTATTTAACCAAGTTTTTTCACGCTGATTTTAGTACGGACGTGAGCCTAATTTTCTCGCCTTCAAAGTAAATTGCATTCCCCGGGAAACAAGTCGGACATCGTTAAAAAAATGTTGGCACTATTCTTCGCGTTCATTTTTGTACCTGGCGAGACGCAATATAAAGTCAGAGCGTACCTAACGGAGGACGCAATAACAGCGTATGCATCAGTTTCGCATAAGCTAAAATACGTAGTTTATGAGTGAGCAAATTGGTACGCACTTCCCCCGTTTTTCTCTGACCGTCTGTTCAATAAACACGCAGTTAAGATATGCCTCTAGATAAATGTTCAACTAACATGTGATACAGGTGGCAAATTTCTTCTTCCAACTCTATTACGACGTGCTTATTATTTTTCATCACTTCTCTATTTTGAGGTAGGATTGTTAAAATCGAATTTTATTTGTTTCAGTATACAATGCGCTAGGGGTGATGGAGACGGTGGGCAAACAAGTCCAAGTAGTGAGTGGCCTGGGGGTGGGGGGTCCAGTGGGCCCTGTGGGCCCCGTTGGGGCAGATTTGCATCACCATCACCATTCCCACCCCCATTCGCATCCTCCGCACCCCCACCCCCACGCTCATCCACACCCCCACGGTCACCCCCATGGATCTCATGGCCACTCGATTGTCGGCTCGACAGCGACCCCCGGCAGAAGTCAATCCCAGTCGTCAGCCCCGCACAATCAGCATTTACCTGCAAGGTCCACCCCCGTACAGCTGCACAGGTGAGCTATTCTTTTGAAAACAATGCTTGTCAAACCGTCTAAAGACCTCTATATAATACTGACAAAACTAGGTAATAGTCGAACTTCAAAGTGAACGTTTTATTTTTTCAAGACGTTTATGTACGTTCTAACAACACCGATAAGCGGACAAGATTATTATTACTTTATTACTAGCACCATTGTTGCTCACAATTATGAACGATTTTAAATATTGTTTCCAAATCCCTTATGTTGCACTGTAGTTTGAACCTTCTGAAGTTCTGAAGTTACGCGCTTTCCGTTTGCAAAGTTGGAATTCCAAGAGCCATCGAAAGATCTGAGCCTCACTTCAGATGCATAACCTAACCTAATGGAACAGTGCGCATGCGTCAAGCAAGCCCTACAGCTACTGCTACCTGTCGATTCTAACCTCAAACGTCAACGTGCGACGTGTTGATCTTTAACCTCGCGAAATTCTCAGTGTTGATCTCCTGTATTACTTGAAATACATGCGGGCGTTCGTGTATGTGAAACTTGTGAAATTAACTTGAGAATCGATTGCAAGCATGATACGATGATGATCCGGAAGAACGCTCGGAAAAAGAAGAAGGTATCGTGAAAGTCGAGGTTACCCGTTCGCTCGATGAAGTAAGTGTGCTAAGTTATTCGCGATTCGCCTGTACGTGCTTTATTTTCTTGGCTCGATATCAGTTGGACTTTTGTTCGATATATATGTTTTCCAAACAATTTGGGCTGTCGGTACAAATCGTCAGTGCAAATAGGCGTATACGAGTGTAAATCACCCGTGCTGAAGTGAACGCGTCATAATGCACGAACGTGAAACGAGTGAGTCGTAGCATTGCGTATAACTTCAATGCATACGCGTTTTTGCCTTGCGAAAAGTAGACGTTCGCGTCACGTGGCTGTTAATCGAAAGGAAGGTGAAGTGGGGAAACGAACAACATTAAATCACAGCGATCGCTATCTTTGTACTTCCTTCTACTATGATAGTATTTATGTATTTCCAGCAACAGCTGTTGGTAGAAAAAAATAGTTTAGTATACGCAAGATCAACAGTAGTTCGGAAAGGGTGGGGGTTAAGTTTGGAAGGAAGGAGTTCAAGGCCATCAGCGTTTCTACAACTTTATGCCCTTAAAGTATGTCCAATAGCTTTGCTAATGGGTAATATACATTCTTTAAAAGCCTTTTCCAAATAAATTCAGATATATTTTGTTTTTTCTACGTCGGTGCG
Source organism: Hedychridium roseum (assembly GCA_963989215.1). Taxonomy (NCBI): domain Eukaryota; kingdom Metazoa; phylum Arthropoda; class Insecta; order Hymenoptera; family Chrysididae; genus Hedychridium; species Hedychridium roseum. The sequence goes on along the minus strand of OZ022310.1, from coordinate 9,256,189 downwards.
AGTAGGAGCAAGCATAGTACGGTTCAGAGATTTTATCGGGAACTACAGTTAACGTAGGACAACGTTTCCTTTAGAAGCAGCAGAGTCCCACTGAAAATTGTCTGAGGCGCGTTGAAAACTTGGTACATTCATCGTATTTACCGTGTGAATCAGCAGTGCTAATTTAGTCTGATATATTATACGACGTGGAAAATCGATGCGATCTGGAAACCCGTGCAAGTTGCGCATTCGCACGCATTTGCTCATAGGCATACACGGCGTTCTCTTTATTGTTCCGCATAGGTGACACGCTGCAACGTGTTTCACTTTGTCCAATGGGAAAAGAGAGAAAGAGAGAATGAGAATAGACGATGTATAGCTGCGAGGAGTTACATTGGAGGTGGGAGGGGGTCACTGACCGTTACGTCATCGAGAACCCATAGTCGAGAGAGTCACTAGTAAACTGTTGATTCCAATCGCGAGCCCCGTAATTTGAAGAAAAACTTAAAATACTTTTCGATATTATTAGAAAGGATTTTAATTTCGTCAGATGACTCATGCTGGGATTATGACGACCCATGTAACATCCAAGTTGAAGCGCTCGCTCTCTTGCGATAGTATTTTTATCAATAGACACAATAAGTCTTCACACGGGCTATTGGTTTTTTTCTTAATAAACATTCTCTGCGTGTGCAAATAATAGCGACAACGTTGGCACGGTGGGGCAAAATGCAGAAGTGTATTACATGATGCGCAATGTAGTTTGTGCAGAAGGCGTGACCTTATTCTTCTGACGATATGAAGCAGACAGGAATACGGTTTAGGCAGGTAGAAATAGCTTTGGAATTCTTGTAGCTGCAGCGAAAAATAATTATAATTTGGAGGAGCAATGCACTCGAGTGACCGATTGCTCTTCGCTCGTCCGAGAGCGGAATGTGTATGCCCTTGTCCGAGACAATTTAAGCCGCTTTATGTCGTCGAGTTCCAATTATACGCTGTATTTTCGATTTCTCCTATACATGTCTTCGAGACACTCTCACCGATATCTTATCGTCATAGCATTTTTTCTACGGCCGATCGTGCTAATGTTATTTTACTGGAATATCATAAAATTCTTTTTTGCCATGGACGAATCCGTTCTGCCCATATTCAGTCCCGATGAGAGTCTGATTTCATCGGTACGGGCGATAATCTAACAATAAGATCGTAGACTCGAAGTTTTTCATTCGTCTCCGAATGATTCGCGTGAGTCACGGTCTGCCGTGAGGACTCGGGGCACGATAACGTATCGTCGAGCATACGTTTCTCTTTGTTATTGGTAATCCGTGCGAGGTCTCCTGATCCCACCCGAACGGGGAGACGAATCATCCATTGCTGGTAGATCGTCGAGTTCTCGCTGTTGACCGCCGCGACGAACCTGTTTCTTTCACTGTAATCCGTGCCCCGGCAAATAATACCGGAGACGACGTCGGTCGCGCGGGAGCGAGAAAGATGCAGAAAGGTCCGTGAAAGAGAAAGAGAGAGAGCGCGCGCGACAGACGGGTATGAGATGCATGGGAGGGTCAGGAGGGACGGGGGATAGAAAGAAGGAGATACGGCAGCGGTGGTAGGTCAGCAGTCGCGTTCGATCTGGCAACGTCGCTCTTTGCAACGTTGCTCTTCGCGAAGGTTGCCCGGCAGGCGTGCAAACCAGCGGCAGCAGCGGCAAGCGCACATTCACCCTTGCCAAGGATACTCAGCGCATGCGCCGAATGAAGCGGCATCGCGTCGGTTCCGATACGCGGAAGCACCATCCTCCTAGCACGACGCACGAGATGGAAAGATAGACGGAAAGAAGAAACCGGAGTGACCACCAGACCGGAGGGTGGGGTGGGAAGTAGGAAGTGGGAGGGGGCAGAGGACGCACGAGGCGCGCATGCACCGTGTCTACTTTCTCGCTTGCCACGTGTGGCGGCTGCCGCCGAAACGTCGCTGCAAACCTTTACCGCCCTCGATCACCAATCACAGCGGGCCTTACGTCCTCATATTTTCGTCGAGCCCATTGATTGGTCGCGCTCATTGACCCGCACTTTACCTTTGAATTCAAGAAGTCCCCTTCAGCACGAACGAACAAAATATTTTCTCTTTAACTTCCAGCGTCACCAAGCTGAATTCTTTTTCGACGAATCATACGATCGTCTGTCCGAGGGGAATGCGCGCGACTCGATATCCCACAAAAACGCATTTACGAGCCTATGACGTACAACTGTCTCGACTTGTTGAAAGACTCATTGTTCCCCGTCCACCGTTTATTTTTTTCCTTTTCATTCCTTTCGGCTCGTTCCGCTTGGTCATACCTCGTGCCATCTGGGAACGCAATATTTTTCGTCGAACCCTTGGAAACCAGTAGAAACGTTCTCTGCTCGCACGCTTATACATCTTGTCGAGAGTTGCGCACTTATGGATGAACCCATTTCCGAGCGATCTATAGCGTGAGCCAGTGCAGTCTCGATCCTACTACATAACTGCACCGAGTTTCCCGACTGTTATCGGGGAGCCGTTAGAAGTGGTTACCGTTAGACGGGATATACGGGTCAGTCGCGGTCCATGGCAATCGTTCCTGCATTCTCTGACCCTGTAATCCCATTTTCGTCGATTCATTTGCAACATTGAGGCATATCGTGCTAAACTAACTGACGAACTATGATTACAGGCCAACGCAGAGCTACGCGAGCATCAAGAGTAGCAGTCCGGTATCTCCGCGGACCGTAGGAACGGGGGCGACGTACGTGCAGGGTGGTGCAGCAGCGTCCTCGGCCGCTGCGGTCGCAGCGACTGCTGGAAGCGGCGCTCCTGGGGGTCCACCGGTTGGAGGAGGAGGTGGAGCCGGAGGAAGCGGAGGAGGGGGCGGCGCCGTGGTCGGCGCCACCGGGAGCGGTGGCAACGGGTCCAACGTTGCGTCCCCCGGGGGAGCTGCCAGCGGCGGGAATGGTAACAACAGCAGCGGTTCCTCCACCCCAGCCGGCTATGTCGCCGTACCCGTGCCCGGCGGTCTACGCTACATCCACCCCTATCCACCGACGCCGACGTCGGCCTCTGCGGGCACCGTCGCCGCTGTCGTTACCTCCGCGACTCCGGCGCCTGTACCCGTCTCCGTACCGGCTTCCGTGCCTGTCTCCCTCGCACCCGCTAATTCCGCGACCATCAGCCAAACGCCTCCGCCGCCTACGGGGACGGTCTACACCAGCAGAGACCCATATCGCAACGCCACCAGCAATGTAGGTATTGCCTCGTGCGCTAATGTCGCACCACTGAAAAATAATGCTTTGCCAAGCGAAGGCTCTTGAACGGTCGACGAATAAAATTCCGCCGTTTTCCGTTGAGTCGTCACCCATTCTCGTTGGCCCGGACTCGTGTAATAGCCATTTGTCGTAGACTTCCTCGTAAAAACGTTGAAAGACCGCCCACGCTCTGGCATTATTTTTATTCCTAGCCTTTTTCTGCCTTCCAAGGCTACGTCATGGAAATCAAGCCATAAAACTGCGATAGACATCTTCGTTCTCGTTGAAATTCGTCATATTTATTTTTAATGCCGCACGTAAGAGCGGAAATGTAAGGACCGCCGATGGGCATCGAATTATCTTGGGTGGAATGAAAGGCGATGGACAACTGCACGCCAGATGTCCGCAAGATGAAATTGTTAGTAGCGAGAGCGGGAGTCAAAGGCAACGCGCGCTCCTGAGAACGGCGAAATGAGATCGTCCGGCGATTTGGTGATTGGTTCGTCAGCCGGGCATCTGGGGTGCGCTGCGCAATAACGCGCGCATGTTGCTACGGCCCTGTCCTTGACTTTCACCAACTATCGGACTCTCCTCCTCCTCCTCCTCCTCCTTTTCCTCCTCTTCCTCCTCTTCCTCCTCTGCATCCAAGCCCCTCCAAACTCGAATGATCCCTTCACGGGCGCATTTCACGGCTCCGATGCGCAATGCGTAGGGCGTGGGCTGAATTTTAGCCGACTAAACTGACGACGCCAACGGCGAGACCCTACCGAAAATCTACGAATCAATGCCAAAGAGGATACTACGCGGCTCGTCCTCAATCTGCCGAAGGAATGCATGCTTTTCAAAGTCGACTTTTCCTTATAGACTTTGAACCGTAACAATTGCAATAAGTCTGCGGCCTGCACCGATTGCAGAGGTATTACAGGAGTAGGCGGGTGAAAGTTGCACTCGCCCACTTGACGCATGCATAGAGATACATACGAGCGTAAAAGTTTATCTCCCCCGTTAAAACCGTTATTCCGAATGAATTTCATTCTCGTCTTAGCGGTAACGCTACGAACGAGTAAACATCGCTCGTGAAAGTAGGCCCAGCTGGGATCGTCGTGCCGGGGTCCAGCGAGATGCTAGAATTGAATAAGCGATAAGAAGTGAAGGCCCGATAAAAAGATTCTTAATCGGGGCTACAGAGACGTCGGTAGAACGTCCAACTGCCCCCTCGAACCGGGTCATCGATTTTCCTGAAATAGTCTTTAGTTGCTTCGCGAAGGTTAGCGAGATAAACCGAGAAGCCGAAGAAATGGAGAATCAGGGAGGATGGAGAAACGAAAATAGACGATTGATGAGTCGATGTGTGTCTTTCAGGTGAACGAGAGGATCGCGATAAGCGTAAGCAGCAGTCCTCTGTCGCAGGTGGGAGTCGGTGTGGTCCCAGCCGGCGTGACTGGCGAGTACGCGGCCGGCGGAGGACTCGGCACCGGGAGGGCGGATCGCCCTAGAATATCCTTGTTACCACCTGCTTCGGTAACGCCTGCACCTTCGCCGACAGCGCCCGAATATCAGCACGTGTCCGGCGTGAGGAACCCCCGCCTAGCCCCCCTCATGCCCGTCCAGCCGGATCAGTATTGCAGCCGCACCAACGTCGAGATGGCAACCCTCCAGGAAGCACCGCCCTTCAAGAAGATACGTCTCGCCCAACCCATTCAGATTCAGTTGCAATCGCAGCCACACACCAGGTGCCTCTCGCCTACGGATACCTGCCCCAAGCAGGAACACGCCTTGCAGCTACAGCAGCCGCTTAGGATAGACACGAGGGTGGGTATTTTGGCCCGTCATTTACTCAATTTCCCGGGCAACTTCGATACGTTGTTATATGAAGACACTTTGTCGCTAGGAGCAGCCTCCCGTAGGTGCGTATACGCCTCAGACAGAAGCCATTTCGCCTACGCTTCCAGAGTCCAATACGCAGGAAGACGCTCAGTTTAGGAGTACCAAGGATGACCTGTTGCAACAGATCGCCAAGGTCGACAGAGAGATTGCCAAGAGGGAATCTCAGATTAGCAAGCTTCGGAAGAAGTTGAAGGAACTCGAGGAAACTGCGAATAAACCTTTGGAGGCAAGTGGTCTGAAGCGACAGGTCGAGGAACAGTCGCAGCAACCCAAGCACCAGTCGTTAGCACAAAAGATCTACGCAGAGAACAGGGTAAGAACTTGGCCGGTGAAAATCATAGTATGATCTATTTATAAATGACATCGCCCGATTAATATCATAAAATTATCCTTTCAGAGGAAAGCGGAAGAGGCGCATAGACTTCTAGATAGATTGGGCCCTAAAGTAGAGCTACCGTTGTACAATCAGCCGTCGGACACGAGTGTTTATCAAGAAAATCGTACGAGGCATCAAACTAGTATGAGACCTCGGCTCATAATGAGGCTCCGACGAGAACATGCCGAACGTGCGTCTCTTCACCGGCAACAGTCGCAAACCTATGCCATTCTGGTACAGGAATGGCATCGCAAGGTCGAGCGATTAGAGTCGACGCAGAAGAGGAAGTCCAAGGAAGCGAAGAATCGAGAATTCTTCGAGAAGGTATTCCCGGAATTGCGCAAGCAACGAGAAGACAAGGAGCGATTTAATAGAGTTGGTGCTCGGATCAAGAGTGAAGCGGACCTCGAAGAAATTATGGATGGTTTGCAGGAGCAAGAGGTATATAAAATTGTCCTACTCTCATTGAAATCACGGGCTATAGTAAGCGGGAAATATAATAAGGGGAGAAGCGAAGGGAAGCACGTTACTAAATTACAATGGCATCGTGTTGATGTATTAATATTATTTAACGAGGATATTCAGGATGAAATCTACAGATACAAACGACTGGATAAATGAGTGGAGAGGATCGGAGGTAAATCATCGCCGCGATAGAATGCCCGGACAAGTCAATAGCAAATTTTATATCAAACGTTACTTTTTTGAAACTTTTAAAATTATATCAGATCTCGACCATTGCCGTTGCATCTTTTCTTCTCGTACTTGGATAGATTTATACGTCATATAACATTTTTACGTTCGTGATGATGCTTCACGGAAGATATCTTATGTTTACTGATTCCCCAGGAAGAAAAGTCGCAAGATTGTAAAAATTCCGTTTCTTTCTGTCAGGTTAGTAACGTGCACTTGCTACCTTCACCCTTTGTCATATTGTACGTCTGCTATGGATAATGAGCCATCGATATATCATTTAACGTGCGAAACTCTATACTCAGGCAAGCGCTAATGTGACTAACACACTTGAAAATTCAACGAACCTATCGGTTCACCGGTCTCTCGGGCTGTAATTATTTGTCTGTGCCGTCCAGCATAACCACTACCTTTTCTACCTTCTACTAACAAAAGACCATTGATTCCATGTATTACCGAGTGGCTTGTCATACTACGCTTATGCGAAACTCGAATCATTAGATTTGAAAGAGGACGATGATGAGGAATATTTTAAAACGAAACGATTGTTAATAGATGGAGGACAAGAAAATGCGTTCATATGCCGTAATACCGCCACTGCTGTTGGACACGAAGCAGAGAAGGATCGCTTTCCAAAATAGAAACGGTCTTCTTCAGCCGGAAGAGTTGGAGGCGTTACACAGCGAACGGAAGTTAATCAACGTATGGAGTTCTGTGGAGCACGATATGTTTAAAGAAAAATATCTGCAGCACCCGAAAAACTTCGGAGCGATAGCTCAGTCCTTAGAGCATAAATCGGTTCCGGATTGCGTGCACCATTACTACCTCACTAAGAAAGCTGAAAATTATAAGCGGCTTTTACGAAGGTCACGACAGCGGGCACGTAGTTCACGAAATAATCCTAATAATAAGGTGAGCATTTACCAATTCATCGATTCACCCTCAAATACCTGGGGTATAGACTTGTGCCGTTTGCTAATCCTCCACTGGGGTTTGTGATTGCAGGTAAACAATAGCAATTCGACTATCGGACCTATAGACATTTTGACGACGGGTGTAACGACGAGATTACAGCGCGAACAGCAACAGAAAACACAAGAAAATCCTCACAATAGCTCGACGACGACAACGTCAACGACAACTACAACAACGACGTCGGCGACGTCGACTGCCACGGGAACGACAACCGTTGCTGCGACAGCCGCTTCGACGACGTCCTTGAGTTCATCAACGTCCGCCGTAAGCTTGACGACAGAGGTGTCCTCGAATTCGACGTCCGCGTCGACAACTGCCACGACCACTACGACGTCCGTTCTAAGCAACCCAGTAACGTCGAGCAGCTCGAAAACAACAACGACATCGAGCATAAAAGACACGAGGGAAGCGAATAAGGAGAACAAGGACAGCAAAGGGGACACGAAGGAGTCTCAGGTGGTTAAAATGGAAATTAAAGAAGAGTCGCAGTCGAGCTCAGAGACGGCGTCGGGGAAGGATGTCAAAGTAATGTACGTATCTCTAAATTTCTCTCCGCAAATATCTTGTCTTGTTTCATATTTATCAAACGCGCGCTCTTTATCGTAACGTACATTCGATTGGTCGGTAAGAGTTAGAAAAAGCGTTGAGGTTCATTTTGCTCGGAGCTCGCAGCGTTTGGACTGATTTAAAAGCATGTGGCTTGATTGAATGAGTCTTGTTCATCGGATGGAAGATATTCCTTGTGCAAACAAACCCCGCTCTGCGCCTTCGCTAGGCGTACATTCGGCACACCACTTGTGCACCAACCGACCCTCGCGTATCCCCTCAACGATATATTTGACATTTTGGAAAAACCTATAAAACAATCTGTCCATCGACGTGCCGTACGAGTGATCACTTGCACCATTGATATTGGAACTTTGCGACATCGTCCAGCCGGATAATCCGCGGGGGAACGATGACATTGATAACGAGAGGGCTGTGTTGAACATCGGAGCGTGGTGGGGGTAGTGAAGCGCCATCGGGAAAAGGGTAGATCGGTTATTAGCAGATTGTAATGCTAATCAACGGTTACCGGTTAGTGGATTATGTTTACGTAGGCTCTCATCACCGTAATTGAATCGATTTCACGAATCTCGTCGACTTCGGTCCTGGCACAATGTTGCCTTGTATAAAATCACCGCTCGTCCGACGCTCACTATTTCTCTCGTACCATCAATTTTCCCCTTCTTCGTGCTTGAGGCTTAATCCTCGTGATTTTCGGCCTTGCAGAATTGACGGGAAGAATGCCCTGTCGTCGTCTTCGTCCTCGTCGCTGAACGTCAATGCAGCAAACGTTCCATCCGGGATTCAGATGGACTTCAAAGACACCAATAAGAAGAAGATAGCTGCCAGGGAAACGAGTGGTGGTGGTGGCGTTGGAAGTGGTACTGCGGCGAGTGCTACTGGCAGAATAAAGGACAAGAAGAAGGAGAATCACGTTACACCAATGGAGACTAGCGATGAGGAAGCGCAGTCGGTCGACGCTATCGGTAAGTCATTGTCATGACCTTGTACGCAATTTAACTAACACTTGTGTCACACTAGAATATCAGTGGTGATATTATTCATATTAGTCTTGAAAGTAGTGACGTTTTTGGGTAGTACGTTAATATTCAATTGGTATGTAAAGAACATGTGAAATGTTGTCTCCGTTGTTATGTTGGATCGTATCGTCCAGTTTATTTAATCTTAAGATTTTTTGGCATTTTTACAAGTAGCTTTTCGCTAAGTCGGGCTTATCGGGTACGTGAAAGTCCAATCAACTATGAAGATCCTACCGACGTTCTTCTAATTCGAATCGAAGTCCATGCTCGTCGTGTGCCCATCGATGTTGACCGTTGAGTCGTTCGTGTTTTCGTAACTCTGAAAGAAGACAGAAGCATGTACCTTGCCGTCTCCTTCGCACCGATCAACGATTTAATTCTTCACTGGGCATGCATATCTAAAGTCTAAAGCGTGTTTTAAACATAACTCCCCCCGGGGGGGGGGGGACGTTGAACCGCGCTCGTATTTCAATTTAGCTATAAAGTCTAGGACATTTGACGGACCGTCCGAGAAGGTTGCTCCTGTTCCGGCTGATCCGTTTCGTCCGCGTTGCTTCGCGAACTCTCCTCAACGTTGGAGTGGCAGAGCTTCCTGTGCTTGTGGACGAAATAGTAGCTCGGGAACTTGCATCCACAGATTTTGCAGGGATAATATTGAACATTGAGATCCAACAGTCTGACTTCTCTGCCGGTTCGCGCGTTGTCCCGTCGCTGACGATTGCTCTCTTCCTCGGGGTTCGGCGCGGTCGGCAGGAGGTGTCTCTTGGCGTGCTTCCTGTAGCAGTACTGCGACTTGAATGTGTGTCGACAGTAGCCGCAGGTGTAGCTCGCCGAATTCGGGTCCCCACTTGCAGTTCCGCTGGAATCCGAACGACTTTGACCCCCGTTCTCGTCATTTTCCGGCCCGTCGAGGCATGATCGGGCCGAGCTTCCGGTTCGCCCGCAGGGTGACGAGTAGTTCTCGTTGAGGACACGGTGGAACCTCACGGGACCGTCACAGCAAGCCACGTCGTAGACGACGGAACTCCCCCCTCCAGCAGGGTCGTCGTTGCAACTGTTGGAACGTCCCCTCCGTTTTGCCAGTCGCGCGCGATCAGTTTCCCCTCCCCCTCCGCCTCCAGCTCCTGTTGATTCGCGAGCTTTTTCTTGGCGATTTTGCGAGGACAATTCGGACGTGCCGCGGGAATTGCGTTGCTCAGCTTCCTCGTCAGTGGCTCGTTGGTTCGCGGATTCTCGTTCCCCCTTCTCCCGACGATGCTTGGACGGCCTACGAGCTGGCTGCGTCATCGCCGTGGAACCTGTGCCCCGGCGAAACGTGGGAGATTCCGAGACGGGCGACGAGGAAGGCGACAACGATGGCGAGGAGGTAGTAGTTTCCGTTGGCTGGTTGACCGCGTTGGACGCGGCGAAGGCGGTGAACGCCGCGACGAACGGCAAGGAAACTGAGCTCATTGCCTGCGAAGTTCTCGCTGTTGGCTCGCGTATTTGCTGAGACGTTTCACGACTGAAAGCAATAAAAACATGGGACCCGATTATTCCATGGAATTTATCGTACGTTAGACGTGTCACGATCGTACCGTGCGGTGGATTCCTGCGCATCTTGAACCATTGACGTCGGGATTACGGAAATGGCGGGTGGGACGGTCGACTGCATGATCATCGCCGTCGGCTGCAGTTGTGGCAAATGTGCCATTCCACTGGACGAAGGATAAAGGGGCGGTGGTTGAGGCCAGCAGAGAGGTGGTCCGATCATTGGTCTGTTCGGGATCGGGCGTAGAATTCTCCCGGAAGACGTGCTTGAGGCCGACGCTGTGGTCGATTCCGGCCCTGTTATGGCCATCGGCGTTGGCAATGGTGGCTGAGCTCGCAATCTTAGCAAAGCCGCTCTGCATTGCTCCAAGGCCCCAGGCATGTGCAACAAATGAGTCGCCAGGAGAACGCTGTAGACGTTGTCCAAGGTGACTTCCAGCCGACCGGTGTACATGTAGTTCAACAAAGGGGCAAACGCCTCGCCGCCTAAAAGGAAATTTGCACTCTTGGAGGGTATTTTTCGATTGGTTAAATCGGGACCAAGTTGTATTTACCGATCGACGAGACGGAGACGGAAGTGACCGGTTGCCTGACATTCGAGTTAGAAGCTACGTCCGTATCGGCGCTGGAATTGTTGTTGACCGTTGCTGCACCGGAGAGCAGAGCCTTGAGGTACCCGCTGTGAGCAGCTAGGACACCTTTATGAGCGACGAACTGATGCTCGCCTTCGTTCCCCACGCGGATCACCGTGTCCGGTGGTGAAAGGGTCTCCCGAGAGCGAGGAAAATTCTCCTCCACACCGTTCCCGCCGAACCACGCTCTATAAAGGCTATACATTTTCGCGACTTCCGTCCAAGAATTCCTTGGCCCGGATATGAGGATCAACAGCGATTCGCGTTCATTTCCGTGCTTTTTCTCCGGGCGTCCCGAGGAGCCGACAGTAAAATCCAGTCCACGACATTATTCTTCGGCGTTCACTCGACGAACGATAACTTAATCCAAGGTCGTTGCGCGAGGCCGCGTACTCAAGGAAAAAATGGACGGTTCTCGTAAGGACGCGAGAGTTGTTCCGTGACGACGAGGATCACGGTTCTCCGTGATTTGAACGCCGGAGTCTCCGCGGAGGGTAGTTGCTGCTGCTGCTACTGCTGCTGCTGGCACACACGATCCCCTCTCCGCGCTGCTCGCAGAACCAGTCGCTGCGCGTCTAGCTCCAACCCCCGCCGACCCCCCGCCAACCCCCGCTATCCCCTGACCAACGGAGAACCGCCCCCAAGGATCCGACGATTGCCAACGCTTATTTCGAAACACCTTCGCACGTGTCAACCGATCTGGATTCGTTCCGCCGATCATTATCCAAGGGAATATTTCTCCAAACGAATTCTTTTGACACGGTATGGGGCTGGTTGAGTCCTTTAGCTTGGAGCGACGAGGAGACCGAGATAAGAAGGGGGAAGGGAGGTGCTCGAAGTACAGTAGGTAATTTTGAAGGAGCATTGAAGGACGATTATACAGACAGGTAGAAGAGATACTCGTGGAAAGCCGTCTTGAACGAAGAGTGGCTGGTCCTCCCGGAGATGCGTCTTTTCCAGGTCTTTCTCTCCGGTCTCTGATGTTTTTCATCAAATTAACCGGGGACGAGCGCGCTCCTTCTCCACGGTGTTTGCATAATATCGTTTATAATTCACGTTGCGCTGAATTCCACTTTATTCCGGCTGGTGCCCTCCGCGCGTAGGTCGCTCGTTTGCCCGCCTCCCCACCTCCCCATTTCCCTCTGCAGCATCTTGCTCGCTTCCTCTCGAGATATGATAGGAAAGGTTTTCCCGTGCCTTTCGCCGGGCTTGAGAAATCCAGGGCGAAACGATTGGCGAAACAACCGCCGGAAGACAAGGACCAAGACAACGAGGCAAACGATTGTTCGTCGAGGCGGAAGAGCCGTAAACAAATAACGTATTTGCCAGCGAGAATCCGTCGCGGCGAGTCCAGAATGGGACGCGGCGATTACGCGCATTTCCCCGGGGACCGAAGCATCGAAACCAGAACCAACAGAGGCGCTACGGCAATCTCCCTTGGACTAAAACCGGCCCCGCGCCATCGGTACTCATTGTCCTTCGTCCTCTTCTTCCACGAACAACCTCCGTGTCGTGAAAAACGCACGGCCATCGGTGCCGCGAGATCCGAAGTTCCGGGAAATTGTACCTGGGAACCCAGAGCTTTCGGACATCCCGGGTATAATCGCCGACCTAAGGATCAAGGGCTCCTGGGGAAGGGGGGAAGCCGGTAGTAGTAGTTCTCCCTCGAATCCCGGGGAGACGAAAGAACGCTCGCGGTTTAATGCTCCGAGCTCGGTCGAGACAAGCTGAGCAAACACTTTTCGCGATATTACCAGCAGCCGTGGTGGCAGGGGTTCGCCGAGAGCCCACCTCTCTCCCTCGCCCCCCCCCTTCCCGCCTTCCGGCCCAACTTCCTCATCCTCGTTCCCCCTTTGCCCTGGGCCCCCTCCCCCCTCTCTTCACTCTTTCTCCCTTTTTCCCGCTGGCGATCGCCTTCATACATTATTCGCTCGTTTTCCCGGATATTTTCACTTTTTCCGGCACGCTCGACGATGTTTTATTTTCGCCCCCTCCCCCCTCCTGCCCCTCACGTCTTTGGCCAATCGAGTTTTCGCGGCGGAAATCGCCGTTACCCGGCAGAAATGAATCGACGTTGCATAATTAATGCAATTACGGAAAAATGGGGTTTCAATCTACGCAGATAGAACGTCAGATCTGGCTCCCTTCCCCCATCGTCCTTGGCGGCCGGGTAGACCAGGAAACTGCAAAGAACCGACGGTCTCGTAATTAATAATATTACTAATTAGCGTATTGCCATCGACGGGTCGGGCAAAAAAAGGAAACGTCCGAAGATGGATTCGTGACTTGACGTAACGTTTACTTTTCGCAGCCGGCCGCAGCTGGGAGGGGGGGGGGGATGTTAAAAATAATCTATCGGCCATCGGGTTTTCCTTTGCGCGGCATTCAAAAAGCGTATCGTCCAAAGTTTGCTGGCATCGTTCGAACGAGCGGGGAGGTATAAAAAAAATATGCCGGGAATACGGTAGCGTTAATGACGCTGCATAAATAAACGGGAGCGCGTAAAAACGTAGCACAGGAGCACGTTACGCGGTAGCAAATTGGTGGGAAAATTAAATGCCGCGGTAGCTTGGACGCGGTGGTGGAAGGAGTGAGGGGGAACGGTTCGCCCGTCGTTGGTACCGAGAGCACCCCCTTCTCCCCTTCACCCTCCCTCCCTTCCTCTCTTCCTCTCTTCCCCCCGGTTGTGCCGCGCGAGCTAATTAGCGTCTTGATTTACTTAATCCCAATTAATGCCTCTGCTACCTGCTCTCGGCTCGTCCGCGGCTGCTATGTGCTTTAACCGGAGCTCGGCTCACTCGGCTCACTCGGCTCGCTCGGATCCACCGGCAACGCTAACCGCACTGCAAATAGTCGGATTTTCCACGTGTGGATACACGCGCATCGCCAAACGGTCGACCTGACGGTACCGCACTTTATTCCGCCAAGAACTTTAGCCGTCGACATTTCCGCGGTGGATCATCCTCGTTTCCCCCCTCTCTTATATACTTTCCACGGTGTCGCGAGTATCTCGCTTCGTATGCGCACGATTAATTAGCTAATCTTCCAAAAGCTCGATCAGCTCCGTCGCGAAATAGCGGAGAATCCTCGTGAGGATTGGCCAAGGCGAAACAGCCGATAACCCATTGGTAATCCACCGTTCGCCGGGGTTAACGACGGCACTGAAATCGCGAATGGGCCGGCCGCCGGCTGTGTTTGTTTTTAATCATTTTTCCCGGAGCCGCCGGATGGTAACGTAAGTCTCTCATAAATACATAAATACAAAAACGTTGGCCCGAAGCGAACGAGAGGGTGCAACAGGAATAGGGGGTGAAAAAGCACGACGGGAACCCACCTTTCCTCGTGTCCTCAAAGTCGTCCCCAGAGTCCTCGTCAAGTGCGTCAACATCCCATTCCTGCCCCGCTCTTGTAAATCGAATTCATTTGCCGCGAGCTCTGCTCTGATCGCAAAGAACGCGCCTAAGCGAAGATTTCGCGATAAGTCGGGGAATGCCGTATTGGAAAATCTCGAGAAATATGTAGCCCCGAAAGGTGGAAGAAGATGACGATTGGCGGGTTCGAGTATGGATCGTTCGGTCGATTCAAAGGGAATATTTTGTCGGGGGAATGTTTACCGGGGAAGACCGCGGTTCCCATGGGACGAGGACGGAGTAATTCGTTTCGTTGGCTGACCCTTGGTTCCGCGTTGGCAAAACCGGAGTCGAAGGGCAGAACAGAAGCCAGAGCTCTCGAGCTGTACTTTGATCCTGGCCAATTATCCCTGTCGGCGTTTTCCGCCATGTTGTTGGATTAGCGGAGCGATTAGCCCAACGACCGACGCGAAAATCGGGAGAAACAAGCGACGCGGCTTGAAAGCTGTCCATGAAAGATTCAACGTCCCGGACGACGAAGCGCGAGCTTAATTAGCGCTAGGATAATGTCGACATTTCTTTTTCGCCGGCTTTATCGCCGACTCAGCGGGCCTTTGTTTCGTGCCCCGGCACCGGGGGAGCCTGTCTCCTGGAAATTTCAACCGTCCGCCATCCTATTCCCCCGTGGATTCTCTCCCTCGGTTTCCTCGGTACTTGGTCGCTGCGTTTGCGGCTCTCTGTCACAGGCGGGAACCTTGCGAAAGGTATCGGCAAGGAAACGGGAGGGCATTGTTTTATTGAGGCCGGTTTGCGCGGCCATCGATCCGACTAAAAACGCCGGTAAACTTGGCCGCGATATAGGAATCCTCCACGCACTCGGTTGATCAGCGAATTACGGGGCCGGTCCATCGGGAACACCTGCCAATCAGTGTCGCGAATATTCTAACGCGGCTTTTCCGTCTGCCCCTTTCTCTCCGTCCCGCTTTGCGCGTCCCTTTCTGCAAACACCGCTGGCAATTTTACGTATGACCCGTACCATCCGAAATCCAAGGTGTGTCGCGTCTGACGGGTCACTGGAGAGTAGGATAAATTTCTATGATGGTCGCCGTTGGATCTGTCAAAGCGCTCGGTCCTCGCTAATAACGTCAACCATGCGAGCGTGTCATTCCTGTCGTTCGAAAATGCCTATCCACCATTGGCGCGTAATAATTTAAGCGGAGTGGTGCGCTCCATGCGCCGTATTGGTTGAGTTCACGGCAGCAGGTTGCCACCGGCAGAGAACTTTTTAATTGGCTATCCTCAATTAGTTAACCACCAAAGTCCCGCTAATTATTCCGTTTCTCGCCCGGGTTCCTCGTTTCTCCCACCACTGGTTCTCATCCCCTCCTCCCTCTGAGCCGAGTTCTTCCGCATCACTCGTTCCTCTCCGTTGTCAGATCTATCTATCCCCACCAGCTTTCCCATATTCGCGAAATTTCCCAGAGAGCACTTGCCTCCTGGCGGGTTAGAAATAACCGAAAAATCATTGATATTTCAGAGAGCGGCAGACAGATCGGTCCTCACGCTTGTGCGGTATGTCAGAGCGTGGTTGAAGGCGTTGGACATAGTCGAGCCTTGCCAAGGAGTCAAGCGTCCCAGTACGGTTTGCGAGAAGACCAGGTGGCCCCGGGGGCCAGAGTGTGTAACACTTGCAGGTGCAAAGCCGTTCGTGGACGGTACACCGCCTGTCCGCTTCCAGGATGTCCGAATCTCAACAATTCCAGCACCAAGTCTAGGGTCAAACGGTTGAGGGCCCTGCCGGCCAAGTGGTCGGACCTACCCCCAGAGATTCGAGAACCAATTGTCCAAGAGTTCCGTAAGTTCCCCGAAATTTTCGACTCAGCGCCGACTTCCTCGCGTTACCGTCATTCTTATTTATTTCGTCTATTTTGCCCCTCTTTAGAAATTCCAAGCAGCGTGACAAAATGCTGCTCGGCCTGCTTCAATCGAATATCTCGACGTCTGGCCCCACATCTGGCCGGTGGACCGGAGGTCAGCGAGGACGGGGCCGATGCCCTAGCTCGTCAATGGACGGACGAGGAACTCGAGCAACTGAAGAGGGCCTTGCGAGAACACGGTACCAATTGGCCAAAGGTCGCCGAGCAGATACCCGGCAAGACGAATCATCAGTGCAAGAACTATTACTTTGCCTATCGGAAGAAGATGAGTCTCGATCAAGTCGTGGCCGAGTACTACCAATCCTTGGGCGAAGAGCGGAGGCCTTGTCTCACGGACGAGGAGGAAAGTGGGAGCAGTACCAGCAGCTGCGACGAATTGGCGGTAAGTCAAGAGCGAGACCCGCTTCGCCCTTCTTTCCTTATTTCTCGAATTCATTGTTCCTCGTTAAATGTCTTGCAGGTTCACGACACGAGCGACACGGCGAGTGCCGGAAGTCCGGCCAACACGATATCCGGTAGCACAGCAGGCGCACCGACATTGTCGACAACGCCAAACACCTTGTCCATGTCGTTCCCGCGATCCGCGGATCAGAAACTCGGCGAGAAATTGTCTGACATAGCCGTGGTTTCCTTGGTTCCGCCGGTGACCATGGGCTCCTCGTCCCAACAGTCTTCCACCAGCAGTGCCAGCACCACTGGAGTGCCCACTGCCAACAGAGAGGATTACGACAGTTCTGCTACGGTAACACGAAATTCCCACCAACCCGATATCATTTATGGAGTATCATTTTATTTATGCACGTTTATTGCCTTCGGGCACAACTATGGAATGATGTTTATTTTACTAGAACCTTGGTATTCAGGTAGTTTGTATTTCGTATTTGGTATTGAATAATTTTGCCTGTTTGTATTTGAGTTCCATGTCGTCAGCGTCCTTTCTTGCATGTAGGGAAACGAAGCGCTGTTCGTGCAGTGTGTTTCCTTTGGTGTAATGATGGGCGGCACTAACGACACGATCGGAACGCTTTCCTCAATAGGACCGTCTGATAGAGGTCCGCGGATTGTTCCAGGAGACGGCGGACGAAGGTCAGGGAGGTGCTGATATGGACAGCAGTAGCGTCGTCGTTACTCTTACCTCGGGTGGCAGTAGTTCCGGCAATTCTCAACAACAGCAACAACAGCAACAACCCCAGCAACAGCACCTGCAAACACCACCGGTCGTCCATTCGCCACCTTCCACGACGAGCAACACAAACCCTCTGACCGTCAAGGATCTTATGCTCGGTGTTATAGAAATGCAATTGAAACGCAATCCCAATAGTCCCGCGGGCACTGGTGGCTCGTCGGTTCCCGTCAGTTCTGGTACACCCACGATATCAAGTATACTGAAGACCGATCATCGTAACGACATCACCTTCGTCCGGGAGTACAAGACACCCTCGAGTATTAGCAATGCTGCCATGTCCAATAGGGACTCGAACTTAGCGACTCTCTCGGTCGTGTCAGGACCTCATCACGGGCATCGTTCTGCGCCTAGTCCTCAACAAATCGGTAAGTCAGGCGATACACTTTATCCCTTGTTCATTTTATCCATTCCTCTTGCTTAGTCTGATACATGAGCCAATTCGTTTTCCTTGCGCTACTAGGTCAAATGCAAGCGACGATCACACCGTGCCCGCCCTCTGCACCGAGCGGTCAAGCCACGTCGGATATGCTTCCTAAGGAGGGTCTGGTCGTCATGCAAGTGCAGCAGGCTCTCCGGGAAACCGAAGGAACCCTGGACCTCTCGATTAAGAAACCTCGACAGCAGCAGGATTACAATCACGCTTTACAACCGCCTCACAAGCCGCCAACCGTTGCCCTTTATCGGCCGGAACCTCCACCGGGCCCTTACTATCAGCCCCATGCTCACACCGAGCAGGGTCGCGGGGCAAAGAGTCCTCTGGTTTACGCGTCCTCCCCGAGATCCCAAACTCCGCTGACGTCTAAAGTCAACAAAGTCACCGTACCTCCGCCTCATTCGAAGCTCAGCAGTATAGGCGCGACCAGCCATAAAGGCGGATCGATCACTCACGGGACACCAGTGTCGAGTGCCCGTTACGAGGGTCTCCTTCGACAGATGACTCCTCCGGGTAATCCTAGCGGTAACGTGGGTGCCGTGAACGTGAGCGGCGGACCGCCAACAGTGGTGAATCCACCGGGTGGCCAGCCTCCGAAGGAAACTGGTTCGATAACTCAGGGTACACCGGTCCATCCATTCGCCGTGGACAAACGGGCTCCTATGTATGACTATCACCGTACGATACGGCATTCTCCGGCGACAACGGGCAACGTTGTGCCGGGGCAAGCTCAGAGTCAACCTGTCTCAGCCGTGGCAACGCACGGAAGCCAGTACAATTCATACTCTGCCCGGCCACCACCACCCAGTTACACGACCGAACAACAACTGTCCTCCAGACAGATAATCATGAACGATTACATAACCAGCCAGCAAATGCACGCCCGTAGTCGTAGCGGGGGAAACACCGAGCCTGCCGGCAAGGCGGAACCACCGTCGACCTTGTATTACGCCAGTACCCCGCCTCCTCAGACACACGTGGCCCCAACGCGACAGGGAGTCATTCAGAGGCATAATCCTCAGAAACAGATTCATTATCCTCCACCACCGCCGGGTCTTGAAGCTTTCTCGAGCCTGGTTGACGTGGCGGTTCAACAGCCGAGCCTTCCAGTCCCGCATCCGCATGGTCACGCTACCTCGGGTAGCAGTGGCCACGAAGGTCTTGGTAAAACGATGGCCGATAGACTGCTCGCCGACAGATACGTCGACAACAATAGAGCTTTTCGCGAGCAAGAGATCAGGATGCAGGAACACCGTTTGGCGATGCAGGCCGAGCACAGAATGGCAGTGGCGCATCATCATCAACGCGACAGAGAGAGGGAGCGTGACCTAGCTCATCTCCGAGAAAAGGAGGAGCATAGGATGCAACGCGAGAAGGAAATACAGCAGCTGGAGCATCGTCTGGCTGTGCAGCATCATCAACGCGAGAAGGAGATTCATCAGCAGGAACACCGGATGGCTCAGCAGAGGGAGAAGGAAATGCACGTCGATCATCGTCTTTCTGTACAACAAAGGGAGAAGGACGCCGAGCATCGCCTCACTGTCCATCAGCAGAGGGAGAAGGAAATTCATCAGCAAATGGCCGCCGCTGCTGCTGCTCAGCGCGAGAAGGAACACCAGGAACATCGTCTGGTTGCACAACAACGGGAGAAGGAGCTACAGCAGCAGCAGGAACAAAGAATGGCTATTCAGCAGCAACGAGAGAAGGAGATACAACAGCACGCGGAGCATCGGTTGGCTATGCAACAGAGGGAGAGAGACTTGGCTCATTTGCATCAACAGCAGCAGCAGCAACAACAGCAACAGCAGCAACAGATCCAGCAGCACATTCAGCAACAGCAACGAATGGAAGCGGAGAGACGGCACATCGCTCAGATGTACAGGGATCAGCAGCAACAGCAACAACAGCAACAGATAGATCGAGAATCATCGAGGCTACTCAGCAGTGGATTCACGCCGTCTTCGAGAATTCAGCAACAGTCGCAACAGCATCAGCAACAATCGTCCTCGAGACAGAGTCAGTCCTCCAGCCAGCAGCAGAACGAATCCTCGTCAACCTTAACCGCCGCTAGTCTCATCGATGCCATTATAACGCACCAAATTAATCAGAGCGTCGAGAACACCGGGGGCAGTCCCGCTGCAAATAATCAACCTACGAGACCCGGCGATCGTCTCTTTCAGGTAAACCAAAAACCTTCGAGATTTTCTTACGATCTCCCTTGGACGTAGGGTTAATCGCAATAACGATTTGCAGGGATTTCATCGGGAAAGTCCAGCCGAGCCTAATGGTATAGCGCACAGTCCGGCCGGCGAGGGAAATGCTGGTGGTAACGGGAGTGGAGGCAGCGGGGGTAGCTCCGTAAGTGGAAACAAGGCAATTACTCTTGGTGAACACGTCGAACACATCATCAGCAAAGATTACGGACCGCCGCCCCATTCCACCTACAGGCCTTACGCTGGGTTAGTCTTCAAAAAAACCTGTAAATTTCACGAGAAAGGCGAGGAATTTCGTGAAGCTAACGGATTTTCTTTTCGGCATCGTAGGTACCAGATTTCGGAAGATCAATGGAAGCGGCGGAAAGCTACGGAATCAGAGTCCATGAAATCTGGTGACGAAAGACAGATAATCCGTGTAGCCCAACAGCAACAGCAACAGACACAGCAACAAAGTCAGCAACAGTCCCAGCAACAGCAGTCATCCTCGTCCGTTGGCAAGCAACAACAATTCCATTCTGTCGAGCCTGTGTCACCACCGGAGACGACCGCCAATCATTACGGGCGGCGCTTTTACGAAACGACCACTGCCACAACGACTTCCGCGACGCCCAACAAGCCGCACCTCTCGCCGTTGGATTACGTTAAGAATAAGATCGTGGAGGTAATGCGCACGTCGGAGGATGACAAATCGTCGGGATCGGGCGGTGATAGGAACGGCGGAAATACAGCCGGTGAGAAGGAGGAGAAGCCAGGGACGAGCGTGGAAAGCCCATCGAACGAGATGGTCGTCGACGATTCAGCCAATCAACCGGCACCGCAGCCTTCTCAACCGCCGGCCCCGCCCGGCCCTACCACCACTTTCTATCCGTTTAGCGCCCTAGGTGTGCACACTGGACCCCCGCCGGCTCCTCCTCCGGCCACCTCGACGTCCGCGACGACGGGAAAACCCGAGCAAATGCAACCGGAACCGGCGCCGTTGCTCTCCGCGCAATACGAGCCGCTCTCAGACGAAGATTGATGGTCCGACGGGCGATTCTTTCCTCTGAGCTACGCTTCGAAGCGTCCTGACGCCTCGTGGATGCTCGTCTTGGCCGGCGCGTTATCCAGACGATAAAGAAGGGCTGTTCGCGGTTGATCCTTTTGCTGCCGAGTTCTTCGACCCTGAAATGCATTTAAAAATCACATTCTTCTTCAGGCGCTTTTCACTCAGATTTTCGATGTTTCTTATTTGAAATTCGCTTTCTTCAGGTACTACGAAGGACGATCTGCAAGAAATGCAGAAAAATTCTAAAATTTGACTAGGCGTTATAGCTCGCTAACGAGTCTTTCGGTCAATGAAATACGTGAGACGAGTACGAACCGCTATTTCCAATGGTTCCTTTTACTCTCTTTATTCTTTGGTATTCTATTTTTGATTTTTCAGAAGATATATTTTTTATGAAATTGGAGTTTAAAGAAACTGATGGAATGGTTTTGATCTTGCTTCGGTAAAAGGGCGGGACCGATAGGGCAACGTGACTTAACGGCGGATTATACCGTTGTTGAATTTTGACAATTTAACAATTGGAGAATTTGGCGTAAAGCGGTCAATGTTAAACAACCTTGCACGATAAGCGTTTTTGACGCGTCGTCGCCGCCAAGTATAGATCAGGGCCACCGTTCTGTATATTTGTTATTTTCTATGTTTCAAAGAAATTTCGTTATATAATGAGAAGTTTACGATTCGGATGGTGTCTAATTCTCTTGTATTGTTTTTTTCAACTTTGTATTTTCGTGGTATATTTTTAGTAGAAGATCATTCCCGTGTTCCGAGGAGGTTTTTTTCTTTTAAGAAGAACCCTGTCTGTCTCTCGTGTATTAGGAATTTCGTTTTAAAGATAAAAGAGAGAAAGGGAAGGAGAGAGCACGCGCGGGCGAGAGAAAGAGAGAGTGAGAGTGGAAAGTGTTTTATACGTGTAAATAAATTCGGTGGCTCGGATACGAAGCTTGAAAGGCTTGCAACGTCAACGTTTATACCGACGGTACAGAGGTGTACAATCGTTAGGTAGATCGACAGTGTGTTCTTCCCCCTTCGTCGACGTGCCGAAGACTATCGGAAGAGATCGGTGCAGCTAATTCTAAAGCCGCTTATGGTTTCTCAGTGAAACGAAGATTTAATTTTCCGACCCGTTCTCCGCTATTGTATCTCGGTATCGGAGTTGTGTCGGAGCCGAAGGCAAATGGATTTCGATTTCACCGACAATGTATACTTTTTTATAATTCCCATTAGCGCGAGAAAGAATTGTGATGGCGACCACACGTTGTACATGCTCGACGATGTCTTAGAGTTGTACTTTGCTCTTGGCGGATGATTATTGTATTACCCGAAGAACTACTAGGCTAGCCTGATTTCACAATGCAGACGCTTTTGTACATAAACGAATGGTATAATCGTTAAACGATCATACAGCGCTTCAAGGCGTGCGTGTTTTTATTTGAAATGAGTCTGTGATGCGTCTGGGATTAGTGAGTCTATCCGCGTTACACCGCTGCGAGATGTGAAAAGCGTTAAAAGCAGTAGTCTGGTAGGTACATGTAAGAGGAGCGTTAAGCAGTTATCGCGTCGGCGTCATCGTCGACCCCCTATTTCGTAAGAAACAATTTCGTTTAAACAAACAAAAAATATAACTCATAAGTGTTGTAAATAGTACATAATATTAATTTTTAAGTTGATGAAGTTAGACCTATGATGGCTAGATTTAACGTATGCTAATTATAAGAATTTAGGTCTAGCGCGTAAGTAACGTAGTTAGCGTTTAGGGATTAGACACCACGAAAACTGACTAGGGAAACTTCTCCCGAAGACTAAGTTCTCTGATTAATAAATATACAGGCGATTAAATCGATATCATCCATCGATCAGTGGATGTGACTTTATTTGATTTTACGACGATCCTCAGTGCGCACTTTTACCCAAATACACAAATTTATCGTTCTCACACTCGCTCATTTTCGCATCGAGCGCGAATAATGCACAAGTGCTGTGATTTTTGGTCCGCTGGACGGCCGTTAAAATTCTTTCGCCGGAAGATTATACGCGCAGGAATCCTTCCAGCTCCATACTCGAATAGGATTTGCCCTCACCAAGTTCGTGGATGCCGACAATTTCTGCTTCTTTAATAAAGGTGAAAGTTTAACCAGAGCTCTAGTGGTCTATCGCGAA
Organism: Hedychridium roseum; assembly: GCA_963989215.1. NCBI lineage: Eukaryota > Metazoa > Arthropoda > Insecta > Hymenoptera > Chrysididae > Hedychridium > Hedychridium roseum. The sequence goes on along the minus strand of OZ022310.1, from coordinate 9,232,947 downwards.
ATACAAATCCACTCGATAACCGTCGAGAATCCAGATTCTCCCATGGTAGTTTCATGCCGGACTCAAAGCTTCTTTACTTTTCTAATGTGGATGCCAGTGGTAAGTTACAAAAACGTGTTTACATTAGATAGTATTACGTCGAGCACTATTTTTAATTATAAAAGTAAATACAGTCGTAAAAGTAGCCATAAATATTCTGTTGTTGCGTAAAAGTGGTACTTAGTACAATAACATCAGCCAATATAGTAGTCATTGTCGTATGACGATGGTTGAAAATTTAGCTTATTTTATTGTCTGTAAATACAGAATAAGCGTAAAAAATATGCACATGACAAATACTTTTCACACGGTACTTTTCTACTCGTTGCTTGTGCGCGTTTTATAAAATTATTTTTATTTATATTAAAATAGTCCTTAAAAATTACCTTTCTTCTTTACATCTCGTTGTAATATGACGTACTGTCAATAATAATAACCATTATTATCATATAAGCTATTAAATAAATTTATAAAACATTTTTTGTTAACTTCGCCTACTTAATCGAGATTTGTTAGACTTATTTTGTGCTTGCGCAATACCGGAATTCATTTGCACGCAATTTATACTAATCACTGATCCGTAGATCGTAATTTAATACTTTGCACTGTTTTGTTCGTAGAGCTTTTAAGTCAGGTACAAAAAATGAACGTGGCGTCGTGGGTTCCATTCGCATGAAATAAAAATCCCATTATGTTTTTCGCGAGAACACATGAACAATTTGCCACGTCGATTCTCAATACGATGGCTATATAAGTGCGTTATTCTTGGCCCACTTTTAATGAAAGGTATTCTAAACGCTATATTTTTTCGTGGCTTGCGAGGAAAAGCCATCGTAATAAGCGACGCAGCAGAGGTAGTTTCGATCGTACAAAAATAGTTTCATCCACGCATGCTGCTCGTTGCTCGAGCAACGACCGTCAATCGTTGATATTTTATATCAACCTTATGAAAAATAATACTACTGTGCATTAACTTATAAAATATCACTATACGTAAGGCATAAATGCTTGGGCGGCATGATATTTCCTTTCATTCTATCATAAAGCTGTGTCTTTTTCATTTGTGCTTATTGGCTTGTGCTTCAAGTTGTCAATATTTTTGTAATCTCAATAATATTTTACCAATCGCATCACCCTGTATGTACCAACGATATACTTCGTTTGTGCGAGGCGTGTAGAGATAAATGTCTGTGAGTTTTCACCTCGTAGGTTCGTCGGAATGTTTGTACATCCACTCGAAGAGCGAGGCGGAACCGTGAGACTTGGAATACAGAAGGTAGTGAAAATGGAATATAAGATGGTGACTACTTGTCTTCTTCGTAGTAGGTCGTGTAAAAGATGTTCCAAAGAATGGCAGCTGTCATGAGGACGGTGTAAGTAATGATGCTGGCCCACCAGACGACCTTTTCCCACGTTTTCACCTCTAGATTACGTAGGATATTTATTCCAACGAGAAGTCCCGCTACGGCGCCGGCCAGATGAGCCACATAGCCGACTTGATCGTTAGTGACTATGACATAGCGGTTGTAAACCGCCTGACCAATGTCGACCGTCGTCACTACCAGAAAGACGAGCAATTGTAGAACGGCAAATTCCATTTGCTGCCAGTTCATGATAATTGTCGCGACGTGTGCGGTGATTAACGCGTACACACCGCCCGATGCACCCGCTAGATATACAGAGGGATCAGAGACAGATGTCCCTAATGAGCCAGCTACTACTCCGGCGATGTAAATGATTAATACTCTCCACCATTTATGGACCATCTCTAAAGGAATCCCAAGCATAATTTGTACCAATAAATTGACTACCAAATGGCAAACCCTGTAGAATGAATTTTTATGTGAAAAAATCTGTTAAAAGGATTCCAATTTTTTAGTTAGAATAGTCAACACTTACCCAACATGGACGAACATGTAAGTTATGTACCTCCAGGCTTGAGATCTTTTGTGTGGATTGTAAATAAATAATGTAGCTGCGGGACCTTCTACGGACAGAGCTTTGTACGCGATAGCATCATACAGAAACAATCCAATTTCAATGATAGATATGATTACCATGGCTACTGCCGGAGGGCTGCATGTGTATTCTTCTTCATACAAACCATCAGGCAAATCAGCCGATTGCCTAATGGATTGCATAGAAGATGTTAAACGTGGTGGAACCATGGTATGAACATATCTTTTCACAAGATGTCCAAATACTCCTTGCATATCTTTTCTGTGAATCTAAAAGGATTGTAAGCAATGATAAATGTCTCATTACGCAGGGACACGGATGAGATATTTAGATAGAACTTACCATGGCTATGAATTCTGTATAGTCCAAGTAGCCTGATTTGTCTAAATCTGCCTTGTGCATGATCATGCGCACCACATTTGTTGGAATATCATTGTTATAATCCGTACCACGTATCATTGCCTTTAATTCCTGATATGTTATTTTTCCATCACCATCCAGGTCATACTTTTCAAAAATTGACTTCCAGTGCTATTGAAAGATGGCAATAAAAACTCGTTTAACAGTTATCATTGACAAATGAATTTTCTGTGGCAAATTGTTACTTACAGAATCATTGTACTGCAGGGGAATGGTTACACTTGGTTCACCTTCTCGTCCGGTTGCCATTCTGATTAGAGTGAAACTTCTACAGGAACATACGAACAAACATTAAAAACAGCACAATTTTTTCAATTACCAAGGCACAAAAACGTCATTGACAGTAGGAAGTTTAAACAGTTTCGGCGTTACGATCTCAATGTCAAGCGCGTATGGCAACTTATTTATAAACTGGAACAAAGTGTTATACGAAAAGTTGTTTTGTTGCGGGTTTGTAGATTAACGGTAATTCGTTAGACCTGTTGAACGAGGACCATCTGCTGCTCGACGTACTTACTAAGAACGGGACACGTAAGTAGATTGGTTAAAATTCGAAGCACTCTATTCTCTCATCTGAAAGTTATCTGATAGCGCATCTATGCGAGGTCGACTTATTGCCGATAAATTGAGTTTACATAAGCGTAAGCTGCCATTTCTTAGAAGGGCAGTCGATGACGAATTGTGAGCTATCGTGACGAGTGTTTCACCTGGCCGCTATGCACCTGCCGTCTACATATATCTCTACAAAACTGCCTAACAGTCGGAACAGTGTCACTGACCACTAACGACGGCATTCACTCTTCTCTATTCTATACAGAACTTCAGACGATCGAATTGGCAATCGATACTGAAAACCGCGCTAATAACGATAGATTTACGTTTGAATGCCGTTGAATAACGCTTCCTCCCGTGAAAGGAATCTTTGAAATTCCCCGTGAAAGGAATCTTTGAAATTCCTCGTGAAAGGAATTTGCGTGCTACTTTTTAACCGGATGTACCATTTTTTCATTGATCCTCACGATAAGATTGAACGCGCGGTAAAGCCCCTATGAAGTCATGCCTTGTCAATGAAAATTTTGCGAACGTCATTGTGGGGGCCTCGAAAGAACGAAGGAATAACTTTCCCCGGCCTGAATGAACGTTTACCTTCGGCTCCGAAAACTAACGTACGACAGAATGCGTCGAAACGTTTGATTTGTTATGACGGGCGAACATCGTAGGGGTTTGTTGTGCCGGAAAAGTTGCCGGGCAACGCGCGTGCGGACAAACACTGGACAATTACAAAAACACACGAGTATTTCCCAGTAGAGTTCGGTTCACCTCACGTTCCACTCATTGTTGTTTTCCGCAATGCCGGAAGATGAGCGAAAGATGAAAATTGCTGGGGTCTATCGAGTGAAGGAACCGATAGAGAATTTTAAGATCAGGTATGCAAATTTTCCCGAGCAATGGCCGGCGCATTGACTCGATTTTCATGAAATTAGAAAGCCGCGGGCCATCTGTTAGCCGCGTAAAGCCCGGTTTATTATTTCAGAGTCAAAGTCGTACAGCAGACGTCTCTCCTCGGCGAACTTTTCGGATCCGAGGGGGAGACCAGAGATCCGAACTTTTTGGAAGCGGAGGAGCGTATTTTTAGTTGGCAACAAAAAGTATTCAGTCCGTACGAAAGCACCTTTTACGCTGACGAAAAGAATTGCCTGACCGACCGGCAAAAAAAGTACCACCAACAAATAAAGAATAAGAATCTTCAGGGGTCGAGGCTTTTTTCGTACACGCGAAACGACAACTACTGCCCGGACGAGCAACTGCTGACCAAACCGTATAAGTCGTGTTTGTCCTTAAAAAATCAGTTGGCTCTGCCGGCTATCCCGAATCGTAAACCCTTTGGCGAAAGATACGATAAGAGGGTCGTCGACTATGCGCATACGGAAGAAAGAATTCGTTCGAATCATTATTTCTACACGGAGAAGATGTCAATGTTCATTTTGGCAGATTTGTCTCGGAAGGAGGAAGTTCCGACTTCCTCGAGGCCCGATTCGGAAACTCTCCTCTGCACAATCACCTATGATTCCGTTCACCGGATCCTAACGGTCTTTCCGGATTTCAGTAAGGATCAGCGGTACGTTGTGGTGAACGATAGTGCGGTAAAGTATGATTATTGGATTGAACATGCATCGGAAGTGCAAGAACAAGAAGAGGCGGAACAGCGTAAAGAAGACGTGGGGATTGTAGTAAGTGCATGCACATGGAATAGGAAACCCTTAGAAATGCAGAAAATAATTGAGCAGGAGTGTAACTTGACGAGGAATACTGTACATACCCGACGTAGGAAATTTCAGAAATTTGTCTCATAATCCTTTGTGGATAGAACATGATTGTTGCGTGTAATTAATGAGAAACACGATAAAAAAGTATTTGCATTGTTTCATGCGCTATACTTGGCCTATCTTTTCGCGCACTTTAAGACACTGCGAACGAGGAATACGCATTCTCCGGTGTTATTTTTAATAACGTGGAGAACGGAGAATTCGTGAGAATAATCCACACCGATTGGGTTCAATGCATAATCTGAGTGAGCTAACCGGTAGACCGTCTCTGATGAACTGAATTCTACCTTCTCCACTAAAACATTCGCTCGGCGACCTTATGTTTGTGCTATCAGTCAGCATGTATATACAGTTTACACGCGTACAGGAGCAGAAGTATCAGCCGACACACTGACAGACTTTCACAGATTCTCAGAGGAACATTCATTTGGCACACAATGATAGATGAATCATGCGATTTGGTACATAGCCAGCTTCCAATGACTTTCCTAAGCTTTAATCCTTACTTATATCTCTTTCATAGAACGGTATGAAAATCGCGTATTTCTTATCTTCTCTTTTCGATGGTCGCATAGACAGGTTCTACATTGACCTTGAATCGTAGTTACATTCCTATTTCCGGATTAATATACAGTGACATGTATTATAGAAAAGAATACATATGCTGACGTCAGACAATAAAAATGCCAGTAAAACCGTCCGATCTTTCAGACACTGGAGAAACAAAGGATGTACAATGAAACAAGTGTATATCACGAGTTAAAGTTATCACCGGCAAATACCTTAAGAATATTTTTAAGCATGGAAATTGCGTCCGCACATGATTTTCCATATGACGGATTATATGTTGCCTATTGTATCGATTTGCCACAACACTGGGCTGCCGATGAAAAGGAGAAATTATCCGGAAGGACCCAAAGATCTCGGATGCGAAATAGAACGGCACATTTTAGCTACGTAATGGATGTAACGCTGCATTGTAATTTCGGCAGTTTGTCAACTGCCATTTCGGGGAGATGGCCTTGCTTATTATTAGCGGTATCGTCTCTCGACAAGTGGACTAGGTATTCCGACACGCTTCATAAACGAATAAGGCCCATTACAATTGTTAAACCACGACTTCTGCCTCAGGTATCGAACGGAAGGCTATGCTTCACTGCCTTTACCGATGTATCCTGGCTCTTATAAATTTACGGTTCCTACATGGCGAGCAACAGGAACCATCGTCGACCGTCTTCGTCGATTTTTCACCGGGGGAGGGTCTTACGAATTAGAGGACATTACATACTGCAATATTCCTACTTCCCAAAACGGCTCAATGTTAGATAAATCCAACTTGAGGATTATACCAAGCGGAAGCCTCAAAATTAACGTAAATCTGGTACACCAGAGTCGCAGTTCCACGGGATACCCGAGTTCGGAATTTGATAATTTTGAAAAGCCTGATACCAATGAGTTGATGAGGAGCGTCGAAGACGTTTTTGAACGGTTTAAAATGGCCAGAGAACGAATGATAGAAATCAGGGCTGGGGCTGAGCTTGAGGAATGATCCAAGAGTCGTTAAGAGGTCTCCGTCTGCCGTCGATCTATTACCAACCGAGCAGATTTTAAATAGAGCTACCGAGTCTAGTTGATCGAGCGTGCTTGACATTCGTTTCACATTGCGTTTTTATTATTATTACCAGGCGTCCGAGAGTATTTAACGAGTGTCAAAAAACATGTGCGTGGCTCAAACAGTAGAAAGAATTTTAATTCGATAATATCGTCTCTCGGTAGATGCGAATAACGCATTAATTGCTTCAATATTCGAAAGGGTAAAATATGTAAAAAAAACATTACAAACTTAACCTCCTTTCGACCTCCTAGAATTTTATTTGGAATCTGTGTTCATCAACTGCGTGTGTATATTATCGTATTAAGGACGTATTTATTTGTCTATTTAGATACGTATTTGAGAAAATGCGGAGTCGTAGCAATTCTGGCGTCCGCTTGGACTATTACCAAAGAATAGTTCACAAAATTATAATGAAACACCAGAATCCAGTTACTGGTCTCTTTCCTGCTAGTGCGGATAACAATCATGCCTGGGTACGCGATAATGTTTACTGCATTCTTGCTGTTTGGGGACTTTCAATGGCATACAAAAAAATAGCAGATGTAGACGAAGACAGGGCAAAAACTTATGAATTGGAGCAAAGCTGTGTGAAGCTCATGAGGGGCTTGCTCATGGCAATGATGCAGCAAAAGGAGAAAGTGGAAAAGTTCAAATCTAGTCAGAATCCACTTGATGCCCTTCATGCCAAATATAGCTCCGTTAATGGACAGACTGTTGTTGGGGACAATGAGTGGGGTCATCTTCAGATTGATGCTATTTCCTTATACCTCCTGATTTTAGCTCAAATGACGGCATCTGGTTTGCAGATCATATTTAATTTAGATGAGGCAAGTAAAGTAAGAAGTTACTAATGATTGAAGTTTGTGTATTTTTTCAAAGATACTAATCATATTTTATCCTGATCATCCTGGTAATAGGTAGCATTTATTCAGAACTTGGTGTTTTACATTGAGTCTGCATATTGTACACCTGACTATGGAATCTGGGAGAGAGGAGATAAAACAAATCATGGTTTACCAGAATTAAATGCGAGCAGTATTGGCATGGCCAAAGCTGCTTTAGAAGCAATGAATGAGCTAGATTTATTTGGTGCAAGAGGAGGGCCCACCTCTGTGATACATGTTCTAGCAGATGAAGCACAAAAGTGCCAAGCAGTGCTTCAATCTATGTTACCGCGGGAATCGAATTCCAAGGAATTGGATAGTGGACTTTTAGCTATTATAAGCTTTCCTGCTTTTGCAGTTGATGAGCCTAATTTAATTCATTTGACAAGGGATGCTATTACAAAAAAGTTGCAAGGTCGCTATGGATGCAAGAGATTCTTGAGAGATGGATATAGAACTCCAAAAGAGGATCCTAATAGATTGTACTATGAACCTTGGGAATTGCGTATGTTTGAAAACATTGAATGTGAATGGCCACTTTTTTTCTGTTATTTGATACTGGACTACTGTTTCCAAGGCAACAAGGAAGCAGTAGCGGAGTATTCTAAACTGTTGGAAGAAATTACGATAAAAAGCGAAGATGGTATGAGACTAGTTCCTGAATTATACTCCGTCGCAGCGGAGAATGTGTTTGCGGAATACGCCGAACCCGGCAGTCAAACAAGAGTAGCTCTAGGGAGAACGCCATTTATGTGGGCACAGTCTTTGTACATCCTGGGTAAACTGTTGCAAGAAGTACGTGTTATATTTACCGGAGATTCAAAACCAAAATATTTATATTAATGTTAATGGCTCAAATGATAGGGTTTCCTTGCGGTCGGCGAATTGGACCCCTTGAATCGTCGTTTATGCAGCGAGAAGAAACCGGACGTAGTAGTCCAAGTTGTGATACTAGCCGAAGATGTGGAGATTCGCGAGAAAATAGCGCAACATGACATCCACGTTCAAACTATTGCCGAAGTCGCTCCGATAGAAGTTCAACCGGCAAAAGTTCTCAGTCATTTGTACACATACTTAGGTATATTTCTAAGTCGATGTAATGTCAATAGTGAGACAACTTTTCGTGGAGTAACATACATATTTTTAATTCTAGGACGTAACAAGAAGCTAGGTCTATCTGGTCGTAAGTCACGAGACGTGGGAATCTTGAGCACGAGTAAACTGTACTCTCTGAACGATAAGATCTTTGCATTTACCCCTCAGGTAACTAGGTTGTTAGCCAACTTGTCATTTTTACGGTACTTTTGATTTCTCTTCTTATATCGCTTGTTCTTGCATCGAACGTTAGCTGACAGACATGACCCGCTTCTACATCGCATCGGACTATGAGCTCATGATTGACATATTCAAAGGCGAAATTAATTTCTTGAAGTCTAGCTGGCAGAACATGCTAGGCAGGCCTCTCGTGGTCATGCCCCTCAAGAACATTCACCTAGGTACGGTAATTCAATAGCTGAAAGTCGCAGTGTCTATTTCTGTCGACCTTGTCGTTTCTGTCGCGGAATTCTAAAGAACTCCGATATTTCGAGTTAGTTAACGTACGTCTAACAGCCTGCCTGCATGCGCCCATTTTGTTCTTGTCGAATACTTGCTTGTACCAGCTACAGATACTTGTGTCACGTTTACGAAAATGTACGATACCAGGTTGATCTTACTAACTGGTAAACACCCATCGTCGGTACATCAATAGCTCTGTTCCCTTGCGTTTAAACGAATCCATTAACAAAAAAGAATAGTTCCAGGCCGTCTTCTCTTGATATTCGTACTGAAAATTCAGACCAAGAGAGACCGCTTATGTGTGTGGTGGTGTGCGCGTTTTGTTGCATGTATTAGAACTTTGACGCGGAGGAGTACTACATGACAAACGATGCAGCCCTCCTTGCGAACATATTTACGACCAACCTGGCCTTCCTTACCATCAACTGGAGGCAAATGCTCGGCAGGCCAACCATAACACTTGTCGCCACTCATAACCATTTAGGTATGCCCATCGGTAGCTTTTGATCATCATTCACAGCCTTATCGTCGTTGATGATAAATAAGCAAATTAGCCCTCTCAATAATATTTATTTCGGCATGGAGAATAGACAAATTCTCTTGCTAATAATATTACAAGTTTTAGCTTACAGTAACAGCTACTGAATGCTCTTTAGTTGAATATCGTTTTGTCCATTAGTGCGATTCAATAGTAAGAATATTAATAAGAAATTTCACCTAATTTTAGATCAGGGAAAGATACCCTTGGCCATGATAACGACTATGAAAAAGCTTAAGAGTGGATACATTAATGGCACACGAGTATCCTTGGGAAATCTTAACGATTTTCTCAGCACCTCGTGTATTACAAACTTGAGCTTTTTAGGCAGCTCGGAGGACGGTCGACCGGACAAGTTGAATCCTCACGTAAGTTACTACCAAAAGAGATAATCCAAAGGTTGGATGAATATTATATCTTTGGATGAATTATGCAGGTTCAACAATACCTGGAAGAACACCTCATGCGACCGTTCCCCCATCGCACGGGTTTACTGAATAGACCGGCTGTTCGAACTGGAATTAATATAAAACGCAGGATGTCTGTGAAGGGTGCTATTAAAAAAACTAGGTCCATAGCCGTGGAACGTAAGACATATATTCGATAATTTACACGTCCTCACAAGGGTCTTTGTAACTTTCTAACATACCGATTGCATGCCGACTAAAGAGAAACCTTAAACCATTCAACTCAATCCTGCAGCCGCTGTCCCCGCTGTCCTTCGAGAATGTAAGTTTACTAAAAATACTACTAATACCTTGTTGTTTACTAATCTACCTGATCATAGAATTCCTGTCTTGGTTTGGTGGTAAGAAGGTGCTAATGTTGTAGCTGAAATTCTTGGGATGGCGGGGGAGGACCGAAGACCTTCAACCATTTTAAGTACAAATCCGTTTATTGAAGTGACAGACACATCGTTGACTCCGACCTCCGCAAGCTCTCATGTCCTTGATCGTACACCCTCTCCGACGGAGGATATGGTGCCGTGGAAGAATTCGCCGAAATTCCATCGACATCGAGGAATATCCGAGACTCAATACGCTGACACCGAAGTCGAGGAGTTAATGGCAATGCTACGCGAAACTGAAAGTCTCGAGGAGCAAGGGGATATTTTGCAATATCTAGTTAGTTGAAACATTATAAATTTTGTGTACCCCGTAAATGCCAAGACTTCTGAGGGAGGATTGTTATTTGTTTAGGTCGACTCGCAAGGTCTCTATTTTAATACGGGCATGGTAGAAGAGGGTCATCCAGTATTAGTTAAAGATCTATTGAAGGGTCTTTACGAGAAAGCCTGCCAGCAGAAGATGTGGGGTATCGTTCGTCACACCGCTGGAATGTTGGGCAAAAGAGTAGAAGATTTGGCAAAAGCGGTTACCGATTTACTTGTCCGTCAGAAACAAGTAACGGTTGGCATGCCACCTACGAACGAACACACGATTGTTGCTCCTTTGCCGGAAAACGAGCTCCGGTCCTTGATTCATCAGGCATACGGCGATGACGAGTCCACCGCGATGTTAACGCAAGAATTGCTCGTCTATCTGGCTATGTTCATTAGAACTGAACCGCAGTTGTTCAATGAGATGTTGCGTCTCAGAGTCGGTTTAATAATCCAAGTGATGGCCACCGAGTTGTCGAGAACGTTAATCTGCACGGGCGAAGAAGCCTCGGAGCATCTCCTCAACCTATCACCCTTCGAAATGAAGAATTTACTTCATCATATTATGAGCGGAAAAGAATTCGCCATTAGCAGCGGTAAGAGTATCATTTCAGTAATTTCACAAAATGAATTTTAGTGCGTTGGATTAAAGGTACTATTGATTTACAGTTGGAAGGGGTAATTTCTCTGTCATTAGTTGCAAGTCTAGCAGAGTCAGCAAGGTAATAATATTTGTATGAACGTCATCTGTCAGTAAGGTTGGCAAGCGATACATTGATTAACGATCTTTTTAGAAATCTCAGATTGGAGGTTTTCTCAGCCCCGATCAAACGGATGCCGGGGAGTCGGAACAAGATCGACAAGGACAATGGTTACGAAGACGACGACTCGATGGTGCTCTTAATAGAGTTCCACGAGATTTTTATCCGCGCGTTTGGCATGTTCTCGAACGAGTAAATATATTAATAACTTGTCGCTTCAAATGTACAATTGTTCTAGAGTTTATTTAAAAGCTAATACTTTCCGCAGTGCCAGGGCTTAGCCATCGAAGGTAGAGTACTCCCACAAAATCTGACTCAAGAAATGACATCTGGAGAGTTGAAGTTTGCGTTGGCTGTGGAAACGGTTCTCAATACTATCCCGCAACCGGAATACCGTCAACTGGTAGTTGAAGCATTAATGGTATTGACATTAGTGACGGAATATAATATAGCTGCGTCCTTGGGTGGACTTATCGCTGTTGAACATTTGGTGCACAAAGCTAATGCAATTTTTTTGGAAGATCAGGTAGGTGGAATAAATGTCCATACGTGAAAGTACAGTAATAGGAAAGTAAATACTGTTTTCCCCTTGACAGATGAAAATTGACGGGGACGCTACATTGTGCTGTGCCAAACCGAAAGACCAACGCGACACAACATCAATGGGAAATCTCCTCTGTGGCGGAGCGGCATATATTTGTCAACATTTTTACGATAGTGCCCCTAGTGGTAGCTACGGAACGATGACGTATATTACAAGGGCCGTAGCTTCGTTATTAAATTGTTTACCAAAGGACGGTGATCTCGAGTGTTCAATATCATAAATATAGGTATACAAAGTGCGACGTATTAGTTAGTATATTATATCCAAATTTGACTCTATTCTTTTTAGAATAATTTATAGTCTGTAGTGAACTTGAAACTTAATAAACTTTCATCTGTCTCAAAAATATTTCTACTGCTTTTTACTTTCTTTATTGCTCTCTTATATTTACACAACCTACATAGAAATAATGCGACATTATCACTCACTGCTTTTCGAACTCTTGGAGAAAGGGTTGAATTTTGATATCCAACTGGATGCACTGTAAAAACAAAAGAAATGAAACTTTGAAGTTACGTAAGGGACATGTAAAAAGGGGAGAGTACCTTTCTTTAGGCAAAACTGTTTCTACATCTGTGACTTCCGAAATTTTATGTTCTTTCAGCTGTGCAATCAATTCTGATCTGTATTGCAATTTCAGAGGTTGAGGTACATTCTGTGCATTTTTCAATATTTTCCACTTTGTGCAAGCTTCTTTGTAAGTCAATCCATACCATTCGATTTCTTCTCTTGTGTACTAAAATAATTTGACTTATAATATAAATTGTACTATTTTTTTATGGTACAGATTGTATTTACCACAGTCAAATATTCTTTGTATTTATCATAAATTTCAGCTTGTTTAGCTGGATCCTCTGGATACAAAGTTTTGTCTGCTAATGCAATGAGTATTTCCCTCTTTAACTTTAAGGCCAGTTCACATCTCAGGTCACAGGCTGGTGTCTACCAAGAAGAGTCTGAGCTCTAGTTTGTGCTTTGAATTTTTACTCTCATATGGTAATATGTATATCCATGAAATACCTTTAGCAGATAATGGTCAAATCCATAGTGTTCATGAATGAGACTTAAAGCACGACCAGTAATGGTGACACTCATATATCTATTTAGCACTTCACTATACACTACTGATCTTTTAAGTGTAGGAATCCAAAAATGTGGTACTGAACGATGTTTGGGGTGCCTTCTCACAAAACCTTGAACTACCGCTTCACCTCCCCAAATGCCATCATGCATTTCTTTTGGATATTTCAATGGTAGTGGTACATTTTGTATTGGATAGCTAAAGTAAAAGAATTAGATTGAAATAGTAAATTATTGATCATGAGTAACTTTTGTAAAAAAGTTATAAAGCAGTTTGCCGTACACTTCTCCGGTTAATTCGTTTCTCTTATATTTGCCTTGTTCTTCTATGTAATGAACAGGTGCAGGTCGGTCAAGCTTCCACTCTTTCCAGAATTTTTTGTATGCTTCTGGTAATTCTGCACCAATTCCTCGTAGCCATCTATTAGGTCTTTGTACGTAATACAATGACTAGGACAGCAAAAATCAGTTACATTTATCACAAAATACGTTCTAATACGTATCCACTTCAAATCAAAATTTTTTATATTTATGACATAATATAACTACTAACCGGGCTAGTAAGTTTACGGACTGACATTTCACAAATGGTTAACAAATTAGTAGTGATTAGAAAATTGAAACCCTTCGTATTTTTTAACTACCACTGTTATATTTCTAACCTCTTTCATCAAAGATCAAGAAAAATTATACAGCAGCCGACGCGTATGACTTTCGTATGATCTAGGGAATTTTACTTACCATGTTTTCGTATGGTATAATTGTCCATTTCTCTGATTGGTCAAGTATTATTATTCAATTACCAAACGACCAAGTTCGTCGATAAAATTTCTTACGTTATTGAAATTTTTTTCAAATTACAAATAATTACATAAACACTTGGAGGGAGAATGGGATTGAGCATATCATATTCAAAAAAGTTGAATGTATTTTTATTTTCGTTTATTATAAATCGTATGCCGATTAAAAAAGCATATGAGTCTTAGGAAGATTAATGTTTTTTACATTCGCTCTACTGGTTTAATGCCAAGCAGGCTGAAACACTTTTCCATGAGAATTGCAGTAGCATCTGTCAGCAGTATACGACTCACGTTTACTTTCACTATTTCGCCAATTTTATTCTTTTCTACGCAGTAACAGTTGTCATAAAATTCCGTAAACGTTGTTGAGATTTCGTATAAATATTCGCAGAGTTGATGTAGGTAGAAATCTTTCGTGATTTTGATCAAGACATCAGGAAATCTTAGCAAAACTTTGGCCAGTTTCCATTCCTTTTCGTGCTCCAGCGAAATAGGAGTATTTTCTGCATATTCCCGCAACTGCTCGCGTGAAATATTAGCAGTTCTGGCAATAGAGCGAATTCTAGTTAGAGCGTACAATAAATATACAGCCGTATTGCCTTTGTCCTCCAACATTTTATCAAAGGAGAACACGTATTCCTGATTTCTGTTATGAGACAAATCGGCGTATTTAATACACCCGTAAGCTATAGACTCCTGAGCAGTTTTGAATTCCTCCGGGCTCAAGATCTTGTCCTGTCCTTTTTCCTTGAGCTTATCGCCAGCTTTTTTCAAACCTTTTAAAGAAATAGTGTTAGTAGGGAAGACTAAGAAATAAAGGAAGACAGACAGGTATCTCATCTCACCTTCGTCTAATAATTCGGTCAACTTTACGGTGTCTCCGGACCTTGTTTTGAATTTCTTTTTGTCCTCTCCTAAGACAACTCCAAAACCAACATGATCTATTCTGTGATGTTCTGTTATTATTCCGGCCCGCTTGGCACATTTTTCCAACAATTGGAAATGCGTAGCTTGCCCAGCATCGGTAACGTACACTATCTGTAGATTCGTAAGGCATTATTAGAAAAACTTCTTTTCCAAATGAAGGTCTTTGTTGAAGGCTCTTTTTAAGTACCCAATTTGCTTTTTCTTCTTCAACGCGCTGCTTGATAGCGGCTATATCTGAAGTATCATAAGTAAAACCACCGTCTGATTTAATAATCGTCATTGGTATTCCCTTGTTAGGCTCCCCTCCCCACATTATTTTTCGGCCCTCGTCTTCTTCCAGCAAGCCTTTCGACTCTAACTCCTTGACGATCACTTCCATTCGGCTTTGATAAAATGATTCACCTCTTTCTACCAACTTAATGTCCAATCGATCGTATATTTTCTGAAATTCTGTGCCAACTGAATTTGAGTACCTTTTGATTTAGATGACTTAAAAAATAGAAATCGAATAAAATACCCTTTCTGGAGACGTCACAAATAAGATTCCATGCTTTAATTGCATCAGGATCAAATGCTTGTAACTTAACAACGCAGTTGTAAGCTCGTTTTTTAAATTCTTCGTCGGTGTCGAATCTTTCCTTAGATTCTTTATAGAATGCCTGGGAAGAATTTCAATTGTAAGAAATATATTTTTGAGAGTGCAGTACAGTATTCAGTACGGAGACTTGATTAACAAAGCTACCTGAAGATCCGCAACTGAAGGTGAGACCGTTAAGTAATCAGGAAATCTGTCCTGCAGATTAGCTATTAACATACCGAACTGTGTACCCCAGTCGCCTACGTGGTTTATTCTAAGCACATCATGCCCTAAATATTCTAACAATCTGCTTATACTCTCTCCGATAATTGTCGACCTTAGATGTCCGACATGCATTTCTTTAGCGATATTAGGACTGGAAAAGTCGACAATAACTCTTTGTTTCTTAACGTTCGGCGAATACACTTGCCCGCTCTCAAGCAATTTCTTTAGAACCGCTTGCCCGAATTCACGTTTCAAATAAATATTAATAAACCCAGGTCCTGCAATTTCTAATTTATCAATTAACCCAAGGGTTTCAGCTACTTTTGACACAATATTATTAGCCACATCACGTGGAGTGGTTTTTATGCCTGCAATAATAAAACTCACAATTACAAAAGTGTGAATTTAATCATTTCATTACTGAAAACAAAATCTATTCTTACCATTAGTACCAAGCTGTTTAGCAATTGCCATAGCACTGTTACATTGATAATCTCCAAATTTATTGTTGTTACTGGATAATGTTATTACAACTGGAGGGTTGGGTAGGTCAGGGTACGCAGCACTAATTGCCTTTTCAAACAAATCATATAAGGTGTCAGATAAACTTATCATTCCCATGTTGGACGTAGATGTTGAAAGTTCTTCTGGTTTCTGGGGATGTAATGGCACTTTCAACTCTCGTTTAGCTTCTACAGCCTGTAAATATCATTAACATTGCTGGTAAGTAATTTATAAAGATCCAGTGTAAGATGGAAGGCAGTAAAACATTAACATCTTGAACAGTACCCTTTTAAGTATAGCAATTCTATGTTTCAGTTTTACATTCTCTGTTTGCAAATTTTTATATTGGATTTTTAAAGCTTTAAATTCCTCGGAGCTTTCGACCTCAATACGCTTCTGTAGATTTTCCAATTCCTTCTTCAGCCAAAGTATCTCTGTTTCCTAAAAGATCCAAAATGTTAACCGACTGTGCTCTAACCTTTCGACCTCGGTTTTCCTTTCGCCGGTATGACATTTTGTTCGTAGTTCCTTAATATAAAGTAGAAAACACTTGCCGCTATGTCCGCCCTTCTTTGAAACGCATCAAGATCTGGTAAAGACATAATGTTTCCTTCCGAAATAGAATCTGGATAATTGTATGACGGTTATGTGCGGCAATCCACGTTGCCCATATGAAAAATTGTCTACCCCCCCCCACCCTGTGATTGAGGTTAGCTACATTGACAACAATCATAGTCGCTCTGGAAACGTCTATCTGCTTGTCATACGCATTGTGCATATTTATCGTGGAATATTCATAAATATTTACATTCAAAATGTCTTATATGTTATCACATCTTCACAATGGATGGCAGGTGGATCAAGCAATATTATCCGAAGAAGATAGAGTTGTTGTAAGCGTTTATAACATCACATAACCTTACTATTCATTGATAGACTTAATACATCAATTATTTACTACGTAAAAATGTTATGAATTCGATGAGAAAGGATACCATAGGCATTACTGATACATCATTATATTTGTAGGTCATCAGATTCGGACACGATTGGGACCCGATGTGCATGAAGATGGATGAAGTTCTGTACAACATTGCAGAGAAGGTTAAGAATTTCGCAGTAATTTATTTAGTTGACATAACAGAAGTACCTGATTTCAACAAGATGTAAGTGTGTGCACTGGAGTTATAGTCTCATCCAATAATCATTTCATACAAGATTAATAAGTTATTCTTTCTGTTATGCTCTAGGTATGAATTGTATGATCCTTGTACTGTGATGTTCTTCTTCAGAAATAAGCATATAATGATAGATTTGGGTACAGGCAATAATAATAAGATAAATTGGACTTTGGAAGATAAACAGGAAATGATAGACATCATTGAAACAGTGTACAGAGGAGCACGTAAAGGGAGAGGTTTAGTTGTCTCACCAAAAGATTATTCTACAAAATATCGGTATTAAAACAGTTTTTGCAGGTTCTGTCTCTGGGAAATGTTATTGTTTTATATTAAAACGTGAAAATAAGTGCAGTATCGTAATGCAGTATGTATTATCCCTGGTCAAAGAACTTCTGGCTGTACTCTGTATAAAGATTGCAATTACAATAAATAAAATGGTACTTTTATAAAAAGAGTTTAATCAATAAAATATGTTTTCTTGTATTTTGTGTTATTTACATTATCACAAAAAGCTTTTAAGACTAATATGTTAATATAGTAGGTTTACCTAAAATTTGTACTAATCGTGTAGACGGTGTCGGTACATTTTCGACTACAGCACCTATTATTGTGTAAATATTTACATGAAGGATTGTTTTCTTGACATAAATACTTCGTAGCGCTACGTAAGCGAGATTCTCTTGTATATTGTATGCTTGTCTGGAAATGACTACTGTTAGAGACTTGTGGAAAATGACATGTAGTAACATATTCGTTCCATCGAACATACCTAAAAGGGGTTGTTGTACTGATATGTCTAATACGCCTGTTGAGTAGCTGTATCTCAAACCTTTAATGAAATTGTAAAATAAATAATAATCGTAATAATGAAATTTTTTTGAAAGAAGACAAACGTCAATCATCGTTTGAAGAAGCAGAAGCTGGGACAGGCTCCTTACCACTGTTTTCTGTATGTTGCTGCTTTTTTATAGTCGACAGGGAAAATAAATTATCTACAGTCTCGGCAGAATCCATGGGTGAAGGAAAATCGCATCTTCTGACTGTAACAATACGTGTATT
Organism: Hedychridium roseum; assembly: GCA_963989215.1. Taxonomy (NCBI): domain Eukaryota; kingdom Metazoa; phylum Arthropoda; class Insecta; order Hymenoptera; family Chrysididae; genus Hedychridium; species Hedychridium roseum. The sequence continues at coordinate 9,214,731 of OZ022310.1, read as the reverse complement.
CGGCTACATAAAAATTACCGCTTATTAAAATTATACAATGTAATTTACTGATAAAAGCATAAGCACCAATTTTCTAACATTCAGCTAGCAGAATAAGAAGCAACAGACGCACATGCTTTAAGCGTTTGCAAACGTAGCCTACCTCCTGAGTGTTAGATAGCCGAAAACCTTCATTCTGCAGTATAAAATAAAAAATGTTAATTCTATCGTTTCTTTACGTGTTATTAAAGGTGCAAGTAATTAAACCCAAGTAATGAATCAGACTACGTAATACTACGTACACGACTCCAGATGGTCCACTAAATTGACGTTTGAATTGCCATTGTCTTTGCATTTTTTAGGAGCACACTCATGTATCGCATCAACCGGTGGTGGTTTGTCTAGAACGATGAAATATAATTCAATCGATTGTTTAACAATTAATGATTCGACAAGTCAATTAAACGACAGAGTTGTGGCTTACATGTTTTCAAGAAATAAGGATTCTTAAGTACTTGTCTCAAACAGTTGTATATATAAGCGTATTGACTCTGAAACACGTCAATATTGATTATTCATTAGAAAACAATATTGTAAGGAACGTAGTTTTTTGATAAACATTTTGATAAATATATACCTCGCGTTGAACCATATTTATTCTATGATGTCGTAATCTGTAGACAGTACCAAACACATCAAGTTTCCTATTGTCCCTGAGGTGTTGTAAAAGTATGTCTATCGCTATTAGAGTGCCTGTCCTGCCTATCCCTGCGCTGTAAAATATTCCGTTTTATACGATTCTATAATCATAAAAAATGTAAATCAATATTTTCGTGATATGTACCTGCAATGAACTACTGCAAATCCTTTATTAGCCGTAATATTCCGCCTCGTTATCTGACAAAAATTAATCATGGGATCAAAGTCTTCAGGAACATCGTGGTCCGGCCAGTCTTTGAAATGCAAATGAACTATGCTTCGTTTCTTACTTTCCTAAGAGACAAATTGAAATAATTAGCTGTAGTTGGAAAGTGTCTGTGTGTGTGAGTATGTGTGTGTTAGGAGTAGATGCAAACCTTTTGCAAAACTAAAGTCCTTTGCGTATAGGTGCGAAAGTCTAACTCGCTGGTACATCGTATAGTCATATTTTCGAAACTGAAGGTTTCTCTAATTGTTGGAAAGTACTGATGACATTTCTCCTGTAAAGTAACTCTTACTGATGACATTTCTTCTTTACTTCGTTACTAGATATTAACGCAATAAAATCGATATTTTCAGCAGTCCTTTGATACTTACTTTTCCTTTTTCAACTAGCTGCGTTAACATGATTATAACTTTGATATCGTACTGATCGACCATTCTCCAAAAATCATAGGTCGTCTCTTCTTTAGGGCCTTGACAAGCTATGTACTCGTCTTCACCGGTATATCCCTGGATTATTAAACAATGAGAATGAATGATCTTATAAACATCATGGCGATGCAAGTACTTCTCTATTACTGACCCTTATGAACGACGCATTAATATAATCCGTATTAGGATCATTGTCTATCGCCTCTAATTTTACTCGTGAAAAATCATCTAAAAATATACGCAATAAAGATAATGAGATTCCTTGTTACTTCGTATTATCACGTAGCAGTGTATACCGTACAGGGTAAAATATCAGAATATCTGTTCTTCTTTCTGTTAGCTTGCAAGCACGCTGTATTCGTCGGCATTTGCAGATCCACGCTCAAAGTTTGAAGCAGTCTAAACTCATTGCTCAACTTTCCAGGGTTATCTACGAGCTGCTGACAGTGGGTCATGAATTTCTTTCTAGTAAAGGGGGCTGGCACTGGTGAACCAGACATGTCGGAATGCAAAAATCGCCGAAATACCCTAAAACGGGTAAATGCATTCCGATAGAGCATTGCGACAAATTGGTAGGCACGTACATTTCGTAGAATATACTTACGCTTGAGGGGAACACCTTCGTACGAGAAGCATCATCGTTGTTAGTATTCCCAAAAACAAAATACCAAAGACAACTCCTATTACGAGGGCGACATTCAGCTCGGCATCTGTGAATGTCGCGTATAACAATTAGACGTATTCGATAATGACGGCGAACACTAATATCGATAAGAATAGCGTACTTGTTTTTATGAGAAAAGCCGTGGAATCTGCATAGCCTCCGTAAGTGAATGCGCGCATTCTAACGTGGTACAAAGTGTCGGCTTTCAAAGGCCCATTGCAATAGAGTCTTTTATCCGTATTCAAGGATATTTCCTTGCAAGTAGCGTCTTCGCCAATAATGTACTTGACGGCCTTCATATGACCGTAATCAATCACGTAATTCGATTCTAAAAAAGGAAAACCTACACTTTTTGCTGGAAATTTCGGATGAAGGAAGAATTACTGGCGAATGATCTTACGATAAGGGTCCCATCGCGGTATGGTAGCTTGATAAGTAATGGAAAAATCCCGAAGCATAGCTTCCTCCCAAGAAGAAACATTGGGCCACAAGTTTCTCTCGCTCATCATATCAAATCTAGTTTGCGACGCCACGTTATGGCCCATTTCCGATATCATAATAGCGTAATATCTAATCTCACCGTTTGTCTCGGGGAAAAGAGGTAACAGAACGGCCGCAGATGACGAGGACCTACGCGCTTTGTAAGGGTCAATGGTGATTGATTTTACGTAATCTTCATCGGGCTGAGGCGGTACTAACGGGGCAAAAAATACGATCATTATTGAGAAGGCCAATTTTCTATGATGCGTCGACAAACGAGGAAAAACAGAACGTACTACCGGCGGGGTAATGAATATTAGTGCAACGAGCATCTGAACCGAAATTCTCTGCTCCCATTATCTTCGCGGATACTTTAAAAGTATAATTATATTCTCCCTTGAGCTCCTCCAGGTCGATCGAGTAAACGTCATTTTTGTTTATTTTATTGGTGACTCGCTTCAACGTGGAGAGGCTGTGAACCGGATATCCTTCTCTGGTTCCCGTTACAGATATATTAAACGCTTCTATCATACCATTCGAGGCACAAGGTAGACACCACATTACAATGGTATTCAATAGATTTGGATTATTGCCATTCTGCTTGATGAAGTAGCTGAGATTTGTCGTCGGTCCTGGCACTGGAATTTAACATTCATTATCCCGTTGATATTCACTATGATTCGATAAAGGTAAAGAATATAGTAGGAAACAAGTACCTCCAATATCACTCTCGAATATCAGAGGATCGCTGTAATTTCCCCAACCGGCGGCCGTCCTCGCTCGAATTTTCGCGGTGTAATTAGAAAAGGGTTTACTTTCCAAATATTCATAACTAAGCTCTGTGCCGTTGATATTTGCAATACTCTCATTGAACACCGTATTCTGCGGACACCAGTCTGGTATGGGGAAGAGTGGTTCCCATTCTAAGAGGATCTCAAATTCGCTTAAACTTCCTGCCAGATACTCCGGTTCTACCCAAGTCAGAGTGAATCGCTCTTCCGTAATATCCGTAACATTAAGTACAGGTACCGATGGGACTACAGCAATACATTTCGTTAATATTTCTCATAGAATGTGGTTTTGTAGTATTTTACGATCGTTGGGTATACCTACCGTCTTCCAAAGTCGTGATATTTGTTATACTACTGGCCGAACTATTGCCTCCTACGTTGCGGAGGACCCCAAAGCAATTGTACTTGGTGTATGGACTAAGATTCATGACGGTCGAATTTATCATGAAGGGCGGCGTAACGTAAATAAGATCTACCGATTGGTTGTTTAATAAATCGTAACCGTGGCCATCGGACCCCACGTAATTGCACGTCGTTATCAATGACGATTGTAGGGCGCAGTTGTTGTAGCTTTCATCAACTACGCTCCACTCGATCGTGATACTGTCTATAGTGAGCCACAATCTCTGCTCGCTGTACTCCGGTGGTCCCATTACTACAAAGTACAATTGAAATTTTGTTGACAAAGGGTGCACATCGTTGAGAATTGAATTTTCACGTGTTCTTCGACAAACCCGTCGCTGCAGTTTCCCCCGTGATGGACACCAGTTGTCCGTCCGAGTTTTCTTCGTTCACGGCAATTATATAAATGTTATAGTTCATGCAAGGCTTCAGATTCTTTATGGTGATGTTCGTGTCGGTCGTAAGAACCGTGGTCGGGGGCGACCCCAGAGTTATGCGATAATGTTTTATGCAAACAGCATTTTCCGGCGGTTTCCAGTGAATGTACAATGCGAAGTCTCTTGGCTCGGCTTTCGGAGACAATGGTTGCCCGAGCTCTGTGAAGAATCATTAATCAGATCTCCCTTACTTTTACTCTCGATTAACGTATCGAAACAGAGATATCTCTACCCACTGGGTGAATGGGTCTTTCCCGTAATATCCACGCCGTGAGATTCGGTACTGGCAATGACTTTCACAGTGAATACGTATTGAGTGCAGCGTTGAAGATTCTTCGCCTCGTACGAAGTATTTTGAGTGTAGACTACGCCGTTGCAATTCATTTCGGGAAGCTGGCATTGACTGACCGAGTAATTGTAATGACACTTGATGTTTTCGTCTAACGGAGCTGACCAATTTAACATGATATAATCGCCTACGAAAGCTAACCGTAGATTCTTCACTTCCCCGGTAGCTGCAAGAAGTTTGTCAGGTGTTTCTTCGGTCGATTGAATTTCGGTTAACACTCATTTACCTGTCGTTGCCGCCTCCGTGGACCCTTCGAACTCTCGACCATCGACGTTCGGTTTTATCGTAAAAGAGTAACTCGTGCATGGCTGAAGCTCAGTAACGTTGTACTGTGTACCCGTTATGTTAGCGCGGGTATAAAGTAAATCCACGCCATTCTTGCGCGTTTCAACGGTGTAGAGCACTCGCGAAATTTCCTCATTTCCAGCCGACAAGTTCCAAGCCAGTAACACCCACTTGTCGCCAATCTCGAGTATAGTTAATTCTAGCGAATTTCTTCCATCTGAAAGTATTCGAATAAAATACCTCCAGGAGTTCCCGATGAATAAAATCTTTTCGACCGATATACTTAATGTTAATGTTTCTCGAGAGGATTCGCAGTACGGCGGAAATGATGATACAGAAATTATAGTTTGATTAGGAGAAAAGGAAGTCGTACGTCCGGTCCGATACCGTTCAAATGTAATCCTTCTGTACGTCAAATACGTATCGTGCATTTCTTCGTTTTCTTCTTTCGCTTACCTTCAACGTCTTTCGGCAGATTAACGTCCGTAATTGTCGTTGAGATTTCCGTGCTGGTCCCAGCTTCCGGTTGATCGGTGAATTTATCCCAACCGGTAGAGTCGTTGAAGGAAACTGTACCACTGCTCACATCGTTCTCCAGGATTTCGCTTAACCAGTTAGGGACACCGTCAATAATCTCGTCAATCGGCATTTCTGTCGTTTCGTAAACCGATTGCCAATTTTCGATAATCCGACGATCGTAGGCCGACACGGTAATCTCTCGCGAGCCATTTGTATTTGTAGTTTCCTCGGCGAAGGCATAAAGAAGTTGAAGAACGAGAAGCAACAGAGGCAAACGTCTTCTGGCTATCATCGCGAACCGCTAATTACTGCGAACAGATAGGAATTCCGTGTAATAGTGCTAAAATACGCGAGGCCAATCCAATCCTCTGGAAACGGCTGATCGTGCGTCTTCGCGCTATTCAAACGTTCGACTCATCCTCTGTTCCCAAATTTTTTAGTAAAATTGTACTCTCCATCAGATATAACACCTTTCCTATCGAATCTATCTGCGGTCAGCGGACAGCGGATCTCGTCGTGTTTATATTGATCGTCGCTGGCATTATCAGCAAAGGGTTTAATCAGTTCTAGTTCCCGTGGTAGCAAGAATTTTACTCGTGGACTACTTTATATTACATTGAGCGTAATCAATCGAGGATTTGTCGTTTGCCGGCCGGAGATAATGTATGAATCATTTGAGCTTTTTTTCTAGGAATGCCGTGTTTCCTCTGTCTGATGTGTAAAATTTTACGGGACCCTTTACTTCTTCACTTCTTTTACAGGGGGTCGCATTATTCGGGAACAATGAAACGCGAATCTCTTATGAGAAACAGTAGACGTCTTGTGAATTCATCTACGTACACGTATCATAATTATCCAGGCGCAGAATTGCGCTTTCGTCTTAACTCCGGAAGACGAAGCACTCTCTTGACGATGGCACTTTGATCTTTGACCGTTCCTACGAATTCGTCACTGACGTCCTCTGCACTGCATTTGTTCGAGACGAGGATGTACCGACGACTAGCGAGTTTCGAAAAAGCGAAACATCAGGGAGCCTGTGATACTCGATAACAATTATTGTCTGACAAACCACCTCCCACTTTGCGTTGCCTCTCTCTGCCAGTTGTGGCTGATATCACCGATAACGCAAGCCACAAACCCACTTGAGCCTCTTGAGTGCACTCCTCCTGCCACGTTATTAATACCAGCCGCAGGATGGACGGGATCCTGCGACACAAACATCCACCCAACTATCCCCCGATTTCGCCGAACCATTTACGTGTAATCCGCTCGTTCACCGGCTTGTAGAAATAATGATTTCGATTGAAAAAAACCACAGCTTCGCCGACACAAGATGTGGCTGAATGATATAGGACCGACTTCTCGGGCGATCTGCGACCCTAAGCCGCTTCTTCGGTGAAGAAAACTCATAAAACATCCCCCGCAAAGCCCTTGCCGTAAATAGCACTCCCATAGAAAGCTCTCGACATTTAATAATGAAATTCACAAACAACGAAATCCCGCTGTGTCATCGTCCCAGACAGGTGTTTCAGATTACATCTGATCCAGTGTGTATACATTGGATTTTTTAGCAAACAAACGGAAGATAGCGTAAACGAGGACTTTTCCCACATTCATTCTGAATTTTTTGTCACCGAGGGTGCATCGCTCTTTATCTTTGTTATTATTCCTCTACCGGTTGTTTACATCGTCGGAAAATACTATTTCAATTACTACAATCATCGTGATAATTGGGAATTTGTAAATAAAAGATATCGGATTTTTTTATGTTTATTTTATTGCGTGAAACACAGATACATCTGTAAGTGGCTTAATACAGTCTTTGTGGTGGTCCCATCGAGGATTTAATGTGCAGAGATCGTACGTTCTGCCAGTGTTTCTTCAACAGGGATACCAGGAAGTTGATGGAGAGATGTACGTTCTGCACCAACTCATCGGGAGTCATGTCCACGTGTCCAACAGCTACCGACAGGCACAGTACCTATGGAAATAATTTTAACATTTCACGTAAATTACAAATGCCCAATTCTATTATTATGTTAGCTACGTATGCTGCAATTCAAGAAATTTACCTTCTTCATTTGGAATTTGATCGTTGCTTTTACTTCGTCAATTTTCCCAACCATCGATTCCTGATGGGAGAGAAGTCCAGGGAATTTACCGGCTTTGTTTAATCCGGGACCCAACAGACGAGGAATCTGTTTGATCAGAGATTCGCTGGCCAGGAAAGCGTCATATTTCTTGGCTAAAAAGAATATACGAACGTTCAATACTGACACTGATACAAGTAAGAAAATAATTCGTTATTTCGTATTCAATGTCTCGACACGGATTGAGGTACAAAACTATGAAAAATTTTGCCCTCACCTAGTGAAGAATTTAATCTCCTTCCACCGACAACTAATGCTTCAATTCATAGAGTAAGCACGAGTGCTTTTTGGGAAGGTAAATAACAGATGGATGAAAAAATACAAAACTTTTGCATCTTACCTAACTTCTTCACAAGCTTCTTGTTCTTGTTCAATTTCTTTAAAGCTTCAGCATCCATGAATGGAACATTGTTAGCCTTGGCTTCATCACAATGTTGCTGGTCACCAAGAACACAGACCTGCATCTTTGGTCTTGGGATATTCTTCAACCTGTTTTAATGTCAATTTTTGTTGTAATTTCACCATTATTTTTTACTGTATCAGAAACTACTATCATTTTTTTCGCGTAACAAATTTATTTTTAAACTATTGTTCTCAGTAAGGTATTTCTGTTCAACACATATATTTCAGTTAATACATGCAAATGTACCATCATGGAACATCGACAGTCAATAGTAAAAAAAACGTCATATATCATCACGCGAAGTTTTAACTTACCGCTAGGAGCCCAACGTGTGCTCCTATGTTTTCATAGCGGTAAAAAAACCTCCCCATTTATTTTAAGACCTTGGGTACAGGTCCGCCGGAAATATTCCGGCTTCCTGACGTTTTATGAGACAATCTTTTCGGACAGATATAAATAAAGCAATTTTTTTGCCATCGTAGCAAATTCGTGGGAATTAAGAGACGGAAAGGCATAGACCGAAAAGAGTTCTCAATGTCAGGTAGAAACATACTTGACGGTGCCCGAGAAACGCTTATCCTTCTGAGGATCATAATTCTTCAGACCAATTTGAAGTTCGACGGTTTCCAGGAACTTCCTCTTCTTCTCCTGCGAGTGCGTAATAACACCGTTAACGCACTCGTACAGGGTATCACGTGATACCTTCGACCTGTTGACATTCAACATACATTTATCAGTACAAATTTAAATGAGCGATTAATTCCGAATTGCATTTTGACTCGAAGGAGATTCGATCAAGTAGGAGTGAGTAAGACGGGCACATGAAACCATACGACGATCAATATGAAACGTGGCTCGAACTTTACAACCTCGTTACTTGTTTAACAAGTTTTTGATAAAAATAATATACGCGACAAAATGATTAATCTTAAATCTGTACACTACTTGTCGAAACCATTTATTTCAACGTAGGATGGATTATATTCAAGAAGATTAAATACTCACGTCATTTTGGGCGCGGAAAAGAAGAGATGGCCGACGAACGCAGCAACCTCTTGAGCGTTCCGATTAAGAAAGAAATGCTATGAGTGGTGCTCCCAGTAGTACTATTTACTCGCCACGAACTATGAACAACCGTTGTGCTATAGAGGAGAAACCAGAATCTGTGAAATTTACTACCTCAGTTACCTAAGGTGGGAGAATCAACCAATGACAGTTCCCTCTTTCTGCTAGATCCATTTTTTCATTAGTTGATATTTTTTCATCCATGAACATAAAACTATGTATAATGCAATGTCATTTGCATGCATATATTACAATATGACATGCAGCTGAGATGATTTACTTCGAACAAAGAGTCAAATATAGCTAATTTACGTCATGCTTATAATACTAAAATGCATTAAATTTAAAGCCTAGTAGCCGCCATGTTGTTGATGTGTCACGTGACAAGAGAGCAGTGAGGTGAATGCGCCGGGTCAAATTCTCTACGAACAGTCAAAAATTTACTCGTGTTAATTAATACTGAGAGCAAATCGCCTTGAAATAATGGATCCACGTAAATTGACGGAATTACTGCGTGCTACGATTGACCCTGCTCAACAGAAACAAGCAGAGGAACAGCTCAATCAGGTGCGAGTCCGGGAAAACGTGCTCGTGTTGCTCCAATCTGCGGAACAGACATGTGGCCGTTGTTCTTGGATCTTAAAATCTGATCCTTTTTTTTGCAAATCCCTTTGGCCCTGTCCTCGCTTCCATGAATTCTATTTTAGAGTTTCACCGAATTGCAGAACAGCGCAGAACACAATCGTTATATCTCTGTTTTTTATTGCCCTGACACAAACTGTATATTGCAAAATTTTTATGTTCCTTAACTGACGAACCTAGGCGAAAAGATGTATCATTAAGCCCAATTCTTCGAACTAGTCGACGTATATTTTGTAACTTATGATTTATATTTTTAATTTTTTATCCTAAAAATCTCGCTTTGTCTAACCCTAACCTCCATGTCCTTCACATATATATGTTGAAAGATTGTATTTTTTTGTTACTTCTATAGTACTATTTCGAAAAATGATGTAACTGTTTACTCCAACCCACTCCAACTTATTTTAATAAACTTTAACCCATTCCAACCATAACCTCCAAGTTTCTCAGAGATATACGTTGGAAATTTACAGTTTCGTTAATTTTATACCACTATTTCCGTAGAGAATGTATCCGTTTCATGCCTCATTAATAGAAAAAAATAGTATGATTCCTATCAGTATGTCACTTGTCCCCTTGCATTAGTAACATGATTTATATATGAAGATCTATAGTTAAAATTCCTTTGTTGCCATTGGTATTTATGTAATTCAAAATGTCACCTATAATATAATGTATTACTGAAATGAAATAAGGTACATTTTTTTAGATTCACAAAATCATTGGATTTGCTCCTACTCTTCTGCAAGTAGTAATGACAGCTGAGGTTGATATGCCAGTCAGACAAGCTGGTAAATATATTTGACCGATATATTTAAATCCATTATCATGTCATTCATCAAATATTTCTCTTTTGAACAGGAGTTATATATTTAAAAAATTTAATTACTACAAACTGGGCTGATAGAGAACCTGAAGATGGACCCATTGCATTCAGCATTCATGAACAAGATCGTGCTATGATGCGTGATGCTATAGTAGATGCTGTGGTTCATGCACCAGAACTAATTAGGTAGAAATCTATTTAACTTGTTCCATACTTAACACATGGCCCCAACATATTTTTAATCATTATTCATATGCAGGGTACAATTAGCTGTCTGCATCAGTAACATAGTAAAGCATGATTTCCCTGGAAGGTGGACACAAATAATTGATAAGATCACAATTTATTTACAAAATCCTGATGCATCTTGTTGGCCCGGTGTTCTCCTTGCCTTGTATCAGTTAGTCAAAAATTTTGAGTAAGTCCATCACAAGTTTTTATTTTCTATAGCTTTTTCCACTTGTGTCTATGCGTTTTAACATTATTCCCACACATTTTAGATACAAAAAAGCAGATGAGAGGGGTCCACTGAATGAAGCAATGCACCTTCTGTTTCCTATGATATACCAGTTAATGTTAAGATTATTGCCAGATAATTCTGAGCAGTCGGTCCTACTTCAGAAACAGATATTAAAAATATTTTTTGCTCTCACACAGGTAGCTAGTAATATCTTTTAGAGATGAGAATGACCGAAAATTATTGTATAGCTCATCTCTTGAGAATAATGCGTTCCTGTCTGTCTCTTTAGTACACGCTGCCACTTGAGCTGATTTCGAAAGAAATGTTCTCGCAGTGGATGGATATTGTGCGGCAAGTAGCCGACAGACCAGTTCCACCGGAAACTAATGACCCGGATTTAGACGACGACGAGCGAGCAGAATTACCTTGGTGGAAATGCAAGAAGTGGGCATTGCACATCCTTCATAGAACGTTTGAAAGGTATTTAACGTTTTCCCGAAATTTGATCGACTGACCTGGGACTTGCTCGACATGAAACTTTACTCGTTATTTTAGATATGGGAGCCCAGGCAGTGTAACCAAAGAATATAAAGAATTTTCCGAATGGTACCTGCAAACATTTAGTGCTGGAATACTGGAAGTCCTTTTAAAGATTCTCGATCATTACCGGAAGAAAATTTACGTTTCACCCAGAGTAATACAACAGTCAATCAATTACATCAATGAAGGGTAACTACTCGTCCAGTTGGTGTTGAACTAGCGCGAAAACAATGAAGAATACATTTCTTTCCACGTCTTTCAGAGTGAGTCACGCGTTCTCTTGGAAATTCTTAAAACCCCACATGTTCGAAATCATACGCGACGTATTGTTCCCAATCTTATCGTACTCCGCTGCTGACGAAGAGCTTTGGAATAACGATCCATATGAATATATCAGAGTAAAATTCGGTAATACGTTTCTGACTTGAACGATAGATCCGTTAACATAAAGATCAGTTTCTTAAATCTTCATCTTCTCATAGATATTTTTGAAGATTTCGTATCACCGGTGACTGCGGCTCAAACCTTACTGCATTCTGCTTGCAAGAAACGAAAAGATATGTTACAGAAAACCATGCAATTTTCTATGGAAGTTTTGACAAGTCCTAACGCCGATCCAAGGCAGAAAGATGGCGCGTTGCATATGGTGAACAAATCATTTTTTTTTTAGTCAAGTGACTACATGACCATAAAAATATAAAAAATGTCTTTAATCCACAGGTCGGTAGTCTGGCCGATATATTATTGAAGAGGAAAGTTTATAAGGAACAAATGGATAAGATGTTGTTACAGTACGTCTTTCCTGAATTCAATAGTCCTCACGGTCATATGAGAGCAAGGGTATGTATAGTTATTGTAGTCTTAATTCTCTTTAATCTTCTCGATCTTTTCACTTCTATTTCTCTTTACAGGCATGTTGGGTTTTACACTACTTCTCTGAGATTAAGTTCAAGCAGGAACAAATCTTAGTGGAAGCCATCCGATTAACTACGAATGCTCTCCTGACCGACCAAGATTTGCCTGTCAAAGTAGAGGCGGCCATAGCTCTTCAGGTGCTTCTTTCGTCGCAGAACAAAGCACAAAAATACATTGAACCGCTGATCAAACAGATTACTTTAGAATTACTCAACATCATTAGGGAAACGGAAAATGATGATTTAACGAGTGTCATGCAGAAGATCGTTTGTACATATACGGAACAACTTATGCCGATCGCGGTGGAAATTTGTCAGCATCTGGTAATTGCAAAGATTCTTGTTCTCGAGGGTGTTGAAAAAGAGACAATATAGATACGATTAATGTATTCTTGCTTGTTCAGGCGGCTACGTTTAGCCAAGTGCTTGAAACGGACGAGGGAAGCGACGAGAAAGCGATAACAGCGATGGGTCTGCTAAATACCATAGAAACGCTTTTAACCGTAATGGAAGATCAGCCTCAGATAATGGCACAGCTCGAACCGACCGTTTTGCAAGTTGTCGTTCATATTTTCAATCAGAGCGTAATGGGTGAGATTTTATTTTCATTCTGTATTAGGGAGAAAGAAAGAGCTAGAACGTTAATTAAATAACAATGCACCATGCTTATTCATTCGCAACAGAATATTACGAAGAAGCACTCTCACTGGTTTACGACTTAACTGGAAAAACGATATCCGAAGATATGTGGAAAGTCTTGCAACTCATGTACGAACTTTTCCAAAAAGATGGCTTCGATTATTTCACGGACATGATGCCTGCACTGCATAATTACATTACGATCGACACGCCGGCATTCCTTTCCAACGAGAATCATATTCTGGCCATGTTCAATATGTGCAAAGCTGTAAGATATTGTTTATTGTTTCGATCGAGTTTCACGAGACGTTATTTGTCCTTGCTCTCTTGTGTGTACGCTAAATTTCGTGGAATTTGGCAGCGAAATTTTTTGTAATAGGTATTGACTGGCGATGCCGGCGAAGATCCGGAATGTCACGCTGCCAAATTGTTGGAAGTCATTATTCTCCAGTGCAAAGGACACATAGACCAGGTAATACACAATACAATATGAGTAGAATTCGTAATACGACTGATGCCTCTACATTTCAGTGTATACCATCTTTAGTACAATTGGTGTTAGAACGGTTAATACAGGGAGTGAAAACATCAGAGCTGCGGACGATGTGTCTTCAAGTAGTCATAGCTGCGCTGTATTATAATCCTCAACTGTGTCTCGAAGCGATGGACAGATTACAAGGTACCCTTGGAATGAAATCTACCGAACCCATTTCGTCGCACTTCATCAAACAGTGGATACAAGATATAGACTGTATTTTGGGGTAAGGGCTAATTTGGGTTTCTCGCTGTCAACGTATCCCGTATCGTACAAAAATATTTGTAATCGTGTCATTAACGACCTAGACTGCACGATCGAAAACTCTCGGTCCTCGGGCTGTGCACCCTTATCAGCATGGGACCTGGCCGACCAGCCGCAGTTAACGAATGTGTACAACAAATAATTCCATCGATAATCTTGCTGTTTGACGGTTTGAAGAGAGCCTACGCTGCGAAAGCAGCCGACGACGACGAAGAGGAAAATGAGGATGACGAAAGCGACATCGACGAGGGTTCGAATTCTCAGGACTTATTCTATTGTTCATTATTCTACGACGTGTCGTATCTATGTTACTAGACGTAACGACATTTACAGAAGTTTTATCGTCGGACGAAGATGAAATCGATGATGCTAGTCAGGAATATCTGGAGAAGCTGCAGGACAGAGTATCGAAGGGGGCTGCTCTACATGGTTATACGATTAACGCCTCGATACAGGACGGCCACGGAGATCACAGGTCCGACGTCGATGACGACGATGAGTCGGACTACGAGGCCAACGAAGAAACGGCTCTCGAAAGCTACATTACGCCCTTAGACTCCGACGACAATAATGAGGACGAATATGTGATTTTCAAAGAAGTCATGCAAAGTACGTATCTCAGGTAATTTGGAAGACAGATCGACGAGCACTCGTTTATACAATTCCGGGACGATTTTGCAGACATCGAACGGACCGACGGAGTTTGGTACAGAGCCCTTACCGGTCACTTAAATTCTGAACAACAGAGAGCTCTACGGGAGGTCATATTGCGGGCGGATCAGCGGAAAGCGGCAATGGAGAGTAAGAGAATCGAACAGAGCGGTGGTGAGTAGAAATGTAGGAGACTTGTAGATGACCAAGAAGTTTCATAATGGAATAATGTTTTATTGCAGGATATGCCTTTCACTCGCAGACCGTACCCACAACATTTAACTTCGGTGGAACGCCTTTGAGCCGATAAAGACGCTGAAACTTTTTTTATCGTAGGATTAATAATCGAAAAGTTACGATGAAGTCGCATCGAACATTTATGGCACGTAACATTACATGACCACTTTGAAGACATTGCGCATTTTCGATTTACTATTTTTCTGTAAACTAATTGTACATTACTAAGGCTAATCATCGACGCTAAACGTCATCCCCATGAGATTTTCTGCATGAGAATGTTCCATTAGGTGGTACATTAGTATCTTAGACCTCGAACGCGAGGCAATATGTAAGCTTTTACATACACCGATATGTGAACCTCGATTAAATCGAAAAATTTCGTCGCGCCAATCATTGCGCTTCGGCGAGTCTTTTCTTACGGGCTTCAAATTGTTTTACGTGTCTTTCGAAACGTTGCTTTTCAGGAAAGTAAAGTGCTAGCTATGCCCTATAAGAGGCAGTTTCGCCAACACCGGTATTGTATATGTCCCCCTTTTTTTTACTCCGCCGAAGATGTTTTAACAAAGAATCTATCGTAATCTAATGAAATTTGTAAAAAGAAAATTGTGTTGAGACTGTTGATACAAATATATCGACGAAAAACTTTGCATCTGTAAAAAAACGTCCATGCTTTCATTTTCAGCACGAAAATTCATCCAACTCGGCAAGCGTCGAGCTTACGATAGCGAATCATCCTTTCCTAATTCGTCATCGCCATATTGAAACGGTCAATTTAAAAAGAAACATCTTACACGTGCAGCGTAGATTAATTATTATTTTAACGTTTGCCAGGAATTTTGCTGGAAGCCGATAAATATGCACATATTTATATAGCTTGGATGTAGGTTATAGAGTTTTACCGAATTACGCGTAGTTATGAAACATTACAAATACGAAATTAGAACGAAAGTTATTGATAGCAGAGCCTAAAAGAACGACTGAGGTGTATAAAGAAGAAAATCTTTTTACTTGTTGCCTACTTTTATAATCGTACAAAGTATTCCGTTTGTCTTCGTTTCATTGAGATTGATAAGTGCCTTGAGATATGTATATTCGATACTGTTGGGACCTTAATTATGGAATAGAGCAAGGAAACTGTAGGTCTGATCGATGTCAAAAAATTTTTGTAGTTTATAAGTTCAAGAACTGCTATATTAATATGTATTAAGAAGTATTGTTCGAAAGGAAGAGAGTTCCTAATCTGTTTTTTACATTATGCTAAAGAAATGATAAAGGTCCTAATAATAGGAAAACGTATACCAGGGTCACATATACGTACGATTAAGTTCTTGCTACTGTATACATTGATAAAATACGCAACACAGCGATGTCGATGCTTTCACACGTTTCACATCCGACGGAAATAACTTTCGTTATTAAATTAACAATGTCACATATTTGAGAACAATCCTGTTGTTTATTTGACCGACACCACCTTACTCACGCCGTATAGAAGAAGCTTCTACGACGCAATATATTATTTCATTGTACTTTGATTCTTGGAGCTTTTTCGATTTCCAGTGTACGCCGACGTAAAATTATCATTCGCGCGGAATTGCAAGATTATGAGATGGCTCTAGATAAAGCAGCGAGTAATCATAATCATTCCTTTAATGCAAAACAACACTACTCTCATACTATAACAGCCTTATATTCCACAATCTGTGAATACATATAAATTAAATTAGTTGTACATAGTTCAAAATTAGAACAGAGTTTTAATAAGCGTAGAACATAGTACAATGATTACTTTTAAAATGACACTAGGAAATGTTATTTCATTTGTATATTATCTAGTAGTCTCGCGAATTTTAGAAACGAATATTTAAAAAATCGATGGTATCATCGCGAAAACAATGGATTAGCTAGAAAAACAGTTCCATCTTATATCCGTGCCATGACCTGGAATTTCCCGCGGGTGTGTAAGAAGAATAAGCAATAGATAGATACAGCTTCTCTCAATATGAACGCCATAGTCTTAAATTTGCCAAAATTCATAAACCTTGTAATACGAGCGAATATTTAAGGATAGATTTATCAACCAAAAGTGCAGAGAATTTGAGGGATTGCCTTCCATTCCGGGCCTGGCAAGATGCGAATAAGATGAATATATATAATGTGGTTACAAGAGCAGTAGTGAGCCCACTGATTTGCTCCATTTTCATCACATGACATGGGACATTGCCTCCCATTTTGAGTCCCAAAAGAAACAGGTAAGATGAAGATGACAAAGTTCTGTATCACTTAAGACACCGTTCAAAGTAAAGTGATCCTATGTAACCACCCCTCATGGCTTTTGCTACATTTTGTTCAAATACTCTTCTGTTATTCTGCAGAACCTCAGCAGCATCCTTATTTAATGGATCTTCTGGATTTGGCTCCTGAAATGGATCTTTTGTTAGTTGGCTGATTCAAGGCCATCAACATTATTATACTCAATAGCCCAAAATATTCCATACCAAGAAAAGGTATTGAAGACCATAAACAATAGAATTAATTGTGAGGACAGGTTTCCAATCTTCTCGTAAAATATTCAGGCACACATTACCATCCAAGTCTATATTAGGATGATAAACTTGAGTTTCACATTTAACTTTTGGTGGCTCATGTGGGTAATTGGGTCCAACTTTGAAGCTGAAAACAAATCTACCGCCTCTGTAAAAACCCTGAAGAATGATAACATAATATTAAATTAGAGACCCCTAGAAAGTTTAGGCTATTAGGGTAATCGGTGCAAAAGAATGAAATTGTAAGGTCATCAATGACAATCACAGAAATAAATTAAACCCGTTTATTGCGAAATGATACATTAAAAAAGGCGACAGAATAGAATTTATTGGGAGGATGGCAATGAAGGTGAGACTCACCTCGTCAGGACAAATAATTAACTTGAAGTTCAGTAAATCGTCAGGGTCGGGGAATTCTGTGCCGCAAGTTTTTGGAAGATTAAGTTCGTTTATATCTGAAAAAAACATCATCGTCTGAGACGATCGCTATTGGAAAAATGAGGGAAGGGAAAGGAGTTTCTGGCGTCCTGCCGAAACGAACCTTTCGTAATTCTCAGCTGAGCAGCGGATGCCTTTTTCTGTGTGCCCGCCTTCGGAGATTCGCCATCTTTTTTCGCTTGTTTCAAGGAAAATAATTTGATCATGTTAAACTACGCTCTCGGTCAGATACGGTAAGGCATACAAAGACTTTTAACTCGTTCGTATGTACGAACGGAACAACAATATACGAAATGTTGCGTTTGACAAGATCAACTAATAGTCTGCTTGCGGGAACGATGCTCTAGTAACTATTGTCACGTGCAATCATAAAACCAAATTCGCATATACGTAGGACAATCCTCATATTATATTATCATAGTATTATACCATGAGCTATGACCAATCAGAATACTGATATTGCTTTTATCCTGAAGAAATGGACCAATCGGTATATTCAAACTTGTGTTGCCGAGAAAACAGTATTGATTATGACCAATGAAAAAAGGGAAAACTGTTTTTCCTAGAAACATCGGTAGTTGGGACCATGTTGATTCTAGAGTCACGTCCATCACCTTGCATAAGAATAGAATAAATACAGAGGTTATAGCGGGCTTACGAACAACAGAAATACAAATATTATCGTACTTAACGTATCATCATTCACATAGGATATGACCTTCTTTAGAATAACAATTATTACGGAGTCAGAACGGAGAAGGACGGTGAATTAAATATCCATGTTTGTAAATTCTTGTAGGAACCTCTAGTGCGTATTTACGATTGACACAATTATAATTATGTTGGGAGACGTAAATGATAGGCGTGGGGCGTAATTCTTAACATAGCAAGATGATTTAAATGATTAGATCAAAAGATCTTTACCAATTATTCCCGCACAATTTCAATTTACGACCAATCGAATTTCCGGCATTTAGAAACCGTTTCCTTGGTAACGGAGTAGGTGTCAAAACAAAGCCACTCGGTGATATTCAAACAATAGACCGCTGTATTATTGTAAATTTTAATACTCATGAATTTAACTTTGACATCATGAGAGCACATCCAACGTGGGTGGACAAGGTGCAAGATAAATCTGAGCAATGGTGAGTGTCCAATTATTAAAATTGAAAAAAATGCTGCAATATATACATTAATGAGAAATATCATTTCAGCATATATGACTTGTGTTTTAATCCGAGTGGCAGCCAATTAGTTGTTGCTGCTGGACAACAAGTGCTGGTATATGAAACTGGAGATGGTGCCCTTGTTCAACCCTTAAAAGGTATGAACATATTTTTGGCCTGATAATATTAATGTTACATTCTTTCTTCATTCATTCTATAGGTCACAAAGATACTGTATACTGTGTTTGCTATGCAAAAGATGGAAAGAAATTTGCATCTGGTAGTGCAGATAAAAATGTAATAATATGGACATCTAAACTTGAAGGAATATTAAGATATACGTAAGTATAATTAGCATGAATGTTGTAGAAAATAGTTCTATCATATTTCTTATAAAAATTTTAGGCATAATGATGCTGTTCAGTCCATGCAATTTAATCCTGTCTCACATCAACTGGTCAGCTGTGCTCTTTCTGACATTGCATTTTGGTCTGCAGAACAGAAAGCAGTTCAAAAACACAAGTCAGGTGGAAGAGTGAATTGTTGTGCTTGGACAAAAGATGGACAATACTTAGCTATTGGATTAGCAGCTGGATATGTCTCCATAAGAAACAAAGTATACATTTTTTTTAGTTGCATACAGAGCTTTATATCTGATTTCATGTTACTGACCAATATGTCATGTTCTCACTTTGGTCTCTTAGAATGGAGATGAAAAAATACGAATTGATAAACAGAATGGTTCTCCAATATGGAGTTTATCATGGAGTACATCGCGGTAAATGAAAAGCTTATGTTAATAAAAAGACAAGATAAAAATAACTTGTATTTAAACTGGCTCATATATCATGCAGGGATGATTCAACGGATATTCTTTGCATCGCCGAATGGAGCGGAAACATTTCGTTTTATACAATTTCCGGACAATCGGCTGGAAGGGAACGTTCGTTGAACTTTGTGCCATTAAGAGTGACTCATTTTCCCGAAGGTCAGTTCATTATAGCGACCGGAAGCAATAAGCAATGTCTCTTAATGACTCAAGATGGCATTCAATTAGCCACCATCGGTGGCACCTTTTCATCATGGGTTTGGAGTTGCGCCGTTCACCCAGCTTCCTCCCACATCGTAAGAAGACCCTTGAATTCGATCAGCATGAAACCTTTAATCCTTTGAATACAATAGCCTTTGCTTTCCTCATTAGGCCTTAGGAAGCCAGGATGGTACGATCACTTACTTGCAGTTATCACTGAATACCGTTCACGATTTATACGGGGACAGATATGCCTACAGAGAAAATATGACTGACGTGATCATTCAACATCTCGTGACGAATCAAAAAGTTCGAATCAAATGCAAGGATTTGGTCTGCAGAATAGCTGTATACCGGAATCGGCTAGCCGTCCAGCTCCCTGAACGAATAATTATTTACGAACCATCGGGCAGCACCGATGGAATGCTCTATCGTATAAGAGAAAAGCTTAATAGAGCCCTAAACTGTAATTTCCTAGTCGTCACCACGAATCACTTAGTTTTGTGCATGGAACGCCGATTGCAAAGTTTATCTTTCACGGGAATCATCGAAAGGGAATGGATTCTAGATGGACTCATCACGTATATCAAAGTTGCTGGTGGTCCTCCCAGTCAAGAGTGTTTAATAGCTGGTAAGCTTAGAATCCTTCGAAAGATTCACCTACATCAACTTTGGGGTCATTTATTATTATTGATTTCAGGTTTAAAGACAGGGCAGATAGTGAAAATATATTTGGATAACCCATTCCCGATGCACCTTGCTAAGGTAAACGGTGCAGTGAGGTGCCTTGATATTAATTCGTCAAAGGAAAAATTAGCCGTAGTGAGCGACTTGGGAACACTCTCAGTATTCGATTTATATACAGAAACATGTTCGCAAGAAGAATTTCAGGATGTAACGAGCGTAGCTTTTGATGCTGCCTCGGAGGACATCATATCCTTCTCGGGTACCAACTATCTCGCTATAAAAGTCGCCAATTTTCCGGAATACAAGCAGAAGTTTGCCGGCTTCGTAGTGAGCCACAACGGCTCAAAGATATACTGTTTAAATGGTTCTGCAATAGTTACGCTCGAGGTAAAGAGATGCATTGTTATTCCGATTCTTTCTTTTGACTGAGATTTCGCGATGGTTTAGGCTCCATTGTCGCTGTTCATGTACCGATACTTGGATATCGGTCTCTTCGATCGTGCTTACGAAGTTGCCTGCCTCGGAGTAGCAGAATCAGACTGGCTCGCCTTAGGAACGGCCGCCTTGGATAACTTGGAACTAAACATTGCCTACTCGGCTTTTGCGCGGATCCGAAAACTGCGATATATCGAGATCGTTGCTGAAATCGAAGATAAACAGAATTCAGGAGAATGGGGCAAGGAGGCGTGCATGGCTACGGCGGCAGCGGCTATGGGGAGATTACGAGATGCGGCGAGATTATACCAGAAGGCGGGATTGCAACAGTACGCCCTCAATATGTATTCAGATTTAAGAATGTTCGACATGGCGCAAGAGTTCGTAGCTGCCGGTAATACTCAGGTAAAGCACAGATATGTCAAAGAACATACGTCCTTAATAAAGATTCATTCGCGTAGTAACAAGAGCTTCTCTTATTCGACTCCAGGATCGTACAACTTTGCTACGACGGCGAGCAGAATGGGCCAAGAGTTTAGGAGAACCTCGAGCTGCAGCCGAAATGTTCCTTTCGGCGGGCGATGTTCACCGAGCTATCAACATCATCGCCGAGTACGGTTGGATCGACATGCTCGTCAAAGTCGGTAGACAGCTAGACAAGACAGATCGGGAAACATTATCCATGATCGCGAAGAAACTCAAGCAACTTGGAGCTATTCACGGGGCTGCCGAAGTCTTTGGCAGATTAGGCGATGATCCTGACGTTGCCGATGTTCTCGTAGAAGCACGAGCTTGGCCGGAAGCTTTCGAACTTGCCGAGAGGAATCCGAAATTGACCTCCAGAGTGTACGGACCTTACGCCAGATGGTTGGCTGAGACGGGCCGCTTTTCCGAAGCGCAAGAAGGTAAAAGAGAAGTTCTCACTTCTTCGGAATGGCACGCGTGAATCCATGCGAATCTACTTAACAATACTTCTCAGCATTCCAGCTGGCCGGTCAGCCAGAAGAATCAATAGCAGTGCTCAGGACATTAGCCGATAATGCTGTCGAAGAGAAACGATTCCGAGATGCCTCTTACTTTTATTGGCTTCTCAGCCAAATTACCTTGAATTTAAAGAAGACCGCCGAAGAGATAAAAGCCATGTTTTTAGAGTTCTCTGACAAAGCGGATATCTACTACGCTTACTACGATGTTTACAAATATTCGGTAACTTTCAAATTCGTCGTTGACTCAAGAGAAAGCAATTCTTTTACCCTTTGTTTACTCTTTGCAGAAAGAACCATTTTTTTCCTTGATGCCCGACGCCCTTTTCAACATTTCCAGATTTTTACTTCTAAAAACACAGAATACGCGGTTGCCAGGTGTGTCGGCATTTACGATAACATATACGTTGCTGAAGCAGGCTCGTTTGCTAGAGGCTAATAAGCTGGCGATGCAGCTGTTGGAAAAATTACGTGGCATGAGAATTCCTAAAAAGCTACAGGCCGAGGTCGAAAAGACGGCTCTGGCGGCGAGAGCATATCCATACAGAGACCCGGAGGAATTGCTGCCCCTTTGCTACAGATGTTCAACATTTAATCCACTCTTACCGAGCAATGGCGTTACAGGAATTTGCTGCGCGCAATGTGGATTAAGATTTCAACATTCGTTTGTCGAATTCGGTAATATTTGAACCGCAATTTTTCATAAAATTTTCTTGTCCCTTCCTACCATCTTAACTCGCTGAATTCGTCGTCTTAGAGATTTTGCCATTGGTCGAATTTGAATTAGAAGAGGGCATTACGGACGAGGAAGCTCAGAGATTGATAGAGGAACCGTTATCGAACAACGAGAGTCCTGACACGGACGGAGAAGACCGTTTCACCGTCCAATCCGAGGAAGCCGATCTTTTTACCGCCCACTTGATGCGATACGAGGCACGGACTGGCAGATTTTCTATAACTTTCATTGGCTATTGTCCTATATGATTTGTATTCGTGCTATGACCCTGCCTTTTGTCCTGCCTACAGGGTAAAACGGGAAATTCGACGATGACGGTAGGTCGAAGCGTGCTAATCAGTATGGACCCCTCAACGGTACTCATCGTCAATTGGCCCAAGCCATTTAGAACTCGCTACTTTAGGAATCTATTGCCGGACGTTCACATAATATCCTGTAAAACTTGTTTGAAGGTAAGTAACGATACGCAGCACACATATGATCGTGTAGTTCTCATGTGCAGACTAACAGAATGCTTTTTGTTTTTAGCTGTTTGATCTAAACGATTACGAACTGGCTTGCTTAAGGCATGGTCATTGCCCATTTTGTAGGACATCGAACACTCTTAGCAATGAAGATACTTAGGAGAAAAATTATTGTCATTTATTGTGAGTTGTCAGAACTAATGGAATGTGTTGAACCGAAAACCTTTTTTTATGACTCCAACGCTAACCGAAACGAATGATGGCCACTGAAACCCTTCATTACTGATTCAACGTAGCTTAGTTTTTTTTATCTAAGTCTATTTAGTTTAACCACGAGCAAACAATCACAACTGCAGGAAGCTGCAGCGCATAACTGTACAATTTCTGTGAGGCGCACCTAAAATCGGGTCGCATATTTTCGAGCACCCGATAATTAGTCTTGATTGTATGAGCAAACAATTCCCGTTATTGGGAACTTATGAGAGCAGGAGGAAAGTCAATGGACACTAGACTGTCGGTTTGTTATTCAGTGAAACATGTTTACGGGTAAATCCTTAGTCGTCATTCTTATCGCGACAACCTTAGTATTTTCACAAGATTCTTACTCGGAAAATGACTTGGCAGATGTTTTTCCTTCGACAATCGAACCACCTACCTCCGAGCGCGATGGGAAGTGTAAGTTTTCTTTCTTTCCATCCGTTTTAACAATTTTTGGGTAACATTGATATTTTGTCCAGTCTTCCCGCTGTTCAGCGTGGTGCGTTTTGCAAATTCGGAATGTCAGGCAAACTGCAATTTAAATGGCACTTGCTTCACTAGACGAGAGTGTCGGAATTACGGTGGATCTCCGTCTGGCTCTTGTGCCAATGGCCTCGGAATTTGTTGCGTTTGTAAGATGTCATTTCAGCGTTACAAGCGATACATTTCGATAGATATTTTAATGTTTGTATTTACTCGGTCCGCATTTTGCAATCAGTTGAAAAAACTTGCGGGGCAACGACAAGCATGAATAACACGTACTTCACGAACCCAGGATACCCTACGACCTACAGAGGTGGGGAACGATGCGCAATAACGATAAATCGATGCAATTCGAATATATGCCAGGTAGTAATGCCTACACCATCGCTCAATCGAGAGTTAACGCGCGATCTAATCCTCCTACCTTCTCAGCTACGTTTAGATTTTTTGGACATGAGCTTTTCTCAACCTAATGCCAGCGGAGTATGCGACAACGATCTCTTTCTTGTATCCGGAGCGTCATCGTCCGTACCAAGAATTTGCGGTGAAAATACTAATCAGCATGGTATATTTTCTTCGCAATGGACTTACTTTATCGCCTGCGCGACATACTAAAGTCTTAACTTTAGTTTATATAGATTTTAACGGAGCCACGCCGATAACAATCTCCATTGATACCAACCCTGACTATGCCTTCGAACGACGGTGGAACATAAGAATACAGCAAATAGCCTGCGACTCAATTTCGAGAGGTGAGATTTACTAGTGCCAAACGGACCGTTAACTTTTCCCAAAATTCCTCCGTTCTCTCTTTAGCACCCAACGGATGTCTACAATATTACACAACGGTCACGGGATCGGCAGTGAGTTTTAACTATGGCACAGCCATGAATTCAAGAGGTACGTATACAAATAAGGACTGAGGATGCACGTGAAATAGCCGGGTGATTCTTTAGAAACATCGCAAAACTTTCAGCTCCGACTATCGGGACACGGCAGATGGTGAACTTAAATTATGGCGTATGTATCAGGATGGCTCAGGGGTACTGTACTATAGAATGGTCTCAATCGGACATGCAATCTTTTTCTGTTTCCGGAGACACGGGGACTCTCGATCCGACAATAATAGGTAAAATAAAATTAATGGTTATTTAGCAGTGGAAAGAATTGCACTATGTAAATAATACTACTTGTTTTAGGTACCGAATTAGTAGCCGAATCTGGGCTAGACTGCACAACAGATTTCGTAATAGTACCAAACCCTTATCAGAACAGTGACCCTCTAAATACCGAACGATTTTGTGGGAATGGATTTGTAACTAAAACATGTGAGTAAGCAACCAAATACTTGATGAAACGTCTTACTGTCTTTTCCTAACATTTCAGCTTCTATAAAACCATTTGTATTATACGTTGTCACAAACGGAGACGACGAGGGCGAGTTTCAAAACAAAGGATTTTCATTGAATTATAGGCAACTACCTTGTGCGGTGTAGACTTACAAACATACTGAACAATAATAATACTCAATCAATCATTGACATTTGACTAGTTTTTTTTTATATTAAATAACTACAACGAAAATAAAAATAGATTATCGTCTTCGTACAGGTAATAATTGATCACTTTATGTTTGTAACTCTGTACGTCCAGCGTGCGTCTCGACTCTTTCTGTCATCGCGGAATACCATACGTTTAAGTTTGTATTATTAATTACGTCCGTGAATGCTCTGCAACCCTCAATGCTTTTAAGCACTCCGTATACCGCAAGATCCGACAAATCAGGATTTTCACCGCCCATAAAAGTACCACCTCGTGCTTGCACTTGACGCATCCAGTGCTTTACTTCGTCGTATAATGATTGCCGAACGTCTTCTTTTAAGTGATGCCTTTTCTTTAGGCGCTTTGATATGAGCCACATGGCGATCGCGCCAACATTAATTATTATAGCTCGCTCCCAGAGAGGAAAGTATTCCTCCCATTTGCCGACCTAAGCAATTGATGTTTGTAAAAATATTATGTTCGATTCCTTTTAGACAATAAATACTTACTTTAGAAAACCAGTTGAACGTGTCGTACGCTTCGTCGAGTGTTCTGTATACATTCGGAGAAAGCATGTGGACCAGTACATCGTCCGCCCACTTCCTCCACTTGCGCTCTTCACTAAAGTATAAAATATTTCATTCCCTGTTTGTTTATAAGCAGACATGTAATACTTACACTATATCATTCAGTGATCTTCCTTCTGGTATGTTATTCTTGTACATTAGGAAGTACTTGTTCATTATTTCATACTTAAATTGCCCATTATCATCATGCATAGCAATACTTGGATAATATGCAGCTAACGCATCAATATTTTGGGATTTGTCATGTAAATAAGAACCAAGAACAGACACAATCATGGTACTGTCGTTTAATGGTTGATAACCATCAGCCACTTTGGCAAGGAGAATGGGAACTTTCTTATAACTGGACCATGATATTTCTCGCCTCAACACAGGATCCACTTCGACAATGTCGTAGTTTATGCCATAATAATCTAACATTACTCTTACCTGAAAAGAGTAATGACATTGAAAAATTTCTTTCTCCTCTTTCTTAATAAGACATAAAATTATTTACCTTGCAACAAAAAGGACATGTCTGATACTGAAATAATGTGAGTTGTAAGCCTGTGTTGTCGTCTGGTGAGATGACCTTCATCAGAAAATATTTGAGTTATGATTTGTATGTATTGTCATAATTGTTTACACGAGAGAGGTTAGAAAACTCTCGTCTATGGGAAACGGCAGATCAATATATCTTTGATTACCTGTCTCGATGGCAACACATCTGGTTTAAATTTTAACTTTGTAATTTCAGCTTCTGTCCCTTCTAATGCAATGTTTTTCCTACGAATATCTATTTGACGAACTGTATAACCTATACCAACTGCGGTACCCACAATCGCACTGATCAAACCAACCTTCATCAGATTTCTTGGCCGTGGATGTTCGATTGCCGTGCAAAACGGACTTAGCTGCTGATTAACATTACGATAACTTTTCTTTAAATACCTAAGTCCGTTTGAAAATTGTAATGATTTAAAAAGGACGGACATTTTTAAATCAAAGACACTAATCAGTCGGTTGCATCCACTAATGTAACATGCAGTATGCCGATAAAGGTGAAGGAGAAAGGCGGGAATTATGAAAACAAGGGTTTTATAATCTAGTAACTTTCCCTTGGTTAATATTTTCATTGGATATGGATAATATTTACAGAATCCCGCGAAATACATAATACTGTATTTATAAGTTAAACGGTTTAATTAGTAGTAGAAAAGTGAGGTACAATTGTATACAAATAGATTCTTCACGCATTTCGGATGGATCCTTTCACAATTTTTACATCATCGGTTGGTCGATCGTTTTTATCTGTCTCGACTAATCCTATCCGTTTAACTATCGTCATTCCGGAATGTACTCTACCTATTAATGACAGAAATGTATTGAATTTTCAAATTCATAAGAATAATAATAGAGTGAAATGGTTATTAATGAACTACCAAAAATAGTATGTTTTCCATCCAGCCATTGTGTAGGAGCTAATGTTATAAAAAACTGAGAGCCATTGGTATCAGGACCAGAATTTGCCATTGACAATATTCCTGCACCTACAAGAACATTTCAGCAGATGGAATAAAAAATATATATCTTGTATAAGTGGATGTATACATGAGTAAAAAGCCCACCAGTGTGTTTGAGGTCATCATGAATCTCATCATCAAAGCATTCTCCGTAAATAGACATGCCACCCTTCCCTGTACCAGTAGGGTCACCTCCTGAAAATGATTACTTTGTAACATAAAAAACGCTCATATATGAATGTTAAAATCGTACCTTGAAT
Source organism: Hedychridium roseum (assembly GCA_963989215.1). Classification (NCBI taxonomy): domain Eukaryota; kingdom Metazoa; phylum Arthropoda; class Insecta; order Hymenoptera; family Chrysididae; genus Hedychridium; species Hedychridium roseum. Next base: position 9,187,026 of record OZ022310.1, on the reverse strand, counting down.
CATAAAATCACGGATGACCCTATGAAACTTTGTCCCATTGTAATACCCGCGTCTTGCCAATTCAGCGAAATTTCTACACGTGATGGGCGCGTGCTTCCAGTAAAGCTCCAGAGTGATTTCACCCATTCTAAAAATCATCTCATTTACACGAATGTTCCAGGAACGAATAAATAAAGATTGAGTACAAATATAACTAACGTTGTTTCGAGTGATACGAATGGTGGTTGCCAGTGTTTATCCGGAATTCCTGATGATACGTTTGTGAGAGCCATGATATTGTGTATAAATAAAGGTCACCACGATAATTCTTCTATCCTAAATCTTAATTTATCCCACGATTTCTTGTGCATAAAAACAGTTAATTATGCGCACATCGTCTTATACGTCTGTTTGGTTATGTTTACTGAACAGGTTAGGATGTCATCATATAAACAATGAACTTCGAACAACTTAGGGAATTTTACGTAGTGTATTGGCAATGCGATAAATGACTACGACTCATTCGTCAATATTACAGTACTTCATTTATTCAATATTTACAGACTTCAAGACATGGTCCATACAAAGCAGAATATATGAATATTAGATTTTCTTAGAATTTAAAAAAAAAAACAATATATTTCTAGTACATTATAACTACGACACAGCCTTCATTAATTTTTCTATATTTTCAATTGAGCTTTTTGGGTGAGATCGCAAACATTCGATCAATGTCTTCATATGACGTTTCTCACAGGCGCAAAAGATTTCTTGAATTTGTTCTATCGAATAAAACTGTAGTATTTCTATCCAGTAATTCTCTAGGAACTTTAATAATTCTCTGCCATTCGATTCTGTCTCGGAAGAGTCATCTTGCAGATTACAAGTGATTGTGGCAATAATGCTATTTATTTCAGGAATACTGGCAATCTTATTACGATGAAAACATGATAATATTTTTATGCACTCATATATACAGAGAGCAGTTCTTTCTTCAACTGGCATGAGATTATACTCTACTTTATATGGATGTAATATTCTTAATAAGATCTCTGCTATTTTCTTAAATTTTTCTTCCTCCTTCGCTTGTTTAAACTCTGTAATTTCTTGTTTTGTCAAGTTAGATATAATACCCAACCAATTTTCAATGACTTTAAAGTTTGTACTATCAGTGTAATCAATATCTTCTTTAGGAAACAATTGAGTAAAACATTCTACCAATGCAGAAATTAAGTCATTAATTTTAAACAGCCTCTGCAACAGGATGGTTTCATCAGGAAGATTTATATCTGACAAAGAAAAGACTAGATCCACTGTAGCCCTCAACAATTGATCTGTAAATTTATATACCGTATCTAATTTTTGGCATGTTGTTTTTGGTTATATACTGCACATAATTAAGTTATTTTTCACTCACCATTGGTGGAACTTCTTAGTATAAAAGCAAGTACATCTCCAAAAAATTGGCATTCTTTGAGTCTTGATAGCCAAACTGAACCAGAATTTTTCTGAATATCCCATAATACTACTTGTAAAAATCTTAGAACTTGGATTAAAGTTTCTGTATCTTCTGATGATAAAAGATTGAATATTATGTCAATGAGTTCCTTCTTACGTGCTATATTTTCTAATGTTACTGCTTGGCAACACATATTACTCAAAATGCCAATGATTATTTCCTGTGATCAGATCCTTTGTTGTACTGCTTAAATTTCATGATAACAAGCTGTGTATTTACATACTGTATACCATATTAAAATCATACCACAAGTCTATGCTCTTCAGATACTTTTAACACATATTCAGCTACTTCTAAAAATTTATTTTCCATTAGATATTCCACCACATCCTTCTCAGCAGTCATATCCCACAAAATACAAAGATCACTTTCCAATTTATCTGTCCAACCATTTTCTGATACCTTGAAAATTAATGTCAAGCAATTCACAGAAGTAGCGAATCTCAAAAGACTTGTTAAATTGTCAAGCTCATTATTTTACTGGTTGATTACCTTAGTTAAAGAAATAAGAGTATCCAGTGTCCATTTAGCACTGTAAACAGTACTTCCTATCGTGTCACCTTTTATTGCATTTAAATCAGCATCGTCGATCTCCTGTGCATCTAACATAACTGGTCCATGATCCGGTATATCTGAATCTTCTCTTTGCGTTTTATCTACATCATTTACTTTTTCCGATGTGCTATTTGCAATCATTTTTACAACCTATTTTTTTATAAATATAACAAATACTATATTTCAATAGTGTGCTCATATACTTCACCCAAGTAGCTGATGACAGACAAATAGTTTGTAAACATTCGCCTTAACCTCAAATTTGTTATCGAGCAATAATGGCGAAGTCTCATTGGCCAATTACTTCATTGTTCGATTACCCCATTGGCTACGAACTGTATCGCCAAATGTAATAAATAAAATTCCCTATTGTTATACTTACCAATGATAATGTGAAGTTAACTCTACTTCCCCTGTATCAATGCGCCGTAATTGCTGCTCTTTTCTCTAATGTTTGATTGGAGGAATATTTTTGTAAGAGACTTTGGGGATTTACCACATGATTGAAAACATAGTCTTCTTTTTCCTCTACCCAGTACTACAGTGTACTACACCTACAATAAATCTGCCGGTACCGTGAGTGGATCGAAGAAAAAAAAGTAAGCGGTCCACGGTGTCAAGGAGTGTCAGATGATATGATAACTAACGTTAGTAGGGGCTTCGTGTTCCGTAAAGAGAGCGTAAATTTCTGCAGCACAGTACTTTCGGGCATTAAAAGACAATTGTCTACTACCGTTGCCGTGACAAAAAAGAAGACGATGGTGAATACATTATCATAGAAATATACACAATGGGATAATTGTACTCATTGTTTAACCGTACGGCTAAATATACTTATTAACGAAGTATGCCATATGTTTTTGGGCTTACAGGCCAAATTGACCCAAGAAGACCGCGAGAAAGAACTGAATCCATTGCTGGCAAATGGATGGACTGTGCAAACTGGAAGAGATGCTATTTATAAAGAATTCACCTTCTCAAACTTCAATGTGGTATGTCTGATAGTGCAATTAATGTTAAAAGAATGTCCTTCACTTTTATCATGATACCATATGCCATTGCTCAACATAATTCTTTCAGGCATTTGGATTTATGACTAGAGTTGCTTTACAAGCAGAAAAAATGGACCATCATCCTGAATGGTTTAATGTTTACAATAAAGTAAATATTACACTGTCATCTCATGATGTAAATGGTTTATCACAGAGAGATGTTAAGCTGGCAAAGTTTATTGATAAAGCAGCAGAAACCTTTGCCAAATAAAAGCAGACTTTCAAATTGATGTATATTGTTTTTTTACAGTGCTTGCACATTATTTGTTAAAACTATTATCATTCCATAAATGATGTATTATATACATGTTGAATTGTATTTCTCATCAAACTATTAATGTTATACAATAACCATGACAAATAATAATGACAATAATGAATTTTATTTAACTGTTTATGATTGTACATAAATAATAAAATGACCTGTGGAAGTAACATTACATCATTCCTGTGTTTAAATTTATCAAGAAGACCCAGATATTCAATTGCACAGGAAATTTATTTTTTCCAGGTTACTCTCTATACAATTTACAAATTTCTAACAGTTTAGTTTTTTGGCATTAACAGAAATTTTTAATTTCCTTTGTGTGGTGGTTCACTGGTAATTGCCCACAAGTTTTTGACAGACCTAGCAATACCTGGTCCATTGTAAATTAGCACAAGAAGGCCAGCAAGGGTGAGAACAGAAAGGACATTGAGGGCAAATAATGCTACTTTTGGAAAGACATGGCCTACAACTATAGGGCGTACATAATCCACAATAATAGCTTCCAGACCCCTGTTTTGACAATTAAAATCATACATTAACTTTATGATAGCAAATGAAGTATAAGGACATCAATAAAGAAATTACCAATGTGTGTGCATCACTGTTGCAACAGCTAATAATCCATCAAAAACAGGATTCTCAAAAATAAATGCAGCAGGTACTATCACAGGTAGTGCAGCTGATAGTATTCTTTCCAGCACCCACAATCGTACATGATCTCCACCACTACTACTTGCTCTAGATTGGATGGTGTTCACAGTTGTTTTCTGTGTTATCTAATATTAACACAAAATATACAACTTAGTACTACAGAACATAATAACAAAAATCCATTAATCATCAGACTCCACCTCTTTTAAAATACTGTAATTTGGAGCACTGGTTACAGATGAGTTTGAGCAATTTTTAAAACAAGCTATACTAGATGATGGTCTTGCAGACTGCAAGGTTGTATTGTATGATGATACTAGTCTGCATGATTTGTTTAGGACATCTGCAAAAATATCATTTAAATCTGCTAAGTTTCAAAGAATAATGGAAGTACAATATGCATTATTATGTAATTGGATAAAATCTTTTATAAATTTGGCAGAGTCTTTAAAGACAATCAAATTAAATCCACAAACGAAACATTACATACCCAACTGCAGGATACGTCGGAAATTTATTAAATTAGCCATCATTTTTAGTCACTTATGTTTTGAATAGATCACTTCTGCACCTGAGACAGTAAAGATCTTTCGATATAGTGATAGGTTATGCCATGAATTTTTGTGTTCCTACATATACATGTATACTCTGCGCTTGGAACAGTGCAGGTATGCATATACGTAGATATAGCTATATACATTAATGTTGACCCACGAATAGTTTGATATCAATGACTTTAAAAGTTGTCTTCAAAGAGTAAGTTAAAGTGATATCTATGTTTAGTTTAATGATTTCAAGAAATATAAAAATAAATGATCTACGAACGTTAACTGTTTACAAATGACGACGAGGACTGTTGCAATGTCAACTGTTACGACTATGTATGGATATTTATACTGAAATAAGATTATAAAGGGCACTTGGTCGTGTAAGTAGTTGCAGGTTACATTTCGTGTGGCAAATTCGAATTAAAAGAAAGTATTATATATATATATTTTCCGGTGTTTTGGTTAGAATGTAGTGCGCATGTCCCCATTACAAAGCATGTGTCAACAAGTAGCCAATATCAGAATTTTTACTCTTCCGTAGGCATTGGTATACTTTTTTATACGTAAATATTTTAAAAGTAAACCCTTAAGAATGGATCGATTTCAACAAATTGATTGGTAAGTATAAATTGAACCTTATTTGTTTCGCGGTAACCTTATTAACGTGGGATTATATTTCAAAACTAATTAAAATTTTTTGAATGCGTTTTCTGTTAGGAATCCCCCCTTGGAGGATTTTGTTGATAATATTTTTATTGATGAGGAAGTTTTTAAAGATCACAGCATGATGTACAAGATCATAAATGGATCTTGCAAGGATCCTTTCATTGACATACATACTGAGTACAAAAACGTTAATATCGATATGATCAATGCTCTTTTACCAAAACAACAGACAAATAATGAGAAGAAAGAGGATAAAGAAGATGACGAAGAACAAGATTGTTCTGATAAGAAGAAAAAGACACCATATACTCCTGGACTTGTGAGACCTGCTTTCAAGTTTCCTAGATTATCAAGCTTTACAAGATCTCAGCAGGCTATGTGCTTGAGAGTTCTTCAAAGATTTTCTGCTTCTCAGAAACCAGAACTCACTCAAACTGATAGGGAAGAACTTCAATCTTACTTGGTAATAACAGGATCATTCATATATAGAAAATACATGTCACAACATTTATGACTTATTGGCATTAATAGTACATTCCATTGGTAGGCATTGAAAGATGAATTATCCAAAGAACAGGAAGAGTATTTAGAATTTGCAAAAAGTAAATGGACTACTAGTGGCTTCCAGTTGGTTTGTCAACAGTACATGAATTCTCGATGGAAGGCCAAAATAAACAGAATTAAAGACCTTCCTAGATATTATGGCCAAGCTGCAATTGTACCATTTGTGGGGAATAATAACATTAGCATAAAATATGTTACGACATGCTCTACAATGGTGGGAATATCACAACTATCAGAATAATATCATAATCTACATTGGAAGAATATTAAACCTTATACTTTGTACAGGGACACATAAACTGCATAAAACTGCCAAAATTGGCATGGCCATGTATTTTAAATATAAATTCTGCGCAATTAAACGAGCAATTTCCATTAGCGAGTCCCGGCGAAGGTTCGTTGCCATGTTTCAAGTTACCAGTAAGTCAAGATACACATTGTCAAAACATCGCCGAAACGAATGCCGTGGATTTAGTTATTTCCTCCTGTGGTCTTAACTGCTTGGCTACTAACGTTGGGCCAAATTATGCAAAGTCTTGGATTTTATCAGTATGCGTAAAATCACAAAACGGAAAAAATGTCGTGTATATAGATAAGCCGATTCCACCTTCCGGAAATACTATACCGGAGAAAAACAAATGGATTTATAAATACATTCTCAGATATTTTATGATATATCGTGGAAAATCTAAAACTGAAAGGTGACCTAAAACGGTTTACACAATGAGTGTACTTTGTACACAAATATTAAGGAATGCCTAATAACATTGTTAATTTTTTGCTTTTAAACAGGGCCCCAAAGTCTTATGACCACGACGCGTTTGACGACATAACTGCGGAAGAAATTGTTAAATTAGAAGATGAAGATTGCGAGTCTTTGCTCCATAAGAAAACAAACCCTAGCATTCCCGAAGGTCAAGGCGACAAAGATAATAATAGTATAAGTGAAAAAATTCTTACTGACGATAAGGATGTACCTAAGACTGATACCTCTACAAAGGAAACCTTGGAGGAAAACACATGTACTAAAAAGAATGAGAATTCCTTGCGGAGCACTTTAGGTACTCCCGAACAAAAGGACTACCAGAATTCTGACGATCGAGTGACTGGCAATGCGTCATACCATATATTTAATATAGGCCCAGAGCCCTCTGAACAGAGTGAATTAATGAAAAATACTACAGCGAAAGAATATAAAATATTAGTCCGGGAAAAAACACATGGGTTCGAGGTCGGTATAATGTAATAATAGTGTGTTATTTTTAACTTCATGAGGTACATTTTTTTTATTAGAAACTAGAAGGTGGTGCTAAGCAGAACGTGTTGCTAACACCAAAACTTGAACATCAAGTATCCCTGGGAGCAGAAGCTGTAACTTTAGAAGAGGCTATGAAACAGTGGATATCATTAGTATTTCGGCCGAATACCGTTCTTGCCAGAGGTAAAGAATACTGCGAATAATCGTCAGAGAAGTTCTCTCATGCATCTATAATTAGTCAACTGTTTCATTATATTCCATTCAGTTCGAATATGGGTGGAGAAGTCCGAAGTATTGCAAATAGAAAGACGTACACCTATATCGATAAGTAATGAAATTAAGAGGCTTTACAACGTTCACGTGGAAGATGCTTATATGGTATTATATAATACGATACAGGCGTTCAGTAACTTAGCACCTGGACAATATTTAATGAGGCATACTCCACGAGATGGAACCTTTGCAACTATCTACAAGGAAACCGATGGTTCGGGGTAGGTCATTTATATTACAAATGCATTTGAAGTTCACTTAAATACTCTCTTTCGATTCGTAGGAAAAATGCTTTCGACTTGCAAACAATGTACCAAAATGAATTCTACACTATTCCTAATGCACCGTGGCCACCGTTGGACAAATTAGTTATAACACCGTTGCACCGTCATTTCGAACGGATGCCGGCAACGTTTTATCCGTTACCAGACAAATCTAAAAAACAAAAAGGTTCTAAGAATTCGACATTACCAAAAGGGAAAACGGTAACCAACAAAGGTGCGAAGACACCTTCGAAATAAGAGGTGATAGAACGTCTTTTAATGAAAATTTTATTATACCAAATAAAAGTTTGCGCTACAATTGTTTTAACAATGCATATCAATGCCCTTTGTGGGGTAAACTATATAATATATTTATTTATGCTTTAACAGTCGTGTCTTCCCGTTGCAATATTTTTAGTATTAGTGTTATCGAACACTTGTGCTTCGTATATGAACGGACGGTAAAGTTTTTATATCAGTGAGATTCTCAGCAAGGTGAAACACAGTGATGCCTTCGTCGGGAAGGGAAAGTGAATACACAGAACACCCTGGTGTTATAAAAGTATAAAAAAATATACGAAGATATCTTAATCATTAATATGCCCAATAATTCATTAACGCCAGAAGAATTAGTCTGATTAGTAAGCCGATTATAGATAACGCAAGCTCTTAAGATAATTTGCCGCAATCCCAAAGTGATGTGTGTTCTTGTGTCAAGGCTCGACAAGCACGTGCGATCATGTACTTTTCAGGCAGTCACAGACTGCGGTAACTTTCCGATTAATAAGTAATACAACAAAATTATGTGGAAACGAGGGAGAGGAGGGCTTTCTTGTAGTCGCCCGACGTATCATCCTGAAACAGAGAGAGAGAGAGAGAGAGAGTTTGAGTATAACATTAAATGGCCTAAATCTACAGAAATGCAGGACACTTACAGCGATCCAACTTTCCAACGATTTTCCGTAACGTTCTTCAAAAGCTTTCTTTATGTCTCCCAAATCAATCTCGCTGCGCGATACGATGATGCGAATGAGTGTGCGATCCTTCGTTCCAATGCCGTGCATACTAGCGTACAACCTTTCCGCAAAGAACCCAACTTTCGACTTGACACACTTCACTGGTAAACAAAAGAAATAACAGGAGTGTGTGAAATCAATATTCAATATCGGACGACGATTATAAAGATTATTTGGAATGTACCTATCCCCAGCAATCCTTTTTCAATACTGCCAGAGAATTCTTTCTTAATGGCCACTTCGATATCGTGGCCGGAAATCTTCTCGTATTCTATGAAGGTCTGTCGTAGCTGCTGATAACTGCGTGTTACCAAAATAGAGTTGAACTGAGATTCGTCAGTGCCCCACTGTTTCTCGCCTGAAAAAAGGATGACAAATAAACCCTACTGCTATATTAGTAGATTTTATTAATGATGTCAAGGTCGTATACCAAACACCCCCACGCGCACGCGTCACTCTTTTTACGAATCCAATGATTAACTCATACGCACCAGCATCGAAAAGTGCCTGAGCATCGTTCACCGCTTGAGCATGATCAATGCCTTGATTTTCATCCCTATTTGCTTGCGACAGGGAAACCAACAATCTCTTGAAATGACCTGAAGTATCTGACTTTAAATCGTTTTCCAAGGTTTTTCCATATACTGTTGATTATAAAAGTAAGAGTTATTGTACCATTGCTTTGCGATATCAAGGTCAAAATTATACGTAAATTTTGAACATACAATTTTCGTAAAAGGCCGCGATCGTTCGTATACCATAGTTACTGAGAGTACAGAGTATTTCGACAATTGCTTCCTCGTCCGTTCCCAAGCCACTTACTGCCGCATGAAGCTCTTTGGCATAGTAATGCGGCAGAGGAGTCATAAGGGCAATTATAACGTCTTCTAATTTGCCGGTGAGTTCGCTTTTTAAATCATTGACTAGATCTTTTCCATAAAGCGTCTTGTAGGCCTCTGCAATCTCTAGGCGTTGGACAATGCCTCTCCGCGTAAGGACATCGATAATTGCTTTCTCATCGGTTCCAAAACCCTTCATTGCTTTACGCAAAATCGCAGCATCTGCATTCGCATCGAACGGTTCTGCGGGGTAAACCGTTGGGGTGCACTGAAAAATAAAAACAAAGGGAAATAGATCATCGAATCCTCGTCTTCCTCCTCCCCTCCAGTCATGCCCTCTCTCTACACACACATTTATGCGTTTATGACTTTACCATGGCCGACATTGACATTTCGGATTTTCCCCATTTAACCACACGTTACAGATGAAAGTATTTAATGTGACATTCGATTACTTACTTTGAACGGATAATATTGTTGTTGCGACATTTTCACTAGCAAGTCGTTCTGTAATAAAACAATCCATTGTTACTTTGGCCGGCGTACGCGAAAATATATGTATGCTAAAGTATGAAGGACATATTAAGTATATAGGGTAGTAGATATAGCCTAAATACCTAGCTTTTTCTGCAGGAAAGGGTTCACTCTCGTACTCCGGCGCGTCGAGTTCTAAACTGATTAAACTAGGCTCCCTCGAGTCACCAACAGTCACGAAGGACAGACACACCCACTTCTCCTTGCTTCTCTCTTTTACTCAGCTCTCTTCCAGCTGAAACGTCACCTCACTTACGTCATCAAGTCAATTTAGTGATTTAGTCAGCCTCTTCGAATACTATACATCTTCACGTCACTATACATCTTTTATAACTCATGGATTTTCCATTATTTTATATGTAAATTATTTCTCGTAAAGGTCAAGAAAAAATTGCTCCATATAATGGCATATAATGACTGATGAGTATCTCCATGGTCGGTATATTATGTTTTGTGTTTTCGATACGGAATAAGCCGGTGAAAATAAAGCTTGGGAGATCAATAGTCGTAGTTGTGGCAGTTCGCTAAGCAACACGTATCAGCGACGTGCATTATCAATAACCTTGTTAAATAGTAGTATAATGCGCCATCACCGGTTTCCACCCACAATCAATAGGTTTACTTTTCAAAGACTCCCAGCGGCAAAGATCAGCTAGGGAAGAGGAGTGATAGAACATCAAAAAAATACTCAAAGCTCATGGAGTTGAAAGTGAGGAAATGTCTGAGAACGTAACAGTTCTTTGAAATATCATGGCATATACTTGAGGATACTATTTATTCACTATTGTTATCCCGTGGAACGTTATTCTTCCGTATTCTTAAGGCTTTTCGTTTATCTACAATAGCAGAAAATGGGGTTAGGAAAGTTCCAATGGCGATTGATCCTCATTGTTATTGCCATACTTCTCCTCTGGCAGTCGTCTAAAGTTTGGTTAATTTTCAGCAGTGAAGAGTCACTTGCAGAAGGTAGGACATATTTGCTTTTATTAACAATTTCTATAGAAATCCGGTGGCACTTAGAGGTTATATCATTTCTTTGAGATTCTCGAATATCCATCAAGTTTTATATAGCACAGGTCGGAGCAAACCAACGAGCAACAGTTTTGTACAAAGATGACATCAAGAGCCAGGTACAAAAAGTTCAAGTGGGAATTTACTATGAAACACTATGCCCAGATTCAAGGAGTTTTTTCTTGAAACAACTTCTTCCTACATACAACAGGCTTAAGGAAAATATGCAGCTAGAGTTTGTACCTTATGGGAAGGCAGAGGTAAATCAATCACATTGTCTATAGCAAAGATAATATTCTGTTTATATTTTACTTTCAATGAGTCTTTCACATAAATCTTTCTTTCAGACTATACGGACAAATGAAGGTTATGAATTTACGTGCCAACATGGACCGAAAGAATGTCAGGGAAACATAATACATGCATGTTCCACAGAGGTCATCAAAACTCCATCAATTTTGTTGAACTTTTTAGCTTGTATGATAAAGAATAATTTGGAACCTGTGAATATTATGGAAACATGTGCTCAAAAGATGGATGTAGATAGCAATGCTATATTGTCTTGTTACCAAGGAGTAAGGGGGCAGGAATTATTAGCAAAATATGGAGAAATGACAAAAGCTCTAGAACCTAAAGTCTCTTTTATACCAACTATCACATTAGATGGGGTAAGGTTTTTTGCAACTCATTATTTTTCTTTTGATGTTTGTGTATTTCTGAAGGGTATACTTAAAGTACATCAGAATGATTGTTTTTAAATGAAAGGTCAGCTAGGAAAGAATGGTGTGTAAGAAACGTGTAAATGAAATATTTTCACTTGCAGAGCAGTGAAGGTTTACCACGAATTTTGAAGAACTTACTTCATGAGATCTGCTTAAAATTGAAAGTCATACCGGAAGGCTGTAAAACATGAAGACGTGCCCGAAGCGATGTTTTACGGGAAATTGCATATCTTTGTAACACTTGACGTTTATTGTTTATAAGAGTCAAAGAATTACTGTTTATGAAATACATAATATTTTTCAAGAAAGTGCTTAATTTAACTTGTACATGCAAAGTACACGTAATTTCGTCCAGAATACCTACAGAATAATTGTATGTTGCAGTTCTTTCTTAAAATCGAGGAAAATATTAGCGAGTCCGGAGCGCTCGGAAACATTCGTTTACCACCTTCCCACCCTCTATAATGTGCAGAACTTCCTTTATTTTCTTTATGAATACCACCACTGTAGAACGTTCTAAACTCCTACTACTGCTATGAGAACGGAAAATAGCGCTTTTCAGGTTGATCTGCTGATTTCCGGCAATCTTTTTAACTATTTGAGTTAATTGAAAAATAGTGAAATTGTGGCAAATTGTTATGTTCATGAGATAAGACGAGATTATTTCTCATTAAAGAAGAGCAAAAGAAAATGAAGCACAATTCACGGGCATGAAATTTCATATACGTATAAAATACGCGTGAAGGAAGTTGAATTTTTATGATGGTACATAGATCGGTTTTTTCGTATATTCGTAAATATATATCATTGAAATATGTAGGCTGAGTAACGACCCACGTAGAATACGTAGAGTGGGTAAATGACGTGAATGAATATGTGCGATTCGATACTTTAGACGCACTATTCTGCTGTCTTACTATTCCGTTCGACGATATACCTTAGATATGTTAAATTTATTCTAACGAGGATGAAGTAGACATTTTTTTAGCTCTATCTAGGCATATATTATTGTTGAGTACAAGGATGATTGTCGAAGAGAGAGGTTAATACGTAATGAAGAAACGAATCGAATAGTGTGACCTAAAAATGAGGATACATTTATTTTGTCTTTTTATGATCAATGCGATCTAGGTCACCGGAAATACAAGTATTTCTTCTTTTGTTCAATATTAAATAATAAAGGACTGTGGAGGAATTGTTTCTTTTTCGTAAATTAATTTTATATATATATATATTTATATATATATATATATATAATATATTACATATATATTATGGCTTCGAGCCATCGAAACGTGTGCTGGTGTATCGCCGTTTCGATGGATTCTTTGCTCTCAAGTTCTTAAGTAACATTATCGTACGGACCGTACAAATCACGCCAGTTAGTTTCTCTTTTAGTTTTCGGTTCAGAGTTGTTGTCGTATTTTAGGACTGCTACGCAACCCTCGGCCGAAGGAAAGCAATGCACGGTTCGTTAATGACTTGATTCTATCCTTCGCACCCAACTTTTCTCCATGAATCATTAAAAGTGGTGTCGACGTGGTTTGCGAGCATGTAAATATGTAATTGGGCTTTCCTCATCGAAAAGCAAAATACAAACAGGATATTAATAGTACTGCAGGCAAAGCGCACTTTGCTAAACGTCTTGTCCCTTCTTTCTTTATCTCCTTTTTTTTCTCGCTCTTGTTACTGTTACTCTTATTGTTGTTGCTGTTGCTGTTACTGTTACTGATGGTGGTGGTGGTGTTGTTGTTGTTGTTGTTGTTGCTGTCTGTTGTTCTGAATTTATTAATGACGCGTATGCCTGGTGTACATGTATGCTAGATAGACTCAAGAGACCGATACAACGTCGAAAGCATAGGAAGAAACTCTTGATAGGAATGTCAAGACTTTGATCTGAGCTCTCAACTCGCGAAAACGCTCCAGTCATTCCCATGATCTGCGATCTACGCTAGAAATATTATTTCGAGGAGACGTGCTGCGAGAAAGCGTGATTGCATCTGAGCTCTTCGGGATTCCTGTCTGCTAGTTTCTGTACGATTCTTTTTTTGCGGATTTTCTAGCGCATTACTTATATAAATTAATTTGTCCGCTATGAGGAATCGAAGGGTCCAGTTCGCATCGAGACGTCTGTAACTCAAGAGTCGGGACTTTTCTTCAGAAAAACGACATACGGGTAAGATGTTTACGCAGATTTAAACGAGCATTTGTACATGTGTATGTAAACAACAATAAAGACGTTACTACAACAATTATACTACTTTCCTCTCTACACGCCGCTTATGAATAAAATGAACGCGGAAAATTGAATGAATCTTAATCAGTAGACAGTATATTATGCATATGGATCATTTTCATTATCATTTCATTCTTCAAACGTATCTTCTCTTCCTCCTCTCTCTCTCGCTCGCTCTCTCTCTCTCTTTTACTCCCCTCTTTCCTCCCACGCACTATGTCACCCTCTTAATTTAACACGTAACATTCATACTTTAGTGGGAAAAAAACTTGAAAAGTAGTAGAAATTATCGGGAGAGGAGGCAGAAGTGACGCTAAACAAAAAGAGAAGGAAGTGGAAATGCATTCTCTTTTCAATAGATAAATATGCGCGCGCAAAAGTGTGTATCTCCCTCTCCCTGTGTTTTGTTTTTCTGTTATGTATATGTGTGTGCACCATTGCACGCAACTTGTCTATTTGTGTATGTATCGTGTCTCTAACAATATTATCTCCCCCCTGGAAATTAAAAGCCGTGTATCTCTGAGTGTGTGTATGTGTATGCCTCACTAAGTGCATGTTTTGTGGACCTGTGCAATTGTGTGTATGTTATGTATTGTAGTGAGTAGTGTACACGCGGTAAATACAGACGTTGAGAAATAATGATTTCAATGATATAACACTTTAATTAAACAATCAAATTGCCCTGTATTACTTATCGTTAATGATGGTTAACGTGTATCGGACGTTGACTTTTCACGTTTTCAAAGACATCTTCGCGTCCTGATACAATGTTTTTCACTTTCGGATGAATCTCTTTTAGTTACATATTTTTCTCTTTTGCTTGATTTACTTAATACGTCAACACCACTCCGAGTCACGATTTCTTTCAGTACACAGGTTGCATTCACTTTGATGTCATCATTGTGACGAATTCTAAAGAGAAAACGAATGAATAGGATGAGTGTTGTATTAGCCGTGAATCGATAGGGCTGTTGGTAAGGGTAAAGGTAAAACGTATTACCTTCGTAATTCACTTGGCCATCACCGTCGATATCAGCCTCCCGTATCATTTCATCGACTTCCTCATCCGTTAACTTTTCGCCAAGATTTGTCATGACGTGTCTAAGTTCTGCCGCAGATATGAAACCATTGCCATCTTTGTCAAATACTCTGAAGGCCTCCCTAATCTCTTCCTCACTGTCTGTGTCCTTCATTTTGCGTGCCATCATGGTTAAAAATTCAGGAAAGTCAATTGTTCCATTACCTAAAACATGTAATCTCGCATTTTAGTGTGTTTTCAGAGTTAATGGTAATTGTCCATCGTGTACATGGATTAGGAATTAATGAGTCAATGGTTTTAGGAAGGGAAATCTATACCATCGGCATCCACTTCGTTGATCATATCTTGAAGTTCTGCTTCTGTGGGATTCTGGCCAAGTGAACGCATGACTGTGCCCAATTCTTTGGTAGTAATAGTACCATCTCCATCCTTATCGAATAGTGAAAATGCTTCTTTAAATTCTGCTATTTGTTCCTCTGTGAGTTGGTCAGCCTTCAAACAGATATCGACAGTATGAAAATAATGTGGAACAATTCATTACTGTATATGAACTTGTAAGTCAATTGCTCAACAAAGTTGCACTTGATGGGAGTGGACTACAAGAAATTGTTATCTGCAGTAGTGTCTACATGATATTGATCATGGTATGACCTATATAGGAACAAGACGTGCCATAGTCATAACAGAAGGTAAAATAGAAGGTAAAGCTGTTAGGCATTGCTGCAATATTAAATAGAATGTCTGTACTCTACACATGTATACACAACAATATTAGTATTAATCAATTATTTGAAAAAAATCAAGATATTACTCTTGAGTTTGTAAATAGCCTAGTAACTTTTTTTTCAACTGTTCCACAATGTAGTTTTGTTATGCCGCAAAGTTTAAGGGGAAATTTTGTTAATTACGACTCGAGAAATATAATGGAAAATGATTAACTCGAAGTAATGAGGGTCGCAGGGGCGTCATAATCGAATATTAATGTTGAAAAGGCCAATGAAATATGGAGAATATGTGCTATACTATGGAATGGTGAGGAGATCAATAACGGTATATATCACGCATACGGTTTCGCGTTGAATGTCATACGAAATATAAAATATTGTTGTCAGCTAGCTCGGATATGTGGCAAGCGTGAAATATTTGTAAAGACCTGCGTGATTGTCCGATGTGCGATAAGTTATAAAGATCGGCGTGGAACGCCCCATGTCGCGTTAAAGGGGGTAAGCCTGGCGATTAGCGAGGTCGTAAGGTAGATGAGTCTCGCCTAAATAGAACCGTAGGTTTAATTTGCCTGGCATCGCGATAGCAGGAAGGATCGATCGTGGCCCGCTGCTAGTATACGCGGCTGTTGCTGATACCGAAAGAATCGGACATGAACTTTGGAAGTGGTGTAGCGCCGTATCCCCGCCGACTGACGAACCTAAGGAAGCACTCGAAAATAATCGGCGCGACGATGCATTCCTCGCGATCATCCTTTCTCCTCCTATCTGCCCTATCTATGATGGTTGATGGTTGCCGAGCGATGGCCTAATGTAGATTCGCAGCCAGATATCCCCGGTATATCGGTATACGCTAGTATTTTCGCTTTTACGATTTCGCAAAAAGCAGCGACATTTTTAAGCTCCCCTCCCTAGAATCCGGCTCCGATCGATCGCTCGGCTCGCTCACTCCCTCGCTCGACGTTGTCAGAATGCGCTCGTTTCTTCGGCTATGGATTACTCTCTTTTCCGAGGGAGATGTTGACGAAAATATAGCGAAAATAGCGCTAGCGGCGAGACCGACTGATCGATACTGCCAAAGTGTCCTTCGTTAGACGGCAACCACCGTCGAGAAGGAAATACGTTGGCGGATACGTTAGCTCTAGAGGGAGAAAGCCGGGATTTCTCGGAAGTCTATGGGAAATGTAATGGGACGGGTGGCGCATAGGGCTGGCCTTTTGGCTCAAGGTACCGGGGATAAGCGCGTTAAAGAATTCACTGGAAAAGAAGGCGGATTGATCGGCTTCTCACACGTGTACGCGGCGCGTCAATGCGCCGAGTAAAAAGTGCGAATTCGATGGACGAGGGACGTGGGACGTGGCTCGAGGGGACAAAGAGGCAGACTTACCATTTTGGCTTTTTCTCGCGGCTCGGCTCGCTGCGAAGAGACTGCCTTTCCGACACTGGACACAAAGGTATATCCACAAGCTTCGGACGCGAGGTGATAAACTTGTGTGCACGAGAGCGCGGGTAGACACGCAATACGACACGGCCGACGAGAAACGCACTCGGAACAGCAATGGAGTCCGACGTTCTCTCTCGGTGTGTAAGGCTCTCTGTCGTTAGTCGTAGCGATATTACTCCGCTGCAGCGACGGGGTGCGCGCCGACCAATCGCCGAGGCGAACACTCCTGGAGGGGGGAGAGGACCCGCGCGGCAACGCACCGCGATAATCTCCTACGCGGCCGTCATCTAGTGCCAAATCACACCTCAAGGAAGCCCCTTCTTGCAACCCCGAGAATTTACAATTGCCTAAATGGCGAACCGTAGGGATGATGCATTAGCCGATCCGCCTGCCGAACGATTCTACGGGCTGCGTAGCTGAATTTTATAAGGCGGTGGGTGCGGTCATGTTTACAGGACGAGTCCGGCTGAACTAACCGAGCCTGTGATTGGCCGACGCGCACCTGCAATGCGTCAGGCACAGCCGCGCGGACCGCGCCGCCGGCTACCGGGTCAAAGCCGGGCTTCCCTGCGAGGAAACACGCCGAAGATCCAACCAACCGCTTTTTCGTCTCACACTCTTCCGAAGCCTCATTTCCCATTCCCCATTTCCCATTTCTACCTTCGTTATCTCCTCCTCTTCTGTCTCTTCCTCTTCCTCCTCCTCCTCCTCCTCCTCCTGCCCCTCCCCCTCCTCCTTCTCCTCTTTATTTCCCTTTTATTGCACCACCCCTGCCTTTTTTTCCTACAATACTCCTCTCTTATTTCGTCTCACCTATTTCCCTACTTATTCTTCCAGAGTTCGTCTTTCGCCTTCCCTTAACGCTTACTTGTTCCCCATTTTTAATCCTATTTTCAATGCGCCCGACAATGACCGATATCTTAAAATTAAGCTACACGATGAAGCTTCAACTTTTTTCAACGATCAATAGCTTGTGGGAACACGTACATCCCATTGATTTATCCTCAATAGCAGGATAAATTTATACATTGGCCGAATCATGTTTTACTTTATATTATCTAATATATTGTCCAAAGTGTCACATTCAATGGAATATAATGATTCTCCTTTAAAGTACTTCATATAATACGAAGCTAATGTGCTATACAGCAAATTGACCTACATTCGAAAGCTCATGTACCGAGCCACTATTCGGATAAACGTCAGCTATAAGAAAATTCACGAGTTTAGTCTCAACCTACCATAATCTCATTTTTATCTACATTTTTTCTATGCTTTCTCCCTTTCAACTAGTATTCTCAATTTATTCGATAATACGTGGATTGTTGTATACCTGAAACAAATATGCACATTTGCATACCCCTACGTCCATACGTACAGGTACATAGGGATATGTAGATAAAGAATGACTGATAAGAATAAGTTTAGAAATTAAAGAAATTTTGAGGGTCAACCAGTTTTTTAAAGCTCCCGTAAGCCCAACTTCATGGACGTTTGCTTATTGACCGAGGAGAACAATTTGTGCGGATATTGCCAGATAAAAGGTGACACTAACATTGCTCTTGCTATGCCATCAATTCGATTTGTCTTTTTCATCTAGACAGACATCTACTGCAAGTTTACGCATGATACGCTCTTGTAAAATATTCCATCATTTTAATAGTGTCACCTTCAAGGTATACTGCAAGATATTTACAAAATTGTCTATTACTATATTATACATATTGATAATTGCCCGTTATAATTGCGCCTGCGCAACTACTTACGCGAATACGCATGTAATGCTCCTTATGTATTCTATCTACATACATACGTATATAGGTATATGTACCGTCCACGCATGACGTGAATATTGATAATAAGTTGTTCGTTTTTCCTTCATTTCTACATACATATGTAGAGTAAAGTTCTGTAACTTTACGATAGCCATGTAAAAAAGGACGACGATAGTCGGTCGATAGAATTACGCAAAAGTCGTAAGCCCTGTAAATGCGTAAAGGACTAGCCGAGCTGGAACGAAAATTTTTTCGATAAGACATTGAATCGGATTTGTAGAATGCATGGTCGTTGGAAACAGCAAGCAGAGTTTTGATCGTTAGTTGATCGTTCCTTTGCTATTCGTTTAATAACGGTGAGAAACTTGGCAGCAAGGTTTCCGGAAACTTTCAATGCTTTGTCAAGGCGCATGCGCGAAAATAAACGCGCAATGCGACACGCGATAGAGTAAGATGGAAAATTCGTAATCTCGTTAGATAGAGGCGTACCGTAAGCAGGGAAGGGCTGGGTTCCTACGTTTAAGAGACTAAAGATTAGATCAAAATCGCACGGTATTTTCTACCTTCCGATGTAATCATTAGTCCCAATGCCGTAGATATTGATCCTCAAAAAGTTTACTTATTGCGCTTTCTTAATTCTCTTTCATCGTTAAATCAATGTTTTTATAAAAAAAGACGAGGAAAAACGAGAGGGTTTCTTCATGGCCTATATTCTCTTTGGAGTATTGAATAATGAGAATTTATGCGTAACATATAAATCGCGTCTGTAATATTTCGTTAGGTACGACCTTGAGAATACTAGAAAAGATCTGAAGGTCTAGACGTACACGTCTAATTTTCATTTTATTTCCAACATTGTTTTCAATAACTACGTTGACTATCCGTTATTCCAAAACATACAAGCGATTTCGAATAATGCGGAGTTTGGTGAGTTTGTTAAAAAGATGCGTGGGAGTGTAGCGGCTCGTGCATATGCAATATCAATAAGAGAATAGCTTTTCTGCTTTTGCCAGAAGTAAGTCACGCACACATTTGCCTAAGTAGATACGTAGGTAGGCACGCACATGGCTTAGCTATGGCTATAACAACTTCCGTAACGATCTCGTTCCGTCTTTCACTGACAATGACTCACATTTCAGTACTTGCGGTCAAATCAACTGTTTGCGTGTTTTTTCTGATAAATTTCTGCCAAGAAATTTTTGCCTCTATCAGCATTCTCGGCACGTAAATTCGCAGTAAAAGTGGGTTCGGGATAGTGGGGTTGTTCAATGAAACAAGAAGAAAGTTAGAGATCACCTTTAATGTTAAATATTTCTGTTAATTTACAGTACACCGATACATACTATCTGTGTGCTATTTGTACAATAAAGTTTTACTAAGAACTCAATCTATCGTGGCGATAGTCGTACGCGCACAAAGGTAGACAGGTACGAGTGATTAAAGGCAATGGAATGCCATGATCCGAAAATCACGATGCCTCTCATTCATATACCAAGAATCATTATGAGTTATTCGAACGTCATCGGTATCGATAAAATAGGCAGAATCGGGTTAGTCCTCTCCACTTCTAAAGCCGTTGCCATGCAGTCACTTGCCGCATCCACCTCACCCAACGATTCTAATACTATTCCCAAATTATACCTGGAAAAATTAGCCCATTAGCTAGAGTATTTACATTTACGTCTATGGAAGCCTCGTTAATGGACCCTCCTGCGATACGTACCAAGTTTGATGAGAATTCGGATCGATCTTTGCCGCGTCTTTCAAGGTCTTTTCAGCTAGCCTTTGACTACCTAGGTAATGATGTATCAAGCCCTAGAAAGGAAATTTAGTAAGATTTGCTTTAGCTTTTAATTAACTTAGCGTTCATGCGCACACTATTACCAAGTGTTGTAGACTCTTCACGTGAGACGGATTAATCGCCACAGCATTTTGATAGCACTGCCTTGCTTCGGCGTATTCTAGCTTGTATTCATGAAGTAGACCTCTCTGCGATTACAAATAGATAGAAAAACAATGATCCTTGAACAATGATTTTACTTACGAATCAACTCACCGTGTACATAATATGATGACTTAGCGGAAATATATTTGTAGCTTCTTGCAGCGATAAAACGGCTGCGTTTGGCTGATCCAAAATGAGGAAGACTTCAGTGAGTAATAGCCAAACTTGTAGTTGTAGTAGCCATGCCCGCTGAGGACCTGGCTTCGGCGTGAAGGAACTAAGAGACGACGCAACTTCCGACAGGGTTTGTTCTACTTTCGAAGCAGCCAGAGATTGCGCGTGCATAGAGTCTGTCGTCGTAGCAGTGTTCATCATTGATCAATCCATATAACATACAGAAACAACTAATGTTCTAATTGAATGCTTACTCGAATCTTTATCAGACATCTCCGATGTGTACATCTGAAAAACGCTTCTAGTCTCGCTGCGTCTCTCACTTTGTTCGTTGCAACTGATATTCGTCTGATCCTCGTACAAATTTTTCCAAAGGAACAACATGTGCCTAATAGTGAAAAGGGCCTTTTCGCCGCCAAGACTTTGCAATTCAAGATGAGCTTTTACGTAGAGGAAATTTAAATTATCCGGATATTCTTCTAGGACGCTGTTGACCAAATGCAGTGCTTCTGCGTATTGCTTCTGGGCTGACAATAATAATACTAATAAATGTAACGATGGAATGTGCTCCGCTCGGAGATTCAGAGCAATTTTAACGTGAACCATTGCTTCGTTTATTTGTCGGTTCACGGCATATTCGTGCGCCAAATAGTATTCGGCTAGGTGGTCATTCGGGTCACATTGTTGGGCTCTGCGTGACAATAAATATTCATTTCTTTTATATTTGCTATTTTTCTTGGTTAACAAAAGACGAAAAAATTGCGTACTTTTGAAAGCATTCTAAAGCGGTGTTGGTATGATGCACCCTGTCTTGCTTGACTATTGTGTTCGAAGCAAGGATGCTATGGCCAATTCCTATGTACAGATGACACCGTGACTGCATTCCTTGCGGATTTGTGCTTTCCCTTTGTAGCGCCGTTTGACTCCATTCAATGCCTTTGCGTATCTATTTGTAAAGAGTTTATTTTACAACCAATACTTACGTACGAAGTCAATGTACTGGAATATTTATGTTTACCGTATTTAACTGTTCATAACACAACCTTGCGGCCAAAAGGCATGGCATCACTTTTTGGGATGATAAACGAGCAACCACTTTCAAAACCGAATAGGCGTGTATGTATCTTCCTAAACTTATTAGACACAGTGCGTATTGCGTCCATATGTGGACCTCCTCGTGAGAAAACTTCATTGCTCTTTCGAAGGACTGTAGTAAAAGAAATATGGTCGTTTGTACAATGTCGTAAATTGGAGTAATTCATGTGATAAGATATATACCTCGTACAAAAGTTCTACTTGACTCCACCTAACGACCGTGACGGTTAAAAGATCATAAATAGCCGTAGCGTTTTCGAAGGCATGTATTCTTGCCTCCTTGAATTCCGGAGACTGACTGAGAACCGCATGTCTCACAGCCATCGCTTCGCTGATTAGTAACAGCAAAATTATTTCCTCGTATTCGTTTCGTGGAACGAACATATTAGGGCCTATGTATTTCTTTGGTTTCCATGGTGATTCGGAT
The DNA here is from genome assembly GCA_963989215.1 of Hedychridium roseum. Classification (NCBI taxonomy): domain Eukaryota; kingdom Metazoa; phylum Arthropoda; class Insecta; order Hymenoptera; family Chrysididae; genus Hedychridium; species Hedychridium roseum. The sequence goes on along the minus strand of OZ022310.1, from coordinate 9,164,451 downwards.
GAGGAATAATTTCCTATTCTTCGAGGACCAGCACTCATAGCTGACAACAGATAAATCATCAAACAATCTGTCCCCTACCGTTTAATAAGGTGTGAAAACAATAATAAGGTACCCATTGCGTCATTCGTAGGTCCCTCAGGTGATTTGTAAACGGCATCACTCACACCTCTTAGTAAAACTTCGGCTAAATGACGAGTAAGACTAATACGTAAACTTTGCGTTGCTGTTGATTCTACGGCGGACAAAATTTCTCTACAAAAAACATTACGATCATAATGATTCCGCGTAAACTTTCCCACAGATATACAGATACTTTTGTTTACCGGTAACGTTCTATAGCGGCATGTATATTGCCGGTTTGTATATACAAGGAAGGTGCTCTTTGTAACGCCGTTTCTAAAATTGGCCCAATTTGTTTAGTAGAGGAAAATGAAGATTGTGTTGAGTAGGAACCTGGAAGAAAGAAAAGATATAAGCTTGCTTCCATGATGCTCAGTTGTATCTGCATGTAGTTGTACCTGTGCTATTGGAGTTTATCATGGATGAACCATTTTGCTGTTGCATGGCTAGTTTGTCTTGTTCTTGTAAATAAACTAGAGTTAAATCTCCAGCAATTTTGAAACATCTGATCATGTGTTCGTGCCATTCTGCTATTTTAAACTTTGATTTGGAACTTGGTGGTAACCTTTCCAAACATAATCCTACGTAAAAGGTCAAATAAGAAGATCGCAGTACTTTCCCTCACTACATGCTTGTCTCTTCTTTTCAAAGTCCTACTAATCCATTATACATGTACCTTTTATAGCATATGATTCTGCTATAATACGTAAGCTTCTGCAAGGTAATTGCTTCTCTGTTAATGTATCAAGTTCAGCCTGCCTATAATGGTCCAGAGCCTCCTCATACATGCCCATTGCATAATGAACTTTTCCAAGTAACAAATGAGCATCTAATACAACTAAAGCCTGAAATTTTAAATATATTTGCTTGTGTATATAAAAAGAGTGACAATTTTGTATCATGATAAACACAAGTACCTGTTTATCTTTTTCATTTGCAGCAAGCAACAGATATCGTTTAGTTTCTGCAAGTCCATTCCTTGCCTTTGAAATATTAGCATCAATAGGTGGTGTTTGTTCCAAGAAGCTTTCCAGCCTTCCTTCCCCACATAAAAAGTTTGCCAGACATTCTAACAAATATATGAAACTTCCATTAATTTCTGCTTAGTAATAGCCAAGCCATTGTCATTCGTATTATGGGACAAATAGCACAAGTAATTATTGGCACACATATGCCTTGCTATGCTAATACATTAAGCAGTAATTATTAATGATTGCAGCTGGTTAATTATAAACTGTAGACTCGCATGACTTGACTGTTTTCTGGGACTTTAGCACTTACAGTGGTGAGTTAAAAAATGTCAATAGTCATCAATTTGACAAAAAATATGTTTTATTGGAATGACAAAGTTTGTCATGAGATATTAAATTATGTTGATATTATAAATACTTGAAAGTTATGAAAAAGATGATTCACCATTGCTAGGATAGGATACTTTTAGATGTTCTGCCAACTCTATAACCTTTTTCCAGTTCCCTTCTTCACGGTTTCTGTCAATCTCCGCTTCGATACGGACGCTATGACTTTTCTTAGCCATCTTTCTGATGGTCGATATTCATATAATGTAATTGACACTTTCAGCTGATCAAAGCCATTACAGCCCACACCTAATGTCAATCTCAGATGCCTGCCAGGTACTAAATAAATCTTAATGAAAAACGTAGAACACCATGGCCCATGACTGACATGCCAAAACCCATCGCAGATGCATGAATTTACAGTAGAAAATATATTTTTAAGCAATCAGTGCTCTTGCTTGGAAATAGTTGGCCAATAGGCGTAGTTGCCTCGGAAAATTATTTGACCAATTAGTGTGGTACGATGGAAGCTATTCATCCAATCGGCTTAATTCCATGAAAATCCACACTACGGAGGCGTGTCTATAGAGTAGTGTATTATTGGTAATTCCGTTGAACTTTCGACTTTCACCAATAGTAAGAATCGAAATGTAAACAGAGCTGTCAATGGCATCTAGTAGTATGTTTTTGAAAGCAAGCATGGCACCGCCACTTGTGCTTATACGAAGATATTTTCTTCCACGATAAATAGTGGTACGTAGGCATTTATCGTTCAAATCGTAAAATGTATCGTAGAGCTGCTTTATTATTGTACGATTACATGAGAAAACCTTGGGAATTTCACTAAAAATTCTCTCGTCGCTTGGACTTAAAGCCCGCGCAGTGCCTCTTTGAAACTATATCTCGTCCAACCTATTCGAAAATACAGAAATCTCTTTGATTTTCCTATTTCACTTTTGACAATGTCTCAAAAGAAGCCGCTGAAACCTAAGAACAAGGTCTGTTGCTTTTGCAACTTATCCGATGATGATGAACTGGAATATGGAAAATTTTATGAATGCAATGAGATCATTACACATTATTATTGCTTGGTGAGGCAACAGGCAAACTGAATTTCTAATAATGGATACTTATATCTTCTGGGTCAAGCTAATATAATATGAATACATTTATTCTTTTAGTTATTGTCATCTAACATGGAACAGAGAGGAAATGACAATGAAGGTATTTTAGGTTTCTTAGTTGAAGATATAAGAAAAGAAATACGCAGAGGGAAAAGACTGGTAAGGTGTTCAGTTTTCTATTTATTATCTTGCATTTTCATAGTACTTCCTATTAATATTTTTCTGATCTATTCTGAAAGACCTGTTCATACTGCAAAAAGGCCGGTGCTACCTTAGGTTGTTGTAATACCAAATGTAAAAAAATATTTCACCTCCCTTGTGGGCTAAGGGCTGGGACCCTTCATCATTTTTTTGGAGATTTTAGGTAATTATTTTTGTTTCTTCTTACCATTCACTATCAATTCTAGTGTTATTTTAAAAACATTAGTTTTTCATGTTTTTATTGCACCACAGGTCATATTGTAATTCTCACAGACCAAAGCAAAGTATAGATGATGATATACAAAAAGAAGTAGAACAACAGAAAGAGATACTTTGTTGTATCTGTTATGATACAATTGATAAGCACGATCGCATGAATACATTGTGGGCACCATGCTGTAAAAAGAATACATGGTTTCACAGAAAATGTGTTCAGGTTTGGTTCAGTTTTTCATGTACACTGCTACAGCTACGAACAGAATAGTCATTGTTGTTTTGATAGCACCTGTTGAATGGATATCTAATTTTTTAGCGACTCGCGTTGAGTGCCGGTTATTTCTTTAAGTGTCCCCTTTGTAACAACCAAAGAGAATTTGAAGAAGCAATGAAGGTCAATGGGATATTTATACCGAGCCAGTAAGCTGAATAATACTTTCTACGTTTATGTAGAGCTTGAAAATAAATTTCCTTGCTTCTTTCTCAACATATACTGATTACAGGGATGCATCTTGGGAGCTGGTGCCAAATGCATTTGAAGAACTTCTGTACAGACACAATCGATGCGACGCGGTAACTTGTCTTTGTCCCAAAGGCAGAAACCACACAAGCAGGAATGTGTAAGTGACCTTTCTCTTTCTCTCTAAAAGCACATTCTGTACTGGAAAATGTTTTCGCAGGAAATGGGAATTGATACTTTGCCGCGTCTGCGGTTCACAAGGGGTTCATACGGCCTGTGCACAAAGTAAATGGGCAAGCCACAACTGGGAGTGTAACGAATGTCTTTCCATTTTGCGTACGTATGAAACCGTTAGGCGGGAAACTTCGTCCGAGAAGTTGCCCGGAACACCGGCTTTTACTTTCTCTATGCTCGTAGGTGCTAGTACGAGGGAGGATGAAAGTATTGCAAGTCGAAAGGAGCAAGAATCGGACTTAGAAAGCAGTGATACGGACATTTCTGTTGGCCATTATTCGCCTACATCATCGTCGTTATCGAATTACCCAAGTATCATGGCCGAAGATCGATGTCAAACTCCAAATCTCGAAAGAATATGCAGCTCACCCGTTACTACACGTCCTGGTCCACGATGTTTCAAGATTCAACAAGAAATTAAAGCTTATAAATTATTGTCGAGGTATGTTGAGCTGCTCCGTCATTCTCCCTTACGTTCCCATGTAATTTTCTTATGTTCAAATTGTTTAAATAGGATGCAAACCGGCGCCAAAAGTTCTGACCAAGGTCGATCATCATTTTCCCGAAATGAAAGCGATAATGACAGTTTAAGTTCAAAGAGTTCGCTGGAAGTTGAAGATGTGTGTCAAGATTTCCAGAATGATGACACAGTGATGCTAGAAAATGACGATGAAATAGAGGTTGGGGGTATTTCATAGGAGACATGGGCTCCAGCCAGCATATAGCGCAACTATCTTTAAACCTATATTTATACCGTAGGTATTACGCAACCCGGAACCAGAAGAAAAAAGTCATGCTGAAAACAAAGATATCAGGGAGAAAAATAATGTACAACCATTTACCTCAGTAGAAGGCATATCTGGGACAAACAACAGTCCTCTCAGCGATGCTCTAGAATTATCTAAAAAAAGAGATGGTATGAATAAATTAATAACAGAACAGAATGTACGAGTAGACCGAATTTCCGATGATACGAGTGATGTAGATTCCGTGACGAGTTGTCCCGTAGAATTGGAGATAAACGATGCGGAGAATGAATCTACTATGAACATTAAGATTACCGACGTAACATCCCTAGCTCCAGTAGAATTTGTTAGTGTTACAAATTTCAACAGCGATAAGGCTGATACGAATCTCAAAAGGAAGTCCGATGGTGATAGAACTGACAGCAATGTCACGAGTGAATTTATAAACATGTCGGAATTTGACAAATATAAAAGGATACGAAGCACTGAATCGGAAGAAAATGCAAGCAATATGTTCCCCTCACATATGATAGCAGTAAATCCATTATCTGAAAATACAACTGACAGTAGGTTCATGGCGACAAAGTCACAAGGAAGGAACTCGTTGCTGTTGAAATACCTTACTGAAGATACAACTGACAGTAGGTTCATGACGACAAAGTCACAAGAAAGGAACTCGTTGCTGTTGAAATACCTTACTGAAGATCCAATCGTGTATACCAGAAATGGAGATCATATCCAGTTGCCAAATAATGCTATGGACGACTGTATAATTCTAACACCAGAGCAAAATCACGAGCAAAGTACAAGACAAACTAATTGTATTGCGAAGAGAAGTAAAAACGTGAATAAAGATATGGTAGTAAGTAATCCGGTTGTCAAGGACAATGACGATGAGCCCAAGAAGAATTTACGTGACTTTCAAATTTCCAAATTTCTTCGAATATCAAAAGACTTTACAGATTTCATATCTCCTTTGACCGCCGACCATCAATGGACTACAGATGACGTAAGTAGTGTTTATCGTGTATTTTTTTCTTCGCGTAACCCTATATCCGAGCGTATAAGTCGAATATTTCCTCCGTTCATTATACATGGGCACAATTTGTTGTGCCTACAATGTATAATGTTAAACTTTAGTCGTGTATTCTGGCGAGAAGTAGGATGCGGGGAATATATGTGGTAAATAGATTTCCCCGTACCTCCTCTTCAGAGTATATCTTACGATTCTAACAGTGTGACGGGGATGCAGGCACCTGTCCTGCTGCTCAATGGAGAAACCAAGCCGGTACCTCAACCAACACGGATGATAGTAGAACGACCGTACAGACAGTACCACCGAAAACCTGTCGATCATCGGCAACACGCACGAACATCAAAAAAAGCTGCCTTCGTGGAAAGTAAGGAAAATACTTGACAATGATTGAAGAAGGGCTGAAGATACCTACCACAAGTACGAGAATATTATAATGAATTGGACTTGTTAACGGTGTTGTAGTGTTACCCGGTCGCACGGTGCAAGTGCCAACCGTAACGACATCTTCGACTGTGTTGCCAGCAACCCAAGTGCCTGTGATCGACTTGGAGTGATCCCCAAGTACGTCTCTTTACGGGATTTGAAGTTTCGTGTTGCCGACTCAGGAGGTTTGCAGGTAGGTACACGGTATTATCATAAATAATCACAAAGATAAGCCAGATCGTCCTATCCCGCAGATGATTCTCTACGATACGTTCTCTGTCAACATGAACGTCCCTGAGCCGTTAAAGGAAGACACTAATACTCATTCAGTGTACAAGAAAGACAATGATGCGTTTCACAAGAAACCTAACACTGGCGAAGATCTTGAGGGAAATAGAAATCGTACTAAGCATTTCCCGGATACAGATTCGCTCGTGTTACGTGCACGAGTTATGAATGATAATCGTCATGCAGTGAAAATCGAATGCCCGTGTGACGATGTATCACAATTTGATCTTCCATCGTTTGATTTTACTAATGATTCTGCTCTCGAGAGAAAATGCAAGAAAGCAGAAAAATCAGAGATTCCAGACAGTAACTTTCATAGTGATAAACTAAGTAGCCTGGAATACGTTTATTACCCTTCAAACAAGGCTACCATCGAATCGATTCGGTGGCCGTATACGAGTGGAAAATTGTTTAATGGTGTGTTTCGTGAGAAAGATGCGTCAGACTTGGATCCATTAATGGGCAGTCTTAAGACTTCCCAATCGTTTGAATCTACAGATATTTCTATGGACAGGTGTATGGAATATTTCAATGATTTTAACGATATAAACGTGGACAATCACTATTCCAACAACGTTATTGGAACAGTCTCGAGTGCAGTGTTTCAGTACTCGCGATTGAGGCCAGAAAGTACGATAATTAAAACACGGGATGTAATGAAGATGATACAGTGTGCTGCGCTGCACGAAGATAGTGCGAATAGTAAGTATGTAGATAGAGAGGTGGATAACTGTTGTCGAGTCAGTATCGACCTCGAGAAAATACACTCTCTTGTAGCTTCAAACCCGGGCTTATTTTTTAAACACGAGAGAGAGTGTGACTCTAAGTTAAGTGATTATATTCATTCTTTGACGGAGAGAAACGACTTGAGAAAGCTAATTAGCGTGCCTCGTAAGCACGGTAAAAGATTTAAGAAGTCTGAGCAATGCGCTAACTTGAGTACTTCCTACTCGGGAGACAGGGACGTTTCTTCTAAAACGTGTATAAACGAGAACGACGGATACGATTGTCGGAAGGTTTCGTCAGACGAGGCTTCTTCCATACTCGATAACAGATACGTCTATAAGAACATGGAATCTGAGAAAAAATGTGTCTCCGATAGATAATACATTGGAATAGTGACCTTTCCTCGTTAGCATCAGTATCAGCATCAGCATTTATTCTATGTTAGCGTAAACTTCGCTCTAGTGATATGCATTATTCGCGTTAATATTTTTTAAAAAGTGTAAATGACGTTATTTGAATGTTACGTACTCGATATAAATGTCGTTCGAAATATTTTAATTACTCTTTGATAGCACACCTTGTGAGGATACAATAAATCATTTTATTATTCATAATATTCTGATACGTTCATTTATTCTTCCACATGAAAGACAAGACATGATAGTCTATTTGTAAAAACGATCTTTATTCAATGATTCGATGGTTCTATAAACAATCAATAGCTACGGCCGAACAAAGTATAAAACTTGGGCTTGTTTTTGCATTTTGGATGTATACACTTGAGAGTATTAATCGCTACTGATGGCTGTTCAAAAGGTATACAGAGACTCTTCGCGCCCATCGAGAGAGCACCGAGTTCTTCGCCTGCGTCCTCCCTAAAATGTAAAATAATATCACGTGTATTGAGAATAAAGTATAAGGGTTAGAGTGGGTTAATTCTTCTCAATGCCTTCGACAAAAAGCCATATTTTTTAGTACCTCGCGCTGTCGGCCTTGATGTTATCTTCGCAGGATGGCTCCCCGCAGAAGGGTGAGAGAAGCAGATTTTTCTTGTTTAGCTCCGAGTAAAAAACGTCCCATTTTTCCGCCTGTTTCACGTGATCGTTGAGTTTTGATTTTGCTCTCTCGAACATACTCGATTGTACGTCGGTGAGCAATTTATGAAGAGACGCGAGTGCTTGGTTTCTAGCCGCCGTTATCCTTTCGGCATTGTCTCGTCGCACGAAGGTCACCTGATTCTTCTCTAAATCCTTTGGACCTAATTCCACTCTCACGGGTACACCCTTGAGCTCCCAGTGGTTGAACTTCCATCCTGGCGTGCGATTATTTCTTAAGTCGGCCTTTATCCGGACTTTCCCGTCACTGCTGAGTTCGCTCAACAATTTGTTGCATTCCTCCATAAGATTTTCCCTCTGCGCCGCGCTCGTAGAGGCAGTAATTCCGCATGGTATTAATACTGCTTGCACGGCAGCCACATTTGGCGGTAGCACCAGGCCTTTGTCATCACCGTGGACCTAAACACACGTACAGAAAGATCGATGAAGTCCTCGCCTATTCACGTGGCTCGATCGTTTCATTTAAATACCATTATCATGACTCCTATAGTTCTGGTGGTCAAACCCCAGGAATTCTGATACACGAAGGACTTTTCCTCGGCTCCCGTAACACCCTCCACTTGAATGTTGAACATCTTGGAGAAGTTCTGACCGAGGTGATGGCTCGTGGCTCCTTGAATGGCTCGACCGCTCGTCGAAATGAAAGCTTCAACGGTTGTTGTGTAATCACCCCCCGCGAACTTCTCCTTTTCGGTTTTACGACCTTTAATTACCGGCACGGCTAATAGGTGCTCGTAAACCCTAGCGTACATATCAAGAATGATCAAGACTTCCTCATCGGCTTCTGCTTTCGTGGCGAACGCCGTGTGACCCTCTTGCCACAAGAATTCTCTCGTACGCAAGAATGGTTTTGGATCCTTGAATTCCCACCTCTGAAACAGTACTCCATGAGATGAAACGAAGCACGATATGAAGTAAAGTAAAATATGTATGAACACTCACGACTACGTTGTTCCATTGATTGAGTCTGAGAGGAAGCTCGGTATCGGACCTTAGCCACTTGGCATAAGCGGGATACATGACAGTTTCTGAGGTCGGTCTAATTGCAATTGGTTCAGCCAAGTTCGAGTCTCCGCACTTAGTGACCCATGCGACTTCCGGGGCGAAATCAGCAATGTGCGTCTTTTCCTTTTCGAGAACTGCTCGTGTAACGAAGATTGGGAAGTAGCACTCCTGAACGCCCATTTTCGTTATATGATCATCGATGTAGCTTTTTATGATCTTCCAAATTCCGTAACTCCAGGGACGAAGGATGTAACAACCGGATACGTCATAGTACTCGATCATTCCGGCCTTGGTGATCACTTGAGAATACCATTCGAAGAAGTTGTCTTCCTTCTTCACTTCTAATCCTAATCTCGTACCTGTTTTACTTTTTTCCACATCTTTCTGGGCTTCGACCTTGGCTACCTCGTTCCCTTTATTTTTAGAGTCTTCTGCTTTCTTCCCTTTCTTCTTCTTCGCATCGGCTGCACTAGGATCAGCCTTCGGTTTCCAATCTTCACCGGTAGCAGCTTTGTAATCATCCTTCAGCTTGAGAAGCGTCTTAACTTCCTTATCGATCGTTTCTTTATCTGCCTTGGCGTTTTTCAATTCCCTTACTTTATCACCCTGCTTTTGTATTTGCTCGGATATGGCCGCAGAAGCTGTTTCATCGGAAGTATCAGTGGGTTGGTGGCCTTTGTTGAGTTGCCAGTCTTCACCAGTCGCTCCTTTGTATTCCATTTTCAAATTGGCAAGCTGCTTCATCTCCAACTCTATCGTCGCCTGTAACTCCTTCAGTTTCCGATCTTGCTCCATTATTTTCTCGGACAAGGCCTCCGCAGGCTTGACTTGCACGTTAGGTTTTACAACTTCTACTTTTTTATTCGGCTTGGCTTCTGCATCATTTTTTTGAGCTTTCGGTTTCCAGTCGACTCCAACATTGACTTTGTACTCGTTTTTCAGGTCTAACAGAGCCTTCACTGCCGCGTCTATTGTTGCTTTGTCGGCCTTTTCACTTTTCAGTTGTCTTACTTTATCCCCTTGAGCGACAATCTTCTTATCCAGTGTTTCTTCACTGTCTCCCTTGCTTTTCTCTACATTTTGCGCACCGGGCTTCCAGTCTGATCCAACAACAGTTTTATACTCGTTCTTCAGGGCCAACAGAGCCTTCACCTCTGCGTCTATCGTTGCTTTGTCAGCTTTTTGAGATTTCAGTTGTCTTACTTTATCCCCTTGGGCGACAATCTTCTTATCCAGTGTTTCGCCACTGTCTCCCTTGCTTTTCTCTACATTTTGTGCACCAGGCTTCCAGTCTGATCCGACAACAGTTTTATACTCGTTCTTCAGGGCTAATAGAACCTTCACCTCCGCATCTATCATTGCTTTGTCGGCTTTTTGAGATTTCAGTTGCCTCACTTTATCCCCTTGGGCAACAATCTTCTTATCCAGTGTTTCTCCACTGTCTTCCTTGCTTTTCTCTACATTTTGTGCACCAGGCTTCCAGTCTGATCCGACAACAGTTTTATACTCGTTCTTCAAAGCTAACAACACCTTGACCTCCGCATCTATCGTTGCCTTATCGGCCTTTTCGCTTTTCAGTTGTCTTACTTTATCCCCTTGAGCAAGGATTTTCTTATCCAGAGTCTCTGCGTTTACCCCCTCAGTTTTCTGTACATTTGGCGTGCCTGGTTTCCAATCTGAGCCAGTCACAACCTTGAATTCTTTCTTTAGAGACAGAAGTACCTGGACTTGAGCATCGATAGCTGCCTTGTCAGCTTTTTCGGCTTTCAGTTTCCTCACCAGATCTCCTTGATCAACGATCTTCTGATTCAGCGTATCCGCGGATTGTGGAAGAGCTTTTTCCACGGTTTCTTGAGCTGCTGCTTTTGGTATGGGAGCAGAGGATGTCGCATGACCGTCAGGTATGTGAAAGAGGACAATGGGCTGCTCGCGAGAAGATAGCGGGCTCGTAGGTGCGTAAGGAACGTCACATCGGAAGAATCCTTTCCTTTGAAGCTGTATAATTTCTCCCTTCTTCACTCTCCTTAGTTCCGGTTCACCAATCATCTCAACTTCCCACCTCGTGTTGTTCGCCACGTAATTCTTGAAATCATCGTCCTTCGCTAACACCGGCTTGCTGATAATGTGATCAAAGTATACAGCGTAACACGGTACGAAATGATCTCTCTCGTCGTTTTGATCGGAAGGTACGGCTATCCACGTGAGCTTTAGCGTCTTCTTGTAATTTTTGTCTTCCAAATTTAGTCGTGCCACGATTCCGCTTATTTCGGAGCCTTTTTTCTCGATCTTCTCAATAAATAAGTTCCCCCAATTAATGAAGGTCGTGTTCTCACCCTCTTTCAGTACTTCCGCGTCGCATTTTTCTATAAGAATTTTCGGGCCGACCTTAATCTCCTTGACACCTAATGACGGGTCCTTGGGATGATTTTGCACGCTCAACCATTCCTCTTTGGCGTCCCTTACATTTACGAGAACGGTGTCCTTGCTGGTTAGTGCGGTATATCTAGTAGCCACTGGGTCAATGATCTTCTTATTGAAAGCCCAGATTTTATCCCACTCCATGAAAACGACGGACCGTGAGCTACCTTGGGCAACGATAAACTGTTTCAGCCCTTCGACGGTCATTCCTCTTCTCAAAATTCCGCGCACCGTCGGGAAACGTGGATCGTCCCAGCCATCCACGAGATTTTCCGCCACGAACCAAGTTAACTTCCTCTTCGAAAGAACCGTGTTCGTCATATTCAAACGCGAGTACTCCCAGATGTGAGGACAACGTAGCCCTAGTGCGTCAATTATCCAGTAAAACTGAGCGTCTCTGTCATGGTATTCGGTAGTACGTAGCGTGTGAGTAACTCCTTCGACGGCATCGACGATCGGACAGGCAAAGTCATATGTTGGGTAGACCTTGTACTTCGTACCAGTTCGAGGATGGGGTTCTGGCTTACAACGATATATCGTAGGGTCACGAAGACAACCATTCGCCGATTGATAGTCAATTTTTGCCCTGACACAGCACTCCTGACCCTTGGCAGTGCCCTTCTTCATCTCGTTCCACAATTCCATGTTCTTTTGCACCGAATTGTTCCTATTTGAGGACATTTCCATCTGCTCCCGTTGTTCCTTCATCACCTGTGCCGGACTATCATCGACAAAGGCTTTACCCTCTTCGATGAGCTTTGTACAATACTCCAGCATCAAATCGAAGTAATCCGACGAGTGTGTGAAACGATGTGGTTTTATCTGCAGTAACTTCAGATCTTCTAGTATAGCACGCTCGAATTCTACGTTTTCCTTCGCGGGATTAGTGTCGTCGAATCTCATGATGAGTTCACCCTCAAAAGCGTCGGCATAATACTGATTGAGAAGAGCCGCTTTCGCATGGCCGATGTGTAAATAGCCACTGGCTTCAGGCGGAAAACGTACTACAACCTGCAAAACCATTCAGAGGTGAAAGTCCTGAAAGAATCCTGGTTAACCGACTCTCACGGGGAATGGAAACTTACCTTCCCCATTTCTGCCCCTGGCAATTCAATGAATTTACCGTCTTCTTTTTTTCCGCTTTTCTGTTGATTTCCCACATTTTCTGCACGTACATTATCGGCCCTATTAATCGCATTTTTCGCATGCAAATCCAATGCCTTTTCTACCGCGGGAGTGGCTAGCATCTGTTTGTACCACCTGCTGATAGAGGAGTAACTCTTTCCAAATTCTTCTAGAAATTTTTTATCCACAAGTGCACAGAACACATAGATATCAGCCAGAGTCAATTTCTTGGCCACAAGCCATGTGTTTGTAGATAGTATTTTATTTAAATATATTAAAGTATCATCTTTGATCGTTTTACTTTTAAGTGGTCCAATGGCAAAGGATAGCCAATGGTCAACCTGTGTATTTTCTTGAACTCCATTACCCCCTATGATGACAAACAAGGTAAAACAAAAGAATTACTAAACCTGGCAAATACATTTAACAAACTTTTTCCAAAATTAGCAACCAGCATTACCATATAAGTCTACATTGATGGTTCTAGCAACATATCTTCCAATTTCATGGCTAGTTTCTCCAAGCAATTTCCCATCTTTATCCAATAATTTTACACAATTTGGTGCCTTCTCATCCTTGTACCATTCTATTTCTATTTTCTTGCCATTCACCACATTAATTACCTCAGCCACTATCAGTGCATCTGTGACAGAATTATATCAATATTTATAGAATCCTTAAGGTATAACTTTCAATGAACATATGTGTAAACCATTGTATTTGATTACATCAGGTTGTGTACTAAAGGCCATATGGAGTAAACTATGCTTTGATTAAACATCACCTGAAGAAACTCTTTGCAAGACATTATCAATAAACTATTTAAGAAGACCTATAGAGTACGTTAGAAAATTCTCTTTCTCACACTAAGGGGCATGTTGCCTTGTTGACATACTCGGTGTGTGAGTAAATTTAAATCATCTGTACCTGGATGTATAACATTCTAATTAGAGAATACATGACTGCCGCACCTGTTGGAGGACTGCACTGATTTATAGTCAGTTTCAAAGCCATTTTCGCAGCTTTTATTTCCTTAAACTAAATATACCCCACGTCCAAGCCGGACAAAGGTTAATAATGACAACTCCACGTGCACAATCCTATGTAGCACAGGCCGGAAAAATTCCTTCTTACCATGCAAAATTATATAGCTAAGCCGACTTACGGTCGATTTTCAACAAGATTTCGATTCATAACCTACATTCTACTATCCCACCAATGACTCGTAACACTTGGTAAGGAGAAAAACATTGTAATACATGATTGGACCATATCGAAAAAGTTGATTTTCATATGTGAATTTACCTATTGTCCCTTATTACGTTTATTTATTTCAAACTCTGTACGATAGTTATTATTTCCGTCGTTTACTTATGTATAATCGTAGAGTCATAGTAAGGCTAGTGAGTGAGATGTATACCGAATCGCCAGTTATATTTCAAGACCGAATAAATAAAAAGAGATTTAATAGATAAAGTGTTTGGTGCGTATTCGCCTGACAGCATTGCTTGCCATGCCATGCCGTGTGCTGTAATGGCGGTATAACTGTTCCCAAGAGAAATAGTGGGTCTTCTTTACGAAGAGTGAGTACACGCTAATCACTTTTTCACCTATCATTAACTTTCGTCCGGATGGTATCGTAAATACAGCTAATATTTTCACAAATAAACTACATTTGCGATGTTATTGAATTCTCATTTTTTTCTTTGGCGTTACGCGCTATTTTGCCGTTGACGAATTAAATTTTTTTCCCATGATGAATTTCTTAGTATATTTCGACACGATGTTCTTACTTGGCAAAGCCGGTGTCCTTTTGGAAATTAATAATGGAAATGTATTAAGAAAACGTATGATCGAAAGGTATCACAGCTATCGATGATGAGGTTCTTCAGTGGTAGGTTAGAATCGAATAAGTAGTATGCAATACACGCACGTAGATGGTTCAGCCAGTGTTTCGGGCAAATCTTCGTTGTTTCTTTTCTTTCTGTCCTGACATCCATATTCTAAGGGTACAAAAGTCAATGAGCCGTATGAAGTAATGATTTTTGAAAAAATTGCAATATTAGGTGGACGGTATCACTCTATCTGAATGGACAACCAGCTGGGTGTGGCAGAAATTGAGAGTGTTTCAATGATTGGTTCATCCAGAATCATTGATCTACCGGACGTTCCAGAAATATTGGAAGTAGGTTCGGATTCTACCAGCCTGAGCCCATTAACTTCATCGTTGGACCACACACTTACCCTAGAGGAAGACATCCTGCTCTCGACGGAGGTTGACATGGGCATCGAAGATACATGGTTAGACGATTCTTCTGCTTACTGGCACTCGCTGTTGCATAAAGCCCGCTCGCATCCATCACTGAAGTACTTACCATTACATTGGGGTACCGAATAGAATTTTGTTTGTGTATCGACGCTAAGCTCGTGCTTAGCACTGATATTAAGAGGGTCATTCGTTGCTTGACTAGGACCGAGACCCACGCGTCTACGTCGGATTTTGCAATTCCCTTACCACCACCGCCCAGACTGAACGATTTCGTCGACGTTGGGGCCGACGCGATCAGCACCTCACCTGGGATAGAACATGGACCGTTCCTCAGGCCGAGTACACCGGCGTTAAATAATCTTTTCGCGGAGGCCGGAGAGACGCAGGACGATGCGTCCATGGGTGGGTCATTCAGTCGTTTCGCAACAACTGGCCTGACACAGGGCCTGCACCGGTTCTTACTCACCGTGAACTACTAAAAATATGTCATTAAATTCTGCTTTATACAGTTCCTTCGCTTGCTGGAGTCTGCGGTCTTCGGAATCTGGGTAACACTTGCTTCATGGCCGCCGGGCTCCAGTGTTTGACCGCAACCCCACCTGTTCTACGACACTTTTTGGAGTTGCAACAGAACGGCAAGACCTTATCTCCGCCGGGATCTTTGATGGCACATTTTAGCATGTTACTGGGGAAGATGTGGTCCGGGAAATACAGTGTCCTAAGACCGACGGAATTCAAACAGACTTTAGGTGCCTACCATTCGCAATTTAAAGATTATCGGCAGGTAGGCGCAATAGTACGACTATTTCGATTATCCACCTACAATACATAGATAAAGGAACTGAGGTATAATTGTGTCGGCAGCATGATTGCCAAGAGTTCCTAGCGCTTTTATTGGATTCTCTGCATGAGCAAATGAACACGGCAAAGTCCGTCAAGAGCCGGCACAATTCCACTTCCATGACCACTGCCAATTCGTGTGATCCAACAACCGATAACGGGGACGTCAAAATGAATGACCACGATAGCAACATTATTACCGCCAATAATTCCAATTGTAATGTCGATCTAATGGATTCCTACGATTGTTTGCCATCGCCCGACTGTCCCAATAGCCCGAACGTTACGATGGCAGGCTCGCCAAGAGGTAACCGGCAGGAAATTACGCTCTACTTTTGCGGTAGTTTACGGTAATCATCCTCAGCGCACGTTCTTTTCTTTAGATTTTCATTCGCCCGTGGGTGAGTTAGACAGCACAGCCAACTCGCCGATATGTTCTCCCGCACACGAAGCCGTGGAAGAGGGGGAAGACGAGGAGACGTTAGACTCGGAAGAGTTGCTTCAGGAGAGATCGAGCACGTTCATTCATAATAAGGTGGACGGTGAGAAAATAGAGGAGAAGGAGGACCTGCCTCACCGTCCATTGTGCTTGGACACGTTAATAGAATTTTCGAAAACTTCACCGCGATATCACGGTCTTTACGACATTCACAAGGAAGCTAAAACTAGCAACGCTAACTTTCTCGTAGACCAGCAGGAGTGCAACAACGAGATTCAATATGATTCGCAGAAATTTCCAAAAGAAAATAGTCGCAGGATGCCTCTGGAGAATTCAAACTTAATGGAGAATCATGATTTCGATAACAAGAGCGTTAGCATAAAACGAATAAAGGAGGTGAACGTCGAGAAGGCGAATTACGGGGCGAGTTCAACGTCGAGCGGCTCAGACACAGAATACGACAGCGGTTTGGAAAAGTGTAACGTTAAACGAATGAGACTAGACGACCAGGAGAAGAACCACAAGCGAGATAGTTTAGGAAACGGTGGCGTACAATGTTCGCGTGTCTTGCAAGACTATGATAATGATGCGTTACCCGCGCAAGAAGAAATAGAGGCCGATAAACATTGGGCAAAGCATTTACGATTCAATAGGAGTGTTATCGTCGACACGTTTCAAGGGCAGTTTAAAAGCACGGTAAGTTCTCGACATATCTAGTCTATTAGCCGGAGACTCCGTTGGGGTAGTATACCGTTAGAAAATCGGTGACTACCGTGAAAGTTCTCCAAAATTATAGCACAGTAGGCCATCCTTCTTGCTTTCCGCAGCACGAAAGGCAGGTCTCATTATACTGTCACACTGGATTACTAAGGACCCGTTTGCTAGTCGTTCACGCATTACACATACTCATGCGATCTTTTACGATCAGTCGACTTTTAATGTTCACAGGTGGTTTGTACGGTTTGTAAACACGTTTCCGTCACGTACGAGCCATTTATGTATCTCTCGGTACCGTTGCCCCACGCTATGGAGAGGCAATTAGCCGTCACCTACGTTCCTGCGAATGGTGATCAACCGATAAGATGTGTAGTTTCTCTGAACAAGCAGTCAAGAATCGGCAAGTTGAAGGAAGAATTGCTCAAAACCCTCGAGAAAGATACGGTGCCAACGGCGAATATCGCTCTAGCAGAAGTTTTGGAGAACCACATAGCGAAAATATTGGTGAGTCGTGCTAAAATTCCCTCTGACTATGCTACAAGACTGGAGGGTGAAGAAGGCGGTATGCCATTTAGTGTTGAGTACCGTCGATACTGCCCTCCGAGAGTGAAATCAATGGTAGAACATTCTCGTATCACTCAAGTTTTGTTACGAGGCTACATTCCATTGTACAATATTTATTTTGAAAGTCAATTCATCGAAATATTACGCAAGAAGTCTAGGTGAAATGATTGTTTATTTATAGGACGACAATACATTATTGAAATACGTAAATGATACGAATCGATCGGTGTACGCTTTCGAGTTAACCGATCCTCCTGATGCGTACACTTCAGCATCGGACGGTGGCGGAGACCAGGCTTCGGAGGCAGAGGCCTGTCAGAGTAGCACGGTCACTGGTGAGGAAATTCCCTGTATGATCTGCTTGGAGGAATTGGACGGTGAATTGAAAAGGCACAGCGGGAATAGCTGTAACCTTATAACCTGTGATCCTTGTATCGAGGTGAGAGAATGCCCCGTCTCTATGAACCCTTTGATTTTCCCGATAAACCGTAAAACATGATTTGATCGTTCCGTCAAATAGAATTACTTCAAGAATCAAACGGAACCGCAGACATGTCCGGTATGTTCGACGTACCTAACAGCATCGTCCTTCACGAAGATAGATCAGACGGGCAGACCGCGACCCACCGTCCGGATCTTGAACGTTCCTTTGGTATTACGGTACGACACGACGAACGAGACAACGAACAATCGTAAGGGCACGAAACTCTTTGGTTATCCGCATTTAGTTAGATTACCTTCACGAGTGAACGCGAGGGATCTGTACGACGTCGTACGGAGGAACGTACCGCAGGAGGAACGTTACACTGTTCATTTTGTGGACGGACAGGTAAGGATTCATCTTGGCAGCAATCTCGCTGATACCCTTATTCCGTGGAATGGTTCGTAGGCAAAACTGTTTGCAGGGTCATCGGTGTTCTCGTTGCATATATACCGCGCATTGCACCGGTTGCGACGTGCCCGAATCTGGTATGGTAGCCTTGCAGAATGGCGACACTTTGGCTGTGCGTTATGTCGACCAGCGAGTTCCTACGATCGTGCAACCTCTTGATCATATCAGTGTTAGTAAGCAACGTCCGCTCCATCCGTTGTCTCTCTATGATTGTCTTCAAGCGTTCAGTCAAAGGTTGTTACCGTTATCGTTACTACTGTCAAAATTTACAAGGACTGCAGATTTTGCAACCTCCTTAAAATGCCAGACGTATCTCAATTCGATTCGTTGTCCTCGTTTCAGTGAGATCTTGGACGAGCATAATCCTTGGTTCTGTCCAAAGTGCGAGCGCAATCAGTGCGCGACGAAGACACTTACTGTCCACAGATATCCCAAGTTCCTTATAGTTTATCTTAAACGGTAGGTTACGTTCGACAGGTGTTATTCAGAAACTGTAAAAACTCATAAGACTAACTTTCTCGCGCAGGTTCGTCTTTTACGAGTGCGCTAGTATGAAACTGGATGATAAAGTCACATTCCCCCTGGTTGGATTGAACGTTGGCAGACACCATTACGACCTGTACGCTTGCGTCTGTCATTTCGGAGGTACGTATTTTCCAAACGAACGGCTCGTACATTTGCGTGGGACGAGGTAAATATTATGGAATTTCAGGAGTGTCAGCGGGCCATTACACGGCGTACGCGAAGAATCCCCGCACGGACGTATGGTATTATTATAACGACGAAGCAACGAGTCGGCAGAAGCCTCAGGACGAAGACTTCAGTAATGCCTACATATTATTTTACAGTCGGCAGGGAATGAACACGAAACCGTGTAACATATAACTGGCGGTGTATTTAAGATAGCGCGTATGAGGGCGCGCGTAGGTGCATATGGAAACGTTCCCAACTTGAATCGACCCTTTCTTTCGTATCTTCGTTCCTCCCGCCTCGGTATAATATAATATAACGCAGGTATTGCGCGCTGTTCCGCGCTCTACCCGTGGGAACATTCACACAATCGACAGAGCCACAGGGAATCGAAGAAATCGAGGGTTCAAGTTATTTTATTTTTTTATTGGCTTACGAAGTCCAACGTGAAATAATAATTCGCCGAAAATTTATTTTTACTTTTTACGAGAAACCGACGGTGGTTCGTTATTTTAGGAATTTGACAATTCCATGCGATTCGTTTTTGGAAGAGGAGCATATGATTTTTTAAGGCTCAAACACGCCTAGAATTTTCTTTAATGAATCATCTTTTGATTTATCTACTGTATAATATTACGTTGTCGTTTCTGGCGAAAGATAGGTATGCTATCTGCATACCGGAAATGCGTTGATAAAATGAAAGGATCGACATGTTCGCTACGGTAGCCCGAATTTTGAATTAGTGTTCAGCCTATTCCCGTAGGTATTGAATTTACTTCTTGCTCACGTGGCCCAATGTCCGTCTCTAGGTAAATTTCTTTTTTTTTCTTGGAAAGAATCGGGCGTGTTTGTAATACGAAGTCTGTGAAACTGGAATATCGTTTTTGTACAGTAGCCATTTCATTTAGGCAGAATGGTTCTGTTTTGAAGAAACGTAATTTATTAGCGAATAAAGGTGAAACGCAATAAGAGAAAGAAAAAGAGAGAGGGAGAGAGAGCGAGAGATGTCCATGAATCGAAACTTTCCTGCCCCTCCGTTATCCGAATTTTCTATTTATTCGTTTTCACGAGGCTTTACAAAGGTAGGTGCGCGAAGAGAAAGCGCTTTACACTCGAGAACAATTGCGATTCATCGACTAAACTTGCAAATTTCGCTTGTTAAGTGATATCATGAGTATTCGCGCACGCGCGAGCGCGAGAGACCATTAAGATTTTCCTTCGTTCTGCGAAGAAGCTGATCTTCGGCCTATCATAGGTCCACCGTATTCCCGATAGCGCTTGAAAATTCGTTAATTGACAGCCTTACAACCGGTTAATCAGAGTTTTCGCGAATAGAGTACCGTTCTGAACTGTAAGAAGACCTAGCGAACGGACTCGTATCTCATTTCCCTCCAGCCGGTCCCATCATTTCGGCGATGCACATGAATGAAATTTCGTTGATGCAACGCTATTGCTCGTCAAACTATCGTCCTGGTGTGAAGCACTCCCCCGATTTCACAGTTAACCGTTCGAGTGTCTCCGTTGAGGACGTAGAGAGCCTCGTTGGATGGGCTCACCATGTAGCGATCGAAGATCCCATTTGTCACGATTGGCCTGTTAGGATTGCCCCATTTCGTGAGCTCCGAAGGCATCGCCTTACCCACGCCCGTTATCATCTCGACTTTACCTACGTCATTTGAAATGTTGATGGTTAACGAATTCATTGACACCGCGATCAATATCGTAGTCTCGCAATGAGTTTTACCAGTTGCCAAATTCAGGAAGAGTATGTCTTCCTTGTCCGTGGACGAGGCATATATGTCGTAGCCGTGCGAAGTTTGCGAAGGGTAGAACGCAATGTCGCTGATGTTTAACGTGGTCTTTACGTCGAAGGCGAACTTGAGGCCAATAGCTGGGGAAAAAATCACATCCAAATACTGGCGGTCAGAAGAATACCGACTGGAGAAGAATTCGTAGGATACACACGGGATATTTCCTGCACGACTAGAGTCACTCCATCCTCCTGCTTGTGAAGAGTTATCAGGTGCCTGGAGTCGGGGGAAATTGTTGGTTTTCCAAGAAGGTTTGGCTTGTACGAAAGCACCGCGTCCGTTAAATAGTCGAGCAAAAGCTGGCCCATGGCTTCTTCCGTATCCGGTTCCTTACACTCGACTATCACAAATCCATCTGAAATGAGCATATTTTTTTAAACTTTTCGTTTGTCCCTTGACGTAGAAAGCACGTAGCATCGTACTGACAGAGCGCAGAAAACTGTACGTCAGCAGGAACACAGTTGTAAGGGGTAAGGTCACCGCTGTGAGTGTACTTGAGATTCTTCAAGTCTATCTTGATGATTTTGCTTTGATTCGCGTGCGTAACATAGCCATACTTGAACGTATGCCCCAATTCCTGATGATAAATCCGTGTGAAATATTCGTCTTAGTAATCAATGATAATTATACGTGTAAAAATACAGTATTTGACGGAAGAAGATACAAGGGGGAGGGGTACCTGTTGTTCCGATATATAAAGTCCTTTGACTCGGTCAAATTGGCCATCAATCGGTTCCGGATGTATCGTACGGTGTTTCTTCTTTTTTCCTGCATCCCTTATGACTTGGACCGTCTTGGTGGCCTCGTTCTTTTCACTCTGCCAATTTAATACCCATACCTGGTCGAGGTAGGGCACATACCAAAGTTCCACGGGATACTTATCGGTCGGAATCACCTGCGAGAAGATGAATGATCGTGAATATTTCGCGCAAGTGGTTGTCTAGGTCGATAAGTACAACTCTTACGTCAGTGATCGCCATGTCCTCCATGTTGATGACGAGGATTCGATCATTCTCGGGTTGACTCGCGTAAATATAACGACCGGCGACGTTGATGGAACGTCCCCAGGAGCACGGGACCTTCTTCTCCCCGCATACGAATTCCTGTAAGGAGGACAAATGGCAAGTTGTCAGCATTATGCCACGAGTTCCAGGAATCGCGGTTCTCCGGGATAAGACCGATAAGACAGGAGGGAAACTGATGAATAAAAGAATGTATGAATAAGTAGGGAATCACCTCCGTGCCCGGTACACGATCCGTTGATCGTATCTCGTGATACACGTGGCACACGGCTGCACCGTGGATCAAGATGCCCCAATCATGGAAGGAGAAGAATCTGTATTCCTCGTCAACGGTTTTCGCTGGAAAGAAGTTTACTTCTTACGAGAGAGCTTTCGGATCATATTGAGGCGGGATTTGTAAGAACGTAAATCGATACCCTTACTGGTGCCCGGTTGTTCCCAAACGTTGAGACTCCCCGCGGCCGTGGCTATTCCGCCTATGCTGCTTGCCTGGCAAATGTACCTTCCTCCGTCCCCGTGGTTCACGTTGCGTATCATCAGCTTACTCCCATTTCCCACGATTTCGTATTTCTCGGGACGCTCGTTCGGTAGCAACCTGTCGTTCTTCCTCAACCATTGGACGCGTGGGAAGGGTTCCCCGACAACGTGGCAGCGTATCACAGCCTCCTCCCCTGGCTCCCTTACTTGGATCTTCGGCGTTACCCGGACTTCCGGGATGGCTGGAAAAACGAATGACCAATAGAGTTATTGATTAAGCTGCTTCGTACGGAAGAAGGAACGACCACTGACTGTGCACCGTCAGCACGTGCGTTTGCACGACGTCCTCGTTTCTTCGGGCACGACACGTATAGTTTCCGGCGTGCACTAGCTGCACCCCGGTGAGGTAGAGGCTGCCGTCCTTGAAAATGCGAATCTGCGGTGAGAAGAAAGTCAATCGGACAATTGTATCGAACGACCGAGGTGTAATGGAAACAAATATCTTTTGTAAAAGTCTTTCGACTGGTACCTTCTGTTCGGCGAGAGTCTCCAGGTCGACCCCGTTGCGCCACCAAGTTAGCGGTGGCCTCGGGGTACCTGTAACGTCGCACTTGATCTCCACGTTGTCTCCTACTCTAGCGGATATGTGATTCACCGTCAGGGACTTGTCCAGGGATACCACGGAAACACCTGTGTTCAACACAAATAATTCGTGAAAAGCACGGGCATTTTCTCGCAAGGGGCAAGATGGCCAGACATGCATAAAAGAAGAGAGAGTCCGAGACTCACTGTACAGCTTACTAAAGGCCGTGTAGAACTCATTAACGTTCAGTTGACCGTCTTTGTCGGTGTCGTCGTAAGATACCATATGACCTAATCCGCACGATCGACTCCACCGCTTCACGTTTTCCTTCTTTGAGACCTATGGTTGCAGAGAATTGTTCTAAACGGATTCCACAAGGATGGACCTAACTACGCTTACCTCTTCCAACTCTGGCCGTTCTAACTTCCCATTATTATTGCGATCGTAATGAGAGAACATAATACCGATGAGATATTCCTTGCTGTGGTTATCCATGGCCATGAGTCTAGCGCGATTGTAGACCAATAGATTGTCCTGCTCGTTCGTTCATCATCCCCAAAGGCAGAAAACACGTGATTTACCGTATGAGCCTAGACGTCCTTACGTCGGAGTACATACCTTCATTATTTCGTATTCCTCGTGGGTACAGACATCAGATTGGCCGTTATCGTCCTTCCCGAGATGGTGCATCTTCATTTTTCTCCTACCGTGCGAATGACTCTGTAGCCGCTCGCCGCGGTTCCCTAAGAGAATGCGTGAAGAGATTGATTTTGAAAAAATTCCTCTCGTAAGGTGCTCTCTCGATCGAAAACTTAGCTATGCGTTATCTGAGGACGTACTCTCCGCATTTTCGTGATGCAAACATCGCACGAGTTTGCTCGCGGTTAACTTTATTCCGGCATCGCAGGCGTCGCAGGCAGCTTTGTGGAGTTGACAGCGATTCGCGTAGATTTTGCCGTCGTTCGCACAGACCGGCCGATACCTGCGAGAACATTTCCGTGGACAGGGACATTTCTCACGTGGAGATTCGACGAAGCCGTTTCTCCCGTTGTCCTCGCGAAACGTCCATCTTTCGTCGGGATTGCCGGCGCCTCGCTCCCTGCCTCCGCCGTCCGGAGGTAATTGACATTTTTCTGGAGAATCGGGGAAAAAAGATGAACCACGAGATACCGACGAATCGCAGTGACTCGCCGAGAGAACTGAATAGCCGGAAAAAGACTGATGAGCCAATGTGCTCGTTCTTCTACGTAATTGCGATAGTGCTTGCCCTAGGGCTCATACTTTTTCTCCTTCTAGCATCTTATAATCTCGTCTGACATCGGAATACTCGGGAAAATGTTGAACGGTTCTCTCGTGAAAGAGGATACGAATGAAGGAAGACATTTCCGTGGGCTATTGCGATGCGTGTGTACGTTTCATTGAAATACGTACGTACATACCTCTCCTGTGGTATAATTAAAGATAGGACTTACCGCAAGCTCTTTCTTCCGCGTGCAATAAATCGAGTTGTAGCGACGGTGATGACCAGCCCTTTCCAGTGTCCTGCTTTATGCTGTTCCCGACTTTTGCGTCCTGTGACTCCTTCTGCTCGTTCGAAAAAGATAAGGGACAATGAGAGAAGTAAGACATATACGTCTTACTTATAAGAATACCTTGTTTCGAAACAAGTCCTGGCCGGATCTTATTTCTGAGACGCACAAGGGCGCTGTTATGATCATCAACAGCAACCACGTCAGGCAAAAGGGGTCCACCGTGAAAATTCCTCGCATCTAAAACATTTATTTTCATCGATTCTAGAGTAGGGCAGTGTAGAGTTTCACGAGAAGAGGGCATTGTGGTTGTTGTAAAAGTGACGACCTTGGGCTGGCATGTCTGCCATTTGCCATTGAGTCGATCCTTCCGGTTAGGGAGCCTGCCTGAACAGGGCACCCTTGTTCGACTCGGCCAGCCTTTTTTTGCTTTCTCTCTCTCTCTCGCTCTATCTCCGTTCAGTCGCTACATCGCTTCCTCTCAAATAGGCAAAGAATTTAGTCGTCTTTCGATCCTCTCACGATACGTGCGCTGCGAGTAACCGTACGATTCGCGCAACAAACTTATACTTTAGACAAAGGTGAAACGGAGGAGCGAACGAAAAATGCGGCTTTACGGTTTAGTGGCTTGTGCGATTACGATAATTCTGGCCGAATCGACACCCTTCGCAGAAGACTCTGGCCTTACAACGATGACGCCGGCCGTTGAAACTGGCCCTGCAAGTAACGGAAAGGGGAACAACGGTTGCCC
Source organism: Hedychridium roseum (assembly GCA_963989215.1). NCBI lineage: Eukaryota > Metazoa > Arthropoda > Insecta > Hymenoptera > Chrysididae > Hedychridium > Hedychridium roseum. The sequence goes on along the minus strand of OZ022310.1, from coordinate 9,139,332 downwards.
GTGTCCATCGGGTGACTTAAACAGGGGACAGAAACAAAATGTTCTCATCTACGGAATGAGCTGTGCCTGCAGCATTGGTCAACACGCTGGGACGATGCGCGATGATTATTACTACACCCCGGGCATCGGTTCCCACAAGTTTCATACGCGGGCTACCGTTTGGAACGAAGCGAGGAAGCTTTGCAACGAGGAGGGCGGTCATCTGGCCATCGTAAATTCCGTTGCCGAGGCTCACGTAAGTTCAATCTTTCGCATTAAACAGAAAAGAACCATCAGTTTTTCACGGGAATCATGATTTCCAGGTCCTCATGGACATATTTAATCACTCGGGACCCGTGAAAGGAGCCCCCTACCCGGACGAAGCTCTGCTGGGTATACACGATCTCTACAAGGAAGGCGAATGGGTGACTGTCCAGGGCGATTCCTTGGGGAAAACCGGTTACACTAGGTGGAGCGATAAATGGGGTGGACAGCCGGACAATGGAGGCGGCAGACAAAATTGTGGTGCATTTATGAAGGAAGGTGGACTCGATGATGTCGCTTGCGACGTTCCCTTTCCCTTTTTCTGTGAACTTCCGACCTTAAGATTTTCTTAACCGATTCTCCGCCGTGTCGAGATACACTCTGCTCCGCGCACCGGCTTAATCGGCTTTTATAGAAGCGTCGGACACCGTAATCGCGGCAACCTCGTTAAGTCGTTTCTCTTCGAACGAGAGTCCAAAGATTCTGCGAATTACGGCCTGCGGGGCCAATTTTGTAAGTCATCGTTCGCTTGTAAATATTTACCAGTAACTATTGATTGGCCGAAAAGGACCAGAGAGTACGCTGGAAATCGAATAAAGGACAAAAAGACACGTGTTTTCTATTTTTCGATGATTTGGACAGACGGAGGGCACATTTTTATTTATTATTCGTAATTCGAGCGCCATTGTTGGCGAAATGAATATCGCGTTCCCTTTCTCTCTTCAGTTTCGACAGCGCTTTTTGCGCTCGAATCTCAGACTTTTTAACCTCTTTACATTTTACAATTATGCTCGGTTTCTTGTAAAAGTGCTCGCCGAAAGAGCGAGCGGTTAAACGCACCGTGATGTCTTCGCTGATGGTGTCACATGATTTGCACATTATGATGCTCGAGGTTGTCGTCGAGAGTGTGAGTTTTCTTCTCACCCTACTGTCTCGTACTTGTACGAAGCTTACGTAAGTTCTTTCCATTGTGCAACCATCGCTCGAGGTTAATTCATCTTTCGATGCACCACGCGTCTTTATGGATTCATTTGGTACGCTCGATTATTCGTGGTTAATGCGCCGCGACGAAATTCTACGGACAAAAGTGTCTTTCAAACGCAACCTCGGGAATTGAGTAAATTTAGAAGACGACCTACTCATAAAATTCCCCTTCGGAAGGGTGGAACTCGTTAGAACTTACAATCGTATGTGTAAAACCAGGTCTTCGTGCCGTGGAAATCGACATTCGATAAGGTAATATTAAAAAAGACGAGCGTGATGTATCGGATGTTGGACGAGGATTGGACGGTATTGTCTCCGCATCAGTCGAAAGGCAGTTCCTCTCAAGACACTTGTCAGCAACTCCGACATTTCCATGCCGGAAACTCGACGGTGTTTTCCTTGCCGCTGTCCACTCTCAAGGAACATGTCCTCGGAGTTGACGTACAATTTTATGTTCGCCAAGAAATCTGCAAACACTTCGAAATGGACTCGGTTCAGAGCGTCGGCTTGGCCCTAGTCAGAGTCGATGATCTCTTCAACGGTATCATTAAGGAGCTGCGAGAACGAACGGAGTTGGCTGATTACCTCAGCAAAAATATAAACCGCCAACTGATTTCAAGGTTAATTACCCACCAACAATGTATCGTCTATCGTCCGTTCGACTATTTCATGCTTTGAACCTTCCGAAAGGTCCATGAAATGCAAATGTCCATTGATGGACGAAGACCTTCGACCTACCGACAATACGTTGGAGCTGTACATCCGCATCAGCTATCTCGGCAGCTGCGTTATAACGGAGATTGCTTTGCCCGAGGAATTTTCCGGGAAAAATTTCTTGGCCCGGGAGGAAACTAACGAGCATTATCCATATCACTTTCGCGAGTCTCCCTCGGAACGTGCAAAGGGTTCAGATATATCAACGCCGGGAAATGCCAAACAACCTGCATTGTTGGATAAAAAGAAGAAGAAGAAGAAGAAGAACAAAAACAAGAATGGTCGGTTAAAGGCGGTCGAGAGTGAAGTTGTTCGATCGTAACGCCAAACGGATTAGCGAATTCTCCGTCGAAACAATTCCGTTTCCCGTAGATGAGAATAAAAGGTTTAATCGCCGTTCTCCGCTCTCTCCGAGCACATTTCTAGTCGTACAGACAGACAGGTGGCTGATTAAAGCAATACATTGCTAGCTCTTGCAACCCACAACTTGTATTTAATAAAGAGCATTTTTAATCGAGCGTTCGTTTAATCGTCTCATAAAATATCCTCCTTCCCTTGCATGAAATGAGTTATACCATTGGCGAGACAGTTTCGAGCTAGATCGTTTCGAACGAGAGGAGATTTAATTATGGCACACACATAGACACACACACACGGTGACGGGAGCATCTACAGATGTGCAAGCTCGCCCCGAGCTTTTACCTCTGCATAATTATTACTTTCTCTTTTTACGACGAACAGAGGCTAACAGAGACAGGAGAATTTGGAAAGGTAAAGGGTAGAGAATTCTGGACCAATCGAACGGCGAAGACAGTTCTCTCGCTGCTACGTTGTCGGAGTTTTCACTAATTAAGCCACAGATATCGGCAGAAAAAAAAAATGAAGAAACCGAAGACTTTTAGTGGGGTGAACCTATGTCCCACGAGTAGGGGGATCTAGTAAAAACGAGCTGAAAAGAAGATGGAAGGGGTCGAAGAGTGAAAGGAAGGGGATCGTTTGGTCCGCATGAGTGGAGAATTTCGCACAGCTTTCTGCAACCTCTGCAGCTATCGTCGCTTCCCCCTCTTCGAGGATTGCACGAATTTATAATGTCGCCAGCGACAATAAGGACGTTTAACGGGCGAGTGCTTATAAATCGGCGAACGCCGTGTCGTGAATAGTTAGAGAGCGATCTGTTCTTCGATTGGCCTTAGCCTACTCTTTCGTCGATCCCCGTTTCTTTTCCGCCCTTCGCAAGTAAGTATCTCTTGAAGATTGTCTTGCGAAAACAAAACGAAACGAACGAATGAAGAAAAATCCGATGTATTGAGTTTTTGGTGTATCGGTTTGACGGCTCGTCCGTGACGAGGAGATCGATTTCTCGTTAAAGTACTCCGATCCAAGTTTTTATCGGCACCGTTGCAAGTCTTTTTTAGCAGACGCTCGAGCTTTCGAGAGACACACGTATTATCGGTGGGTTTTCTTCCGTACTGGCCGCCGCTTCGGGTCATTGGTTTGAGCGAAACGTTCCGTGTATTTGGGGCTCGTAAATTATACTGCGAGACACATGCTCGTGGAGAATGCAAATGGACCGGGAGGGAGAGTCAGGGTGCAGGGTGTTTAGTATGTTTTTAGTGTATCGTTAACCGGCAAGAGAAAGGAGGGAACGCCCACAAAAGTCATTGGATTTTTAAGAAAACCGGGGAACGTGTTGTTTGTGTCGATGGAAAACGTGACGGTTCATCTGTCAGCTGTAGCGTACTTTTACGCACGATCTCCTCTTATGTAGAAAACAAAGAGGAAACGGCGCGGTCCCGTGTTGAAACGCTGCCGTGATTCTTTACGAGCGAGAGAGTCGCGACGCATGTCGTAAATCATAGGCCGATGATTACGAAAGGAAGCCAGTAAAGCGTAAGGAACAACTGAGAGCGTCAGGAAGATTATCGAAGCTCAAGTAATATGGCTCAACGAAAGCGCTCGTTTGTATATTGCCTCTGAAAAAGCATTTCAGCTGGTCATTATGTTAGTCTGCCGGTTTGCCAGTGTATCAGTCAGCTCGACAGTCGTGCTATTAATTCTTCGGGCTGATTGTGAGACGTTGATGCTCGCAACAGGAACAACCGAAAGGCATACTCGACCGTCACGATTTCATTCACCTTTCCGAACGTAAATATTAGGGAAAAGTGTTCTTCCAGGAAATGCACGATGAAAGCGTAACAAGCTGTAAAGAGGCGCAAGATTTTCAACGAGAGGAAATCGTCGAGCAACCACTCATCTGGCGAAACGTCATCGGTATCGCTGTATTGCACGTTCTTGCGATCTACGCTTTTGCCACTCGTTACAGGGATGCTAAACTCCTCACCTGGATATGGAGTAAGTCCTTGATGATTAAATCGACGGAATACGATGGGTAATGCTGTATATTTTTGTGGGTATATCGAAGACACGGTTTACGGCCTAATTTCCGGTTTGGGTGTCACTGCCGGGGCTCATCGGCTGTGGGCGCACAGGAGTTACTCGGCGAAACTTCCCCTCCGCATATTTCTCGCTTATCTCTACTGCATGACCGGAATGGTAAGTGTGTGAGGGAAGAGTTTTTAAGACGAGAGGAAGCCTTATCGAGAATTCTTTTCAAGACGCGCATGTACAATTGGTTACGAGATCACAGGACTCATCACAAATTTTCCGAGACCTCGGCGGACCCGCATAACGCGAACCGAGGTTTTTTCTTCTCGCACGTCGGTTGGCTCATGATGAAGAGACATCCGGCGGTCAAGAAATACGGCAGTAAAATTGACATGAGCGACATTAAGTCGGACCCGGTGGTACGGTTCGTCGACAAGTGAGTTCCTACGTAATACCGTTTTAGCCTAGAGAATCTGCGAAAGATGACACGATATTTAATGCAGGTATTACGAGCCGATTATGTTGTCCCTGTGCTTCGTCTTACCAACTCTGGTGCCGGTGTACCTGTGGGACGAGACGTGGTACATTAGTGTTCACGCCGTATTAGTCCGCTACGTCATCCTATTGAACGTAACTTTCCTCGTCAACAGTTTCGCTCACATGTGGGGTACCCGTCCGTACAACAAGTAGGTACCTTCTACCTTCATTTCCGTGAGATCTTTCGGTCGACCGGAACGACATATTTCTATGGGGCATGTGTACACCGCAGGTCGATAAAGTCTACGGAAAACCCGATGGTAGCGTTTTTCGCGCTCGGTGAAGGATGGCACAATTATCACCATTCCTTTCCAACGGATTACAAGGCGGCCGAACTCGGAGGATATTTTCTCAATCCGACGACGGGTTTTATCGAGATGATGTCCTGGCTTGGGTTGGCCTATGATCTCAAGACACCCAGCAAGGATCTCGTGAAAACGGTCCGCGGGAAGAAGGGCGACGAAACGATCAACTTCCGGGGTTATCCGATGAATCGGCCCCCTTAACGCCATTATTCGTTCTGACGTAAGCGGATTTTTTAGCCTATTATCAGTGCGCGCGATATAAATCTCCGCGTCTTCTGGACTTTCAGTCTCGATGGAAGAATCAAACACCATTTCGTTTTACCATTAAAAGTATTTTCTATTTACACGAGAGTTTCTTTACTTCCCTCGGTTGGACGTCCAATTGTTTATTGAATCGACAGCTTGAGCATCTTATCAACTAGAAATGCGCTTACCCTGGCGAAAGGGCCACTTCCACCACCGCCACCACCACCACCACCACCACCACTAGCACCGCCACTTCCGGGATTCGTCGTCGTCGTCGTCCTCGTAATCGTTGACGTAGTCGAAGCCCCTTGGAACGTCAGTCAGGACACATGATTAGCGAGTACATGAAGACGCACGTGTGCGTTGACGCGTATCGATCACAACTTTTCCAGATGTTCTTCGACCCTTTGGCCCCTTCCTTAGCCCCTTTTGTTCGTCACTTTGTCCCTTTCCGAGCGATCTACACTACTTGTCAGGATAATAAACAACGGGACTGGAAGGACCTTTTTACACGGAGTATTTCGTTTCAACGAGCGGAGCACTTGGAGGGTGAGGGGGTGATGCGGGAAGGTGAGGAAGGGAAAAGAGCGAGAACGTTTTAGCGCGTCAACTGGCCACTATTATCGAGTGACCGAGGGTCAATGCTGGCTACGTTAGTTACGTCGCTTACGTTGGCTACGTGCAAGCGGAATGGCGTCGTTGATTATGATCGCGGAGGGTTGATAGGGTGCTTTGGAATCGGAAAGGGCCGCTAACCCGAGGCCGACACTAGTAGTTTTGCACCGACGCAATACTCGGCTATCGCAGCGCGCCTGCGTTCCTTCCATTTCGCCTATTGCCTGGCCTTCTTCTAATCGACGACCCCTACGACACGCTTTCACCAGATACCCGCGGTTTTTCGATCTTCCATTCTCACCACGCGCTAGCTTAAAGAGTACACAGTTCTTATGGTACTTCGGGTTCGTTCAATTTTCTTCCCGTCGAATCGATGTAAATTGGATAAGAAGGAAACCAAATATCATCCAGGCAGAGATTATCTGGAAGAAAGATTGTTACTATTTCCTTTTAGAATGACCTACATTGAAGCTAATCATCCCTTACCGATCTTAACATAGCGTAGTCTATCGTGCAACAAAGACCAGCCGAAAATCGTACTTTCGTGCTTAACATGTGCCAAGAAAATCCTTTCGCCTGTAATATTACATTATTCATATTTATCTTGTCATAAGGTTTCGCGATAAAACCGACAAACCTCTTGCGTAAGCTCACTTTTCGGCCGTGACCAGCCGTTCGGTATCAAAGTGCTCGCCAGTTGTGCCTAAAAATCAAGTGATACAACAATTCTCATCCTTGTGCCAAAGGATTTATCATAACTATATAATGTTTCGTCGGAAAAGCCTTTTGTCACCTGTGATACCGTTGTAGAAGACGTACGTGTAATGTAGGTAAATTTGCCCACGTAAAAAAATATCCAGAGAATGCTTGTTAGCAGATCGACCGAATCAACTTTATTGTTGCATTTCACGCAAACGATATAAATATTGGCACAGGCATAACAGAAGCCAATGGCGATGGTCAACGTCAGCTGTAATCCGTAAGCTTCGTTTACCCGAGTGGCAATTCTCGTTAAATTTCCATGGCTCAAATTTAGCAGTTTTAGTCTGTAGGCTTCAAAAGTATGATAGAATTAACAGTGATTTCTTCGCCTAGGAGGACTTAGAAACTATACCTTCGGTCACCTTCGTGGGTGTCACTGCAATCGATTCGTCAGAATTCCCTTCAAACATAAGCCGGAGGATTTTATTAATCTTTTTGAATCTCGATTGAACATTGAGCAACCAGAGTGTCGTGATGGACAGCATTGTGACGCTCAAAAATTCGGGCAACCGATCGCAGATCCACATCATTACGTACATGGACGTTCTGTTTTTGTTCAAGTAAGAATAATAATCCGTCAGATTGAACAATATCACCGTGAGCATCATCGTGAAAATGTGTACGATGTCTTTTTTTATCTTTCGCACGGGACCAAACTCATCACGACCGTTAAGGTAGTTCAAGATCCGGTCCATTTCCCGCATTTCTTCGTACGCTAAAGCGATTTTCCAGTTCGATCGAACACTCGGCAACAGCAATAGGGGAAAGTAAATAAGGTTGAAGTAATATTGCGCTTTACGTATGGCAACGACACTTGACACAATAGCGAGCTCGTCAAATACTTTTGTCGCGTATTCTTCCATGCAGAAGAACAGAAGATAATAAATTATCAACGATGCCAAAGAGTAAACATAATTCGTTAGCGCAAATCCTCGTCTATGAAGCGGGATAATTCCTAAATAAACGGACAATGGTTGATCAATTTTTCGAAATGATAAATATTCGGGAAATTCGTTTCACGTTTCTTACCGAGTAATCGCGCTATGCAGGAAAATGCTGGTTGGCTTGGATTAAGGGACGTCATATCGGCGTTCCTTTGGCATAAACCGGAGTTAAACTAGTCAAATGTCGAATACATTTCGTGCAGAGGTTTCGTATCACACGTAAAATTACCCGTGTATCGTTATATCGTCACGCGGTTGCCTATTAAATTATTTATTTGACGGTGCATTTGATAAGCTATCAAATTCGTAATAATGCGAACCTTTTAGGTCAGATCGGTATTTTTAATGTGTCGCAGAAATGATATGGCGCAGAAATACTTTATTTTCATGATGACGTACATAACGAACTAAGCAGTTTTTTTTATTGACACAGATACATAAACACGATTGACAAACATTACGTTATATTTTCGTAGCAGCGGCTTATAAGTCAATTATTTTAAAAGTTAATGGCGTCACTATGGAATTGATGAATAGGGTTTTAAATTCGATGGGTTCGTGGTGCCACTCCAATTTAAAGTTTCGGATTATCTGTAGAAACAACGTTGAATTATGAGTCATTCGATGTGACAATGAAATGTGTTATAGTATAGATCATAGTACAGATACCTTGAGAGTGAGAGTTTCGATCTCCAGTTCGGCGAACCTTCTGCCGATACAAGTCCGAGCTCCGAAACCGAAGGGCATGTAGGCGAAGGGATGGGCGTCTTTCGCCGAAGGAAATTCTTCGTTCCCCTCACGTAGCCATCTTTCAGGTATGTATTCGTCGGGCCTAGGAAAGTAAGCGGAATCCTTGGCGAGTACAGCGTGACAAGCAACGACGTCCGTCTGTTGACGATCGAGGAACGACGCAACGGTTAATACGGATTCAAGAAGACCACATTTAAGAAGCTATTTGATACTCGCCCCTTCGGGTATTGCGTAATCGCCGATTATCACGTCGGACTGCATGGTTCTCAGACTACCGAGGGTAATAGGCGAGATTCTGATAGACTCTTTTACGCACGCCTTAACGTACGGTGCTTTGTTGAGGGTGTCAAAGGTTACCGAGGACGTTTTCGTCGGCAAAATCGACATCGCTTCCTCCCGCAGCTTCTCCTGAACCCTTGGATTTACGGCCAGGTTGTACAATACCGAACCGATGGCGGTGCCGGTCTATCGAATAATCGCCATTACTCGCTGTTTCATCTCCGAGCTACATTGATAAAGACGCGTGAAGAAAAAAATTACCGTATCCACACCGGCCATTAACATGTCCGTGGCCATGATGCTGGCCGTGTGAGGATCGATCGATAGAAGTTTCAACAATACGCTTCTATCCTCGTTATCGCCGAGGGGTTTGTCTTTTAGCTTGTCTACAGCTTGGTCGATATATTTCGTAGTTATCCTACGGGCAATATGTTAATCGAAATACTTGGTAGGGGATGAAAATGAGTTTCTTCAGTTGGGACGACTCACCTGTTTATCGTGTCCAACACGTGGAACATTCTTTTGAGTGTCGGCGTGTTGTATACTTTCCACAAAGACAGTTTAAACTCCAACTGGTACATTAAGTCAAACATTTCACGGACGCAATTTATCATTATCTGCGGTTCAGAATCTTCGGCAAGATCGTCCCTCAAGCACCCTAGACGATGATCCAAAGCTATCGAACATATAGCTGTAAATGCAGAAAATTGTTACTGAAAAGCATCTACAGCGGCGTAAGACCGTTCACCGGTGACGGTTTTCATCGATGCTTACATTCCAAGCCCCATTTGTATAATTCGTTATTAAAAGAGGGTGGTACTTGTAAAGTTTCCTTCTGACGAAGTTGCCGTATCCGCGTGACAAAATCTCCGGCTACTTGGTCGATTTGTGGAATGTGCGGTATTACCGCACGAGGCTGTACCATATGTTGATTTACTTGCGTTCGAAAATCGTGCCATTCCTTGCCCTGACTGAGGAGGAAACAACCATTACGACGATGATGATTATCGCCTAGTCGTATTCGAGCAGCTCACCTCGTTGATAAGCCTATTTTCCCTTCGTATAAGTCTCTTCGTTTTACCCGATAGTGATGAAAGGATTCCATGGCGATCCGCAAGGGCCAAACACCTTGCACCCGGTACATCTTCTCGCATAAATCGGGATCGAATAAGAATACGGTGCTACGGCGATTCAGCACTGCCTCTAATCTCACCACATTCCCATAAGTCTCTCTTAACGTATTCATTAACGTCGACGCTGTTTTATCTGCGTATTCGCCTGTATCGTTTAAGAAACCGGTTAATTATGATCGCCATTTTGAAGGGTAACTTACGAAAATTCGCAGACTCGATATAGTACCTATGTACGGTAAAAACCTGAAGGTATTGCCTATAAATGGGAGAGCTTTTGGACCAGGAATATCTTGGAAGGGTCGAATGCCCTTCAGTTGATCCTTGCTTTCGTAGTCATCATCGGTGATGGACGACACTGGCTTTGCACTATAATATTTAACCGAGCTCATCCCTTTCCATAAACTAGTCACTTTCTTCATCGGTACTTTCCTAGCCATCGTTTACTATTAATCTAAAAATTACAACATGATAGGCTCGTTATTGCGAATAAAGTGAGTGAGAGCTGTACAGATGAAAATATCTCGACTGAACATCTACAGACCTTATCAAGAAGACTGATATGAAAGATCAAGTACTATCGACACAGTTGTTTTCGACCGTTACACTGGTGCTTACTTGCTAGTTCGTCCGATGTCAGACCGGCATTGGCTAACTTTCGAATAAATGGTCCATTGAAACCTGCTTCTAAACCGATTAATTATTGCGAAAAAATAGATAGAGGATGTGCGAGTAAGTGCACATGTCCGAAAAGTTCAACATTTCAGCGTGGTATCAAATTAATCGTGATAAGTGCAGGGGAACGGTAATTACGTTCTTATTATATCTTTGGCCTATCTGTTAGATTAGTGTTACTTAATTTAAATTTGGTCGGGTGCAGTCGTACCGTTGTAAAAAACGGAGAAGAAAAGGAAGAAGAGTGACAAGTAAATCGGCGAATGCGCGGATGACATCCGAGTTCCATCGCACTCATAATCTTCTTCTTCCGACGGTACATGTGTACTCGGCAATAAAGTCCCCGCGAAATAGCACTGCAGAACGCACTCGTGTATCCCGTTACAAGGACAACCAGCGATTTAAGCGGGATAGCTGTTGATTAGCTAGACCAGCGAATATTTCATTGCACATGTATTTGCTGTGTTCATTACGAAACGTTCTTCAACTCCTGCATCTTCGCGACCCATCGAAACTACTCAAAGCTTTATCCGAACGTATTTACCGCTGACCAAGCAAGATATTTTTAAGGGGAAAAATGTAGAAATCGGTTTTACATGTTTCGTAAAATTGCGACGATCCAGCGCGATACAGCCCGGTTCACCACATTCCATTGACTACGTTAGAACCGCTCGTGGCTCAACGTATAATATGCTGACGATCGTGCTGGAGCATTGCTCTACAAGGAACACTATAGTCTACAAGACAACCGTATACTTGAACAAGCCGAGCTAACGGCAGTGTCATTCCCTTAAGCCTTGCTCAAGCTTATCACCATTGTATTTTGCGTTAAGATCTGGCTTCGTCAAAAAACAGACTTTACCACTTACGATAGACAAATTTCGATACTTATAAATATTATTATTTCTGAAATTGTACGGATTTCCCAGGATGTTTATCAAAATATTTTTATTTGTTTGGATTAAAGTCATTTGTTTACAAGTTTTTGTTGTTTGACTAACAAATGCTACGCTACATCATCATGATCTCGTAATCTTCAATAGTTCAACTTTTCATTGGTGGATGTAACGTGTGTATACTTGGAATGACTTATTCATATATTATAATGGGCATACATATATCTACACTTATGTACATACGTAGGTATAGATAAACAGTTAGTATATATAGTTAGGACATATAGATAAAAGGAGAAAGAAAGGAATATAGGATATATGTATATACATATATGCACAGGTAGAAACGAGTGTGAAGTGAGCGAGTTTGTGATTGGACAAGCTGTCGATGTAGTTTTCTGCTTTTCTCCTGGCTGCCACAGCCCACCTTTGGCGCATCTGCCACAACGATATCTACTGAATTAGACACATAAGAATGAGAATTCAATGTACGAGTAATGTATGACATCGTAGATGCGTACGCAACACTGAAGAATAGTATATCTCGTGGGATTAAACGTGATTTCTTTCGTGTGCAATAATGCTCTGTCTTGTTCAGTTTCCTTATTGTAAAATGGTGTGATGGAACCTATGCTGCTTGTCTCGTGCAAAGTATTTGCAAGAGTGTATCGTAATAATCATTCGCAATGTACTTCTAACGAATGGTGTGTCAAACCTGCCTACAAATTATATATTAGATCGTATCCATCGTTATAAGTAGAATGGGGAAAGTAAACGGATCATGTTGGTGGTGCATGAAGATTGTCAAATGGATACCAGTTATCTTCATCGTGACAATTATATCATGGTCGTATTATGCTTATGTCGTGCAGCTCTGTTACTGTAAGTATTTCGATATTCTACAATATTGTCCGCTGATTTGATTGATAGGTAGTTTTTTATAGCACACTGACGCGCATAAAGTTAACCTTAAACTGCTCTTACCTTTTGCACTGAATTATTCGGGATTTTTCCACATCGACATAAATGTTTAAGTACAATATGCAACGATATATTATGTTTACATATATTTCAACATGATAATGGTTCCTTGTACCTGATATATTTCATCTGCATGATGTTCCAATGATCAAAACTACCACTTACATTACTTTCTCTATTCCTTTGCAGATACAATAGATAACTATGTACAAAAAGGTTTGTATCCATTTTTTTCTCTAACACATTTGTTATTTATTATCATCAAAGCAGATATTATTGTGTATGAATTTTGTCATTGACATAACAAAAGGTATTTCTTGTATGTTAATAGTTTTTTACCTGTTTTCCTTCCACATCTTCTTTTTGATGTTTTTATGGTCCTATTGGCAAACAGTATTTGCAGATGTATTGACAATCCCTGATAAGGTAAAGTTTGATCTTTTTACCAATTTCTCCTCGTTCATGTGATACCTTAGAATACTTCTTTCATAAAACTTTATTGTATTTGTTCTTTTTAGTTTAAGATCCCTGAGATTGAAATGGAAAAGCTGCAACAGGCAGAAACTGAAGCCGTGCAAAGACAGATTCTGGAAAGGCTTGCAGAAGAACTTTATGTCACAACCCGCACTGACTTTGGAGGTATATAATATAATTGTCCAAAATCTTGGATATACCTTACGCAAAGGAAGTATGCCTAGTTCAATGAAGAATTAAAACGTTCCTTTCAGCTGTACGTTTCTGCGAGAAATGTAGAATAATTAAGCCAGATCGTGCTCATCATTGTAGTGTTTGTGGCTCATGTATACTCAAGATGGACCATCATTGTCCTTGGGTTAATAACTGTGTAGGCTTCCATAATTACAAATATTTTATGCTATTCCTGGCATATGCTCTCCTTTACTGTGTCTTTATCACAGCAACCTCATTACAGTACTTCATACGTTTTTGGAAGGTCTGTATATTATAGCAAATCCATTTTTTTACATGTTACAAGGTCTCATAGATATGTATATAAGTCTCTCATTTTCCTACAGGGAGAGTTAGATGGGATGGGTAGGTTTCATCTACTATTCCTCTTCTTCGTTGCACTGATGTTTGCAATCAGTCTCAATTCACTGTTCTTTTATCATTGTTATCTCGTACTGCACAACCGGTCAACATTGGGTAAGAATAAGATTCGTGTTTATTTTGAAACTTTTCATGACGGTACAGTACGAGTGAACGAAGAAATTTTATATTTTTAGAGGCCTTCAGACCGCCGACATTTCGCACTGGAAAGGATAAGGATGGTTTTAATTTAGGAAAGTATAATAATTTCCAGGAAGTTTTTGGAGATAATGGAAGACTGTGGTTCCTTCCTATCTTTACTAGGTAAATCGACCGATTTCGTTAAACCTAGTGCAATAGTTAAGGTGGTCAGTGAGGCTTCATTGTATCTTGAACCAGTCTGTTGAACGACGACAATGTCTTGCCATTGTCGTGTTTAAAAAATTCGAATTTATCATTTTCCACTGAATACAGACAAATGGAGTCTTACTTGAATATCAGCAATCTGTATGAACCACTTGCACAATGCGGGAAATGGGAAGCTATTATGGAACGTTATGTTTTGCACATTATCGACCTTAATACATATATATTTACGTTATTACTAAGTGGAGTTGGTTGCGTTGGATGTGTTCTAGTCTTGGAAATGGTCTCACGTATCCCGTACGCTCGCAACACCAGGGCACACCCAATAATTACGACTCCATGGGCAGTACTCAAAACAGGTCAGATTTGCAAAAAGTTGTTGGATCGATATGTTCTCAATAACCCCATCTTTACTGTGGAACTCGTTAACGCGATTCCAATTAATCGTTAAATAAATCCTTATGTGAGGGAAGAAAGAATTTGACTATGTGGACTTTTACGAAATTCACGTTAGACTTACGAATCCTTTTCCGACCGAGTTCCAAAGTAATGTATCATATAGAAAACCGTAGACGCATTATTGTCTATGTGCTTCTGGCTGACTTAAAGCTCACGATTAAATAACCCGTAGTGGTGGATTTTTCGATTGCTTCTAAAATCAAATAATAATCAGCTCACGCAAAAAGCAATACCAGAAAAAGGATACATCGAAATATGTCTCCTTCAGTTGGTTTTTCTAACACATGTCTTACCTCACTATGTGTCAGTGTAATTTCTTTGCCGAACAATGACATTCTTAACATTCTTCGGGAGAATTGTTTTAACACCAAATAACGTGTGCTTTGTACAATTATTATCCATTGTAATCCGGTAATAATATTCGCAGGGTCTTGCGTTATTGACGATGAGATGTCACAAGGAAAAGTATATGATTCATAAATGCTACCATATAGACCATGAACGGTGTTGTGCATGTGGTTCTTGAATCATAATAATTTCAAGTGGCGTAACTATTAAACAATTATAATCTTTCCTATTAATTTCATACGCTATAAGTGCAATAAAAGTGCAGGCTTGCTATGCGGACAAAGTATGACAGTAAAGACAATTGTGTGAAAATGAAGCCGATAAAATTGGCGAAAGATTAGTGAAAATTGGTAAAATACAGTCTTAGTTACGCCATCCTTTGGTAGGTTTAGTGGGACAGAGAATAGAAGGCAGGGTATGGGTTACAGTTTTGGAGACGGTGTAAACTTTCCTGAGCGACTGACCAATGAAGATACTCATACTCTGTTGGGAAACGGCACTCAACAGTGGAGTGACGAAACCGAGCTTGATTCACCGGGTCTTTATGGGGTGCGATCAGGTACATTGTAGTCTGAATTACTGTAAAAACGTGGCAGTTTAGCGTGCTGAAATTTGTCCTCGTGTACAGTTGACATAGTAGTGCCGTTACCATACGCCATCGTTTCTCGTTCATTAGTTAAATGCGCTGTACGTAGCTAATCGTATATATCGTGTATAGGCTGTGGGGAATTATATTTGAAAAATTCGCATTTGCGTGAAGTCGCATGGTAGTAGGTAGAGTAGCTATGACGTCTGTAGGTGTAAATTTCGAAGTTCTCACGTGAATAATTAGGGATTTTCGCAGCGCGTAATTTATGCTTTAGACGATGTTAGGCAAGGAAAATACAGCCACGTTTGCAAAAAGCGATATGTTCTTTCTGTTGCACAACAGATCATTGGGCCAAGGTAATGTCAACGAGATATTTTCTCTCTCACTCCCCCTCTCTTTCTCTCTCATTTCTTCATGTTTGTCCGTAACAACAAGGGCTTATTTTCACATATTTTTTGTATCAACATTCTGCATGAAACGACCTCATTATCACACCGGAATGTACATAATAATTCTGCTTAAATATTTAGTATGGAAATGATGTAATCGTGCCGTGGCAAATACAAAGCTAACAGATATGGACATAAAGGGATCGCTAACAATACTCAGGTGAATATTTCGATTGACCGCAGGTGTACTCTTGATGAATTGAGTTTGGTACAAGAGGCTACAATTTTGGCCCTCGGCGCTGGGTAAATTTTTAATACAGATTTTCTCGTGTTTTCAAGTTTGATAGAGTTCTTTGACAAATTTCTGTGATTTCCAAATTAAACTACAGGTTGCAGCGGCACCTTCATAATTGTTTTTGCTGTGACAATAACAGAAAGACGTTGGGAAAATGCAATATATCGTATAATACTAACGTGTATAGTAACAGTATGTAGACGACCCAAAGATCATCATTATGGGAAGCTGCGATTTCATGTAAAATCCCATAGAACCGATCCAGCCTCGTCAGTTTTCGTTGTTACTACCTATTCTACGATTGTGCGCTTTTACCCCTAATTTTTAAAGATCCGGCTTCCGGGATCCACTTTCCTTTTTTGCGGTTGCGGTGTTTCGAGTTGATTTATTGTTAAACCTACTTTCGGAAATCACGTGATAATATTGTAAATGTTCTTTTTTACAGCACTGCCGTAATAGGACCTGCGGTAGACGCTAATCAGCCTTTGATGAATCAGACGGAAACCGTCTGAAGCTCCCATCGGATTAGGGGTTGCCGATTACCGGTTGGCTTTTCAACCAATCACAATGAAGCGGCTGACGGTTATGGTTGCCGGTTCTTCTCCATCAGAAGTGAATCTATTTTCCCAACGGCAACCGTAACCGAAAACTCATAGTCCGATATAACACTGACTTTGATCGATGTATCCTTTTCTTCGTTGCTATTGCTATTCTGACGTGGATATATCGCTCCGATATAAAAGTTTAAGACGTAAAGCTTCCTCAGCGTAAGGCATTCTCTTCATTCAGCCCAATTAGTCTTTCGCGTCGTTGTACTTGCTCGCTGGAATATGCGTAACGCGGTATACCGACAATATGACAACGGTCTTTTATGTGCGAAGTGTTCAGATCATTTTCCAAGCATTTCCCAAGTAGACGAACTTTAAGAAAGACCTTCAGTTGGGTCCTCACTATTTTTAGTTATTATGCGATTAATACGAAACTTAAAACCGCTAATGTTGCAATGAATTCGTTATTGCAGTGACTTACGAAAGGTGCGTACGTAAGACTATGATGGACTATGTCGGACTGAAGTGTATTGAGTGTAGAACCTTCGCAACGATTATCTTACTAATAGTACTTGGGCGTTACGATGCCGATTATTGCTATTCTTGCTACTACTACCGCTGATACTATTATTACTACTAACTGAGAGCAAATTTTTATTGACTCACTAACTGTCCTTTCAGTACAATCCTACGTGTTATTGCGATTGCATTTCTTATGGGTAAATCGTGAGCAAACCGATAAGTCACTGCGTAATAAAGCACAGAGCGTTGCATTTTTTCGAAAGAATTCAATACTCATTAACATATTTTTATGTTTGTCAAAAGTTGGGCATTGTTAGCATGGATAATTATCGATTTTTAATGATAACAACATATTGTGTTTGCGTCATCGTATAACGTTTGTATTAATAGTAAGAGCTGTGGTAGTAGAATGATAGAGACGGTACCCATCTAAATGCACGTGGGTATCGAGGTAGGACAAAATGATAAGAGGATAGAAGAAGAGCAATGCCCAACTACCGTGATCTACACAATAGATTTTGGCTTTTTCGGTGCAATTTTTTTAATGTAGGAATAATAACAAATCGCCATTACTTATTATAATAATACATTTATAATTTGTAGCCAAAGTCTTGTACCCAGTTAATGCCATCACGTGCAGTTGTTCGTGGTTTGTATTCCAAACCAATGTATCCACCGTAACCTTCTTTTTCCAATAACGAAAGGACGTACTTATAGTTTACTTCGCCGGAGGAATCCGGTTCCTGTCTGTAAGGTACTTGGGCCACTTGAACATGACCTATTGTTTCCCAATTGTTTCGCCGTTATTATTACACAGTACACAATAGCACAAACTTATTTGATAATAAACTTATAGTTCGTTAATAACTCATCGTATCAGTTCGATGTCGAATATATAGCAAATACCTACCGATATGGGGAAGGTTCTGAACGATAGTGTTAGTTATATTGCCGCAGCTGTGTTGCAGATGAAAAACATCGAGCAGCAACTTTAGATTTGGGCTATTTAATTTTTTCACTAAATTCAGCCCTGTTTAAGGAAATTTACATTATTACATTATTATCTCCTTGACGCACAATCCATTAAATAATTACGTATTTCACATAAAAAGTACCTTTCGTGAAATCGTGCATGTAATATTGCGGTACTGTGATGCTATTAATTGGCTCGATAAGGCCAACGATTCCTTCCTCGGAAAATCTCTGAGCGGCCAATTTTAAATTTTCTTCGTATACCCTGTCATTATCGGTATTCGGTGACTCTACTATACCCGACATTACGTGAATCCTGACAAAATGTTTATATCATTTGGTTGTTCATGAAATAAGCGGCTTTTAGTTTACATCTTATAGTTGGAGTATTATATTACGTACATATTACAGTTCAAGGCTTTGGCATACTGAATCGTCAGTTCAATGCTATCCTTGAAATCTTTTTCCTTGCCGGGTATCGCGGCAAAACCCAATTCTTTTTTCGTTACGTCGCCTGATAAGCGCAGCGCGCGATACAAAGTAAAAAAATCGCTGAGATTACAGAGTGAACGGTCCTTTTTTTGTATTATCTTTCACGTAGATACGAGAAGTTCATAAATTTGAAGGTAAATGTATACGAAGGGCGTACCTGTAAAGACATTGATAAGCACTTGCTTGACATTCGCTTTATTTTTAGCATTGGCTACGTCTTCGATGGAACAACCGATCGGAAAACCACTTTCCACGTATTTAAAACCAGCCTCCTTCGCTAATTGGTATCGCGCAAGAATATTCGGGCATTCCGGGAACATAAAAGATAAATTGCTCGCGAATTTCAAAGACATTGTTACGTTGAATAATTGCTTATGGTTTAGAAAGCTTGCAGAGAACTGATAGCAAGTGATTTTCCTGCTTGGAATTTTATCGCAGAGATATTGTTGTAAACAAGATTGTCAGTAAAAGGCGAAAAAGTTTGATAAGAATGCTAGTATTTTTTTACGAAATGATCTAGTAACGTTTAACTGGAAATCGGTGAATGGCAAAAAGTTCCTAGAATATGGTTTAATCTTGACACGCCATGCGAATACTCTGATTGGTGATTCTTAAAATGGACCAATACTGACGAGTTCAGCCTTCAAAGTAACTATATCGAGTTGTGTTTCTATGAATTTTGTTGTCCAAGTTCTTAAAGTAAGCGCAGCGGGTTGGCCCTAACCTTTTCTTCTGATGTTGTATTAGGGAACGGTATGTAGAGTGATTAGGAATCCGTGAATATTATAGAAATCATCGACAATACGTTGATTGTATTAGAAAAAATCATATGTTAAAAAGTTTTTCGTTCAGCGGTGTTGAATATTTATTGAAAAATTCAATACATCACGTATCATCCGATAGTTTAAACTTGAATGTAGTGTGATCAGCGGATGCACAGTGCACTGGATAATAACCTATGATAAAACCGTTTTTGTTTTACAGTGATTCCAATACCACATCAAAATGTCCATTCGACCAGTCTACAGGCCTAGTATCGTCAAAAAGAGAACTAAGAAGTTCATTAGGCATCAAAGTGATCGCTATGACAAACTCAAGGTACGCTCGTAGAAACGTAATTGAGCTGGTACACCTGTTATACATGCATGTAGCTTATTTTTGTTTACATTAATTTCAGCGTAACTGGCGGAAACCCAAAGGTATTGACAACAGAGTAAGAAGGCGTTTCAAGGGCCAATATTTGATGCCTAATATTGGTTATGGAAGTAACAAGAAGACCCGTCACATGCTCCCAACTGGTTTCCGTAAGGTTCTCGTGCACAATGTCAAAGTAAGTCTGGCAAATATTAGTACTGTTGTGTCATGCAAATAATGACATGCAGCATGTTTCTGACATCTTTTATCATTATACCATGTTGCTTGGTTCTGTAGGAATTTATTTTACTTTTTTATTCATCTAGGAATTAGAAGTTTTGATGATGCAGAACCGCAAATTCTGCGCTGAAATCGCACACGCGGTAAGCAGCAAGAAAAGGAAAGCAATTGTCGAGAGAGCCCAGCAACTGTCGATTCGCGTTACGAACGCAAATGCTCGTCTGCGTTCCGAAGAAAACGAGTAATAACGTGTACACATTATTTTAATAAAACCCTTAAAGTACACCACCGTTATTTATTTTCACCGATTTCTAATTGAAAGTCATTTCATTTCTTTTCCCTATTATACTAGTATGAACTGGTTCATTTTAACACGTTCATCGTACTTTAATTATACCCAGCTGCTGTCTTAGTTATCACCCATGTTATGGCTACTTCCCTAAGCAAGCCTAATTACTGTTCCCGTTGTTTCTACTTTTACTGATGACCATGGACAGTCATAAGGCTGTTGATGATATAAAATATAGTGAAGAAACGTTTATTATACTTATTTCGTGAATTTGAAGAGAAAGTGTGTTCGGAGTTAAGTTTATAGTAGTGATGGGTTGGTCCACGTGGTGCGTATGATAGTGCGCTATATTTAAATTTTTCATGATGCTGGAGGATCATAATAATGTATGTCGCTTTCACATATACATAAGATAAGGGGTCAACGTATTGAAACGACCTTATATAACGCCAAGTTCCCTCGAAACTCACTCTAGTTGGAGACGCGTACCGTGAAAGTTGTGTACGGCCAACTGCCAGTCTTGTTCCAGACGCTTCAGTGAATATTCAGAAAAATGGCATCGAAAAGTCACACGTTCGATTCTGATTGCATGACGCTAACAAGGTTTGTCCTCGCGGAACAACGTAAATTCCCGGCGGCAACCGGTGACCTCAGCCAACTGTTGAACAGCATACAAACGGCTGTAAAAGCCGTTAGTTCGGCTGTCAGAAAGGCCGGTATTGCTAATATGTAAGTACTAGGCAAAATGATATATCATACTCGTAGGACATTAATGGAGAACAGAGAAAAAGTTGAAAAACCACTGATACGATAAGTCGCTGTTGCGATAATGAATAGTCTAATGAATAAGGGGAAAAAAGCTCATTGTGCGCTTACACAATGCAACGCAGTGTTTACGACGAAGAAAGTGACGATAATAGGGTCCTTACACAGAATCGTTTGTCATGTGTATGTAGGTATGGAATCGCAGGAAACACCAATGTCCAGGGCGAAGAAGTGAAGAAACTGGACGTCTTAAGTAACGAGCTCTTCATTAACATGATAACGTCCTCTTTCTCGAGTTGTCTGCTGGTCAGCGAAGAAAATCAACACGCGATTGAAGTAGAAACTGAGAAACGCGGCAAGTACATCGTGTGTTTCGATCCTCTTGACGGATCCTCCAACATCGACTGCTTAGTTTCGGTCGGCTCGATTTTTGGCATTTACAAAAAATTGGAGAACGCCGATGATCCATTAAAGAATGCCCTTCAACCGGGTAGAAATCTCGTGGCTGCGGGTTACGCCTTATACGGGTCAGCTACGATGATTGTCCTGTCGATCGGGCAAGAAGTCAACGGATTTACCTATGACCCGGCTATCGGAGAATTTATACTTACTGAGAAGAATATGCGACTACCCGAAAAAGGAAATATATACAGGTAGAGGTTCGATAGAAGCTTCCAGTGAATTTCTCAATGTCAAGTCGTGTTAAAACTTGGATTTGCAGTATCAACGAAGGTAACGAATCCACCTGGGATCTCGCTGTAAAGGAGTACGTACGGTCGAAGAAATATCCGAGCAGCGGAAAACCGTACAGCGCTAGATACGTCGGTTCGATGGTAGCGGATGTACATCGAACGATTAAATACGGAGGAATCTTTCTCTATCCAGCGACCAAGAGCAATCCTAACGGAAAAGTACTTGCCAGCTGACTATTCTTTATAATTGACACAATTTTTATTCGTTAGACGTTCACTTTAATCTACTTTCATTTTTCCAGCTTCGTCTTCTTTATGAGTGCATACCAATGGCTTACATAATCGAGAAAGCTGGCGGTACGGCGACTAATGGACAAATCGATATCCTCGATATCGTCCCGGAAAGCATTCACCAGAGGACACCCATCTTCTTGGGATCCAACGAAGATGTTCGGGACGTCGTGAAATGCATTAAGATGCATCAAGCACAGTGAAATGGACAGATATCAATGTAGATCGACGGAATCGTTGAGTTTCTCGTAAAGCAAGTTGCGGTACTGTGTGTGAAGGCTATATGCTACTAAAATAATCATTGTTGATTTTTATGTTATCAGCTGTTTCATAATTAGTATGATTGTTGATGCAACGACCGGCGAAATCGGGGACTTGCGCAATAGTCAAACTGGGGCCACTTTTTGTACACGTAATGAGCCGTATAGGCCCTCGTTTATTGCAATAATTTCATAGAAAAAACGTGTTTTTTTTGGAGATAATAAAGAGACTAAATTGAATCATCTATGATCGTTATAGTTGGACTTCCACGACATTCTTCGTGGGGAGTCAATATTTGTATCCTTCGTCAGCGGCTGGTCTTGAAGGTGACCCTGACGGGTATGTGGCTGTGCCCTCGTATCGTACCATCGGCCGATAACCGCCACTATCAGCCACGTAATCAACGTACTGCGATCGACCATCGGGCAATAGAACATGATAGCTTCCAGTAGCTTCATCGTCCTTTCGCATTTCTCGGTGGCCGAAATCCAAACCTGCCGCCGAGTCCTGCACTTCGTACGAGAATTCGTAGTTCACTGGATCCTGCGTAAACCAATGGGTTCCATTCAAAATTCAAATTTCCCACTTTGAAGATTCCTAGGATCTCCTCTTATCGCGAATAGCTATGAATTCTTGACTCGTCTTTTCATTTTTTTCTAATTATCGTATATAGAGACTTACCCCTGCCCATTCATCAGGGTGACCCGTCCCAGCGTTGCCGCTACCTGGCCGTGCACCACTAGGCGGAAGATAAGCGGATCCTTGCGGTTCACCCCGAATTCCTAGCGATATCATCGTTAAGAGTAGTGCCTGCGGAAGAAGGGTCAAAGCAGCCTCCGTCAGGTAATCGTGCAGTCTTATTGACGTTCCATTAATAATACAAAATATTCGACAATTTCGATATTGAACTTACCTTCCGAATCATCGGCAGTTCGGCAAGTTCCACGGGAGTTGAGAAATCCAAAACAAATCCAACGTAAGAGCGTCGGTGGATTTTATAGAGGCGTACCCGGCTGTGGTGGTAAGACGAACCGGAGAGATGGAAGCCGCTTAATGCCAATGCATAACTATAATTACAGTTAATAATAAAACCGCAGATTTGTGAGTACATCGTTGTAATCGTTCGCCCAATGGACACTTAAAACAGTTCCTTATTCATACTGATAATTATTTCAGATTGCCGGATAGACTTTTGCAATTACCAGCTGACATTTCATTACGGAGATGGGTTTGTCTTATTCTATGCATTTTTAGTAAGTGGGTTATGGGGTTCTGCAATGACGATTCACTACCGATTATTCCATTTAAACGAGCATTTATTTTGGAAAATTCGCTTTCATACGTGACAAATGCTGTTCGAGTAAATCTTGGTCGGCCTTCGTGTCTTTCGATGATGTATTTAATTTCGATGTAGACCTGGAATAGTACATCGAATGATACTGTAAAATCTTTTTTCTCGGTATTATTTGAGTAGGCGTATGTTAATGATGTGCTTACAGATGCGCGCACAATTGTCCAAGGTGTTCCGGGATTAGGTATCGCGCGTAAGGCGAAAGATCGACGAACGGATCGTGACTTCCCCCGGAAGCTTCGAAACCTTTCAGTCTGAAAGTAAAACGTATTTTGCAGATACGTGTAATGCACCTTAACGGTGTTTACCTACCTTACGATAAAATGCATATGATACTGTGACCCTGAGTGTTTTATATTACGTTTAGCTAAATCTACTACAGCGGGGAACTCTGTATCGCGGAAATCTCCAATTTCCACTTCGTACTCATGTTTTCGCTTTAATTTTGACTTTATATAAACGTTATTGTTAAACTTAGAAGGCACCAGAGCTCGCGTCATCGGTGTATCTATCCAGACAACTCGACAATCGTTTTTTAACAATTCGCTGAACCATTCGGTTGCACCGACTTTTGCCACGTTATTCCATTCATTCGCGGCGTACCAGTCATGAACCTGCGATACAAAGATTTATCAAACTTGCTCTTATTAAGCAACGAAAGCTTCTACTTACTCTACATCGGCATTGTTTGGAAAGTATTGCAGAAAAGTCCCTCATGAGCGCCATGAAAGTGCCAGAACTTCTGGTATAAACCAAGACGATGTCCTTCTTCAAACTCGCATCGTCTTCTCCTTCCGTTTCGTCGTTTATGCGAGGCGTCGCAGAATCATCGAGTTTCGTGTTCTCCGATATAACATGACCATTTCCGTGCAGGTCAGTCAAAGGTAACTGAATGCTTCGCTTGCGATTTGACCGTAGGAAGCATACTAACCCTACGACGATTATCACGGATATTCCTACGACGGTGATCGGCAAGAAAAGAGGGGCTCCGACATTCAGACTTTTCTCTTCTGACAGATTCGTGTATCCGACCTTGTAATGAGATCCGGGGGTTCTTGTGCAACCTTTAATAACGACTTATATTTACTCCGACCCTTGGACCGTAATTCCGACTTCAAGCAGCCGATTTTTTGTACATACTATGGGTCCATATACAAGGTAATTTCCCGTCTAACTGAGGATTCCACAAGGTTTGTTTATGGCAGCGTTCATCGATCAAGCGAATGGTGAAACAGTA
Source organism: Hedychridium roseum (assembly GCA_963989215.1). Classification (NCBI taxonomy): domain Eukaryota; kingdom Metazoa; phylum Arthropoda; class Insecta; order Hymenoptera; family Chrysididae; genus Hedychridium; species Hedychridium roseum. Next base: position 9,114,599 of record OZ022310.1, on the reverse strand, counting down.
TCCAGCGCTTTCGGTCACGCTCATTTTAAAGTTACATACTATCTTTCTATTTGTAATGCCATTCTCCGTTGTATTGCCCTGAAAATATTTTCAGTCCTTTTTATAAATGACGATCATGCAAAAGGTCCGATTTAATCCTTACCCCAACTATGCTACAGTTATGATTATCCAACTGGTCATTAATCTGTAAAAAAAAACTTCTTACATTCCTGTCAAATGTTAATAATAATTACAAAGCCCTTCGCTGCGAGTAACTGCGACAGAAGATCGAGAAATTTCGTGAAATATAGTTCATTCTTACGAGATTAATATTCCACGTATACATCGGTGGATTGCTGTATAAAATGCAGGCTTTTTTCTTATTTCTGTTCGATTCTGATATCGATACAAAGTTTAATGATAATGCCGCAACGTCTGGATCTATGGTAATGCCCGTTTCAAAGATTGCTTCATCGGTGCTAAAATGAAAATCGTATGTAGCTTAAGAATTAGATGGTGAACTTTATTCATGTTATATAGTTCTACCTTCTGCTTTCATCAGGGACGATGTCGTAGGTGCAATGAATAATCGGCTTAATTACACCGGTAGGTTGGTAACTAGATTTTAAAAATTTTGGTTGGCTGAGGACATACTCCCCAGTGCCAGTTAAAAATCTTAGTGCATAACATCCTGTAAATATGTACCTGTACCAGAGTACAACAGTTTTCTAAAACAAAATCCATTAATTAGGAAACATATGAAATTGGCATCTTCATTTATCACCATGATTCCTAATTTACCTGACAAGATAGAGAAGAGTTTCTGGATTTGTCATAGTCAGCAAGGTAATCCGAATATGTAACGATACATATGGATTTCTCAATCGTGTGAACATTCGGTTCCTCAGTTACATTCTCTGAATGAAACTCATTTTCACAGTGACTTTGGTTATTGCTTAATGGAATTTGTAAGAGTGTTACTTTATATATGCATTCTGCTTCAGGCAGTGGAAATTCAACTTTCATCAGTCCTATGAATATAGGAAAAATACACTCTTTTCTCAGCTATGTAAGGTGATAGAAATTAAGGGCTATATTTTACACTTATTTACTGTCTTACCAGTTGTTGACAAAGCATTACCATCATTTAACATTACTGTGTAGTTGATGATTTTTGGCACATCGTTAGCAGTACATAACTTTCTGGGTGGTAAGGTATAATTGGTTACAAAATAAGTGTCAGTATGCCCATGGCACTTCTTAGAGTACACATACTGTAAGTAAACATCTTTTTATACGTGACAAAGTGCCATTTGTAAGCAGCATGAACAAGAACGTGGCTGTCTATGGTTAACTTAACGTTATTTACATTACACGATTCGTCTTCGGACGTGTACCCTAGTGCTCCAACCAACAGAATAATATAAACACAAAGGCCAAACATCTTTCTGCTTTGTTTGCCTGGACATTATCTCGTCTATTGCGATACTCCGTGGGCGTCAGAAATATTCATCTTTCGGTATTATCGTGTGAGCTTATTAACAACAACGTCTGACTGCTTGAATCGTATGTTTTCGTTGCAACGTCATAACCTTTACGGTGAAAAGTTTCAAACAAGAAAATGACACTTGAGCGAAACGCGCCTAATATGATGAGGTCGCTAGAAACATAGAAAAGTCAGGTAGCCAGACAGTCTGGTAGCTGATAGTTTAATTGAAGATAGTAGGAATATTCGGCACTTCAATAACTTAAAACGATTGACCAATGTAGAATTTAAGCATATGCAACGGCATTGTTGCCGTTTTGCTACTTTATCCTCCTTCGTGAATAATTCTCCATATCACGTGACTTCGAAAGGGACGATATCGCACTTCCGTTTTACACGGATTTTTAACTGGCAATTACGCATGGGCTCGCGATAATTGGCATAAAAAGAGAGAAAGGTCAGGTCTTATTATTCGACGAGAATTATGCATTAGTTCTATGTGGTTAAGCGTTTGTGATAATTTGAACGTTCATACGCGGACGTTTATGCTTTATTTCCGTAACATGGCAAGAAGAGATACGTTAAGACAATTTCTTTAGGCTTTATTTGTCTTGACAAAATGGTTATACTTGTTGCTTACGGCAATCGTTCAACGAGAGCGGATAACACGATAGAGTAAGCATGATAAGTTCTTCATTCCGTCATATCCGTGTACAATACTTCTTTCTCGTTCGTTGTTCACATAATCCTTCGTTAAATCTATACAAGAGTTCAAAGTATATCTCAAAAAGTGTTGGTAAGAAGTCATTTTCCCAATAATATTTTTTTCAATTTATAAAAAGTCAGCGGACCCATAAATTCGTATAAAATATTCGCGCGTTAAAAGGGAAGTAAGTTTCTTTTACAGAAAATAAAACGAATGGCGTTGATCTGAGTAAAAGTATGGCTTTTTCTTGTTTCCGGTTAATCAGTAATGCATGACATAAAGGTTTCGAAGATGTGACCCCTTCTCGAGATGAAAACAAAGGTTGCCGTTTTAGCCGCGATGATTATTGCTACCATCGTTGTTTGTACGCGGTAAAGGCGGTGCCAGCGGTATCAATAAGTTGCCAGTTTGTGCGTTATCTCGATTTTGCGATACGTGTTCTTGTTGCTGTTGCTGATGCTGATGCTGGTGTGGATGTTGGCTGCGGTGTACCTCGAGAGCGAGAAGTTTTTGTCTCTTCTCCTCCATGAGACGTTCGCGGTGTTTATGTATGTAATCGTATACGTTGGGTAGTCCCATTATCACGCAGGCCGATACAGCCGAACGATATATGTTCATGTCGGTGGCCTCGTACCTGGGCAAAAGTCGTGGATTTTGTAGGAAATTGGAGCAGTGGTAGTTACCAAGAGCGTCGTATTTCCAATCGTTACCACTCATTTGTCTTTTCGTCGTAGCATTCGACGTGATAGATTGTGGTGACACCGTTGAATCCACCGATGGCGAAAATCATGTCGTCGATGACCTCTATGGCAAAGTTGCTTCGCGGGTTGTACATGTCGGGTATGGAGGACCAGCTGTTCGTAGCGGGATTGTATTTTTCACCGCTGCACATTCTAGATATCCCGTTAAAACCTCCTAGAAGGGTTTTCACGTGCCGTTTTGTTTTGAGCTTTCACAGGATTCGGCGTATACATATTTTGCTATTACCGATGACGTAGACATGGCCGTGATAAGCTATGCAAGAGACTCCGCTTCTGCGAGATCTCATGGGCGTTATCATGGTCCACTGATTGGTTTCCGGATCGTAAGCCTCGGCCGAATTGAGACATTCGTTCCCGTTGAAGCCGCCCGTAATGTAGATCTTGTCTAGAGCAGACGGGGCCGGTGTAGGGGGAAGCAACTGAAAGAAAGCTGAATGACAGAATTACCATTTATCGTGGTAGCACTTGCGTCGGATCTCTGTACGTTCATTTTCGCAATGAGGGACCACTGATTGTTGCGATAGTTGTAACGTTCTGCGGTGCTTTGTCGATGATGGCCATCGTAGCCACCCATCGCGTAAACGAGATCGTTCAACACGGCCACGCTAATGTAACACCTGCGATTATGGAATTAAGGACAGTCTGGTCGATGGATGTTTAACCGATCGGTAGATTGGCCCTGCGTGAATATGAGCGGACCTTCTGGCGTTCATGGGAGCGACTTCGCGCCACACTTTGGTCACCGCGTTGAAACACCGACAGCTGTTGAAATAATCGAGGCCGTCGAAGCCGCCGATGACGTAGATGTTGAAGCCGACTACCGCCGTGCCGTGATAAGCGCGCGGTCCCGTCGGATCGACTTCCTCGACCTTTTTCACGACAACGAAATTCCCCATTAGCAACGGACACGGGCAATTGGCATAGGCAAAGGCAATCGGCCGATGCGACCTTGACCCATCGATCGGCCCTCGTGTCGTAGGTCTCGATGAAATTTGTCGGCCGACCACCGCTCCAGCCTCCGATGGCGAAAAGGATTTCGTGGGGCACTCGTGGACGGGCGATCTCCGGAGTTGGTACCTCGCCGTCCTTCTGTGTTATCATTTCAAGGTCGTAGAGGAATTTTAGGGTCTCGATGATAATCGGCCGGCACGCGTCGTTGCCCGTCACGTACGGATGATCCTTGACGTTCTCGAGGAAGAACTGCGTGTCGAGTAGACCGAGCCGTATGTTTTTCATAAGTTCGACGATGTGACCTTTTCTACTTGCCGGATCGTCATCGATCCATCTGAGAACGAGCTCCCAGACGGTCTCCTCGCTCTTAACGTTCAGTTCATCGGCACCCACGAGCGATCGCAATTCGTCGATCGGCAGACGTAGGACCTCTTCGCTTCTCTGCGCTACCTATCGTTAGAATTACCTCCTTCCTTACCTCATATACGTATTCATGAGCATTACGATAGAACTGGCACCTGCACGAAGTGTCGCATCACGTAGCGATACGAATCGTTCTCCAAGCCTTTGCAGAAGTAATCTCTCGCGAATCTCATGACACCGATGCAGTTCTCCGGGGCGAGGATCTTCTTGAGGAAGTCGCAGCAGAGTTCGAGGACACCGGAAACGTTGAGATAATCAGCGGTGATGAGCAGTTGACATACGTTCTCACGGTTCACATCGAGGTATCTCAAGTATGCGTATTCCAGGAGGAGATTCATCATCGGGCTGCTCACGCCTGGCAGAAGAACGTCCGTTTTTTCCCGGGAGTGCAGCGTCGTCGTAAATAAAGCCCTGTGGCCAGTGAATTCTCCTCGTTAAACCACATACCGACATTGTTTTTTAAGGAAATTAGTATGTAGTTAGCTGATAGGTTTGCGCCTGAAGAAAACCTGAAGTAAGTACTGCACGCGGAGAGTATCGCCCGATGAATGGGAAAAATTCCACCGTCTTCCAGTCGGAGAACGGCATCGCAGAGAAGATTATTCTGTCGAAAATCATAGAGCGATTGCATTGCCTGTGTACTCATGCACCTGCCGGCAGTCTCGGCGATCAACCGTTGTGCCTTCGTCTCGTTGCATGTCTCCTCGTTGCGGTTCTTTTCGTTGTAGCTCGTATTATTATTCTCGTCTATATCCATATCAAGTCTCGCTAAACGTCGAGATGTGATCCCCTCTTGGTAGATTTTCGCGATTCACTTGCCCCGCCGATTCAACGATTTCCGGGAGAAAAAGGTCAAGGGAAAAATCGGCTAAGCTAAGAAACATGCAAACCGGGAGATTTCGTTCTTTTTCTCCATAGACTTTCTTCCTTTCCTCCCAGGATTTGCTTTACTCTCTACCCTCCTTTTTGCGTTACTTCGCCGTACGACATTTGGGGTTAGAGGGAGGTATATTAGATTCTGCCGGAGGATCGGGGACAGGAGAAACTGGATAATTTATAATTTGCCAGGGACGATGAGGAGATGGTTATCGTCGTCGTTGTGTTCCTTCTCCTCGCGGTGAGGTACTTTGCTGTGCTTTCAACGTGATGTAATTTTGAGCAGGTGGATGAACGGACGGACCGTTGTTTGTGGAAGCCGCGGGGAGTTCGCCAAAGATCCGGGATTAAGAGACAACGGGAGGAGGATGGATGGTCCGCCGGTGAGATATGAACTATTTTCGGTGATTTTTAAAGCGAATTAGTGTCGGCTCTGGGCTCTGACATAGGTCTTACATGTCCGCCACGCTCGGTCAAGGTATGTAGACGTCTGACAAATGAGAACCACCATAGTTGGCATTTTCCAGGCCGCAATTATAGAAGGCTTGGCATTTCGCTGAGTAAAGGACGATTTAAGAAACTTTTTCATGTATTTCTCATTTTCGCATTACGACGTAGTAAAAAATGGATTATCCAACAATAAATGCCACTACATAATACAATGGAATTCCCATGGAGCTATGAGCATTATTAGCGGAAAATTCCGTGTGACGAGTAGTCAGGGGGAGGGGAGGGGGGGGTGCCTTCTACATCAGATATTGGATAAATCAGGGGGATGCATGACGCGTTGGAAATTACAGCGGCATATGACAATGGCATCCTCGACATCGGGCCACTCGAGTCTCATGTCCTCGCGGCAAAACTTGCAATATCCAGGGGCTTCGTTTCGTTCGTCGTTTCGACGGGATTCTACGTTGCCAGCGGTCGACCCGTCCCCGAGATAGGACGCCGATACGTCGATCGTCGAGTACGTCGAGTAGTTTGATGAAAAGATTCTGTCGCCACTGGAATTCGGAATAACCGCGAGGAAGGCCCTTGCCTTTTTGCCTAGCAGTTCCTCTGTGTTGTCGGTATAGGAAGTTTTCTGTCGATTCTCTCGGAGAACGGTGTTCTCCGTCGGCTGCGTCGGCTGTTGGCCTAATAGACGGAAAGTCCATGTGACGACGGCGAAGGTCGCCGCGTTGGTGGGAAATGCTCGTATGATGGTCGAATTGAGACCTCTGTAGAGGCAAGCGTAGCCTTCCGCGCGAACGGACTGCCGATAACAGTCTATTATCCCGGAATATTTGTTGGCGACGTCCGCCTGAAGTCGGGATTTTATAACGTCGAGGGGGTAAGATATGACCCAGGAGACCGTACCGGCGAGGCCACCGGCTAGGAGCATCCGAAAGGTAGAAATTGGCTGGTGATCGGTGGACCTTGTGAGGGCTTCATAAGTGAGGAAATATATGCCGTAGCTCGGCGCCTCTCGGAGGAAAGTAATTCCAAGACCGTTGAAGACACCCCGACTACCACGCTTCTTATAGATATCTCGTAGACAGGCGACCGGCCCCGAGAAGTTGGAAGCTTGGCCGAGGATTGGCGAGGTTTGCAGCTGCAGCCTCGTCTTGGCGAGCTCGATGGGCGCGCAGATTGGGCTTTGAGCGATGCCCGCTGATGCGCCCGCCACGAAATGCGAGGCGAGATGCTCAGCCTCAGGAAACTGCTTCTGAGCATGCCCGTACACTCCAAAGACTATGGCGTTCACCACCGCGACGCCGGCCATCGGCGAAGACATGCCTCGGTAGAGTCCAGTCACCTGTCAACAGCCAATTCTTTTCTATTCACGGGGAATTCTTTGACGATCAACCCGTCGATCCTGACCGGCTCGTTAGCTTACCGATTCCTTCAGGAGAATGTTGCTCAGGCAGTGCCAGGTACCCCTGTATTTTGGATTTCTGTAGTCCTGCGTTTGCATATGGACCTTCACGGTATCCAAGGGATATCCCACGAGGATACCGGCGCATCCTGTAATTAATAAACGACACGCGACAGGCAAACACACACGCGCGGACGTACATGGGACTGGCGAAAGATAAGCTACGAGTGAGATTCAGCGTGTATCGATGTAAGCTTGACCCGCGATAATTCCAGCAAGTTTTTAACGATAAAGCGAGCACAGTGGAAGCGAGTTTGCTATGGACAATCCTTGCAATAGCCGGATATTAATATTTTCATTCTTCGCACTCTAATTTCTCCTTTTTTTTTGTAACAGCACCAACAACGACAACGATAATAAAAACAAGCAATTACGAAAGAAAAGGTCAGAGTTTAGCCGTTGATTGCGCAACATGTTCTCACCTCCTAAACAGCCAGCGACAAAATCAAGAGCCATGGCTGTTTCCCCTTTTATCCGGTATCGTTTTTCCACCTGTAAAACGACTGAAATCTCCGGAGGATTCTCCTCAAATATTCATCAAAGTAAGCACAAGTGTTGGATCCGTGAAGCTCGGTAGGCGTTAAATCGGAATCCATGAAAAATCGCAATCTATGCTTTCGATCACTTGGAGGCTGCAGGAAAAAGTAGAGAGTAGGAGCGTAAAGAAACACGAGTGACGTAGAAAGTGAGTTTGTAGAAGTATGGACCGATAATGTCGAGCTTACGGAATGGTCTGTCATCGCTACATCCCCTCGAGAACGTCCACGTGTTTATCAGAATCTTGAGGGCCCCGGTAGACTTGGAAAGTCCCATAATACGCGTTCCGCCGATGGAAAGTCAAAACTCCGGCATCTTCCTTCCGTTGGATTGTCGCCGTTATTACTGGCGTTCGGCCATTCGCCGTTTCGCCGCGGAGGGTTGGGGATCAAAGATCGACATAAGGCACAGCGCACTCTTCGAAAAATCTTCATAACATATCCGTCATGAGCCGGGTCAAACGTTAGCCGATAATGCCACGGCTTGCTGGCCCTCTCGCTCTAACTCGCACGATCCGTAGCCTCTTGCAATATTTATCATCGATGCGCGTGATCCCCTATTCTACGGCGATCCACGCAGATCGAGAAACCGTGGCTTTAGGGGGCTAGGTAGCTAGTTTTTCGGTAACGACACGTTTTCGTGGCATGCCTTGGTGTATCGCCGATAGATGAACCGTACGGCTAAAAAACTAATCGTTGGCAAATAATAAAACAATGTCGTCAACAGGACGTAGTTGATACGTTCCGGCGGTTTCTCGAAGATGCTTCGCAACTGTCCATTATTACAGTTAACCGAGCGATAACATCCTGACCCTCTGTCGGTCGTTGTAGCATTGTAAATTATCACTCTCTACGCTCGGACGTTCCCATAAACCATGTCTTCCATTCATTTTTTTTCTCACGCTAGGTAAACACCGCTAATACTGCTAGCACGTCTTCTCGATAATCAGTCTGTCCCCGACGTTCGGTCGACATCGATTGCCAAACAATTTCTCAATCGCACCGATCATCCGACCGGCCGATCGTCCATTCCCAGTGAGCGAATTTCGAGATAAATCTTTCGCCAAATGTCTGGCCTCACAATTCCAGCATCGCCGACTAAAAAAGACATGAGCATTTCAAATGGTTCGCCGCCCGACAAGGTAAGGGAGTCGAGCATTTCAATGGATTTCGTGGAAATCGATTCCCCCGAAAAGTGTCATGTGCCAACCCGGAGGTAGGAAAGTGGAAAAGCAGGAAAAAAGTCTTCACGAGGAATCGCGTCAATGCAACTCTCATTCGCAACGTCAAAACATCTTTCCTCGATATTCGTTATTTACATTTCATTATTCTGTATATGCAGTTGTAACGTAACGTGTCAATTTTGTTCGTTGACAAGAACGTTTATCGCTCTGTTTACGGAGATTGTTCAACCTTTCTAACGTATCAATTGTTTTTACGCGTACGCGTGCTCTTACTTAATCAAAGTTTTTTGCTCGTCAGACTCGTGTCACGAGTTCACGATGAAAACTATGTATTGATGCAATGCTGACCGTCGAAGTAGATCCTTACGCGCGGAAATTGGCCAATATCTCCCCCAGAAGGAACGATGTATTACCGAGCAATTAGTCTCCCGCATCACGTGTAAACTTATCATTAACCAGATCAAATTACAGTGACGGTTGAACTATTTAGAGGAATGTCCTACCGTACAGGGCCTGTTTATTATTGCGGCGTGAAAGGAAAAAGTACTCCGAGAAATCGACCTTGACTCTCAACCTCCTCTTTGAAATATGCATGACGCAAATCTAGTCTCGAATTACTATTTTCCATGCGTTTGTCGATATTTTGCCGTTCATTGCATCATGCTTTCTCACATTCTTTTTCAATAATAGATAAATAAGTGAATAAATTAATGCTTCAGTAAATAAGTAATGAGGATTCGAAAAAAAGGACTTTATCTTGGTGGGCGGATTAATTTAAGTCACATACACGTATGCTAATATATCCGGAATAAGGCGTTTTACGGAAAAACAAAATGCTCCTTAACAAAGATGTTGTTAGAGCGTACGGTAACTGTCAAAGAAGGGGGGGGGGGGAACGACTTTTCTTGCGTTCTCGCCTTCTCGCATAAACATATAAGGCGGCTTGCTAACGGTCGACGCGTATAGTTTTGCCACTTTCTTTGACAAATTCTTACTACGTCTCGCACGTTCAACCCCTTTTCATTCATTCTTTATGTATTCAGAGTACAAATGATTACGACCGACGTAAGCGCGTCTTTCCTTACGCATCGATATTTTCTCTCTTACTCTGACCTTGCGTAATTGATTTAAAATAAATGTCACGTTTCAGCCAAAACTAATGTACGGTGGAAATTATATAAAGGAAGGGACAGACTCTTCTAGGAGCACTTGTTTGATTTTCTCGCCAAGGGAGGACGATGGTGTTGGAGCACTTAGCAGATATCTCCAACTCTTTTCTGTAGGTCAAAGTTCCTCGATATACAATCACGACTTTGGTATTGATTTCCTTGGTTAATCTCATTTTTGCGCTTGGCAGAAACATGAGGTAAACCTCCTGCATATCGAGTCGAGGAGTTCAGTCCGCCGTTCGAATGTCTACGAGTTCATGGTGGAATGTGCTCCGGGTGGAGATTTGGGATCTGTAATCAAATCCTTGCAGGACCAATGTGACTATTTCTCCATTATTACAAGGTGAGCCTTCCACACTTCAATCCTTACTTGAGTGGATTTAACTCAAACTTTTCTTCGATTTTGACTATTCGATAGGAATCACAAGGACAACACGGGAACGGTGCCATGGTTCCCCCGGAGGATAAGAGACCTGGACAAATTCGCGAACCAAGTTCTGTCCTATGGTGCCGAGCTCGACAGCGATCACCCGGGATTCACCGACCCTGTCTACAGAGAGAGACGAAAGTACTTTGCCGACATCGCCCACTTCTATAAACAGTAAGGAGTGTCCAAGATAGCCGTCAAAAAAACTCCTACTATGGCCGAGGATATAATATCGTTACGTTTGCTATCGTTGCAGTGGACAACCAATTCCGAGGGTCGAATATACCCCCGAAGAGATAGCCACCTGGGGAACCGTTTTTCGGCAGTTGACAAAACTTTATCCGAAGTACGCCTGCAAGGAGCACAACCACGTTTTCCCTTTACTCATTGAGAATTGCGGTTATAGAGAGGACAATATTCCCCAGCTAGAGGACATATCAAACTTCCTCAAGGGTATGTACATCAATATGTTTTATTATGTACACACGTGTATTTACTGAAGCTAAAGCTTCGGTATCGTCGTTAAAGATTGCACGGGATTCACCCTACGACCGGTCGCCGGATTGCTGTCTTCCCGTGATTTTCTCGCCGGCCTGGCTTTTCGGGTTTTCCACAGTACGCAATACATAAGGCACAGCAGTAAACCGTTCTACACGCCCGAACCCGACATTTGCCACGAGATACTCGGTCATGTGCCCCTCTTCGCCGATCCGTCTTTTGCCCAGTTCTCACAAGTCATTGGTCTGGCTTCTCTCGGTGCTCCCGACGAATATGTGGAGAAACTGGCAACGGTGAGACAATGGGGATAGATTTGACAAAACTCTAAACCTAGTTAGAGTGGGAAACCTAGAGTTATCATAAAAGTCCCGTTGATCTTTCATCAGTGTTACTGGTTTACGGTGGAATTTGGCTTGTGTCGACAAAATGGGGAGTTGAAGGCTTACGGTGCCGGGCTTCTCTCGTCCTTCGGTGAACTTCAGTATTGTGTCAGCGGTAAACCAGAATTGCGTCCTTTCGATCCTCCGAAGACCGCCCTGCAAAAGTATCCCATAACGGAGTACCAGCCGGTCTATTTCGTTGCCGAGAACTTCGAGGATGCCAAAGAAAAGATGATGTGAGTATGCCACACTTTTTACACAATAGTCCTCACATAGAACGACTTTTATGCTTCTTTTATCCTTCTATTCTAGCAAATTCGCCGATACTATACCGAGGAACTTTGGAGTTAGATACGATCCTTACACACAGAGTATAAGTATCATCGACAGCAAACACCAAGTAGAAGAGCTGGTACACAACATTAATCAAGAAGTGCAGATTTTACTAGATGCCTTAAAAAAACTCAAGTAGGAGGATCTAATTGTGTAATTAATCACCTGTACATATCGATTTTCTCGAGGTTTACTTTTTTACAGCGTAATTAAATTTTCTTTCTTTTATTTCCTTCTGTCTCTGTTTTTCTTGTACAGTCACCCGAAGAACCGACGCGACTATTATCTTTACAGCACTTAAATAACGTTCATAAAATATATCTTTATGACATTTATGTACATATAAGATTTGTGATACATAGTACGATCTTAGAAGCTATCATCTCACCATATATATGTAGATGTACATAAATATACCCTGTCCCCGAAGATGCGGGAGTCGTTGCCTACGAATAGCCTACTGGTATCGGGAGGCAGATGATATTTAACAATCATTTACTCGCGAAAATTATTGTTTTCGTCTGCTTCCCGAAGTCCGGTATCTTTAAAATGGAATGTCGAAAGCAGAAGACGCAAAGCTTTAAGCACCGACAAACTTACGTAGAACTTTCATTCTTTTCGGTACTCGAGATCGAATTGCGTTCTTCGGAGAAAGAAGCTTCCGTATTTCTCAAATGAGAAATAGAAAACGCATTATTGTCAGGCATACTGTTCACTCGACTATACGGCCGTATTATTCCAATTTTTTTTTTCAAACGTCCTTTAATCATCCTCTTTCCAGCCGAAAGATGCGAAATTGACATTTTTGTAGAAATCATAATAATGTACTGAAGGCAAGATTCGTGAAAAACGATGCACTTAATTCTGAGGTGGTCTTTGTGTATGATTTGCGGAAGCTTCCATGCCGCTGTAAATCATGTCGGTTTGCTGCGAGCATATGTCAAACGTCACGAGTTCAGGAATGTTGTTCTCTTCTTGCGTCGGCGCTACCTGTTGCTGTTGTTGTTGCTGTTGCGGTGCTTGTTGCGTCGGCGTTACTGCTTGTTGTTGCTGTTGTTGTGGCTGTTGTTGCTGCTGCTGTGGCTGCTGTTGTTGCGGCTGTTGTTGCTGTGGGTGTTGAAGTGGCTGTTGCGTAGTCTGTAGCATTGCGCCGACATTGACCTGAGGTGATCCACCGATCGCGGGGACAGGACTGACGGGTAGAGCGTGTGGGAACAATTCTGTCGGTACTATTGGCACAGGCACCGTTATTGGCAATGGTAAGACGTTCACTCCTTGCACGTTCGTCGATGCTGGTAGCTGTACCGTCGAATTATTCGAGTTACATCGCGCTGCTGGCTGACATGGGTTTCCTCCAGGGTTGTAGGGCATTCCGGCCTAAAACATTACCACACATTGGCACGTTTTTCAAATCTTCCACATGAGACGATCGTTCATCAAGAACGGAGCAAACTGTACTAACATTAAGCAGCGGTGACAGTATTCCGTATCTCGCGATGAACAGCTGCTCCGATACCCGTCTAAGTTCTTCCTGCTGATGGACTATAAGTTGCTGAAGTTCCTCGTGCTTCCGTTGAAGCTCGTCCTGTATTTGATTTTGCGCCGGTGTCATAACAATGCTTTGCTGATGTAGGACCTACCGACACAGACGGTCAAATACGACGGAAGAAAGATACGTTTCTACGGTTATCCGCGATAAATCGAAGAATTTGTAATACCTCAGCTGTTGGTAAAGTCTGGATAATCGGTGTCGTAGAAGCGGCGTATCCTGTCGGCACTACCGGTTGTATATTCACCGTTCCATATTGCGTTGGCTCTACGAAGTTTATGCACGTCGCGTCTACCTGCATTTGTGATTGCTGCTGCTGTTGCTGTTGTTGCTGTTGTTGCTGCTGTCGTTGCGTGACTGCGACAGAATCTACCGATGGCATCGGCTTTGAGGCAACTGAACTGCTGGCAGAGGCAGCTTTCAATCGTGAACCGTGAGTAAGCTGGGAATGAGGGGAATTTTGCATAGACACCGACATCGAGGAGGAGTCCGATACTGCGCCGTGATGTCGACGAGGCCCGGCATCGACGTTCATCGCTTTCGACATTTTTGGGGATTTCGGGGACTTCGAGGACCACTGTGTTGTGGCTACATGACACGTCGTCGTTACCTGTGCGATCGACGATAAACATCGTCCATTAGCGTTCAACGTAACTCGAGTGATAAAGTAAACTAGTTGTCGTTTACCCGTGTACCTGTTGTTGTTTCGTTGGCAGTAACACGACGTCCTGGTTTTGGTTTTTCGCGTAATTTTCGCAATTCTTCCGCATCTCCTTCATGACGTCGACGTAACTGACGACATGATGCGTGCACACGATGAATTCCGGCTTGGAGTTCCACTGATTGTATGTGATATAAAATCGAGTTTGCAGCCATATCCACTGTTGGCCCTTCGTGAGGAATCTGTAATGACACGAGGTGCCCTCGCCCTTCTGCATCACTGAAAACGATCATACGTAATCTGAGTTTTAACTCGTTAGCCCGCTCCTTCGTAGGCTGTGCACAAAGAGACTCACAAGATTCGTGGCAAGTGACCACTTTGTCCAGGTCATCGACGTGATAATAATCGTAACCGGAGGTGCCGAGAACTTCGAAAGGCAAATATCCGATGATGGGAGGTGCTCTGTGATCGAGGAACAGGAATTTCCATTCTAAGCTGTGTCGCGACGTAAACTCCGACTTGGTGCTGTCCATCACCGAGACTTCTCGGATTAATCGAGGCGTCTGAAGTCGGCCCGTCCCGACAAACACTAACCTGGGAAAAAAGCAGAGAGCGGTGAATAAACTCACAAAATTCGCCCTTTGGTTGACCCTTAGAAAATATGCTTACTTGCCGTCGGAATTACAGGCGCTGCTATACCTCGCGTTTGGAATTAAATTATCAACGTCGTTGTCCACGCCAGAACCTGTCGGCCAAAACACCAGCATAAAGACTCTGGGCCTTTGTTAAATGTTACATTAATGTACTCACGAAAATATCCGATAAATTGTACTAGCTCGTAAATAGGGTCTTCCCGAAAGTCCAAACCGCCTCGTTTAATATGACACGTAAACGTCACTTGCTCCTCTGCTAATGGGACATTAGAATTAAAAAAGGATTTAACGAGAATACGGAGTGTCGGTGTAATACCTTTCTTAACATTACGACGATCCCTCGTGCTGCCTGGATTTATGAGGACATTGTAAAGATGAGACTGGTCTTCCTGGAAGGCTATGTCATAGATAGTTGTGTTCTCCAATTCGTTGGGGAGATAGCCAAGGAGAGACGTGACGCTTTCGGAAACGTAGTAGATACGTCCGTTTGATGAGAAGACTATGATGAACCCGTCTAACGCCTACGTCCGTAAAAGAATGTTATCATAAATCGGAGATTTGCCCACGAGTGTGAGTGCAGCCATATAAGTCAGGAAATATCCCTACCTCGAGTATGAGATGCGTAAATTCTTCGTTCGAGAGAAACGACGGTTTCCAGTCCTCCTGAATTTCGTGGACTCTTGATCTGACGGCGATTTCTGTAATCATAGGATCATATAGAGTGATGGTCTATCGAGGAGACATACGGAACTACAGGTACTCCTGTTACAGCGGACCACGTGGAACGTGATATTCCATAGACCAACCGTTATGATTCTTTAGAAACAAGATCGTCGACTTGAGTACTGTGGATTTATCCATTTTACGAGTATTGGAAGTGACCATGCTGCCGAGTTCATTGACGAGCATGTTAAACTGATCCCTGCGCTTCTTTTCGCTAAGATTCCGCGATTTCCTGTGAACAAGGATAGAGCAATTTTTACGAACATTCCCTTCGTTCATGATGACATCGTTCATTCCGGTCGCAATTCTTGCAATTGAAATTTTACCTCTTCGTATCGTCCTTGTCGTCGATGTCATCGTCCATCGTGTTGTCGGTGATAAAGGTATTGACTTGCTGTGCCTTGATAATGATAACGACAGAAAATTGTCGTAAGATTTACACAATGAGTATCAAGTTCTGTAAAGTCTTAATTAAGTTCCAATGAGATAATCCGTTGCGTTGATTGGCAGTTGTTGCGAGCCTAGGTAAAAAGTATTGCGAGCGATTTGACTTAGGAGAAATTCCTTAGTAGTAGGAGTAGATGAGTAAGTAGTGAGTAACGAGCAGCGCGTTGTGTATAGGAAGTAGAAAGAGCCCGCCGCTGGGTCATCAGGTCAGACTGGAAGACAGTGGCGCGGTCGTCAGTGGTTACGGATGCTGCACGGTCAGACCTCGACAGCTTGTATCCTTAGGACTTTCACTGAAAACTTTACGTATTCACGTGAAATCTAGAGACGTGGAAGGTTCAGCAAGTAGCACCGTTTGCATCGTTCGATGTTTACAACGCACCGCGGTTGACACAGTTGCATAAACACTGGAAGGTCCACTTGTTTTCCTCTTGTTTCTTTCCCCTCGAGTTTGTCATGGAGATTCTCATGAATGATGATCGGTCCGGGCCCTCCTCTTTTGACTTTCTCCACTGGAATTGGATGGAAAACGCCTGACCTCGTGCGCCTCGGTCCGTACTGACGGCCCTGCACAGTTAACGAGCAGTTTCTCGTTTTACCGTTGCCCGTTTAGTAGCTTCCAAGTTTTTTGCCTGCCACGCAAACGAGCCACAGGATGGTCGCATTTTTCGGCAAACCCCATCCGACTGTACCGTGCGTATTCGGAACCTATTCTTCCTCTCTTCCTCACTTCCTCTTTGCTACCCCCTCTCATCCCCTAAGACCAGTGCAACAGAGAGCATCGCAGAAATGGACGAACCGTCTAAAGGTGGCGCTGCAACGAAGAATACGGTTAACCCGGCCGACAAACGATCGATATTTCCCCTAAAAATTGCTTCTACCCTAACGACAAGGTATTTTTAAACGACCGTTCGACGGTTTGACGATGCTAACCGGACGATCATCCGATGACTCATTCGAATGCCTATGCGAAAACCCTGAAACCTAGCTACACTGACGCTATAGGAAGGCATCGAATCTATACCTACGGTGCATCAACTTGCCCTATAGCAAGTTTCTGTTGTATAGCTACTGCAGCGTGCACCGGTGGACAGTGTCTCTTGCCAATCGTCCATTGGTTAATATACTTGCCATAATTTGAAAAGCCATCCAATCCCGCGTAACTCCTACGCCAAGTCAACGACAATGTGGGCAACGTACGTTCTCTTACGTATTCCTGCGAGAGAAGCAAGAGGAGTTACGGCCCGGGGAGGAGATTGCATCGTAATACTTATTACGCGGCAAACTCTGACGAAGCTGTAATCTACTTGAAGCGCGCCATCTGGCTGACGCAATAAATGCATAAAAATGCACTAACGCGTGGCTGGTGCACAATGTGAATACATTTCTAGCTGGAACACTTGATACGGGGAGGACTGAGGTAGAAAGAATCGTAAAGCGAGAATATTCAATAAATTTTACATGATGTTTATTAGTCGTAGAGTGTGCTCAGAAATGTTGGGCCACAACCAGTGGGCCCACTTTCTCGACATATTATTTGATCGGTAATCATCACAATCGTCATCTCTATCCGCTAGTTCGTTCTCTCGCGAGCCGACCGCCCCCCTCGCCCCGGCCTATCCCCCTAATCCCTATTAAAAATGATGCACGATCCGCTCGTACTCGTTCGATTCGTCCTACGTAACGATGCTGATTGTACGCGTAGATTCTGTCGTGTTACATACAAGTACGTGGTACGCATTATGGTATCGCGCGGCACGGTAGAAAAGACTGGCAGAATGTTTCGGAACTGAGCTGCTAAATAAAACACGGCGATGCGGTAGGACACGACGGCGAGCAGCGCGTGCCTCACAGGAAATAGTTTAATCCTTTCTCTTTAATCGAGCGGAAACACCTTCGCGGCGGTTCAACGTGATAACCAATCTCGGACAACAATCGCTTATATAAAAAAAGGACAATCAATAAAACTAAAGTAGACGGGACATTTTCAATTGGGTTCTTCTCCGTTTTTTGCGTCTCATGTAACCTAACTAACCGATGCGTTTCGCTCGTGTCTTACGAAAAGTATCGTTTTATCGAATATACATGCTGTCATCGCATCGCGAAATCTTCAACAGTGCCAGTGTGTGTATGCATAACGTACGGAAAAACATTTTGACTTTTTCTCCTGTCGATGTACGAGGTGTCCGCCAAAGTGACAATCACGAAAACGCAACAAGAATAACGAACATTTATGCCCTGTCCTACTGATTCTTTCATGTCTGTATTTTTAAGTCGAATCATTCGGAAACTGAACCAATCGATATTATTGCGGGGTGTCGTTTTTTATGAATATTAAAACATACTGGGACCGAAAAACATGATTAAAGTTTTTCTCCAACAATTGGATAAAACAAGTTAATAATCGTCACTTTTCTACTACAACTCGCATCGACCCTTAATCTCGGAGGAAGTTATTGTTTCGTTATCATCATACATACGCACTCTTACATGAATTCCCACGCACGCATCCGCACACGCATACACCCATATTTATATGTGCATATACATACATATGGACATGTATGTATATACATATATAATATATTTTTATATATTTATATATAATATAATATAATATATAATATATAATATATTATATTCTACAATTACATGACTAAGTTCGAAAAATAATATTACAATATATCATGTGTGTTGTTATGTGTATTATCGTTTTTTTTGTTACTCTCCTTATTTCCTCCACGCCTTCACAAGATAATAAACGCCTAGCGTTTTTATAAACTGCTAATCAGTCAGCACTGCCTTGTGGCGTTTCCCGTATGTTTTAGTAAAGTCCATCGCATTCGTTAGAACGCACATAAAATCGGTAGGCGCTTTTCATCGTTTCCATCGCTTTACTTCTTAATTCGAATAACAACCATTTCTCCTTCTCCTTCTTTCTTTCTTCATTTTAAAAATTTGTTTCACTAAATATATCACAAACTGTCGGTGGTTTCGTGCGGTTCTCGAATTTGCCTCGAACACGTTTCGATCTTGTCAGTCGCTTGCCGAAAATTGATTCATCAATTTTCATGCAGGTTTTCTTGTTATTTGCGTGTGAGCTTCTCTCTGTGTGTATGTGTCTGTGTGTGTGTGTGTGTTGTCTGTGTGGCGCGCGGGGGCGCGTGTAAATTTTGGTGAAACGGTTCTCGGCGAATTCTCGAGCCACCACCGGAAAAAATATAACGTTGAGGGGTTATATATTAATAGTTACATCACCGCCGAAAGGAACGGGTCGATCATCGTCATCGAATTTACCTCGAGACTATGATCTTGCGACCCACGTCTTCCGACCTTCTTACGATTAGTATAAGTGTCGACGTAGTACGTTCTTGTATAATGCTTTACGTTGCCGCTTTAAACTTTTCTTACTTTTACTTTTCGAGTATAAATATCGTGAAATAAGTTCGTCACTGAAAAATCTTTAGACGTGTCACCCACGAAATTTCGATTCGGCGTTTTTATTATTATTAGTATTATCATTATTATTTATATCGTTATCGTATCTGAAAAACTTGCAGTCAAGGCTGGATGTGACCGAAAAGACGGGCCCGAAAAGAAACGTTCATCAACACAGGAGAAAGAGGGCCAAATCGACGGCGAAATATAGAAAATACGAATGAAAGGCATTGAAGCATACGAATGTCGATGCTACGGCCAGAGATTCCAATACTCGTAGCCTTATTATTCGGATTCAGGTATTCGCACGTTCGCGCCGTACAGACGGAACATTATCAAATCAATGTAATCGATCATATTTCGTTGGATGAACCACCCGTCACGGCACGAGTCGTTTTTAACAGATTATGCAAATCCACTGAAATTTAGCTGGCTCAGTGGATTAAAATGTACAATGTATGACGTAATTGAGAAGAAGATCGGGATGGAATTAGCGGCTAGACATGTCACCGATTCGCTCGTAACGTCTTTCCTTGACACTCGGTGACACGCTATGGACGGTTTCATCGTGCAGAAAAATTCGTCTTCTGCCACCCCTCTCTATTTATCGGATCTCTCCTTAATCGTACTGTCGTCTGGCCTCTTGTCATTTTGATCGTATTTAGAAAGCCACCAGGGGAGTCAGCCGCTCCTACCGCTAACGATTATCGCTACCCGAGTCGTCACTACTTACCTCCTAACTGTAGAGTAAAACTCCGAAATACGGTTTATGTACAGTATTGACGCACGTACGGTGCGCATAACTTCGATCGGTACCTACGTTATACCGAAGACCAATTACATGTGCTATCATATGGCGCTATATAGAAATTCTAATTCGACTATATAGAGTATAGGTGAAACTAGAACTGAATTCCATTAGTCGCAGTAACGCCGTATGTATAATAATTACTGGTATATCCCATAGAGGAGTTCTTTTAAGAACGTAACAACTTGCTTTACTATCGTCTATCTTTCCTGCGGCAACGTAGGCAACAGCCACTTCTTTTAAGAGAGAGGGAGAGATATTATCGAACTTATTTTTCCGTGGTTAAATCAATTCTTTCGACAAATCTTTTGATATCATAAGGAGCGATTGTTCTCGTTTTCTTCCCTTTCTGTCGAGCTTCCTCCTGGTGTGGACGGTCTATCGGAAATTCAAGGATGCATCATTGACGTTTTTTCCGCAGGGCGAAACCGTTCCTCGCGCTCGTCTAACACTTGTACAATCGGAGATGTGGGGACTTGGATCAACACCGGAGTAGAAGCGATATTGCCAAAACATATAATCGGCCAAAGTTCGTAAAAACAATCCAACTTTTTAATACGGTTCAAGCCAATTGTTTTATTCCCATCCATCTTTTGCTCTTTCTTTCACTTTTAAGCACGCATTCGCACAGATAATTTCAATCGAAAGTTTCAAAATTTATGGATGAAAAGGAAATGAGGCCCTGTTTGACGCTGGAAGGCAAATAATAGCCCTCAGTGGCGTCTATTCTTTTTCTTCTGTTGCAAGCAACAACTTGCTATTGTTTTTCATCAATATGCCAATGCCAATAACGTGGGCCTTGTACGCGCGATTTTTCATCGTTAAGCCAGCCGTAAAACAGATGAATCCCTTGACTCAAGTTGGAAGCTCGAATGTCCGCCGTTCACTCGAACGCAAAATACGTCTTTCCATTTCTTTCCCCCCTAACGGTTGGTCTTTCGTATTCCACCGTTTTCGAAAGTTTAAAAAAGAACTGCATCTACAGTCGGATTTCACCATCCCTTTCGCACGTCTATCGTCCGTTTCTTGAACACGTATTACTATTAAACGTACATAATACTTGGTAGAAGATTTGGTATTAAAGGGAAAGAGTGCTTTATTTTTCTCCATGGCCCTCGCGAATCGTCTGCCTATCGCGATACTTCTCTACGTCTTATACGTTTTTCGTTGTCCTCTTTAACGAAATACCATTCAAATCGACCAACGTTTGTGTGGTGCGTAAAAAATAGACGCATATAAACCACAAATGAAGGACTGCCATAATCGATGTACATTATTATGCGCTACTGCGGGGTCTAACGACGGCTGAAGAACGGATGGATGCAATCTCGGATCGTATCTATCAAAGTATCGTCAATCGATACCCATTGTTAGACATTACCAGTCGAGAGTTGGAAAAATCACAATTGAAAATATTTTCTTCTACCTCGTTTCGTCTTCCTATGAGCTATGCTCCGTATTTTTACACGCGTATATAGATGCGATATATTGTGTATATTCCGGGCTATTCCGATCTTTTGCCTCTTATTTACAGACTAAACGTGAACACGGACGTTATCGGTTACTGCTGTCGGTCGTAAGTCGTGTTTGTCCGTCGTAACTTGCTATTTCTAGCTACGATCTGCAAATATCTGCCGTTTACTGTCCCCTCAATTATTTGGATCTATCAAAAAGTCTTTCAAAGCCCGTTCTATCGGGACGAGCATCGACGAAAATATTTCACTAAGCGCCGTTTTTTCTCAATTTTCCCTTCGATCCTACCTTATCGCACTTTTTTATGCGTTCGCGCAAATAATAATCTATGATGTGCAAGCTGGCTTTATTCCTTTCCCTCTAATACCAAAGGCAAAGTTTTAATCGTCTTCTATACTCTATCTTTTATCATGCTTCGACGAGAGTGTCACTCGCTGTACAGGAACATTACCCCGCGTTAGTTCTCTCGATCTTTCATTCACAGAGGAACGAGGTTTTCGCGGAACATTATGGAATATCGTGGAATATCGTGGAACATTGTGGAATATTCTGGAGCGCCGTTATCCACGGAATCGTAAAAATAATTTCTTTTCAAAAGTATCGTTCGTTGTTGCCGATGGGTTTTTCCGTTGGCATGTTGTTTAGACCACTCAAATGATTTCCTTTTTTTTTTCCCCTGAAATACGTTTCTACTTGCAGAAATAATTTCCCGAATATCCTCTCTCCCAGAAAAATCCATTATATCGCAGCTGTTTTACATTCGTTTAGAGTACACTTAATCATTCGTTAATATTACTCTATTATATCTACGGTCTCTTTAAATAGTCGTACGCTACTCTGAAAGTGATCACTCAGAGGAAAGTAGGAAGTACCCTCCCTCCCTTTCTCTCTGGCCCTTTCTTGCCATACACGCATACACGCGCATACACGCGCACACGCAAGCACATGTATACTCGTACGCAAGCTGCCTCAACTGAAAATTTATACGTAAAGAACTCCGAACCCATCGTCTTGACTAGTTGACAAGGCATTGAACTTTTTCATTTAATAAGCCGAAAGAAGGGAAACCATAACGAAAGATCCTTTAGAATAGACTGGACGGCAGAATCATTTTCGATGATTTAATAGTCAACGAAATGGCAAGTTCAAGGCATAAAAAATACAGCACAACGCTTACTCGTCTTTCCGTTTATGTCTTCGAAAATGTAAATGCGCAAACCGTCTCTCTACTCGTGTGTCTATCATTGCCTATGGATTACATACATTACGATATCACGTCACGAAATAAAGTAACTTGAATTTTCTCCGGCGCGTTCGTCTTTTCATTCGGTTAGACTCAATAGAGTTCCTCTAACGTTCATCTCTAAATAATTATCCTTTTTTTTATGACACGTGGTAACATACTCGTCATACATATTTTCTATATCTGTGCCTGTAGTCGCGGTGATAATGATGAAGATGAAAATGGAATAAACCGAAATGAAGGCAAAAACGTGGAAGCTGCTTCAATCTAGCGAGTTTTTAAAGGTTTTTCATTACGTCAGACTGAATACAATAACCCTTTCCATATAATCTCAGACTTTCTCATGACATTTATTCGCACACGTTTCTCTCACTTTTGCTCCCTCACGCACACGTGCACATACACACACACTCCCCCTTGGCCACCCCGAAGGAAGTACACAGAGGGTGTCGCGTATATGTATATAATTCACATTTTTATCGACTAAAGGATGAAACGTAAATAAAAATCTTATCTTCGTCGTTCCATGTCGAGAAACAATCATACGCTTATGTACACGAATATACATGTATACGATAAAAGGAAAATGCAATTTAAGGTTCTGTATATTAGAAGTGTAAAAAATGTCATCATCATCGTCGATTCGCTTCTGTTTTCGCGTAAATTAGTTGATGGTTAATCGCAGCGACCCATGGCTGTAGGTCTTGCTATGGGAAAGCTAGAGGCCGATACCTACCCGAGACTTTGATCAACGACGCGCAGAGCATTGGCCACGACACGTGCTTTCTACAATTATTATTCGTTGCAGATTCGAACCAACCGACCCCGTGGTACATCTATATCATTTGCCACTGTTCTCCTCCTCTTTGTGTCGTTTCATTCGGGAAAAAACAGGACGAAAAGGATGATTCGTGGAAGAATGCGAAGCTCGGCGTTAGAGAGATATTTGGAAGGTTCGAAGGAGCAGAAATCGAAAACTTTCGGAACTTCCTTTCTACCGAATAACCGAATGAACGACGACGGATAGGCTCGAGTGTCGATTATTTCTTCGTTTCTGTGTTGGAAAACGTCGGGGCGAAGAAGCCGATGAAAATTTTGCAGTTTCCCACAGTGGTCGATGGGTGAATGGACTACACAGCTAACTAGCATCGACTGGAAGATCTTCTGGTCGGCGAGGTGTTGTCTTGTAGGAGGAGCAGCAATGTCGTGACGGATGCTTGGAGTTTAAGGCGTTGGAGGTGCGGCGCCGACGGCCATCAGGGGTGCCGGGGGCAGAGCCACCGGAATATGGTAATATTTACACTGGGGCCGAAGGCAGGCGCCCTTCACCGCGTCCCTGCATACAGTTACGCGATTCTCAATCACCTCCACGTTCCCTGTAATTCCAAAGGAAAAGTTGCAAAGCTGCCTTACAAGCCATTTCCTCTCTCTTCCCTTCGACCTGTGGGAGAAACTTACCGTCGTTAAGATGGATAAACTTGCAGGCAGGACGGTTGCATACTTGTCGATTAAAATCTTGGCACACCGGGAGGGTGTCCAGTAACTGAAAAAGATTTATCGATATACTTCTGAGCGTTGCTTGTCTTTGGAATAACCAATTTATCAGATCGATCGTATTTTCCTCAGCCGATCTCTCACTCGCACGTGCCATTCACTCGATTAGGAAGTTTTTCTTATATACATTCGTTCACTCACGTCCTATTAGCAATTTCCGGAGCATACATTTATACGGTAAATTACAATCTCTCGAGATCGTTCTATGCTTAACATAAAGTAATGAACTGTTACCGATGCACGAATCATCGAAATGTCCACACATATCTTTTCGTACGGGTAGTTAGAACAATTGTTTTATATCGATCGTTCGTGCATACGGATTAGAAGTTAAATTTGCAGTAGAACTTGCATTTTTAAAATACAGGGCATTCCCTAGAATCCCGAGGGTTCGTTGCCTCGGTCGGTCGAAAAGGCAGACGCGTCGAGTGAGAATAAACTAGCTATCTTATCTGGGCGATGACAAAGGACGTGCCATACTTCCGCGATACTCGAGTGACTCACGTATGACCCCCACGTACGGAATGCAAGGGCCTCAAAAGGAGAATCTCTCATTCGCAAATCTCCCTTAACTATAAGGATAATTTGCGAATAGAAGGGAGAAGCCCTCTTCTCAGCGCGGGCCATTTCATACGATGACGAGACTGGAAGTCGTTACTACGCCCCTCTCACCGTATACCATCTCCGGCTTCAAGATGATTGGCCACTATTGCCATCGCGTAAATCCCATGCCTAACGTCAATGTATGTGTGCATGTAAACCACTTATTATCGCTGTCGGAAGAAGAGAACGGTTTACTCGTCTAACTCGTCACTCCTCAGCCCACTCATCCAAGTACGCCAGAGATGCACACACGCATACACACACGCAAGCACTCACGTACGCACGTCTCCACTCATTCGGTCCGGTGGGCCATGTGTCATCATTCGATCAGATAGATATAGGTATCTGCTCGAGCTACAGCGAAAGAAACTGAAACTGTTAAAATAAGCGTTGATCGCAAAAGTAATCGGCCATGGCTAAGAAAGAGAGAGAGAGTGAGAGAGAGAAAGAGAGAGGGGAAACCGAAATGACAATTATTAAATGAAGCTGACATACGACAAAACTACTGTCCACTCTTTTCATCGGGATCTCTATCTCTACATTATGCGTACACCCACACACACGCGCACACACATTTGCACTCCTCACTAAGTGAGAGATAATTCGACCGCATTGATATTACGCACGATAGAGACAAATGCAGTATAAAAAATCAACATCAATTTCCAAAGACGCTTTTCCGTGTTAGCAAAACGTTAGGTCAAAGCATCAACAACCTACCAGACAGATATCTATGTATAAGTATGTATGTGTGTGTGTCTTGAAACAAATTGGAGAAATGAAGTTTCATTGCGCAAAAATATACGATAGGCTCACCATAGAAGCGTGCAAAATATATGTAAAATGTTTCAACGATTCTGCTTGCTGCGGTACACCTCGATCACTGTGTGTATGTGTATGTGTGTGTGTGTGTGTGTGTCTATACGAGAAGTATAAAGCAAAATTCATACTGGATAAAAATTCTGGATATAGACCGAGATAAAAGGGATAAGAAATACTAAACACGTCCGAATGTCGGTAGAAAAGAAATGGAAATGACAATAATGGTAATAGTAGTAGTACTACTAGTAGTAGTAGCAGCGGCAGCAGCAGCAGTAGTAGTAGTCGTCGTAGTAATTGTGGTCGTAGTCTTAGTCGTAGTCGTAGTAGTAGTACTAGTAGGAGTAGTAGCAGTAATAGTGATGATGGTGGTGGTAGTAGTAGTAGTAGTAGTAGTAGTAGCAGTAGTAGAAGTAGTAACGATAATCATTGCATTTGCGTAAGATATGATTTGCTACGAACACAGAGTCTGGTCATGCAAATAATGGCCCGGGAGAAGGGGGGGGTCGTTTGCTTGGGTGATTAGCTGCTGATCGGAAGAATGAATTCGATCGTTAAGATCTTCTTCGGACATTCCTTGAGACGTTAGACGACTCGCGAGAGAAAGAAATGTGTGTTATTGGCGTACAACGATATATATCACCCAAGCACGCGTGTACTGCCCAAAGCCGACTACCGCCATGTGCGAGACAGGCGTCAGAATCGCTCCGATCGATGGAGAATTAACAAGACAAAATGCATCCACGCACCCACGCATACGCTCACACTCGTGTCACGTCTACTCGCGCTACTCAATTCATCAAGACGAAAAAATTCGGAGCGATTCGCGCGCGTCCATCGATTGAAATAATGGCCGGATTTCCTTGCGGGAATGTATGATATTGGCCTTCGATAGAGAGACAGATAAATCTGTATATATAAATATATATTGTATATATACATATATTTAGAAAATACGTGGATACGGGATATGCCGTAAGCTGTCAAATTAATATATTCTACTGCAAATAAGTTCAACACTATATCAACTGCGACTCCGCAACCATAACACAATAGCCAGTAAACACGGGAATAGCTAGTTTCGTGACTACGTGCATCGAAGATCGAATTAGTGAAAGATTTTATGGCGGCGCAGCGACGCTACGGTTATATCGGCTAAACGATGTTTCATAATCTCTCCTCTGCCGTTAGCAGTAATTGCATATGCTTTCAAGCTTTTTGTGCAGACAATAAGGTTTCTGTGAATCTCCCGTGGTTCGACGAAAGATCCTCCCTCTTAGGACTCATGAAAAGTGTTGAGAATCATCCTCGAGACTGACCCGCAAAAAAATCAATGTAATTCGAAGAGACATCTACTGATCACGCCATTGTCGTTATCGATTCGGCTCAAACAATATAGTACAAGTAGGTAGTTGATGAGGAAAATTCAATCTAAAATTTTCCAGCTTGGGCTTTTCTGCGCTATCGATATTCCTCATTAGCGAATATAATAGAGTTCTCGTGCGAGTTCATAAGCGATATTCGTGCTATTAGCGTAACCGGGGAAAGCAATTAATCGGCGCGCATTTAAGACAATGGCGTGATAGATGTAAAAAAGTAGCGTGCATCCTACACCTCTTTCTCTTAGTCTCTAACATTGAACGAGTTTGTCAACATTATCCGAGTAGTAGCACAATAGTAATCACTGAGTATTATAATAACATTAGCAACGATGATAAAGGGAACATATCTAATGGTAATAATCATGGTAATAATAGTAATAACGACAATGATAATAGTAATAATAACAATAGACAAACACCAGATATAAAGGCAGTGGTTATTGGCAGTTATAGTTGCGGTGAGCAGTCGTGAGGGAGATGCCCCCGAAAGCTACGTGTTAGGCCAAAGCTATCAAAAGATGCCGATCCTGCCGATTCCTCAGATTCTGCCGAGTCCTCGTGCCGCCGTGGCTCACGAGGAAACACTACATTCCGGCAGGATCGTTCTCCTATGTTAGCCTTGAAGATTAGCAGCACTAAAAGTCCGGGTTTGCATCAAAGCACCGAGTGTCGAGTGTGAGGAAGCCTCGGAGAAGGTAAAGAAGACGGAGCTAAATCCTCCGTAGAATTCATAAGAAATCGATGCTCGTAATGCAGTCCCGGGACTCTTGGTAAAAAACTGGTTACAATAATGAGTCTACCTGTCCGCAGCTGTCTGTGTAGACGACACAGTGAGCGTTTTGAGGGACCA
This sequence comes from Hedychridium roseum, assembly GCA_963989215.1. Lineage (NCBI taxonomy): Eukaryota > Metazoa > Arthropoda > Insecta > Hymenoptera > Chrysididae > Hedychridium > Hedychridium roseum. The sequence continues at coordinate 9,086,769 of OZ022310.1, read as the reverse complement.
CTTGGGCCCCGACAGTGGCTAAGGCTGCTAAGGCGATCCACATGCAGCAAACGAGGCAGTGTTCGTACGATATTTTGTCGATTTTTATGGCATTGCGGCCGTTCGATAGTAGCCGGTCGGATTCGATGAAGAGACCGTCCTCGACGCAGCCAGGCACACGCACGAATATGCATTTCTCGTATGACGCGACGCGCGCTAATCGAAATGTGTCGACGGACGGAATCGTCCGTGTTTTTGTGCATTTTCATGGGAGGCCACCACAGTTCCGAGCGAGCCCAGCAAATGCGTCGTCGTGAGGAGAGGCAGCCCATCACCGAAATATCCATTTGCCCACGATCGTTAGAGGCCAGCCAACGGATATATATATGTATTAATATAGAGTTCGATGTGCGTGCCAAGACCAACCGTGTGTCGAGTCTCATCTCACCGATTCGTTATTTTCGTCGGCCGTTATATATATATATATGTATATTTTTTGTTTTTGTTCAGGTTTTTTTTCCATGGTTTGTTTTTGCGTTCGTTTGGTTTTTTTTTTTTTTCGTTTTTTTGTTCAAGTTACATTTTTTTTCCTTGTCCACGTCGATTATCAGTGTCGATTTTTATCCGTGAATTCGTGCGTGCAGAATTTTATCCACGAGTTTCCACGCAGAAGGAGGATAACAATCGCCACAGAGGTGAGACAGATAATCGGGAGGGAAGAACGTGCATGGAGGAGGCGGAAGGTTTTGCAAATTTATGTACGGTCATTTTTTTTCGGTAGAACAACAGAGAGGCGTGCGATGGAATCCAGGCGAGGGCAAGCATGAAACAGAAAGTTTAAAGACAGACCATGAACGATTGTGAAACAGACGTGCAATGCAAAGTGTGTACGACCATACGTACGTATTTGCTTTTTCGTTGTACCTATACATTCCAGTCTATCGCATATTCATTTGTCACGTTACAATGGAAAAATATGAAAAGCATGTTCGACAGAGTCCCAGGTACTCGTGATAAAACGATAGAAATGCATTCTCCCTTTCTATCTGTACACTTCTCAGTGCTACCTCACGAGGTTTTTCATTTACCACGAGTACCTTCGCTGAACATAAAGTAACACCCGTTCTGTGTACGGTACTTTCGTGCGCACCTATACGTCAAGTAAGTATATATATGTATTTATAATATATACGAGGAAAATGTGTTTTCACATGCGCTCGTAATTATGCACCTACGAACGAGAAGAACGAACGTGTGTGCGTAGCCGTAGAAAAACCGATATATAGAGTATAACGACGATAGCGCAGACACGCAGAGGACGAGGCTAATTGTAAGCATTTTCAACATCATTCTTGCTGCCTTCTATTCGGTTAACTCTGGCAAGCGATACTCACGACGATGGGGGAACCGTTGCAGCCCATTAGCCAGTGGACACAGAAGCCGGCAAAGAAGCGATAATTGCGAGATACTCTATGTTTGCGTTGATACTTACATCGGAAAGAGTGCTTCACATCGCTTTAACATTGACATAGGTACGTGTCTACAAACCATCAACACTGTGCGATAATCATCATCATCATCATCATCATCGGTTCAAGGCCTTCGCTTCGACGGAAGACTGTTGCTCGAAATGTAGTTCAATATGTTGAACCATCCTGGACACGTACACACTAAGTAGAACCGCGTATTAATTGCCGATGGGATTCGTCACGGCGAGAGTCCAGCCCGGGCAAATTGCTCCGTCATGGACCCGGCGGTGTTTGCAATTATTTCGTGAGCAATATTCGTGATGTTGATCGAATCGTCCAGCACAAAAAGATCTTTCAGCGGATTCAACTGCGTAGCACTCTTCTCGTAAGGAGAAAGCAAAAACTGCTATTTACAACATCACTGGCTTTCCATTATGAAATTATGCAATGTTGAACAACGATTGCGCTATATATTAAGGTGTTTCGTTACAAAAGGCTATTATGCGCAAAAGCGTTATGGAACAAATTCACGGGGCATGTAATAACTATATATGTACACGCGTGTTTATAATATTTGCGCAGGCTTAGCAGGGCGGAGGAGGGAGTTGGATATATGTAAAAGCTCGGAGGGGAAGCAAAGGGATGCGAACGGTAAGGCTGGGGAAAAGGTCAATGTCCATGACAGCAAAAGAAACAATACTCGGACCTTCTTTAAAATACAAGTACGTAGGTGTGCAGAGCGTTTAAAGTGGCGATTGCTCGGAAGGAAAAAGGGGCGAAAGGTGGCTTTTGGCCTTGCTTCAGCTGAGCAAATTCTCCGGGGATTCTTCTTCGTGTCTCGGACCTGCGCTGGCAACTCTTGGCAACTGCTGGCAATCGCTGGCAATCCCTGGCAATCCCTGACGACCACCGCTCGCACGGTTAAGCAAGTAGGAAAAGCTGCGACTTGGTACGGCAAGGTAAATTTACGATTATTGGCGAAGGTGCATGAAAAAAGAAGTAGCGCGCGAGGTCTACGCCGATCGACGATCTTTGTCGTGATAAAAGCATCTATTTTATATGTATGTATATATATATATATATATATGGTCTACTATGGATTTCGATGAGACCATGGAGGCTCCGTTTGGCTGGAAGTGTTTTGCTGGAATTTAAGGCAGAATTTCGACGAACGTCCAGTGCTCGTCCAAGCACCGACCGTGCAGGAAAAGTGAGGAAACAGCGTGGATTTAATTGTAATGCTAACGATCACGACGATACGATAGGTACGATAATAACAATGATAATCATAATAATCGATAGTATAGTAGTGACAGTAAAAAGCGCGAAAATCCAACAGATTTCGGCGGGACGAATAAGTATTCTGTAAAACAAGGGAAGCAGGAAGCGAGGCTAATAGACGGCGTGAGCGATATAACTATATGTACATATATGTATATCGAATATACACGTTTATGGTAGTACTGTATATGCGTATAATATATATATATATGTATATATGTAAATATACATTTTCCAAGGGAAATAGCAGATTTGGGGAGTTTTTTTGTCGATAGAGAGAGAGATGAAATAAGAAGAAGCATTAATAAAACAAATATTTCATGCATTTCTCAAGCATTATTATTACAAATACTGGCTGACTCCTGACAAAACCCCGTGAGCGTGCATGCGCAAAAAACGCATTCAGCCTCGACCAAGGCCTCACGGTTCACTTATTCTCTTCTTCGCGTTACAGGGAATTTCGCGGCTATGAGAAAAGAAGACGGACATCTTCGATTCTCCGTTAGTTTAGTTTGTCGGCAAGACTGTCGTCGTACTCGTGAGTTGAACGTATGGAGCTACGGGGACGAGCGCGTCGGTCGTCGTGCCGAGAAATATTCCCCCTCCCCTCCCATCCCCCCGGAAGGACCGATGCAGGGAAATTTTCTTTCTCGGAATAATCAACGTCCGACGCGCATCCCGCCTCTAACTCAATTATCAGAAGCAGTGCCAACGAATGCGCAGGTACTTTGCATCTGCATTCCCGGGGTCGTACATCGAATCTATACCACGGTATACCGATATTTATACATATGCGTCATGTACGGATACCGCTTATTTATAGTTTTATATGACTCTATAGTATGTGTGTGTGTATGAATGTGTCTTGGGTGTACGTGTCACTGTCATTATTTCCCCTTATCCTTACAATGTACATTCGAACAGACAGTACAGTAAATAATAATAAATACTATATTTAATATGCATGTATATGTAGTCATATTTCGTAAAACACTCTCTTTCATTGCATCCAATTTTTTTACTACCTCCCGCTCCCTCCCTCTCTTTATCGGCCCGAGTGTCTACGGTTGGGTGTGAGAGAGAGGTCTTCAACGTATTCCACAAAATCACGCTATTCTTCGTACAGTGCTCTTCTACTTTGTGAAATACGCTTTATATCCCCTTTCGCACCATTTTTTTTCGTTGCACCGTAGCTTATATATGCAACATTGATAATTTGTGTATAATATATATATATATGTATATATATATGTATGTATATATATATAATTACGTTAATTTATGTATATAAATATAATTCTATATATTATCATGTAAGGTCGTAATAATAAGTAGTGTTTTTCACAAGTGTCTCGATTATCGCGTATTCTTGTACACTCGCGTGTTTCTTGTGCATATGGTGTATTATCGGTGCAGGGGAAAGGCACTTCCGCTGTCTTTAAGCTGTCAACGTCGGTCGAAAACTCTGTTTAGAAAGCTTTCTCGCCGGAAATCTATGATTCGAGGCGATTTCAAAGTTTTCGTGCGTCGATCAGGAAGAATTGCAACCCTCCTCTCGATAGTGTACGATTACTTTAAGTAGCGAGTGAAGGAACAAGATGAGGCCTTCTTATTGCATCATAAGAGGCCGTACTTTTTCAGTTCAATCCGCTCTTTTGCGCATTCATCGTGAAACCGATGCCGACGAATTTTCAGAGACAGCCGATTATCCACTTATTAACATTCAACCGAACGCATACGTGTGTTAAAAAATATTCGTTAATAATATATCTTATCGGGACGATCAATTGGATCTTAGGACACTCGGAAGTTCGCTCTTTCTCAAAACACGTCAGTTTCGGGATCAGATGAATTTTTCTTTTTTAAAAACTGTTCTGTGGTCGTGTACGTGTGTGTCCGTGCGTGTAGGTGGTAAAGTGAGTACGCGCGTCGTGTGTTCACTTAATTACGTATACATAACGTACTATCACAATGTGCGTCTCTTTACGCGCGTTCCTCAGTAAATCGGAGACCGTTGCCATTGTTCCGTCAATGATGAAAAATAAATGTGCTCTTCGCTCTCTTCTCTTTTTCTTTCTTTACTAGTTGTACGTGGAAGACCATCGATACGGCAGAGCCCCAATATTCCTCTCATTCTTTTACATAGACGTGCACACGGACGATCACTTACACATTGGTTCATTTACTGGTGCTATCTGCTATCGGATTTCATCGCTTTGTGCGTGTATAACTTTACGTTTCGTCTGGCTAGCGCGTTCAAACGGTCTCCGATCTGTTATCACTCATATCAGCTAGTGGCCGAAGGAAACCGAGACGACAACGGCGCGCACCAATATTCAAATTACATTCGAATTTCATGTATTTTCCTTGCTATTCCCGAGGTTTCGTATAAAAATGCAAATTACAAGAATTGTCAAATGAGATAAAATAGAATCGACGGAGATACAAACAGTTTAGAAGACGAATTCACAATGTGCTAAAAGTGTACTCTTGGTACGTTAGGATCATCAGCCTGTAATTTTCAGCATGTTTTTTCACGTTCAAGTACGCGACCGTCGTTAACTTCGTGGATAATATTCCTACGGCCGCCATTACACCCTTCCCTCTGCTTCTTTTCCCCGCCATTCTCTCTACCAGTTGCACATACACATTTTTACCTATCGTAATAGTACGCGTCTATAATTCGTGTCGAGTATGTACGTCGATGTGTAGTATCGCTTTATAACGTTGTACGTGTGACTGTGTGTGTATATATGTATGTAGGTGTGTGTGTGTGTGTGTGTAGATATATTAATATAGCTACATATATCTTATCTCGTTCGTCCGTCGTAAAAATTAATTTACAGAAAAAACGTAGGCCTACGACGGTTGATGGTTATGCACAATACGTGTTTGTGTAGTTAATGTGCGTTCCACGATCGATCGTGAAATATATTGTATATCAAATCACTAGCAAATTGGCGCCTGGCAAAGCGCCGATCTTCTTCAGTTTTCATTTCGTACCGCCGTACTCTTTTGTCCTTATGTGATTTTTTTTTGCGCACGCCATACAAATTCAGAAAGTGTGGAATATTGTGGATGATTATCGGATAGTTCTCTGCATCGAGAGAAATCAACTAACGAGCAGAGCTATTTCGTTGCATATCAATATTGGCGAGCATTGAATAGTATAGATGGATGGGCCGGTGGAATCGAACGATCCTCCTGAACTTTTTGTCTCTCTCGATGCGCCGACTGCCGATGTATGTACTATATACGTAGATGGCCGCTGGTGTGTATACCAAACTGCCTTTTGTCGATCGGCACAGGAAATTAACGAGAAATTACTCTCCGCCGTTCCGATCCTTTACGCCATCTTCGCTCTATCTTCCTCTTTTTTGTTTTGTTTTGTTTTTTTTACTTTTTTCACTATTAAATGCATAAGCTCGTAGATCGCAATTGACTCCCCCGAATTGAATTCAAGGACAACGAAGAGACGCGTTTCTGCCGGTAATTCTTATTTAAAGCTAGACGAAAAACTTTCAAGGACGAACATCTAAATCTACATCTACCATTACATTAGATAACGTAACTCGCAAATTCACCGTCGTACTTTCCGGGCTTTTAGCGAGGTATGTTTGTCGTACGACGGTCGACTGCGTAATTGAAAAATGTGCTTTTATTCTTGTAAGAATGAACAAACAGAGAACACCCGGGTATAGAAATATATTTGACGTTTAACGTCGCGTAATTTCCATGTCGCTACCAACGGGAGCCCTCGCAACGAGGATAAAAACGTAAAATGAAGATAACTCGCCGATAAAATATGCTCCGAACGGATTTGTCAAAGGGATAATTAGACTAAATCGATGGACGAGCCACAAGGCGAAGAAAACGTGTTTAACAGAGGAATTTAACGAATGAAGAAAGTCGAGCGTGTTCGTATATACGCTAAGAAATGCACATTTCGACAATGTTGAAAGAATGGAAATGGAGTGCCTTCGTTGCGCTCGTTATTTCGGCAAAAAATTAGGAAGGTACGTACTGAAAGACGTGCTAAGGTGCTAAGGGCAAGATACTGACTAAAGTAAAGTAACTGCTAAAGGGAATACATTGTACGCGGGACAGCACCTTCCACTAGGATCAATTCCACGCGTGGAATTCCTCGATATCAATTCCTATCCGCACGTAAACGACAACAACTGGCAAGAGAGATACCGTTACTAGCGATGCATTTCGCGAAGCAATGTCTTCGATGTCCGTACGTTCGGTTTGAAAAAAAAAAGAACTAAGAAGATAGTAGGAAAGTCAATAGCGGCTAGCGGGCGTCCCGCGTTCCACGTTCTACGTTCTACGTTCCATGTTCCACGTTCCACGTTCCGCGTCGCTCGAATCTCTCCGTTGGACTTTATCGGATCGATAAGGCACTGTTCACCGTCGACTCTGTTCTTGACTAGAAAACGAATCTGCTTCTTTCGTCCCTCAAGATTTCTACTTTCTCTCCCCTACTCGTCAGCTATGTCCCTTACGATTAAAGTGGGTCTTTGTCTTCCCAAGGGAAAGGATTGATCAAATTTCCAAGTAGTGTTGTAGCAATTGGACAAAGATATCCAAATGTGAGATACCCAGCAAAAGACGACCGACGAGGAGACTCGACGAATCGAGGTTAAAATTAGCTACGTAACGTTCATACGTAGAGCCTGACTTGACGAAATCGATGAAGACCTTTGCTGGTTCTTTCGGACCTCGGCTGATCTTCTCGTCGTTTGGGCTTAGGTAGATGATAGACTTAAGTAGTGTACCGGCCAACGGACACATCCGTTTTTCTTTCACGGGAGAGAGAGAGAGAGAGAGAGCATAAAAACGAGAGGGAGAAAGGTAAAAGCCGTCGAAGGTTGGCTTTGATAGCCGCGCGACGTTCCTAGTTCAGGGGGACCAACGGCGAGCCTCGCTTAGGAGGTTTTCATTTTCTTGTAGGGTTGCATTATGACGCCGGTGCTAGCGGACATGGCGACTTGCGGCTGAGCGGCGATCGTCGCCGGGTTCGGTATTTGCGGCATCTGCGGGACTCCCTGTACTGCCTGTACGGCCTGCACGGCTTGTTGTACCGCCTGTACCGCTTGTACCGCCTGCACACCGGCGGCCCCAACTCCCGGAACACCGGCGGCTACCCCAGCGACTCCCGGTAGGACCGCGTAGGGATTCTGCACGTAAGGTGATGCCTGAACGGTCGCTGCGCCATGCATGCCGGCTATCGAGCTGGGGACGTAGGGCGAGGGCAGGATCTGTTGTCGCATGAAGGAGTAAGGATTGAGCGGTGCGCTCGTCGGCGCTCTCGAGTAAGACGCCAGGATGCCGGCGTTGAGGGGGGATGTTAAAGCGCCGGGTAATCCGCTGAGGCTGGCCATACCGCCGGGACGAGGGGATGGTGTTGCCGCCGCTGCTGCTGCTGCGGCCGCCGCTGCAGCCGCCGCGGCCGCTGCGGAACCGGGCAGACCTGACGCCGGACCAGCCGGGTTCACCAGACTCTGCTTGTTCAAAGCTACTCCCGTGTAATTGAGTGCCGTCAGGGCGCTGATGCCGTACGACTGAGAGGCTTGGCTGAGCTTTATCGCCTTGGCGTAGTTCTTCTGCGCCACTTCCTTCGCGAGAGTGGCCGCGTCCAATGGTGACGCGGTCAGCCCACTGGCGGCCATGCCCAGGCTGTTGAGCATGTTCAAGTTGGCCATGTTCGAGGGACTGTAGTGCATCATCGAGCCCATGTTCGCCATTGAGGCCATCGAACCCATCGATACCACGTTCCCGACGTTTGCCAATGACGTCAGACCGGCGACCGAGGTCAACGGGCTCAGAGCCTGGGGGATCGAAGCTGCCGACAGTTGGGCCAGCTGATTCATTTGTTGTTGTTGCTGCTGTTGCTGTTGTTGTTGGTGCTGCTGTTGCAATTGTTGCTGCTGGTGCTGATGCTGCTGCTGAAGGTGCTGCTGCTGTTGATGTAGCTGTAGTTGCTGTTGTTGCTGCAGCAGCTGCTGTTGTTGCTGTTGTTGTTGCTGCTGCTGCTGCTGCTGTTGTTGTTGCTGCTGCTGTTGTTGTTGTTGCAAAGCGGGACTCGAATGATTCAATTCAGGGGAGTTAAGAGCGTTTTCATTCTCGTGATTCTGAGTGGCAACGGACGGCTCCGTTTGCTTAGAAATACCAGCGGCGGACGCAACGCCGTTATTATCCGAGCCGATCGGCGGGGGTGGTGGGGGATTGTTGCAGGGATCCATCAAGCCGTGTTGCCCAGTTTGGGAGGTACCGTCAGCTATAGACGACACGATGGTTCCCTGCTGCGAGGAGGAGGACGACGAGGAGGAGCAGGAAGTCGTAGAAGAGGAGGAGGCGGAGGATTGCACCACCGAGGAAACGTGCTGGTGGTGATGGTGGTTGTTATTGTTGTTGTTGTTGTTGTTGTGATGGTGGTGGTGCTGGTGGTGATTGTTGTTGTTGTTGTTGTTGCTGTTTTGCGCCGTACTCACGACCGATTGGTTAGAGGTTTGGGGTAGGGGTGGTGTTCCAGTGTACTCACATGACACAGGCACGAAGGGTTGTTGAAGCTGCATTAGCTGCTGATAGGTCGTCGCACCAGTCGGCTGATAGACCGGCATGCCGGACTTGTCGGCCGCCGGTCGTTTGTACGGAACCATTCCTTGGAAGGCCTGCAAGAAAAATGCCCATACAGAGGGCCGCGAATTAGTGAAACGGTAGCAACTCGTGTCCGATGAAATCGTTAAAACGCTCTTTAAACGTTTGGGAGATAGACAGAAAGAAAGGTAGAGGTAGAGACAGAGACAGAGAGAGAGAGAGAGAGAGAGACACAGACAGAGATAAATAGTTAGAGAGAAATAGAGAGAGAGAGAAAGCGATGGCAACGAGAGAAGGGAGAAGAAGGCAAGGGGCAGAGGATTCTTCGTCAGATCGGTTTCCTCTTTGGACTTTTTGTCTTTGTTTTTTTATTTCTTTCGAGGAGAGGGGGTTACGGAGTTTGCACTTCTGCTCGACATTCAGCCGTGTGAACCCGTGCAAGTGTTCGCCAAGCGGATCTTCCCGTGCTATTTTCACCGATGGTCTTGTATTTTCCGCTATTTCCTTCACCTTCGGTAAAAACGTCGGTCATGCCGTCAGAATAGATGATAGAACAAACGATTGCCGCGTTTCACGAATGTCCGTAAACGTCATGCTTCTAATGCGTTGATCAATGATTTTTTTTCATCGTCTAAGATACTGACCAGATCGTGCGCGAACGGTGGAAAAGGATAATTGTGAAAGGATTAACACGATCGACGGTATAGAGCTCGTTCGAATAGGACGATCATGTAATAGTGGATTCAGTGTTTGGTCTGCACTTACAAAGTTCTCGTAGTAGAACGACCCGACAGACTTCATGTCCATCTGCAACAAAGACAGGATTTGTTTCAACTAATTCCGAGGATGGGAGGGTACGTTGCGTCTGTATATTAATCGCTTCTCAGAAGGCATTTAGGTGACGACAAATTCGTGTACATACACAGAAAGAGAGAAAGGGAGCGACAGGGGTGAAATTAACGAGAGAACGAAAGAAAGAAAAGGCGAAAGAAAAGAGAGAAGGGCAAAGAGAAAAAAGGGGAGAAAAGAGGAGAAAAGGAAGAAAGACAGGCGAAACGATAGACAGTGAGAGATAGAGAAACAGTTACAAGTAAACATGAAAGAACGGTTTGCAGGGTGGTATCAAAGGTCTTTCGAGATATAAAAGTTGTGCCGATGACGCAGCTTGCAGCGACGTTTCCTAAAATGACGACGTTCTCGTTGCTGGACGGAACTGCAAACCGCAAGGTTCCTCAGTCTTTGCTTTTCTCTTATTTTACGACGACAGCTTGGAGGGAGTAGGAAAGTGGAATTGTGTTAGACATATCCGGCGTTCCTACAATCAGGAGTCAGGGCCAGCAAATATCGAGTGGAAGCAACCTCTTCGTCGGACCGATTTACCCGACAAACATTCGTCGGTTAACCGAAATCCACTACATTATACTTTCTTGCAATATTTCATTAGCCGCGATACCATCGAGACGCTTGTTTATGTCATGTAGGATTCACTCACTTTTTCTCACTTTCTTTCATTGCGTCAGAAGTAAAGAAATAACTACTTAACGGAAAGAAAATATCGTTCTTCGTTGAAACAAGTGATTCGCAAAAAAAAAAGGGTCATCGAAAAAATCGTTGAAACGAAACGAATCGAATGTAATCACACAAGCGAGGAACGACGATTAATCAGTTTCACCAATTGCGACGGCTGTATAGAAAAAAGAAGCGGCGATAAAGATCTGTCCAGGGAATCGTAATTGAGATTGAAGCTGCGAAATAAGGTGCAAAAGCTCGTGAAGCTGAGAGTGTATGACGACCGACTGTGGTTGTGATTTTTCCATTGAATCATTTCACCGTTTCGCTTGGAGAAACGTCGTGTAGCGTCGAGAAGGCTTTTCATCTTTTCGGAAATTCGCACAATCGTCTAAACCACGAGACAAATTGACTGCTCTAAAGACGCACGACGAAAAGATAGCGGCTGGAAGAGAATAATAAGTAGGTCTTTACGGAAAAAAATAGCTTACTTGGCGGACCGTATTCGTTTACGAGTTGCGTTTAAAAAGACAATCGCTGGCAAAGTGCGGTGAGGCGGTAAAGTGCCAGGATTCTTTCTCCTTTTTAATATGGGTTGCATATGATATTTTCTGTGTACGTGTATCTGTTTGTGTGTGTGTGTGTGCGTGTATATGTAAGATAGAGAAAAAGGAGAGAGAGAAATAGAAAGAGAGAAAGAGGAGAGAAAGAGATAGTGAGTGAGAGACAAATAGAGAGGGGGGAGAGAAAGAAAGACTGTCATTGCATGGATCGTCGGAGGAATGATGACGTTCCCATAGTATCACCTCGACAGTCGCACAAAGCACAACATGCATCATCGGCGCAAGCTCAGAATCGCACAAAATCTAAGGCTTCCTCGTCCTGTTGATACAACTGTAGCTGTAGGACGTTTACAGCACTGACGGTTGGTCAGTCGTTGCCGAAGGTGAGCAAATTTCTGTCTTTCTGCCTTGCATTCGTGAATTTAGATGAGCCAATTTCTAAGCGAATTAGACGCTAGGTACCGTTCCTTCGTTCCATTGTTTGGCACTTTCTAAGTCTTATGGGAAGATACGAAATTTTTCATTGACCTTCCATCGAAACACGAGTGGCCATTGTCGCGTCCACTCGTGATTCGTCGACCGGCCAACTGCGGTTGACCAGGCAATTGTCGGCTTAAACATACATGTAATGTCGATACAGTGTCCACCAGCCCCAAACGACGTTACTCCAAGTTCATGGTTGCCAGGAAAATCATCACCGGCGAAAACTTTGATCAAAGACATGTTATTTAAATATGATACTCTGCTGAAAATAATGCTGCTGCTTTTGGCTAAACGTTTATCGAGTAACGTGGTGAGCGACTGACGTTTAAAAAGGTCGTAAGCGATCTATAAATACATTACGAGGCGTAAGCTCTGGTACGAACAACATTGCAACGATCGACGGTAGAAAGCGAAATGAAGAGAATTAAATGAGAAAATGACTTCCTGAGATCGCGTTCTTATTACTTTGATTCAGCCAAGAATTACGTATTACACACTGGTATGCAAGCGAACCATGTATGTATGCACCGTGTGCACATTGTACGTCTGATATTGGCGTTGAATCGCCGAACGAAAGAAAAGCAAAAGTATCGATTGGAAACATAGCATTGGACGGAAATGATACGCGTGAAAATGTGCCAACACCGTTACTGGATGTAACGTCTTGGACAATGACAGGACGAGAAAAAGAGAGACAAGGTAAGGAAAGGGAACATTGGAGAGAAGAGAAGGGAAATGAGAGGGTGGAGAAAGAGAGAGAAAGAGCGAAAGAGAAAGTGAGTGAGAAATAGATAAGCTAGAGCTCTAAGCGCGCTCGGCAGTGTATTCACAATCGCAGTAACTATGTTGATAACTTAAAAATACACCTACTGGGGGATCGCGAAAATGGCTCGAACTCTATGAACCTAGGTTGAAACGCTACATCATATATAACATATAATACAATATATGTATATATACATATATATATGATACATCGTCTCAACCCCTTTGGCAATGCCGTACGGTCTTACTGTATGAAATGGATCGTTTTATAAGAATGCTTGAGGTCAGTTCCGCGAAAATCCCCGCTACGGAAATGAAAAGTGTACTCCATGCATAAGCCGTGGTACCATTAGCAGATCATCATTGGAGTCGCGCATCCGCTTCTTGCCGAGCTCGATGCTCTGCAGTCCTCCAGGTAAGGCAGTAGCCGGCACTCCTGACACTCCGCCAGCCATCGCGCCCATTCCCGCCACGCTCGTCGGCATCGTCGCCGTCTGCTTTCCGTTTTTATATCCCAGTCATTTCCGTTTCCGTATCCGTTTTATATGTTATTTGATATATATATATATATATATATGTTTTTTTTTGGTTCGTTTGTTCGTTTAGTTTTATCGAATCCGTACGATTTGTGTTCGGTTCAATTACGTTTTTCATCGTGACCGTTCGATTCGAGATCAAGGTGTTTGCATTCAACCGTGTCCACGGATTTTTTTTTTTTTCGCCGATCGCAAGTCCCAAACGTTCCGTACGATTTCATCGTTTATCGTCGTCATAGTGATTGTTTTTGTTGTTGTTATTGTTGGTAGTGATCGTCGTCGTCGATTCGGCATACAGTTTCGGCGTATGGTTGTGTATATATATATATATGTATGTATGTGCGCATACATATGCCCATACATAAGTGGAGGGAGAGATTTTCATATTGTTTGTTTGTTTTTTTTTCGCCGGATATACATTGTTGGCAACAGTCGCAGGCGTTAATTGGCGGGTGTAGCGAAGCGCACGAAGGTTTTTGTCAGCAAGCATGAAGAAGCATCATCAGGCGAGAGGGCAAGATAAAAATCAAAAAAAGAAAAACAGACAAGTTGAGGTTTTAGGCAGTAAACGACAGTCGCGTTTGTAAAAAAAATATATTCAATGATAGTCGTGATAATCGTAAATATATATATGCGCGTCCATTGTATCTTCGTATTCGAAGCGGCATTTCTGCTTGCCAGCATCCCCACCGTTTTCTCGGCCTGGCCGGCCGACCTTTACAGATGTTTATCCGACTGCGAGAACGGAAGCTGCGAGAACGCGACACAAGCAGAAAAGTCACTTAAAGAAAAAGAAATGGCCGGAAAGCGAGTGATGCCTACGACCGATACGCTGATGTTCCGTTCAACGGGCCTCTCGACGTACGCAGGTACATACGTAGCTGCTGCTAGTGATGATGATGGTGGTGGTAGTGGTGGTGGTGGTGGTGGTGATAGTAGTGGTAGTGGTGATGATGATGTTCGTAGTAGTACTGCTGCTGCTGTTGTTGCTGTTACTGCGACTGCTACTGTTTCAGCTGCCACTGTTGCTGCCGTTGCTGCAATTCTGGCTGGTCTTACTATTCGTAATCTAATGAGCGCTCTAATTCGTACGGCTGACTAAAGGGAAGATGAGAAAAGGAGTAGCGCAGAGAGAGAAACGAGAAAAACGACCACCCGCTGCAATAAACCATAAAAGAAAACGCACTTAGGGTTTCTAAAGAAACACGTAGGCACGGAGCTACGTAGACATGTGCGTGTACGTATGTGGAGAGACACACACACGCTTTGACAACTGAAAAGGAGAATGAAAACAAAAAGATTGGACAAAAAGAGAAGTAAGTCCGTCGGACAGGGAGAATGAGAGTTCCGCAATGGCGTCTGGCTAGAGTATCCAAATCTCGTCTGCACCTGAAACGATGGAAAGCCGCTAGAGCAGCGACGATTAGTCCCCGAGCGGTTGTTCGCTCTTTGCCCGGTTCCCTCGGTTTTCGCGAGATAAAGCTCACTTTCGTCGTTTCTTCTACCTCGATCGCCCGGAATTAACGCGCTCTTTGAGACTTGCCCAATCGTCGTCGCGTTTTCGGAACAATGCAAAGAACGAACAAAACAAGGACATACGGGCCATGGGGAAAAAATTGTTTGCTTCTCCGTTGGAGAACGGCCAGCACGGAAGATTATCTGAAAGGGAAGAGAAATGCTGGACCATGCACAGTCGACAGGACGGTCCAGTTCGATCCGGTAAGTGTCCAATCGTAGGACGAATCCGCCCGTAATGTGCCTTTTCCCTGATTCGCGCATTATAGTCGTGCTCCTCGGAAGACGTCGACTCATTGTTGCTGTCCTCTGTCGTCGTCTTCGCCTTCTCCAATTTAATCTTACATGTGTGCACTGCGACCTACGGATTTCTCCACTGCGATCTAATGTGTCCGTATGTGTTAATTTCCATGTATTCGCCTAAATACATGTAGCTGTAAGTGCGTGTCTTCGTCACGTGTGGTTTGTGTCGTTAAATTCACAGAATCAATTTCATTTCAAGCCGGCATTTCACATGTACCGCCACGCTATACCGGGGGTATTCAATGTCAATTTTTCTTTACGATATCCGTAATACGTTATAAAAGATAGTTGAATTTCCGAAGGGTGCATGGGAGGATAGGTTTATCGATTAGAATGGATGGAGGTGCAGTTGTAAACGTAGAGTGATAGGTAAGACGGTAGAGTGCCGAGCAGTCCATTTGGATGTACACGCAGCTGATGCACCCTTGGGCAATTGAATATCCCTTCTAGAGAGTAAGACTTCCCTGCTAACAAGCTGCTCTGAGGTAAACGTTCACGTTAAGAGAATGAGTAAGACGTATCGATGGGAACTGCATTGTCATCCTGAAAAAGTTATATCGACCGGAGCAGTTCCTTTGCCGTGCAACGTCCCTCAATGTACACCTCCTGCCGAAATACGAAAATTCCATCAAAGTCATACTCTTTTACTTTCGTCTTTCCTTCGCAAAATAAGCTGATTTACTCGCTTTAACCTTGCTGACTCGTCGAGAAACACGAAGATCCGATTAGGGGGAATCACTGATAATCCTACGGCTATATATTCGCAAGTCCATTTACCATTGAAACGTGGACGTTCGATTCCGCGAGAAATCGCTATGAAACCGTGGTAAAAACAAGTGGGGGGCAACGAGACTGGGAGACTCGATGGACGGACGTGGACGGCAGAGGAAGAAATAGAGGAATCATTTTCGTACAAGTTACAGGAATACCTCGAAATAATATTAGCGGTATTTAATTCGATACAAGTATCAAGGGGATCAGGATTCACGTAGTTGAGGATTTTCATTTGACAAATTTCATCTCGCGTCAAAAGTTGGGCAAGTAAAGAAGATGGGAAGATGCGAGTGAGCGGCAGAGCATAACTGAGAGATAAAGAGGAGAGCGAGCGAGAGAGAGAGAGAGAGAGAGAGAGTGAGAAAGGGGCTCAAATGGTGAAACTGGAGCACCTAGAGCAGTTTCATCTATGTTAGCCCCGCACGCGACTCCTAGCCACGCGTATATCAACGGAAAATACTTGCGTTTTCTCTTTCCAGTGTAGCATTTGTGTCGGGCCAGCAAAAAACAGCAGCGAGGGTTTATATAGCTGGGGGATTCGTGCAGCACAGCTTGCCAGCAGGGTAGTGTATCGCGTGTATCTTTCTTCGTCTACGTGTTCTTGTATTCTACACTTGTATGTTGTTTGAGGAGAGACGTTGCTTCGCTACATCCCAATTCAAAAGTCAAACTCGCAAAAGCATCTCTTCCTATTGTCCAACGCACTACTATATTATGACACGTCTCTGTCGATCGTCCATATGATGTTTTGCGTAAGGCGTGCTACATCATCGGTAATTTTTGCTCAAACCAATATACACGTTTATGCGAAATATAAGCGTTGCGCACGGATCGTCGCCTCGTAAACATTGGGGATCTCGTGTGAAAGAACCAAACGAGTATTACGACGAGATACGCATCGCATTCGTCATATGATCTAAGAGTGGTGGAGAGGGTGATTGGTGTGTTTGCAACTAGATTTTTGCACCTGGGTAACTGCGATAGGCTGCTAAAAAGAGAAATAGAACAGTGGTGTCGATGATACGTTAATACGAATCTCTTTCTCGTGTACTACTCACTACGCACTACGTAAACACGGCTGAACATCGTACAGGATATATATGTATATATGTATCAAATATATAGATATATGTATGTATATTTTAAGTGGACGAACACAAAAGCCACAAACATATGGGGGACAGGGGATTGCAATTTTCGCCAAGGGATAAATCGTCGGGTAGAAGTTAAGGGGATAAAGTTAACGTAGGAATTACGTGAGTCACTAATATGAATTATATTTACAAAGTACTTGATAACCGCGCGAAGAATGACGATCGCAGTCTTGGAAAAACTGTTGAAATCCTTGTACTTATGAATGGTCACAGCGCTGGGGTGTAAATCAATTGAGATATCGTAAACATAGCGTTCGTAATGCATCGTACGGTTATCGTGGAATGTTCGACCACTGCGCAACTATTGGCCAATATTACTTTTTCGAATTCCGTACTCATGTCACGTGCAGATGCACAAGTGCTATGCACGTAGGTACCACTGTACAGAGGGCTCGATACGTATGTAATATAGCACAAAGATAGATGGGTAGAGAGCGAAATAGAGAGACAGAGAGAGAGAGAGAGAGAGAGAGGTTTGTGGGTAGACAGAAAGTGATGGAGGTAGAAAGTACATTACGTAGAGACTACATGGCGTTCAAGGGAGAAGCCCGGACGTGTCTGTGTGTGTAAATACGTCGTACGAAGATTGGCGAAAAGCAGCGCAGCAACGAAAGCCTTTTCGACGCAAACCCAGAAACTCAGAAACTTTGAGAGAAAGATAGGCCAAAGTAGATCAAGAAGAGAGACAGAGTGAAAAGGGAGATACGGCGTTAGGTTTAATCGCGGTGAAGACTATTAAGAGACAACTAGAGGATGGGATATCGCGTGGACGAGATACGTGTACGCCGAAGATATCGTTTTCTGCCTGCACCAACGGAAATTCCGCGGCACTTGCTTCAAACGACTCGAGACTCGACAACGACCCAATAATACTTGAAATTCCGAATACCGAGAAACGCGGTTACATCGAGCACCCGTGAGCTGAGCGTACGAAAACTGTTATATTTATTTACTCGCGTAAGTACACGTGTACATCGGTGGAATTTGACTCTTTACACCGTGAACGATCAAACGCTACTGTCTCGTCAATACGAAAGGTTCATCAACAGAGGGTAGTGAAGAAGGTCAAACGAAAGTGGGGGATACTGTGGGTGAGGAAGTACAGTGAAAGAGAAAGAGCAAGAAAGAGATAGAGGTAGAGATATCAAGAGAGAGAGAAAGAGAGAGAGAGAGAGAATGCATTACCGCAATGCTAGCCCGAGATTGTGCGGCCTTAATGTGGGCTTGAAGGTGCAGAGGGGGGTGGAAATAGCGGCAGGGGTCCCGATTGCATCGGCCCTTGACAGCGTCCATGCAGACCGTCACAGAGCCGTCCTCGTTCGCCTGCACCGTCTCGAGGGGGTGCGCAAACCGGCACTCCGTCTCACCGCGTTTGCACGCCCCGCGTTGAAACTCGCGACATACCTACAGCAAGAGCGAACACGCATGGCATGGCATGGCACTCTATCTATGGAAAGGGCTGGGGCTCAATAAAAGAAAGACAAACAGAGAGATAGACAGAAAAAGAGAGAGACAAAGATAGAGACATGGGGGGAGGGTCGGTGCTTCAGGGCTTTAGGCTGGCCAGGCTAGCTAAAAAGGCCCGCATCGATATTGTTGGCGCTGAGGTGGCTGACTGGTTGGTTGGTTGGTTGGTTGGTTGGTTTGTTGGTTGGTTGGTTGGTTGGTGGTTGGTTGGCTGGTTGGCTGGCTGGTTGGCTGACTGATTGACTGTCTGGCTGGCTAGTTAATTAGCTAGCTAGCTGCTTGGCTGACTGGATGACTGTGACTGGCTCTAGGAATTTTGTCAGCAACAAAGCCAAAGACAAGAAATTTCTCTTGGGAAACAGTGTCTTCCGATGGGACGATGAAAATATTCGCCGGACGGTTAAATCACCAACTGATCCTCGTGTCTACGTAAATGTCTACGAACTTTAAGGAAAGTTGTGCCGTTCAAGCGTAAAACGTGCCAACCCGATCTCCTACGATCCTCTTTCATTCTGACCGTTGGTAGACTAGAAACCGCTTTACTGGACGTCTTCTTACGGATTGTGCAAGAGACGCGCCTTCCAAGGGAATTTTACGAAACGTTCTTTTAAATACTTTCAAAAGAGATGAAACAGTCCGAGGGGAGTGGGTGGGAAGAATGAAAAAGATGGAGGAAGAGCCGCGTGCTTGGAAGAAACGTGTCGATGGTAACTGATGGCAAGAAGTTGCGCCGAAGGAGCTGGGGAAAGCGTACGATATGACTCCCATCAAGCGGAAACGGTGCTTACCAGCGCTCAGAATCCGGAACAAGTTAAACACTAGACTTTACACGCTGCTAATATCGTGTATATTACCGCATTTTCGGCGGTACCTTTGCCCGCCACGTCCCGCCCAAAAAGGTCAAAGGACAGAGATTGGGTGTATGGTGACTGATTTTCTCAGGAGGGTGAAAAATAGATAACGACTTTTGCAATGCATCACTCGTAGCTGTCCGTTAGTCGCTGTTTAGTTATATATATCAACACCGGATTAATTTGCGCCTCAAACAAAGGAACTCTAATGCGCATGCATGCCACCCTCCAAGTTATCTATTATGAGAAAAGTTACGAGAAAAGGCATTCGACTCTGTTGTTTGATTGTTTCAGCGTAAGACAAGGCACTGCGGACCGGTCTCGAAGAGAAAGATTTCAAGCATGGTTGTGTCTCTTTAGATTTTTCGCTCGTGCGCCAAGCTCAAATTTTACGAAAAGTAGGAGCTTTGCTTGACGATTGGCTGACACTACGCAGCACCGTTAACGCTCGGCGTTCACTAAATTAATGCGTGAGTCTGGCATGGTTCATTGCCCGATCCTCTGTAATCCCCGACCATTTTTGTCACCACTCTCTTCTTTTCCCTTAATACCGTACACAAGAATGCTGGGTAGACGGGCAATCGATAGTGGCGTTAGACAAAGGGACACGCGCACTCAACGGGATTTAATAAAGAGTGTCACAGCATTAGGAAAGGAAAGAGCAGCTAAGGGACGGAAGTACAACGAAGGTGGAAGACAAAGAGATGCTTGGCAAATGGTTCCTTGGATCGATCGATAAACTGTTTCCCGCCTATTCAAAGACGCCATGAACGAAATAACGTTAGGCAAGCAGATTTTCCACGGCGTAACGAGTATGGACGATACGAAACATATTAAAGAATATGTAGAAATATCTAGCAATATCCCGCCCGTGCAAATGCGAGAAGCACTTGTCCAAGGTGCAAACTATTCTTAAATACAATCGTACGTACGAATTAGCACCCGAATAAATTTCCAAACTAACAGTTTCAACAAGGGAAATGGTAGCCACCCTTCGTTACAGGGATGCACTAAAGCAAAAATGAATCGTTTGTGATTACAAGTTCTTCTACTTCCCATTGCCCTGCCCTCTCGCGCGGATCGACCATAGATCTAAAGCGACATTGCTGTATGTTCGCTGCGTGTGCCAAGTTTTACTCCTTCGCTATTTCAACCAACGACTAGAAGTCAGAAAAAGACAAATAATTGCGTTGAAAATGAACACACACACACACATTGCGGCAGAAGAGCGTCTATAGCATAATTCCTGAATAATTGCTCGCTCTCTCGAGATCCGTCGATGCCTTATTAAAACTTCTCGAGTAGTTCACGCCGATATGATTCTTTCTATCGTGTCTTCAGTCCACATGTATTCGTGTACGTACGTATGTATATGTGTATATGTACGTGCGTATGTGTTGAGTAATGTTCACGTATCCTTTAACGTGCAAGTATGTAATTCCATTGTTTCATGTATTAAATATGCGTGCATGTACACACATGTATGTACACATAGAAATAAGTATGCGTATATCAATTGTTACAAACTCGCATGCGATTTCGCAAAAATATAAAAGCACCTCCTCCTAGGTGGAAAAAGTAACCGCTGCTCCATCGGTGAAATTAATGAATTAGTCAAAGTAAGTTACAACATATTACAAAACGATAAATAAACGTAATAATCTGCTGGCTGAAAGAATGCGATAGAGAAAGCTACGTACGCACGTAGGTACATACGTAACTGGGCGCATACATGTATATATAAACATGTGGCAAAAAATGACAGTTTGACCAAGTATAAAAATACGTAGTACGAAGCTGTAAAAGAGCATTAGCTTTGTGCAATTACGTGAGTTAGCCGAGCAAGCGCGATTGTCATTCCAACGTAATGAACAGAGGGACAAACTTTCCGGAATCCGGCATATGTTAATACATGCGTCTACCGACAAAAGTCATTTTTAGTGTTGAGCTTTGTGACTGAGAATTTTATCCATCTAACCGACCACTGCTTGTTTCCTCGTCCATACATAAGCAGAACTTCTCGCGCTGCTCAGCCTAGCTAGCCAAACACAATTAGAATCCGCTACGGGGTACAAAGACTGTTATAACATTAGACGTACTAAACGAAAATAAGGTAAAGGCCAAACGTAACAACGGGATCTGTTCTATAGTTAAGTGCCGGCCTGTGAAAGAAAGTATATAATAATCATAATATATACAATGCACCAAAGAGACATATAGAGTGTAAGGGGGAGAGATAGAAAGAAAGACAGAGAGAGAGAGAGAGAAAGAAAGAAAGAGAAGAAAGAGAGACAGGAAAAGAAGAGAAAAAGAGAATCGTGTGTGTATGTATGCATGTGAGCGAGTGAAAATATATGTGTGAAAAAGAAAGAGAATCAGATAACATCGAGACTTTGAAATGAATAACACTACTTTCTTCATTCGCAACTACGTTTGTCTGTTGTTGTTTCTTCTACGATGCCTTCGAATTGTCAAGCTTATTGATAAAATAGGCACGGAGGTCATTGGACACGCGTAACACAGCGTAGATACATTAGCACACTTAGGCGATGAAATAATAATGATTAACGTTGTGTGTCGTCTCATATTTTCATCGGTCCGATTATGTTGTGAAACGTGATTCGGGCCAATCAATGTTAATGTTAATGTATTAAAACAGGCCCACGTTAAACTTATCTGTAGCAATATTAATGAGAGTAGAGCAAAATGTTTGTACATAAACATCAGCAGGCAACAGGCAGTTAATTCAAAGACCATCGATGATTATTAACGTTCGAGCCGGGGGTGGGGTGGGGAGGGGGGGGGATACATTTATCCGTCAATTTGTTGTAAGGTGCGAGGTGTGGAACGCTGGGAATGAAAAGGACGGGATTCGTTTGTAAATTGAAGCGGGCCGAAATCGTTGCGTTTCAACGTAATTACATCGATATATATATATGTGCTACTAGCTGAGATCATACGCAGCGTTAAAAGCATTTACGTCCGATCATTTTTACTGATTACGAATTTGCTTATGGCCAAACTAAATTCTACCAAATATATTTGCAATTTCAGTGATAAAAAATGAAACGTGAGTAAGCATACTTCGCGACAGTTGCTCAAACCGAAATGGCAAAGGCGTTATAAGATATGTATATATATATATTTATATATATATGTGTGTTCAAGAATATGCGAAAGGCCTAAAATAAGAGATAAAAAGCACACAAAGTTTTGGTTCGTTAGAACACACTAACGAGATTCAATAAACAGTCTATACTTTGTTTTCAGTTTCCATTATATTTCCTTTTATTTGACTTTTTCATCACCATCAGTATCATCATCATCATCATTATCATCATTATCATCATTATCATCATCATCATCATCATTATCATCATCATCATTATGATCGTCGTCGTTGTCGTCGTCATCGTCGTCGTCGCGTGACCCGGACTTTTTAATGCAAGTCAACGCACGTACATCACAAGTAAACGCATCGTTAGCATTACTACTTATGGTTGTTATCACCATACGTTATTCCAATATTATAGTAATGATTAGCATTAAAACCAATCGTTGATTAATTTCATTATATTCGTTTCTAAATCAGTTATTGTGCGCGTGCATGCGCTTGCCTATGTCTCTTTATAATTGTGTCGTTAGCGACAAATTACATTGCACGTGATTCATGATTTTTCGGTATTCCTTGTGTACTCTTATTCGGTATATCAAATACGCCAACAACTCGGACCTATCGATCTTCAACTTCAGGGAGAAATATGACAGAGAGATGACGGTAAGGACCTAGGTCACTCGGGTATGGTTATAATCAACGGACGTATATTCGAAGAACTACGAAGAAAATTATGATAAACTATAGGCTAGCTCTTTTTTTTATGAAAAACTATCGCGATTGAAAATTTCTTCGCATTTCTTGCTCTCGATTATCCATTTTTGAAATGCTACGTTAACGCGACGTTCGCTTAATACCCAGGCTGGAAATTTTCTTAAGGCTTTAACCTGAACGGCGAAACTGTTTCTAATATCTTTCCTATTATATATATATATATATATATATATTACACGAAATATAATTTATCTGCACTTCTGACGATAAAAAAGCTACACATTGTTGCGTTTACTAAGGGTAAACAAAGACGGAGTAAAAAACGTTCTGCGTAAAAATTGTGTAAGGAACGTAAGAAACCGAATACGTCTATACCATTCTTCGACACCATGTCTCAAGCTGGTTCTTATTAATTCGTTCGTTTATTTCTACCTAATATGTACATATATCACTGTGCGCGCATACACGGATTGCCCGGCGCGCAATAATAAAGTTGTTCTTTGCCCGGGATTGCGGAAAGGGAAATGCATCGTTTGTGCGGAAATGCATTTTCAAAAGATTCCTACGTGTGCTCGTGTTGTTACGTAAAGTCTAAACCACTCCCGGCGAGCAGATATGTTCGAAAGAGTGTCTATTTTCATTTCTGTCCTCGTCTACGGGAAACTTGTTAATTCCGTTGCTACAGCTTCGGGGAAATCTCCCAAGTCAAATATTGCGAGAAGGACTAGCTCGTATGAACATCACGTGAAGCAAACTTACTTAGCCCGAATACTGACGGCCATTAATAACCAACAACCGAACGACAACCCTACACGGGAGAGCGGTTTCTATATCGACGCGGACCTACATATGAAATTATTCATTCATACGGTCAAACGATTAAACTTACTTAATGGAACGAACGCGTCGGCAAAACTCTAACAACTCGGAAATCAAACGTGCCAAAAGCATTGTCATCTCCATCTAATTAAATCAAAGATACACCAATATTTCTTCGATGCGGTGTGCATCACTTGCACGTTTTACTATTCTACTACTCGTTACTCCTCACGCTTCTTCTGTACTTCCATATACGTATACACATACGCACGTAATTGCATTAGCACGCGACGCACGTATACCGTTTCATTTTTACCGGAGTGTTGTATAGTCCCTTTACTTTTGCTTTCTGTTGAGAGTTCATTTTAGGCCTGGCTCTGGGTTACTACTCAACCGTGATTTTCCTCGTCGAATGCGATGATACTCGCGCAAATCTACCAGAGATCACGTACTATCGCGTAGCTGTTGGAACATCTCTCGATTCGTAGAAGATCGGCTTGATTTCCAGCCCAGGGTCGTTACTCTCGTTTAATTGATACAAGCCAATCGAAGAATCAATCGAAAAACAATTTGGGAAGGTTCGTGATATTGCTGTTGGTGTTGATGTTGGTGGTGGTGATGGTGTTTAGGAGCAGGCCGATTAGTAATAGGCGTGCACGTATATCAGGTTGTGAATGGGATGATGATGGGGATGGGGATTATGCAGGGGCGTACAAAAGGAGGTTGCGGAGGTGGTGATGGCAGTGGGCGGGGGGGATGTCTGATTGACGGACTGTATAGTGGAGACGGGCGACAGCTGATTGGGGGGACCGGCCGGCACTTGGTAGACGGTATTGGCCGCGGGGGCGGTCAACGGGCACCTGCCGGGCCCGGCACCGACATGTTGGGCCCCGTGCCGTTGCTGCTGGCCCTGTTGCGGTTGTTGCTGCTGCTGCTGCTGTTGTTGTTGTTGTTGGTGCTGTTGTTGTTGTTGTTGTTGTTGTTGGTGCTGTTGTTGTTGTTGCTGTTGTTGCTGTTGAATGTAGTTTGGGGGTAGACATACCTCGAGGCGATCGGAACGTGGCATCTTCTGCGGCATCGCTACGGTCTGGGGCACAACGCCGAGGGGGCTGCCGACGGCCGTCGGATCTGCCGGACCCATTATCGCCGGCATTATCGGGCTTGGCGCGAAGTACGGGCTGTACGTGTTGCCAACTTGCGGCATGCCAGTCAGGTACGGGTTCGTCGCCTGTGAAAAACAACCCGGACAACATCCAGGGGAGACAGAGCGTTCGTTAAATCCTTTCGCCGTTCTTATTTACGTTGCGTTAATAGAGAGTCGTCGGAATGGTCGCTCGCGCGCCGCGATAAAAGTCTCAAGGCCGAGCCCACACGTAAAGCCTTTGCTTTTGCAGCGAGAGAGAACTATTGTGCACCCAGAAGCGAGGTAAGCCAGGTAGTTTCAAGCGCATCCTTCGAATATCGCGACCGACCACCCACCCACCCCTTTTTATATTTTCACCGTCTCTTCCGTCGGAGATAGAATGAGAGAGAACAAAAAAAACGACCAACAAACAATAGAGAAAAACGACCGTCGTACCTCGCATTTGAATTAACCAGTCGTTACTATGGTTCTCGAAACGTGGACGGTTCGTAACGTTGCCCGGTCAATTGGAAATGATGAAATTACCATTGGAAAACCTTGGTCGTTTCGAGAAACACAGCGGGCGCAATGTACGGTACATATGGATATCGTACGTACGTAACTGTAGGCATGCAATCTCCGTCGACTCTTCCTCTTTTTACCCCCACCCACCCACCCCCCACAAGAAAATCAACGAAAAATCGAATCGTGTAAAAGGCCAACTGCGTTTCTCTTATCGCAAATGACGAACGAAAGAAAGTCTTGTCTCGAGGCATGCATCTAAATAGATTCTCGACGTGTCCTTCCCTCTCTCGATCGACATTTTTACGGTAATACGGCCCGCACTCAAACATAAAAAAACAAGTTGAAGCTTTCGTACAAAACGCTTTACTAATTACAGGCCAACTGTCGCGTGCCCGTAACGGTAGATGCGGATTACCGATAAGTGATTACCGGCCGTTCGAATGGCCCGTGAAGCAACTCAGTAGCTCTGAGAATGTGGTGCATCGACCGTGTCGGGCGATCGCGACGGTGCTCGATTAACTAAAAAATTAGTGGAAGCCAACCAAAACCAGGAGTTACCATAAAGGCGTGGGTAGCGAGAAGTTGCTGCTGGATATGCTGTTGAAGGTGATGGTGTGGTGCCGGAGGTGCCGGGGCCTCCTGTTCACCAATGACGTAATTGGAGAACACACCAACAATCAACCACAACCACGAGAGCCACAGCGGCAAACATAGGGGACAGACAGGCAGTCATACGAGTAGTATAGGAATCGATGGTCATGTAGCACGACTATGAATATAGTATGTGAATGGATATAAAGAGAGACGCGATGCGGATGTTTCTAACGACTCTGATCAATCACGTGCGCACACGTCTCTGCGTATACGCACTCGCGAGGCTCATATTGAGAAGCGCCAGTGCGTCGACGTATCCTCAATGTGTGCATGCGTACGAGCATATGCCAGAGAGACATTATCTCATCCGATAAGCGTATCATCGTCAAACCAATGCTCTTGACTTTGAATCGTTACTACTTGAAGCTCGATCCAACGAAAACTAATATCAACTCTCCAAGCTGGCCGACTCTACGTTACGCTTTCTGCGAACATACACACAGCAGACACGGTCCTACAATATCGTAATGACGTAAGCCTTTGAAGCTCCGTCTTGGACTCCTCGAGTCGGCCAGCTATGGTTTCGTATACAAGACATAAAAAGAAAAACCAAAGGAAATTAGATTCTTGTATTCGTTTGATTGTCTATCGATTAAACACACAGATTAATCGGGTACCGCTAGGAAGTGGGAATATATACATATGTATGTATGTATGTACGTACGTATGCAGATGCATACATAAATACGTATATATATATATGACACTGACCAAAAACACATGCGGCGTGCTAAATTTACTCTTACGATATCTTTTCATCTCTCGGTGCAATGCCCGCAAAGAAACGTAGCTATGATCGTCGACGGCCGGACGATTCTTCTCAAAATTCCAAGGTCATTTGTATCGAGAGAAATTTCACGTGAGGCTCAGCGCTTTACCGACACGGCCTCGAATCGTCCGAGCTTCGACGATCAACGCAGCGTTGCCTACCCATAGGTTTTTATCTAGTGATAATATCCTCGACTAACACAGACAAAAATACGTAATAGAAGGATTTCTCGATGATAGTAATGAAAACAATGTATGTGTGTGAAGAGCAAAAGACGTGGTGCAACGATATATTCCATGTTTCTTTCTTTTTTTTTTTCATTGCTGTTGTAGGAAAACTTTTGTTGACGTACCACTGCAGGTACTTGGCCAGGCACGAGAGGTTGCCCCGGCGTCAGGCCCATCTGCTGCATCAGTGCGTTTTTCAGGGCCAGGTGATTCCGACCGTTTATCAGGAGCTGGTCTTTCAGATGTTGAGGCGGATGGAAGTACTTGCACGGTGGTTTTTCTCGGTTACATCGACCCTGCAACACGAATAGTAATGCCATCTCTCGTTAGTACGGCCGTTCTTTTGCAAGATATTTCCTACATTTTTAGCCTACTCCGTCGCGCAGTTC
Source organism: Hedychridium roseum (assembly GCA_963989215.1). Taxonomy (NCBI): domain Eukaryota; kingdom Metazoa; phylum Arthropoda; class Insecta; order Hymenoptera; family Chrysididae; genus Hedychridium; species Hedychridium roseum. Next base: position 9,059,182 of record OZ022310.1, on the reverse strand, counting down.
GACTAGTCGAAGGATCCAGTCCGGAATACGGAAGTAGCACGGGGGCTCGTGCTGCTTCTAATTAGACCTTAACGATATTAGTCGAGGTAAGACGAGAGAGAGGAGACTCTCGGAAGAAAAGGAAGGAGGAAGGGGCTCTAGCGACAGAGCAACCACGCTTGGTCTCCAGTTTTCTTATGGGGTTCAGAGGAGGGAAGAGGGGACAAAGAGAGAGGGGGGAGACAGAGAGAGAGAGAACGAAAGGTGCAAACTCTCCGGGCGAGTGCTCAAATATCGCCTAATTAAGCACATTCGAGAGTTTCGGAGAATAATGTGTACCCTCTCCGCGAAAGTTTCAACCCATTGAGACGTAGTAGCCCCTTGCAGACAAGACCGTAGACCACCACCACCACCATCACCACTACCACCACTACCAGCACCATCACGATCACGTGCCAAGCAAACCCTCTTGTTAGCGCGATACATTTTACGGCTGCTTGATTAATTGCACGAAGAGGATCTCTCGCCGCCTGACGCCAGTGACTCGCGAAAACGTCTAGCTATTTCACGAGCTGATTTTTTAGCGAAAATATCCTTGATACTTTTCTCCTCGGAACTCGGAAGGCGAAGTTACGAATCTCGGGGGCGTTTATCTTCACAAACGAATATCTGTATTCCGCTCTATCTGCACGGTATATAGGTAGGTGTAGGCGAGATAAGTAGAGAAATTGTCGCGATGCAAATGACCGCATACACCGTTGGAATTTAAAGCGGTGTATATTTTAGGAGTTGCTAACTGGCGGCCGCGGTGTTAAGTTGATTTAAGGGATCTGCTGATAAGAAACAGTATTCTCCGGGGTACCATGGGACCCGTTCTCCTCCTAATTTTAATGAAACTTTAATGATATTTAGTCAGCTTTCTAAGAAAATGAGGTCGCCGGAAGACCATGAAGAGAAAGGATTCCGTTACGTCTTTTATCAGCATCATGTAACGCGTTCCGCTAGGTCCTTTTTCTTGTCAATTATTACACAGCAGTTTACAGGTATACAGTCAACGTGAAAGTCGCCGGCGAGACAGATGCGGAAACAATGGGAAGAAAAACCTCGAGAAACTGGGCAATCGAGTAGCCAGCGAATCCTAGTCTCGAGCGTCTCAATTACGCTCTCTGGACGACGTGATAATTGCCAATAAGATTGATTGTCTTCCATCCCCACCGCGAACCATCGAGCTATTTACTCCCTCCATTTGCTGGCTCTTTATTTTCCGCGAGATGTCTACGACCGATGAGCCCTAAAAGCTAAATAATAACGCGACTAGTGAAAAGTTTTATCTCCTTCTGCCGTGTATCGAAAGATAAAAAAAGATCTGTTAGAGCTCCAAGACTGATAAGATTTCTCGACACCAGGGGCTCTACCGTTTCCTATTTGCAGAAACAGCTGGGCATATTTGCCACGATAAAGTCTCGTCGGCGAACGATCCTTCGGAGCTCGGTTTAACCCTGCTTTATGACCTCGGCCGAGGATGAAGTCGGGAAAAGCGGCTGTGCTTCGAAAATGAAGACAGCACGAAGTAACGACAAGAGAGGAAACTTGAGAGAAAGGAAAGGAGGCCGGTCAAGAGCGGTCGCTGAATGGAAAATTCATTTGAGAAACTTAGGAAATTTCTATTGCGTTTCAGGGATAAAGATAAATCATTGCACGCGCGTTGTTGGGAGAGGATGGGGAGCTGGCAAAATGATAGGAAGGAAATAGCGGCTGACGTGAAGCTCGCTAAGGGCCTGTGGAAATGAGATGGAGATGACGGCACGAGGGAAATATCGATCGCAAGAGGGGTCCTATGAGTGTAAGACACAGCAAGATTACTAGAATTTCCGTGTAGATTTGCATATCGATTTTCCGCCTAACGATATCGTATGCTACCGAGCATCGGGCGATTTCTCTTAATTTTCTCCTAAAGGAACTTGAAACGACGTCATTCTAGTTGCTCGTATGATTCTTCGAAATTTATCTTTCAACGAGATCGTTCCTGCGTCAATGTTTGTCCTTTTATCTGATCTTTCCTTAGCACGTATTGTCTTTGTTTATCAGTACTTCGTCCGGGAGTTTTCTTCTTTAGCTTTGGTTACATGCGTTGCTAGCGAGTTCTTTGTTAATCCCTCGAAATTGTCGCACGAGTCTTAGTTAAGACCAGGGAGGGACGTTGGGTAATTCGAAAAGTGGCTACGTGCCCCTTCCAGTCATGTTCTCGTCTTAAGAAACTTGACGAGATCCTCGGAGAAAGCCAGACGAAATGGTATTAGGGGTCTTGTTTCATTAAGCTGAAGACGTGAAAGCCCAACGGAGCCAGTGGCTGTGGCCTTTTGTGCCAAATCAACTACCATCTTCCCTTCCAGCTTTCTTTAAAGGAACCTACACCGATTAACGTCGACTCTCCTCAAATTCTCTCGCCGACGCGTGAATTTTCACGCATATCTGCCGAATTTCCTTTAGCGCTACGCAAATGTCCTCCGATAGGGGATCTTAACGTTATTAACGAGCCACAGTTTTCGTATTCCCGGTAGTAGCATCAGGATATATTTCTGTGAAAGATCCTTCACGTGGATCACCAATTCTGCTCAGTTGAGTGAAATGTCAAAGCGCGACAATTTGAGGCGAATTGTTTTCCTCGGATTTTCAAGGTCGTTTTGTTTGCAGCAATTTGTAGAACTTAATCACCTAGCCTCGTGCGAATTATCGCTTAATGAACGGCTTAACGAACGGCCCTTGTGAGGACAATTTGGAGACGGGAAATGCCTGCTGCGCGTTCCACGAAAGCTCACAAGTTGGCTGCAAAGTAAAAACATCGCTCATTCTACGTATGTATATATACATTGGATAAGCAGCTGGCACAATAGCAAAGACGAGGAGGACGACGACGACGAGCACTAAACTTGCGGAACAACAGGCTCGAGAAGATCTTTCGTCGAGTGGCTTCTATTTTCTAACGGAGACCTCTCTAATTTCCCTGCCACACGGTTTCTCATTTCTCAGCGCCCTTTGCCCTGAATTCAACGATCGAGTATCGTTCGAGCAATAATCGGCAGCATTACACGTGTCGACTCTTTGCTCCTTAGAAATATGACCTTTTCAAGACAGACAGTGGAATGCACATAGGAGGGAATCCGAGTGGGCCGAAGCTCGCGGACGCGTCTGTCAGCGAGAAAGAGAAGAAAAGAGAGACATTTCCTTGAGTGCGAGTTATCGTTTAATGAACGCCTCTTCAACTTGGAAACATTTCAAGTACCCTAGACTGTAGTGCAACGTGCGGATCTGGACTCCCTGGCTCTCGAGCTAAGGACTACCATCGAAAGCCTCGGTCGTTCTCCTCTTTCCATCTCGTCCTGCCGTTTCTTGGGGTCAGGAAGCATACCGGACTCTCATCCGCTGCCCATCATTTGCAGAGATTCGAGGATCTCTGCGCTCTTAGCTTTTCGCCCGTCGACATGATTAATCAAATTAGAGGCGTCCAAATCTCCGAGAACCCTTACCCTTCCCCCGTTTCCTCGTAACGGTGGTCCATGGAATTCGTACTACGTGCACCACACGGTGCATTTCCTCGGTAAAACTCGATTAGTCTTCCTCGTCGACGGCAAAGGGTATTTCCGTGTGTTTACAAGACAAAGGCCTTACTGGTTCTCCGTTTCTTTTCTCATGCTTGGTCTTCCGGGGTAGCATTAAAAATTCTTTTTCGCGGGTTCCACGGCAAAGAAACCTTCCCATCTACACTTTTCCACGGGGGGTGGGGGGGGGGGGACACGTGAAAGAGCGGCGCTTTTATAGCGTAACAATTCAGTGAATTAGGCGCATCAAAGACGGCGGAAGCTTCGAGGCAGGATCAGGTGATCCTGAGGAACGGACGGACAGACAGACATAGGCGGTGCCCCGTCAAAGGCGAAGAAAATTTCTCCACATCCTAAGTGATAGGAAAAAAAAAAGGAGCAAGGCGTCTGACGCTTTTCACGATCACGTTTTTCTTCTCCTCCTCACCTTTCCCTTTCGTTATCCGAGCACGTACATACACAGAGGGAGGCTCTGTGCCTTTCCCTTTACTTCGTTTTCTTTGGCTCTCTTTTTCGTAATGCTCCTCCCATCTTTCCCTTCCCCCCGGCAAACTTGCTTCCTCTCTTAGAGCACGTTCGTCCGATGGTGCTTTTTCTCTTAAGAGTCCTGCTGAGCATCAAAGAGCTCGGCCAAGTTGCTGGCGCAAGAAATACACACCGGACAGCAGGCTGAAATTCAAATCGGTCAACATCGTGCACGTTGTAGTAGTTGCGTGTGGTCAGGGCAGAAGAGAAAACCCATTGGACCGTGACAATTGCAAATGCCCCAACGAACAATCGCGGATCTGTTTTTCCAGCATTTCCCCGGCCCTCCCCTGCACGTCCCGCGACGCATTACACACGTCCCGTTGGGTTCATATCGTTCGCATGCCACATTGATTAAATCCCAAATTCTATGTCGTCATATAGCCACGCGACTGTTGCCGGCAAATTATCTTCGATCGCCGGTATTATCCGTGGAAAACGAGCACGTATTCTCCCCTTTCAAGACTTCCATTTTATTTATCGACCTAACCGAGTGCAGCGAATATTCCACATGTAATATCCGCCAACTATCAACTCGATCACCTGGCCAGCAACAGCTGTCGTTTCGTACCACCGCCTACGACCACCCACGACCACCCACGACCGCCCACGATCGTCTACAAACACATACAAATCAGCTGAATCGGCCGGACAATCGATTACCCATTACTTATCTGCGCAATGGCTAATTTCATGGCATTCAAGTGGTCAACGAGAATTGTCGGTTAAAGGAGAATTTAGAGATTTTGACGTTTCTGTCGGTTCCGGCCGTAGGGTAAAGCCAATGGTAGAAACCCAGGTGGCTGACCACCTGCTGCTACTGCCGTTGTTGCTGTAAATTCGCAAGACGTGCAAAATATGGCCGGAATTCCCGTTGAAAGGGGTCCTAGACAATAGCCCGCTTTTGTTTTTGCTTTTACTCGGACCACCTTCTCGTTTTCATCCAACGACCCATTCAATTATGCCAACTAAAATCAAAGATATGTGTACCATAAATGATCGATACTGTACAAGTGCTGCCTTGACCGTAGAGGACCATTTCTGTATAACTGTTTGGCAATTAGTCATGAAAACATTATGCGCAAGTTGCAACGTTATAGCGGGTAAGGAGTGTTCCTCAAATTTCCGTTCATTCCCGTTTCTCTTTGGCCAGTGGCCATTCGCCTAAGTAGCAAGCTGGACAATTTTCATAAGAGCGACAGAGTAATTGGAATGGTCGGAGTTACGCAAGAGGGTGACTAGTAATTCTGATGAGCAGTGCCCGGGACAATTGCTCAGTGTGCAGCGAGTAGACGATAAAGTTGGCCGACTCTCCTTCTCCTCTTGTCGATTTCTCCGGCGAGTGGATTGGGCCGGAGCGACCCTCTACAAGGTCCAACAGCCAAGTGGAAAGGCCACTTTCTCGCACGGCATTTCTTCCTCGGCAGACTGTTCCCGACCGATCCCGTATTTTTCCTAGTCTCCTCAAACTGAGCGCACAAGCAGGGAAACGTTAGTTATTGCCAAGACGAACATACGATTATTTTCCGTTAACCAATCACCGAGACACGTTGAAATCCATGCGAAAATCGCCGCTGATTATTCGGTCGTTACTACTTAAACTTGCGAATTTCATTTAACGCTCAGCACAGGTATTTCATTATTTGTCGAAGGATGAAGAAACTTTTTGTTTTCGTTTCTTTCCGGTTGTGCGTGTGAGCCAGTATTCTATGTCGTAAAGCATATTCGAAAGCGCGACGAAGCGTCGTAAAACTAATAACGGTAATGAATGGGGGTAGGAGAGGTCTTCTTTTACGTGCGCGAGGAAGAAAGATATTTGCATGGGACACATCGGCGCGTAAGCTCGAGGGGACGCATTCGAAGTAGATTGCGTCGAGGTAGTGGAACATCTGCTGCTCTGTCCCCGCCCCCGTCTCTATCTCTCAGTCGTTCTTAGAGGTGTGTTCATTCGTCTCGGGCAAACTTTCTGCCTTTATCGATTTAACACGAATTCTATTCGATCAATGCCTCCAAAGACTTCCTCTCATTAAGTATGCGCTTCGACAAAACTTTTTATTTCTTCGCACCTTCGTCTTTCCTGGCTTTTCTTCTAGCACAATTTCTCCAGGTTCGCCGATGTCCTTCTCTTTCCTCTTACTTCTCCTCTTTCCCTCCTCCTTTATTCTGCTCACAGCGCAAAATGTCTTTTCCCTAGCTATATTCCAAGGTGTCGGGATCTCCGCACAGATGGTCCTTGCGAACAACGTGAACGCGTACGTGCCTGACAGTCTAATACGCTTGCCCCGAACCAACCTCCTCCTCCTTCTCCTCCTCCCCGTCTGCCAAAATGGCCAGAAGTATACTTTCTTCCCCTATACAATTCGTGACTTGATGACAAACTGAAAAATCCAATTTTTTTCCCCCAGTTTAACCCCATTAACTCTGCCTCTTACTGTCCTTGAATCGAGCACCCAAGACGTTACGATGTGTCCTTTACAAGAATTCTGTGGACTTCGACAAAGGCCAGTTGAAATTTTACCTAGTCAGAGAAGGATCGGGGCGAGGGAGGGGCGCAACAGGTTATAAATAGAATATGCATACGTCAAGTGGAGATGAATAAAGAGGAGTCGGATAATCGATGAAACTGAGCAGGAGAATTCTCAATAATCTCCCGATTAGTCGTCACTCGGCGATCTAGGTGGAAATTGCACGAGTGAAAACCAATTGAGATTAGTTGGTAAGATGTGGGCGAATTAAAAAAATTGGGAGGGGCGGGAGCGAGGGGCGTAATAAACGGAGGTATTTGTCCCGAATAATCGCGGTTCCCGGCCGAGGGATGAAGCGCCGAGGGGTGGGGAAGCGGGAGGGGGGACGTAAATGCGGGAGGCGTGGAACGTGAACCGTAGCAGCTTTTTTTTGCCCCGAGAAAATTATTGTACAAGGATGAACGTAGTGCAGAAGCACGGGGGCTCGCATTTCCTCTCGCTCCCTCTCTTTATCTTTCCGGGACAACCGTTTCTCCGGGCGGTAACTTATGAATTCCGCGTAATTAGGTGGGCAAACACCGTCGACCGGCAGCAGGTGCGCGCATGGATTTTCTTCTGCCAAATAAGGCTGGAAGATGAAAAGCAGAGGAAATGGACGATAGCAGCGGGAGGAACAAGAGGAGCTCGTTGAAAGGAGACTAGGGAAAAACCGCTAGCCTGTAGCAAGGAGAAAACGGAAGACCGGGAGATACGAAGCAGATGAAATGATTTCGAAACGAAGTTGCTACGTATTCATAAATAACGAGAGAAGGATATGGCACAGATGTTTTGTCCGTTTTTTCGACAAAAGCACGAGGAATAAAATGCAAAATAGTGGGGGGGAGTAATAGAGTAGGAGACAGAAATCCCCGGTGTATCGCGCAGAAAAGGCAAATTAAAGGCCATTTATTTGGCAGCGATATCGCATTTCCCGTCAGGCAAAACGTAATGCATGGCTATATCGTAGGTGCTATGGGCCACGGGAGCCACGGGAGCCACGGGAGCCACGGGAACCGCAGGGGCTATGGCCCATGGGCTATAGTCTATACACTGAGCGTATCGGGGCGCAAACGCAGAGGAACCGTAAATGAGGCCGTGAAGGGGGCGACGAGGAAAGGGGGGGGGAAACAGGAGGAAACAGAGACGGTTAATACGAATGCAGAAGCCTCGGCGGAAAAGAGCCGCCCGTTAAATTATCCTTCTCTGCAATTATCACGTTCCGTTTCTCCTCCCCTTTCTCTCTCCGTCCCAGCGTGCATTTCTAAATTCCTCTCTCGTATTCCTGGAAACCGGCAAAGCGGCAGACCCGCGGACCGTCCTCTTTTCCCCCCGTTTAATTCTCTTTTTCCCTCGTCGGATATTTCTCGAACCGCGGACGCTTCTTTGCGGCGGAATCATTGTATATGTTCTCTCCACGGCGTCTCACGGCTACAGAAAGAATCCCACTGGTTTTGAGATTGCGCTTTTGGATAGCGCTCAGAACCATCGTTTTCGTCTTCGTCTTCGTCTTCGTCTTCGTCTTCGTCGTGGGGACTCGTAACGACGTCGATTCCGGTGGTCTCATCAGCACATAACAACCGATCGTTGACAATGACGAATGTCGAGGATTGCGTATGTGCCGTCGACTAATAGAGCGGAACGTCGCTCCGCTTGTCTTGGCCGGATTCAATTTGCGGGGATTAACTCGGAATTACAGGAGTGTCGTTAACACCGGAAACTACAGATTGGCCAGTTCTCAAAGATATGTAAATATCTTTCGTTGGTGGCCTCCGACTCGTTTCGCTAAGGTTCTCCGTGGGTGTATTTTAAAGAAGCATAGCGATTTCGGAAGATTACCGAGGAAGAAAGTAGGTAAAATACAGAAAAAAAGTAGAGAAGGAGACGAGCGAGTTGGAGAGCGGGGTTGGCGTAGGGGCATACACCCCAGGGGGGTGATAGTCGTAGGATGTATGGTTATTGGCCGGCTGGCGGCATCGATTCTCACGACGAGGGAGCCACAGATCACCGAGAAACTCAAACTCTCCCGACAAACCGGCGCATTACCGTGGCCCGTCCGACGGCTAAATACTTTATTAGGAACTTCCAGTTTTCCTTCGATGCTTCCGACTGACGTCTCCCACTCGCACGTTTCCGTTTGATTAATAAAACGTGCCAAGTAGCGCCGTTATCGGCTGTTCGATTACATTTCCGCAGAATTTACGCGCAAGAAAACAGTTGTCGGACGACAGTCCTCCTAAGGTGAGAATTTAACGAGAGTTTAAGCACTGGAGGAGCTTAAGTACAGAGCGAGGCCCTGTAGAATTTCTCAGCGCGTGATTTTACATTGAAATTTTTTCTAATATCGAGCAGGGGCAAGCTCTCGAGGTAAAATGGGGCGCGTTGTGGTAGCGCATTTTCAGGAACAGGCAAATAGAAAAACAGCGAGAATGTTCTTCGGCTCCGGCTGATTGGGGAGAGCCCATGGGAGTCGTTTCCCCCTCGTCCCTCCCCCTTCCCCTTCGTCTTTCGGATCCTTATTCCGCGAGCCCGAATGGATGTACCTTTAGCGCGCATTCTCGCTGCCATTCGCTGCCTCTTCCACCACTTCCTCCTCCTCTTAATTCTCTTCGACTTCCCCGTACTCCCCCTCTCTCTTGTCCCTCTGTGGATTTTACCACAGAACGATGGCAAGTTATATCGAGAGATTCCCGACGAGCGCTTCCGGAACAATTAATAACTCTCGGCCCGATATCGGTTTGGAGATCTCCCCCTCCCCCGTAGCCAGCCCCGGCGAAATAATAACGAACGTGGGAAACAAAGTAACGTAAGAAACTGACAGGAGGAGAAAATGAATGAGGAATCCCCTCGTCGGCGGGGACGTTTATGAGGACGAACGACTTTGTCGTTGACCCCGTACATACTTCCCCTTCCTTCGTTTCACCTTCTCCTCCTCCGATCATCGATCCATCGTCCCGAAGCATTGTGTCCGAGTACCCTGGCTCCGACTAGCTCCTTCCAGTCTTCTAATTAAGTCGTTACTGCCAACAAATCGAAAGCAAATCGCTGACAAATGTCGGTCTATCCAATTTCCTGCACGATCTCGTTACAATGCCTTATTAGCCATCTATATTCCGAGCGGCCCCTTTAAGTCTCATTATTTCGTAGCAATCAGGACAGATCTATCCGATGAAATACAATGTTTTCCTTGGGTTAATCCGTTTGACTGTTTCCCCAAGCTTCCAAGGGCTGGGTAATAGACGGTCCTTGAGGAAGAAGCTCGGAATAGCTGTGCCTGCAATCCCTTCGGATCGACTACTGGCCTGACCCGGAGTAGAAACAAGAAACGAAGAATGAACTAAGAAAAGGAAGAAGGCTAAGAAGACTAAGAAAAAGAAGCAAAGGAAGAACGGTGCCTTTTGAAAGTCGCCTGCGCCCCGAGTTATGAACTCTCTCTTTTGATCTTATATTGCCTTCGCCTTGTCACCGTAGGCTGGAAGAACAAGGCTCCACGTAAAAAGTAGTCCGGCAAAATGGTGGCGGAACCGAAGGATCTAGCGAAAAAAAAGCGAATCCATCGGATTGGCCGGACTATCGGCTGACGCGATTATATTTCCAAGCGTTGACAATGTCGACTTGTCTTCGGTAATGGTATATATACATATACAAGCACGTAGAGGTGGAGAACGGTGGGCGAAACGATCGTCCAAACGGAGGACGAAACGGACGATAATGAAGAACTTTTTCTCTCCTCCTGATGGTCCACAATGGTCAATCCCATCGGGACTACTCGACCGCAAGGAAAATTGTTTTGATATGCGGAAAAACTAGGCATATGCCGTAATGACGGTGCACATAAATGAGGAGGGCAGCAAAGTCCCTATTGACGACGGGGACGCGGAAAAAGTCAACGAAACACGGAGAGAAACGGAGAGAATGGCGAGAGGTTGAGTTATAAGGATATACATACGTAGAGTCAACGAGACTGGATGAAAAGGCGAGAAGCCGAGTTTTCGTAGGGCACGCGGGTCCGGTATAAAAGCGAGTCGTGGAAATCCGGACGAGCTGAAAGGAGCGATGCCGGATTACCAGGGGATTTATTTGAGATTTTCTGCCGCTGCGTCGTCGCACGGTACACGCTCTCTTGCAACATCTCCGCGAATCGCTCTACAAATAACGGAGAAAGGAGGACGGCCGGGGGGAGGGGGAGGGGGACACGCAATAAAATCATACCAAGTTTTCGCGAATCGGGAGCATCCATAGAATTCACTTACCGTCCACCGGTTTTCTCCTAATTTTTAATACACCCTGGGAAAAGAAAATGGATCCTGTAAAGGTTGTTACATGCGACACGCCAGCCAACCACCAGCAACGACAATTATACACATTACTCCTATTCCCAAGATGTGTATTAACATGGGAAAGCTCCTTCAACTGACATTTTTCCCTGCGCATAAATAAACGGACACACCTATTGCCCTTAACCGCGCAACTCAATTACCGCGCCTTCTGAATCATTTATCTCCATTAATTCGACCGTTGCAGCGTGAATAATTGACAATCACTCCAACCCATAGACGCTATTTGGAGAAATTCGCACGCTACACCGTTTCATAGGATTCGGAAGACGCCAGGAAGGCTGACTAGTATCGTTCATCATTATCATCCGGTCCGGTAGGACACTGATAACGCTACGAAAATTCTACGAAAATTCCACGAACGGTGGCATCGGCTCGGTCATTGCGCTCGTAGTACCGCAATGACACGCGTATGCTATCACGGGGGTAGATAGTCGATCGAAGCAAGGCTGCCCGCTCGGTTCTAACTTGCAAATTATTTCCAGGGACGGTGTAATCGTTAAGAGGACGTATATAACCTACGAGGAGGGAGATAATCGGTGGCGGTGCGTCAGAGCGACGCCAACCGCCGCCGCCCTTGTCGGCCAGCACGACGTCCTGGCGCTCAGCTGATTTCTCCTCCCTCCCCCGTTTTTAATCGGGAAAACACTGGGAGCATATCGGGCAAAAATACAATCGCCAGCGACGGAGAGTAGTATTTCCTAATCCGTATGACGCCGCTGGTCGACATATTTCCGGGCATATTTATCTGCTTTGACCAATTTTCGCTGTTGCGCGCGCGACTGTGTGTAGACGTAGATACATGCGCTGAGGGTCAGCCGGTCTAGCACGGGAGGTGGAAGAGGGGGGGGGCGAAGGAGGGTGAATGGGGGTGAATGGGGTGAAATAGATAGGCGAGAGACGGGCGAGGGCGGTGGGCAATAGTCGGAGTGGCGCCGCGATTCCCGTGACGTCTGTCGGCGCGTTGGCCAATCAATAGCATCCCCATGGCAACCACAGATAACATCGGACACACACACCGTGGCGCAGCACGCCGGCTGCTTTCGAGCTCGGCACCGCGGCACCACGGCACCACGGCACCACGGCACTTCCTTCCACCCGATGTACCCGTTGCCGTTGCCGTTGTCGTTGTTGTTGCCGCCACAACCATACCCATCCTTGCTAGGAACCTTCTCCTTCGAAGATTCCCGCCACCCGTTGCCCGTTGCCCGTTGCCCACTGACAACACTCCTCTTTCTTTCAACCTCTTTCTCTCTCTCTTTTTCTCCCCCTCTCATTCTCTTCACGTCCAGCAGCACTCGCCTCTCGCACCTGCCCTGCCTCTTGATTCCTTTCCATCCCCGACACGTTTCCCCAATCAAGCGTACCGATTACTTCCTTTTTCCGCCTCGCTCGTATCGCTTTATCCTCCTTTCCCCCGTTGTATTTTATGCTCTTGTTTAGCGTCTCGTTTCGGCCGGCCCGTTGACAAAGGTACGCTTTTGTATAGGTGAAATTTGTCAAGAGCTGTGTATACGAGGGTGGAGACTAGATGAGGCGAATTGCCGTGGTTTAACGAGATGTTCGTCTCGCCTGAGAATTAGTAATTCGATTTTACGAGCGGGGCCACGCATGTACCGTAGCTTCCTAGTGAAGATCATTTTTCTTCCGACGAGATTTTCTCGTAGCCGGGACATTAACCGAAATTGACGAGCTTTTCCTCAGATTTTCAGGTGACACGCTCGCCTTGCTTTACGATCTGCCGCTGGACGTCGTCCAACCGGGTTACCTTGGTTTCTCCTACTATCGTCAAGTTTTATCCATCTGACCATCCCCTCCTCTCTTTACATTTTCACGTTAATGGCCATTTAAAAAATGGACACTGCCCCGCTGCGAAAAAAGCTTTTCGTTTGCTCGGTAAATGATTTTACGCTTGAAAACTCGACCGAGCTAATAGGGCCAACCCTCGTCCTTTGTCTTTGTCCCTCCCTCCCTTTCTCTCTCTCTTCTTCTCTCTTAAATTCATATGGTACGACGTCCATTTGCAACGTCCTTCGTCGGCTCGTAAAGTCGCATACGAAAGTCGGTCGACGTCGACGAGTACATAAACTCCTACGAAAACGGAAACGACGAGGACGACGAGGACGAAGAAGACGACGACGACGATGACTACTACTACTACTAGTATCGGTCGTTTTCGTAAAGGAACACACGCTGGAACGAGCACGGAACGTCCGAGTTTCTTCCGCGACGTCGATGGGACAACTGGAATTTCAAAGCTGGTCAGCGACAATAATCGCTCGGCGTAAAAGTCTCGCCGTCACGATCGATTGATATCGACCGTTGTAGCACGTTGCCAAAGATAACGAGGGAATATGAAATGACGAGAAGACTTTGATGCATCGAAACCCGTCTTGGCAAGATTCCACAATAAAGTACAATCCGTTGAGGGAGAAGAACACTGGCGCGTCGGATACCAAAGAATCTTACGCCACTTTAATCTCACATCCATTATTCTCATGTCATACTCCGTTATCTGCCTTTACTACTGATTTTCGCGTCATAGGTTTACGAAAAACCGACAGAGAAAGAGAAAGAAAGAGAGAGAAAGAGGGGGGGAGGGAGTGGGTGAGTGGAAGTGGGAGAAAGGGAATTCAAGAGCTGATGCGAAGAGGTTCTTAGAGACCGTGCATTATTTCTCGTCGTGGCATTCGATGCAGATGGCTCCGGGCATTCCGAACGTTTGATTGAAAATTTCTTCAGCCCCGGGAATGGTATGTACAATGGGATCTGTGGTACGCCAGCCCCAAGGCTTCATTTGGTCGAAGCGAAAGAACAAGAAAACTCGGGGAAAGTCTTGGCAGACCAATTGCACGATGAACAAAATGAAATGCCCGAAACAAACGATTCGGAAGAAAGGCAAAAACGTCTTAATAAATCACACAGAGTTACGTGCACGGTATGGGAAAAGGTCGAGCGAAACAATTAAGTTCCTTTTCGTGCAGTGTAAACCTTTTTCTTCGGCTTGACTCGACGACGTAAGAATGATCTTCGTTTACTTGTACGGAACGCGACGTGCAAGTGTATTCACTAATTATGACTGATATCGGGACTGGGAAGTCAAAGAGACATGGTCTGAGGTGAAGGAGCACAACCTCTCATCATGCGATAAATCGCTCGGTTATGCGGTGAAATATTCATTAGGAGATTCAAGTTTTAACCGTGGGCGCGTGATAGCGCACATTGCATTACAATACTTGGCCGAGCCATAGCGCGCAACGCCGACATACGGAGACCTGCGCAGGACTTTGCCCGAGATAGCCAGTTTTCAAGCTTAATAAATCATTCCCGTAATTGCCAGTAATTCCTGTAGTTTCTCGGCTTGCCGTTCACCCTCCCCGCCTCCCCACCCCTTCGCTCCACTCCGTTCCCAACGTATCGGTGCCTTAACTTTTCGTACAACTTGAGCAAACTTCCTGGAGAATTGGTCGGCCGTTTTCGTCTGTCCCTGCGTCATCAAAACGTTAAAGCAGCTATAAACGATAATCGAGAGAAAAGGAGGATACGATACATCTCATGTTCCTGTACGACAAAAGTATAATGTTTCTGGTAAAATTCGTCAATTAATTCGACGGATGAAAGAACGGTGATGGTTTATATGGGTGCTTCGATAAATTCGAAACCTGGTATGAAATCATCACGTAAGCGCGTGTCGAAGAAACCTATAATAATCGAAGGAGAGATTAGAGTAAATCGACGACTAAGGGCTCGCACTTAACAGCGATATTTCGTGAGTTCAGTTCCTGACTTTCGTAAATGATCGATCGAGTTTGCCTTTCGATGTTGATTGCTCGATTGAAACGGTTGCTAAGCGAATGAAGCTTCCTAAGTTGTGAAATGAATTAAACGATCGGCATTCAATGGACATTTCCCAAGATTATTTGCAATTTGCGCTTATTTTCTTCGGACAAGTTGTCAGTTGCGCATCCTCCTGGGTACCGCAGTGGATAGCGCAGCGAATTCGTCCGGACGATCGATATACGAAAGACTTCTTCCCTTCCACCTTCGTATAAATTCAAAGATACACATCGAACGTCGCCCACTGCCGATATTCTTCGCTCCTCGTCGGTTTTTATTATCTTCTGCCACGTGCATCGATTGGCTAATCAGCCGGCTGTATCAGAGCCCAAACGGCCAATCTAAAAATAGGCAACGGCGAATAAAGATCGTTCCGATACGGAAAGCAACCCTCCTATTCCTTGATATTTCGGTCCTACGGTTCGGACTGCCCCCTCGGCCGCTATATCGCACAAATATTTATCCTTAACGCGCCAAGTGCCGTTTCGCTCGATTAACCCCTAGGCGAGGTTCCTCGATTTTGCCTTTCTTTCTGCGAATCGCGATCGATAGCGCGTAGCGTGGTCCGCATTTTTGAATTCCCGCCGGCATCTCATCCCCCTTTTCCCCTTGCGACGATATTTAAATGTCAGCCACATAACACGCGTCCGCCGTTGGCCGTTCCCTGCCTTTCGTCACCTCCCTTATAAAGACACTACCCTAACATTCTGCTTCACCCTTCTACCTGAAACCTTCCCTACCACCACTTCCCTATCCCTTCATTTCTGCACTTGCGTGCTCCTTTTTTCTGTCCTCCATTTATCCAAAAATTTCTCTGCCAGCTCTACCGTGTCTGTACTTTCGCCACTCTTTTTCGTACCTTCTGTTCGGTTGTTTCTCACCGTTGGGCGACGCGACACGTTCACGTGGCAGACAGCACGTGAGAGCTTGCTTGTATATGAGAATTTCCGAGGGAACTGAACGACGTTCAGAACTGCGACGTTATTAATCCCGAGCGCCCTTGACTTTCAGCGTAGCGAGCAAACACAAACGACTCTATACCTCGAGGATCGGCCTCGAAGTGTGGCATCGTTGTTTGTTGTCGGTTGGTTGGTTGGTTAGTTGTTTGGTTGGATGGTTGGTTGGTTGGATGGTTGGTTGGTTGGCTGCTTGTTCACTGCTAGCCATTTCGTATTCCACGCGTGGAGAGGCTGGCTGGTAGGAAAGCTGATGGGGCCAAACCCAAGTTTCCCCGGGGTGCACGTTGGTGTCCCTTTTGTGCTGACGCACTCGAGCTACCTGGTGCGTTAAGACCCCAATAGCGCCAAGGAGGGAACGTTATTGCGCCGAAAATCGAGAACGCGCGGGTAATTGTTGGACATGTCTTTCTTCCAACTTTCCTTCATTTTACAGTCGCGATACAACTCGACGTTGTCAAGACGATTCCTTTTAATGTTTCTATACCCGAAGATCCGTGTAGCTGAAGCAACGCAAAACTAAGGTAGGCAACATTTCAGAAGCAAAGGAAGAACCTTAGCATTCTCTGTGGCAGGGCACGAAGCAACGATAAATAAGTATCCTAGAGCAGTACTAGGTAGGTGGTTCGAAGTTTATAGGTAATTCCAGGTAATTTACGGCGAGCACAGTCCTACGTACGATTGAATTGGCCCCAGTCACGCATCCGCTTTGACACGGTATATCTTCATGATTAAGAAAGTCACTGGTACAAAGGGCAAAGTCGTACGGAATATCAAATGCGAATGGATAGCGAATCGATAAGGTCGGTAAGCTCTTCCGGCCATCTAATTAAAGGTTAGCCAAAGATAAGACTCTTTTGGTGCTTTCCAAGGGACCAAGACACGCGGCCAATGTAGTTTAGTGACATTATGGAATATCGATATTCCGGGCGGAGTCTAGGGAACGTCAAAGCAAGCCACGATATGGCCCACATCGACGTCTTCTACGTCAGTGTCGTCGTCCGCTTCGTCATCGTCTTGTTATACACTCAGCCACGCGCCCATGTTCTATCGTGAAACGCAAGACGCGCTCGATTTCTCCGTGCTGGTAAATCCTGTCTTAACGCGAGCTAAACTTGTGTATAATTAATTAGTAACACGAGGCCGACTCGCTAAGGGCCGGTCGACCGTTGGCATCCTTTCCGGGGGAAGGGGATGGGGGAGGGCAGTTTCTCTCCTACACTCTAGGGCTTCTGAAATCGGAGACCTGGGCTACGACCATCCGTAATCCTCGCTTCAACGAGTTATGCCTACCTACAGCCCTCTTACCTCATTATACTAATTATTTTAATTCCCCACTCTAGCCCGGTATTATGTTAAATCTCTGTATTTATATAGCGTGTATAAACATATTACAATAGCGACTCCCTGTGAGGGGGAATTGGGCCAACGAATTGCCAACATGCCCGATAATTGGTAGTCCGAGGTAAAGGCAGACGGTAAGTCCATTTTAGCGTGGGCTTTTTCGAGGCCGTGGTACAGATGGAGATAGAGAAGGTGGCGAGGGAAGTGAGGGGAAGGGAAGGGAAGTCGGGAGAAAATGATGAATTTTAAGTATCCCTGGCAGTTGCGTTGCGCGAGCAAATGTAATCCCTTCGGTACAGCTGGATCTCTCTTCCCCGAGCATCCGTGAGTTTTCATAAAAATGCACAGAGACCGCAGAATTTAATATGAATTGCGTGCCGGTGGCTCTAAACAATGGAGGTTCGCATAATTTATTTCGAAGGCGCGTTTATTTTCGCCGTTGGCCCGCTGGACATGACCGGTCAGAGTTTTTCCGAAATTTCCACATCCGGCTCTCGTGGTATTTATGATCACGGTTTTCTCGAAGTAGGTAAAATTTGCCAAGCACGAGTTGGTTTGTCGGCACGCAAATGATGGTAGGCAGCGGTGCGACCCTTAAAAAAGAAAAGGGGCATGGAAAGAAGGAAACGGTTTTACGAGCGGAAAATCTTTTATTCATGTCGCGTCGCTGGTCTCCGCACGGGCTGCACGTTTCACTAAACGCGTGGGCCGACCGTCAACGTCGTATCAAACTTCAACTATAAGCCGGCTTCGGCTCGGAGTTCCCCCGTGAAATACGGCCGAGCACGCGAGAAACCGCGGCCATCTTCCCCGGCAACCCACGACGCTCGTCTGAGCAACTTTTTCCAAATACACAATAGCCCCCGGTGTCTTTGGAGCTGACACGTTTCCTCGTACGGAGGAGCAAGTTGTTCGTGAGTTCGCACCTACGTCGACGGAAATAACAAAGTCCTAACGTACACGTCTTGGCTTTCACTCGATGCGCCATTTATATCGATAAGAGCGCTTCTTCAGATTAGAGCCGAGCACGTGCAGAGGCACGCACGACCTCAAATTCAAATCAACCCCTCGAGCGTATTATCTGGCCTCTGATGCACACCTCGTTAAATCCGTTCGTTGGCTCGAAAACAAGGAACGTTACATCGTATCGACGAACGATGACGAGTTAAGCAGCGAATCTGCTGCCAATGGAAAGTAAGGTTGTCTTAGGTGTATCGTCCAGCGAATAATCCCAGATCCTCGAGGTAATACGATTCAAGATGGAAGCACCGATTGCCAAGGGAGTAAAAAAAAAAGGAAACATTTCTGACGGACACAGCTGCCTCTTACCTTCAACTCTCCACTCGTATAGACTTTCACGTAGCCCACGAATCTGCCGTGCCCCGGCAGATTGATCGTGAAATATCATTCCGCAATTTCGTTTAATTAAAATCTGATTCAAAGTTCTCGAAGAACAGCCATCGTGAGCACGGTGTTCCGTTATAATACTCCTTACACCGGGTGTGGTTAATGCATCAGGCGGTCTTTTCTTTCCTACCTTTTCTTTCGTGCCCTACCTTCGCTCTCTATATATCCCTTCATTTCGATACAACATTCAGAGTTAACTGTGGATAATGAAATAACGGCCAAACAGCGTCCTGCCTTACCGGTCTTTGCAATATTCATGAAATAACGAAACCGGTGCGATGCAGTGTATCGGTAGAAGTAAGTGGGAGTGCCTTAAGGCCGCTTTCAAAGTTTTGCCCAATAAGTCTCCAAAGCCATAAAATATCACCCACTCCTCGTCGTTCGGTCGAGCGGTTATCCATCGGACGGATACATTAAACGGGAACTTGGTCAGATCGAAATTTCATCGTGGTATATTGCTTTACGTCATCCTTAACGTCCTTACGATACTTTTACTCTCTCACGATTAATACTTTAGCGGCTCTATATCTGACTTTGATTTACGTAATACGCCGCGTACGAGAAAGGCGGATGGTGGATACACAGGAAGCAGAATGGTCCTCTTCCGGGTGAAGCGAATGGGAACTGCTCGTGAGTGCAAGCATCTTCGAAGAAAAGGTCAGAAGGACGTTCTTTGAAGCGTTTTCAATATAGCTCGATTAAGTTTGAACCGCGAGAGTAGTGGGAGGTCCATTAACAGCCGATAAAACCGCAATTGCTCCTCCTCGGATATAGCAAGGAACGTGCTAAATTCAAACTCGATTTATTATCGGCGCGGGATAATACGAAATCCAGTTACTTCGTTTTCCCGCGCGGACAAAGTTTAAATCTCTTCTTGTCGCGTAAAAAGGGATACACAAAAGCCCGTTCAAAAGAGTACAGCGACACCGGTGAATTTATTAAGTTTAAAAAGATGCCGGTTCATCGGAAACGTTCTTTCAGGACTTCGGAAAGCCCCCTCGTCAGACGAGATCGCCATACGCAAGTTTTCGCCTCGGTATGTTCGTCGCGAACAGAGAGAAACGGGGGGGGGAACTATCGTCGTGGTTAAGAAGCACGCTTCGGAACGAATTCACGAGGAAGATATTACGTCCGACTGATCCCGATCCCATTCGAAAGAACAAGAGAACCGTACACAGAGGACAGAGGACAGACTACGGTGAAATAACGATGCTGGTCGGACCGTGCAAACACTGGCGAACGGACGGACGGACGGACGGACGGACAGACAGAGAGATAGGAATAGAAGAAAAGAACGGACAAAGTAAGGCGAAAGGACACAAGGAAGAGATGATTCTCGAGGAGGAGGTTGGCTTTACAGGGATACCGAGTAAATGCCCCATGAATGAACGATGAGCCATGGGGCCAAGACTTACCACTCCTCATTCAACCCCCGCCACGTCGACGCTCACCTCAACCTCCATCTTCTTCATCCCGTCCTCCCTCCTCGGTCCCCCTTCTCCCTTGCATTTCACCCCAAGCCCATCTGCGAATTCGAATCGGATTTCAAGCCGCGGCTTCTCGGGTCCTTCGCGGAATTGCGATTAGACTCGTAGACCGGATCCATATTACATTCTCCTGCGGATGACGATCCTCGCTCCCTACGTGCTCACCTAATGAAATTGACACCGACTAGTCTTGACTTCGACGTACACAGATGCCTCTGCACCACCGTTTGTATCGTCCGTTGAAATTACGCCGAGGAGTGGGACTATCGTTATATTTCGTGACACGATTTTTGCACGAATTTTCGTGGCTCGCGTGAGTAGCATTAAACGACAAACGCGAGGATACGAGCGATTGGCGGATTTCGATGAATCGTATTGGGCCGTACTCGACGCGGGGAAAGGGAGAAAACGATCCATGAAAGATTCATGGATGATAGGGATGTGCACGCGTCAGACATGCCGTGAAGCTATCAAATATCGTCTGTTCGCGTTAAATCCATTCTCCCGGTAAACCTCAAAGCGTGTGGACCTCTAGCTGCTACCGTCGATTTCCCAGAGACACTCGGCACAGGAGAAAAATCCATGGGGGGGTGGGGAAAAAAGGAAGGACATTGAAAAGCGAAGGAGGACGCGTTGGATGGAGAAGGATGTAATAGGTGGCCTCTGATTTGTGGAGGTGCAAAGTTGATTCAGGGGTGAGAACGGCACAGCTTTGGGCCGACGAAAATGAGCTCTAAATCAGGGAATCCGAGAAAACGGGCAAACGGGAGTAAGAAAAAGACGAAGAAAAAGCAAGCGCCGGCTTGCAGATAGGAGAAGAGACGTTCATTCGTTTCTCTCCTTCTTCCTCTTCCCTCTTTCTTCTACCGTCTTGCTCCTTGAACTTTGCAGAAGTAGCGAAGTTGGGAAACCAGTTATTTTTTGACGATCCCTGCTCGCACAGAATGTTCAACAGCAACCGGAAGATAAGGAGAAAGAATGCTCCTGTGATTCCCATCGATGCTGAAACGGCGGTTTTTATATTTAAAGACGCCCGGGTAATTGGGGAATTAATTACAACCGTTATCCCGGCCCGAAGTTCCTTGAAGACGGTAGCGAAACAAGCTATCTGCTCGAGTCGAAGGAAAGAAGGACGAGGGGGAAGAACACCTGGACAATCACGATTTACGTTAGCCACGGTAATTAACATAGATAGATAAAGCACAATGGTGCCGTCTGCTGGTCTGGCCTCGGTCTTACGGCATCGTTACTCGCAATCTATCGCTCTAGACTTTCTGGCTTCCTATCAAAGAGGTCGCGGAAAAATTCCTGTCGTCGTCAAGATATTGCAATTTTTCCATCCGTCTCCCTGGCCGACTATCTGGATGGCGGATAGAGAAAGAGAATCCACCCCTCGGTCGTGCGGATGAAAACGGTTAGGGACCGTTCGGTTAAAAAACGCCAACGAGGCAGAGGTTAAGGAGGGCTGCTACGCGTCCGAAATCTCAATGAGTCGTCCCTCTCCCTCTCTCTCTCTTTCTCTTCCGAGATGCGAAGTCCAGCCGCCCACTTTTACCCTCGATACAGCGCAAATTCCAGAGCCGAAGGAACTTTCTCGTCGCGCCATTCGTTATTTCCGGCGGAATTTCTCAAGCGGGGGGGAGGGCAAACCTATAAAATATTCGCCACGGTGCATTTCAATAGAAATTTATGAAGAGTAACTCGATTACCTTGCCATCATATCTCATCTCGGGACTTTTCGTTTCTGCGGTTATCCGTGGAAACGTTAGCTACGAAAAGCAGTAAGCAAGAGAGGCTAAAATTTGTAGTTGCTTTGACGTTCGACAGGAACGGACAGTCGGCGCACGTACGCCTTAAATTGAATGACCTTAGCTGCCTGTCAATAAAGAAGAATAATTGGATAACGCCGAGTTATCTCTCCTTCCGTCGATACATCTCACATGCTGAAATTTCTTTCGCGACTGCTGGCTGGCGAAAACGGTTTTTCTTTTCGCAATATTTCGTAGCGAAAGGAACGACAAGGACGACAACGATGAGAACGACGACGAGGCCAGAGTGGGCATTCAAGTTACGTTCAATCCCCTCACTAATCGAAAACTGCGATCTGCCCTGCGGTTTCCCCGATATTCTCCGCGTGGGTAGCACGCGACGAACCGCATAACGAGGAAAACTTATCGGAAATAATAAATTCAGCGGCGGATTCGGATCGAGACAGGCGCGCGGGCAATCCGTCGAACTCGAAAGTTTTAGCGGCTGAGGCACAGGCCAAGAGTTCCCGAGGCACGGAAGAAAAAAGATGATCGGCTACGAGAATAAGGGAAAAAGAAGTCGAAAGAGAATCTCGCCGGCCAAGACTTTTATTGTTAGTGCCGATAGCAGCTCCCCCTCCCCTCTAGCCACAGTTTCTGCAGTTCGACTTGTTAGAATTATCGTTAGTCCGATAATGCAGCGTGAAGGATACGTAGATATGTCGAAAGGGAAAACATTCTATCGTGGGAGAAGGGTGCTCAATATACGCATAGCTACATATATCTTGGGTAAGACATGAAAAATGCATCTAACAGCCACGGAGGCACTTTGCCATTCAAGTCCACGGCCATTCCCTGCCAAGCTGCCATCACTTTTCAGATCAAAAGTTAGCCGCTTGCATAACTTCTTGGCCCGTAACTCTTCTCTTCCATCCGGTCTTTACTTGTGTTTTTCGCCTTCACGTCTATCACTCGGCGAATCGTGAACAAAACTCCGTTAAATAGTTAGCGATATAATTCTATCTCAGCCGGAGTGCGATTTGCAAATATGTTAATAGGCCGAATAGAAGATGTGCCAACAACGTCCACGAGGCTTTCGCTTCCAGGAGCAAAGTGAATCTCGGCTAAATTTCCTCGAGCTACAGTATTGCCACTTCTCCGAATTACCTTATCACCAGAGCTCTCCTGCCCCCTTATCACGTCGTTACTGAATCCTGTCCGAAACTTTCGAGATAGGATTACCTGGCAAATACCCGACGATGAGCATTAAATCGATCGTCATCTGCTATCCTCAGTGGCTCTAGGAACAAGGGAAAAAACAGCTACACATACCATTATTCCTTTCATTCCAATGTCCTGACAGGCTTATTGTGTTTTCCTATCAACGATATTTCAACGTACATCCATTTTCTTCTGGGGTAGACAGAGAATTTTGTTGGACAGACATACAATGCGCTTAAGTCGATAAGGTTAGCGGGGTACGGTCAATCCTGCTATCTGGCACAGCTGGTGTGCGCGGGTCCTAAGTGAAGATGCAATATGAGATTCGATCGTGTCGAATTGCTCGACGACGGAACTGCCAATTCTCTAATTGGGAAATTGCGCGAGCGTGAATAGCGAGGAACGTAGGTTCTCATAGGTTCGTAGACGAAGCCGCTAATAATCGAGTAATACCTCCGATTATAGCAGAGTAATCGAACGATCAGTCCTAAAGATCTATCGACGAATCCTTTCTCACGCGTATTCACTTAGAAGATTCACCGGAGCAGCTAGATCTCAGTCGACGTATCAAATTTTAATAGTGTTTGCACGAACTGAGACGTCGCCGTGGTTTCATTAATTGGAGGATCACACGTCTGATTAGAGGAGCCATCTTCCTGGCTAATTAACGTACCAGCAAACCCGATACACAGATGATTTTACTTTGTTGACCTTTGCCGAGCACTATACTCGTTCTAGGGCATTAGAACACTGAGAAGGACATCTCAACGATATACTGTGCTGTGCTGTGCAGCGGGAATTCAATTCTTTACGACGACTATTTTGAAATATTCAGGGACGACCGGACGGTGCGATAGCGTGTAACTCGAGCAGTCGAATAATCTCTCAGTATGGATGTATTGAAGGAAGGAAAAAGGTTTCGCCGGTAGACAGAAGAGATACACCCAGAAATGTTCCTGTAAACTCTATTTTAATGGTCCGTTTTGAAATTTAATACGATGGAATTCTCGTTGAGCGTGGAAAACAAGTTAACAGCCGGCAGTAAATAGCCGGAAAGTGAGACCGCTGGGGCTGGGCTTGGGTCTGGCTTGTGAACTTGCGAGCTTGGGGATGGTGTATCACGTAGCCGGTTAGACGGCCGGCTCTCCCAGCCAGCATCATGGATCCTCGTAAATATTAATAATCCGACGTCGGCGGCGGCGCCATCGCCGACGCGTAATTAGTGCTCCCTTCTTTTCGAGAACTAGCGGAATGTTTACGCGACGCCCCACTCCGCCGCGGGAAGACGCTCGGCTCCTCCGGAAAGGATCAAAAGAAATTCTCAATCATCTTGCAAACACTATCAATTACCCAAACGAAACTCCACGAACACGGTGTTGAAACGAAGGAAAAACTATAACTCGTATTGACTCGAGGCGAATGAATCCAAGAATTATGCAACTAAAATATCACATTTTCCAGGCCTCCCGGTGCATTCGTTGACGATTTCGCGTGAGATATGAAAAGGATAGACTGGGGTGTTGCTTTCTTTTGGTGGATAATGTTTCAACCGGGCATCTAAGACAGGTCATTGTCGAGGGATCTTATTGTCGCCACGTGTGTATGTGCGTGCCAGTGTGTCCTATGGTAATAAGAGCGTAAAACTCGACGTGAATTTACGAGCGCGTATTCCCCGTGCATATTCCGCTGGGCCGTATTCCGACAAGCCAGTCGACGTCCCGAAATACATTGCTGCACTCTGCACTATGTTCGACTGTCCGTGCACGTTTCGTCGTTGGTCTTCGTTCGCTTCTACCGGCGGTCTGTGGATCCAATTCTCCTCGAATCTTGAAATATTTTCTGTCCCTGGAAATGCAGAAATATTGGCTCGAAGGAGGCCAAAATTCCGGCAGTTTCATCCGTTTTCCTATAGCTTCGAGCTGACTATTCGAGGGTACTTTGGTGTTGGGTAAAATTCGACTCCGTCGGAAGGTACACTTTCGCAATGACTTTTCCTTCTGAGATCAGCCGGCCGAAGATGAACGGTAAAGACATTCGAGAGAACGTCAAAGTACTCGGCGTTTCACGGCCAGAATGATCATCACGGGGAACCATATTAGAGGTGAAAGTCGTTGCAGGTTTCTCTCCGAGGGTCTATAACGTCCGTGAACGCAGCCTCCTTCTTTCGCCATCTTTCCAGCGGACTTCCAACGAGACTTAGCACTTTCCAACATTTCGCGCTGCGTATACGAAAAATCTTTTCAGGCGAACCAACCAACCAAGCAAGCAACCCCAAGGAAAACTAATGGAAATGCGCGGAGATTCGCGGGGAGACCAGGTGCATCCGAAAACAGGGATTTTCGAAGAAACCTTCTACCCACGGTTCACTGGATAAAATATTCTTTATTGTTATTCTTGGGGATTCCGAGCAACGAAGGTAGCAGAATCGGCCTGAACCCGAGGGAAAAAAAGTAAACGACGAGGAACGTGGGAGCGAGAGAAGATGGGACGATCAAGCGCCCCTCGAAGGCTAGAGGAAAGACGAGAAACGAAGTAGGGAGGGATGGGGAAAGGTCCTGCATTGCGACAACTAATGAACCATCTTGGAACGGACCCCGAAGTCCCGCGGGACGTGACGGCGCAATGCAGTCACCAGAAAGCCACCACCACCTTCCGTCCCTTTTCCCCCAACATCCCTTCGACTTGCTCTTTCTCCCCTCGATTTCTTAACAGTGATGTTGCGCCAAGCCACGACAAGAATCCTTTGACTTTTACCGCCCAACCGCTTTAATCGTTTAATGTCCCACTTCGTCACTCTGAACCTTGGCCATCATTTTGCCTCTTGATTTCCTCGCATTCAAAATGTACAGTCAGGTATACAGATTCGATGATTTATTGGCTCACGAATGTTTTCACCAAAAGAGTGCTTCAGCGAGAGAAGTGCTTGACGAACGAAGAAAACGGATCCAGACGGGATACAGATGTTAGAATTTCACCGAACGATCGAATCCCCTTTCTTCTCTCGTGGCTTTCCTCCATTTCTTTCCCGTCCGAACGTTCGGCCCCTCGCGAGGATTGTCGGAACGGTAATTGCGTTAAATTGGACGTGGCTTAGAGAAAAGCAGCGACCGTACGCTGAATAATAAGACCCGACTCTCTTGAAGCCGCCATGACTTTTTCGCCAAATACACCAAGTACACAATCTGCTAAGCTAATTCCAAAAGGAAGAGAATCGAATTCCCTGTATTTTACCAATTACCATTGCAAGGTGGTTTGACAAAAATACTGCCAAAGAAGTTTGACAAAAATACTGCCAAAGAAGTTTGACAAAAATACTGCCAAAGAAGTTTGACAAAAATTTCAGCGAAAAGAGATAAGATCCCAGACGTCGGAAATTGTATTTCGCCAAAGACAAGGATAAAGCTATACTGTCGCGCTGTGATTACTCTTTCGTCTCATTTTCTCCGGGGTATTTTTCTCCATTTCGTCCTTCACGTGTGGTTGCTCCTTCGTTGAAGCACCTTCAGCAGCCGTGATCCGCTGACACAGTAATTAAAACAGTGAATTTTCGAAAGACCGTGAGTCGCGCGATATTCCAGCGGCGAATAATAAAGTAAATTCATTCTCATGCGTCGTCGTGAACCGGTAAGCCCGCACACCGAGCTTTATTATCTCGAAAGCTATTTCGTCGGAGCTGCCTAGTCGCTAATAGGATTGTCACTCGCGTGCCTTTTGCCAAGCCATAGCCGGATAGTTCCAATTCCCCGGTATCGCAATTGTCGTCGAAGGTATTCCGTTGTTTCCCACCGCGTTCCGCATCCACATGAATGTACATGTACATATACCTCTGTATATGTACTCCCTCAGCAACGTGTCGCCGTTGGACGATTCCGCAATTCTTCAAGGACTTCATTTTCTCACTTATCACCTTACGTCGATCTTCTACTCCTCGCCACCTGTAATTCTTATTACTTTCGTTCTATCGTTCTGCGTTCGGGAGTTGTTTGTTGAGTACTCGTTCGGCGTTAATATCGCTAGGTAAAAGAAAACTCGCCAGCGATTGGTGGACGTGACGCTCAGGACTAATACGTTTGGTTCATCCGGCTTTGAGGACTTTTCTATCCTTTCGTGGGTCGTCCTGTGCCATGAGACAGGGATACTCCGACGCAATTCCACTTTGATAAGTTTTCCTAAGTTTCTTGGAGGGGCAGCAGCTAACTACTTTGCCGTCTAATGATTCTAGCAGGGCCCACCGTTTTTCCCATTTGATGCCCTAATAGTGTCCCATTTTAAAGGGGATTTTAATAAGTGGCACGTTATTAAACCCACTCCAGCTTTCTGGACAGGTGTTTTTCCCATTCAACTAGCTTATTCGAGTGCCTATTCTTTTCCCCGATCATTTCACGTCTAATCACTTTCTTAAATTTCATAACTATTACTCGGATGGATAAGGTCGGGCAAAGCTAGACGTCAGTGTGGATCATTCGTTCGGTTGATTTACATTGAGCAAAGGTAGCAATATGACGAGGTGAAAGAGTAGCGTGTCACGTAACGCTGCAGCCGAAACGTGCTTCGATTCTTCCATGGTCTTCCGAGAGAAAGGAACGAAAAAGAATGAAGGAAGGAAAGAAAGAAAGGTAAGGCAAGCCACCCACGTCGCATTCCTTCCGCTAGGAACTTGCCGGAACGTTAACGTTCCGCGTTTTCCGCGTTTTTCGCGACAACGAGGGGGATAGCAATAACGAAAACTTTCCGCTTAACGCGTCAAAGTGCACCACCTGCGGAATTTCTATCGAGCGAGTCCAACCATTCTTCTCCTGTTTCGCTTGCTTTCTTTCTTCTTCTTCGCTTTCGACTGGTCTTATTTCCTCAATATTTACACATGATAACGGAATCGATAAACGGATGGTCGATGGTTTTGCACAATATTGATTCAATAATGGCTCACTTCTTTGATGTTCCTCGAAATGCCGAGCGCAAGACCATTGCCGATTAGTGGCGAAGAGATAGAGATTAAAACCGGGAGAATTCACAAAAAAGGGGGAGGGCGACCAGCGAATATCGCTGAGTTGTGTGTAAAGTGATATCGATCGGTGTAAAAAAAAAAAAGGAAGCGAACAGATCGGTGTGGCTTTATGTAAATAACCGTGTAATGATGGCAAATACCACTCGTAAAGTTATTATCGATCCATTATGCAGAGTGTCGCGCGGCTTTGCATTCCAACGAGTATATTTTCCGGGAGGGAGGTGGAGAGGTGGGGCATTCTTAGTTTGGCCAAGCTCGCTCAACAATGCGCCGCGTACACATACCGGTGGATCCCCCTATTATTTCCAGTGGCACATCAAATATTCAGGATGCACGATATCAGCGGGAGTCCTTGCATAAAACACTCCAACGTTTCTACGTTTCTACGTTTCCACTGTCGACATTGCACGGCCGATTTTCCCCTCTTCCTCTATCCTTTTATTCACCCCCCCCCCTCTCTATCTCTCTCTTTCCTTCCTTGCACTCGTGAAAGATGATAGCGGTGAGAACGGAATGCCATTAGCATTTCTCATTTCTACTTCTTGCCCGGCACTTCTTATCAGGGAGCTGTGCCACCACCGTCGCCACAACCACCACCACCACCACCACCACCATCATCCCCATCGGCCATCAGTAACGCCAGCCGACTGACTTCATTACGGCTTTAACCGAATTGCAAGTCGCCAGTGAAATCTCAGGAAGAGGACGATCGTGTGACACTGCGTTTTGACACGGGCCATGCGGAACGATTGCAGCAATGAGGAGACACGAAGATTCGCTGTCTAGGTCTAGGCAAAGACGGATATTATGACGGTGACGTTATAGATCGTAGCGTAACGCGCAACACGAGAGGAGCTCGGGAGACAGAAGACACGCGAAGCACGAGACACAGGATACGGTGCTCAGGGTCCCAAACGAGGAAAACTTGAGCGAGTGTGCGCGAGCAAACAATGACGGTGTGCCAGTATTGTTCTCCAAGTAATTGAATCCTGGCAGGCCAGTGCTATTCCCTTCGGTCGGCCAGGTCGAGCAGGGCCGTCCAAGTCCTGCTTCTTTCATTTTGCCACGTGCTTTTCATTCGCCGCCCATCGATTTTTTCCCGGCCCCTAAAGAAATACCGGAGGAAAATAACGAGCCGGTCTAACCGTGCCTTCGTAAATGTCGCTTAGAAACGCGTCATCCTAAATTCAAAACGTTACGGTGGACGCTCGCGTCATCGGACGCCACACCCTTATGTACGGACGATTAACATCGAACCGCATCCGTCCGAAACGGACACACACACACACACACACACACACACATCGCTACAAGATCCACCATTATCCGAAGCTCGCTTTGCTTGCCAAGGGCGTCAGCACAATAACAGAGTATCAATCGTATGTGCTCGTTTCCTCGTACGAAAAAAATGCTGTCATTAGAAGACGAGTGGGCGCGATATAAAGGACAGGCAGCTATCGTTAGGGATTACTCACTTAAGGCCTTCAATGTCGTCATACAATGTGCGCTCGGTCAAGCTTGTCTTACGTACCTGAAACAAAAAAGGAAGAACATTTTTTTATAAACGCATGAAGTACGCGTCTACGTTATTTTCAATTTTTTTGATGAAAAAATCAAAATCGCCCATGAATGAGGAAAACTAGAATAATGTTGGTGTTTTTTTGACGGACGAGTACACACACACACACACGTATATACATTCGCAGGTGATACCCCGGGGGCGGATATAGTTGTTATTTATTTACAGAGGGTCTGGTACCCTTAGCCTTAGCGTGCGATTGCAAAGCCGCTTGGTTTATATTTTATTCATCCCCTATTGAATTCGAACTCAATCTCGCGAAAGTGTCTCTACTGGCTTCACCTAGCCTCTTTTCCCTTTTCTTTCTTTTTTTTCGTCACCCCCTTCCTTCCTTCTCTTCCTGCACCCTCCCCCCTCCCACCCCGCCGTCCTCTCCACCATTTCGACTTTTCGGCCTTTCTCCTTGGACGACACTCTTCCCTATCAGCGGCGAGTTCTTATCGGTATTCCAATGTGTCTCTGCTGCTTCTCCGCATTCTACCCGATTCCTCGTCCGCCATGCAGTCTGCCGTCCCACCTTTTTCACCCCTTCCCCCTTCCCCGTCCCATCCCTGTTCCCGCTTTTCCCGGCCTATCGCTCGGGTATCTTTCCGTCAAGTCTTTTATTCCCCCCTCTCCCCTTCTCTGCCGATGTCTTCCTACTCTTAACAATCTCCGCGCGACAGCACTCTACTCGTAAATCCATGCTCGTCTTCGCGTCTTCGCGTCTCTCTTCCTCCCCGTGACTTCACGATCATTCTCACGGCAGTATGGATGGAGCCTAGGGCCGCGGCAATTCTTTCCTCGAATTTACATTTCTGGCACTGAAGGCGCCTGAATGCGGAATTAATAAGAGATCCGGCATAAATCGGATCGCCGGAGAAGGTTAGCGAGGGTCCACTGAATCCCGGACGAATGAAGAAATTTCATTGAACGTTACTCGGAGAACGGACGGTTATGTTTTCGTGAATTTAACTGGCGGACACTCGACGGCTGGTTTACCTGTTCGTCGTGAACTTTGCTACGAGTTTGCTACCCAACACAGCGAGGAGCTGCTTCGCCTTTCCGCATATCTCTGTTTGTCGGTTCCTCGCTCTCGAATTCTCCCCGTGCTTGCAATTTCAGAAGTGTCGAGACAGCACTCGTGCCCAGACGCTATTAAATATTGAGGAACGCCATCCCCCCTTGAATCCTTGACGCAGCTCTCGCTCGCTCGCTCGCGCGCGCACACGTACAAACAGCCATCGAGAACAGGAGGAACAGATCGAACGTCGCGGCAAAGGTCAGAGGTCAAGCCATTAACCATCGCCGCGAGGAGGAACTCTTTTCCATGAATTTCGGCGATGACCATCGAAATACCGGCGTCAAGATTCCTTTTGTATGGGAAACTACGTCCTGCGCTGACTGCTGGTCGAATCCTTTGCCAGAAGGATCTCGCGCATCGGGCGAATTCCGAAAGAGGTGTGCTTTTAATTATACTCACCGGCGGTGTCCGATTAAACGAACGGAAGCCCTGCACGAATTTAATTATAGGGAGAAAGGAGGAGAGAAGCTAGAACAAGCGACCGAGGTGGATGAGTAGGAAGTACTACGGCCGACTGGACGAAGGTAGAAATCCAACTATTTATGTGACGGCACTTTGTTTAGGTCGCTTATTAATGGGACAGAAGGGGGTCGTCGTAATTAAAGCAACCCGGATGCCTTCCCGTCGCGCATACCGCATTGTCGACGTTGTCTTCTTCCTATTCCCGTCACGCAGGGAGACATGATTTTTAACCGCTCAACCTATAACGAATTTCACCAAAAGTTCACTCAGTTTTCAGTCAGTCACGAACCCTTCTAGCTGTTACGCAATATCTTCCTTCGCTCCATCCTCGTCAGAATAATTCTCATTCGTTGGAAAACAATGCATACCGAAATCCAATGAACCTCTAAATTGACCATCTTCTCCGGCGGTACATACTTTTCCTTCCGCGTTAAAGGTCGACCCGTTGACCCGATAAAACGGTGATACATTTCCGCACGGATGCACGGAATTTTCTTCAGGTTCGTTTGATAAAGTTCAAAAGTCGTATCAATGTTGACCGCGCGGCGGTACGGATTTTTTGCGACTCACTGAGTTATGCACTTCGAAGGCACATTTTCCCGGGGAATACTCCGATCTTCGTTACGTGTGTATCTCCCTCTACCCCGGGGGACTACACGGCATGACGATGTATTTCTAATTGAGAAAGAGGAACGTGATCCTTCCGTGGCTGCTTTGACGAACTCCTCTGAGCATTTTGCTCGTCCGCTTGGGAATGCCGGGAACGTAAAAGATTCGCAACGTTGTGCGTCTAACGAATATCAAGTATCGCTCCGAGATACGGTGAGACGAAGGGGGGAGGGAGGGGGGGAGTGGGTGGGCAGACGGCGTGTTCGGCCATTAAGGGAGAATGCCGTTTCGGTATTCGCGGTTCACCATTAGGTGTGTGGAAATGGAGCATAACCTGCGACGATAAGTGCGCGGAAGGAGCCCTGAGAAATGAGGAAGTTTCCCTCAGTAACAGCGCCCGGTTCCTTTGGCTTATCTCGCATGAGTCACACACACACGTGCGCGCGCGTACATACAAGGAAGAAAGAAGGAGGTATAGAGAGAGGGAGAGAGAGGGAGAGAGAGGGAGACAGAAGGAACGAAGCTCGTCGTGGACGTAGACGTAGCAGCCGCTTATCTGCTTTGTGCCGCGTATTATAGACGACGTTAGGATCGTTGAGCCACGGCTATCGGCGAAGGCGTTGCAGGGCAACCAGAAAGACGAGTAAGCAATTGCTACCCTCCGAAGCATTTAAGCATAAGGTATCTCCTTTAACTTTGCTCGTAGTGCGATTGCCGTGGTTGTCGGTGACGTCGTTACGGAAGGTCAAGCGTAATGTTCTCGCTTGGCTGGAGGAAATTTGCCTTACGGTAAAAGGACTATCGACTTAGCTGAGGCTCGCTCGGACAATCACAATTCGATCAGCCATAATTCGTACGGCGATAAGCACGCAGATACGAAACCGTTGATCAAACAGAAACGACGTACGTACGCTATCGAGAGAATACGATCGACAAACAACTCGGACTGAAGAGGGATAGCGGAGGAGAAGGGTGGTGGGGTGAGGTGAGGTGAGGTAACTCCGATGAGGGACAATAGTGGGTGTGCACGTACCAAACGAATCGCTCGGTTAAACGGCGTAATCACGAGGCGCACACGAATATCCACTTTGGACGCGCACACGAACCGACCTAACCGTGTGTATCCCGTTTTCTGCGTGAGCCGGCTAAAGTCCGCGTGAAACGCAAAACTAGCCATCTGTTCAGAACGAAACATTTTTTCGATTAATCCTATAACTCCGCGATTCCCCGTGTTCATTTCAACGTTCATTTGTGCAATGGAGAAATACAGGTACGAGAAAGATTCGCTTTATGATGGTAGACTTGTCTAGCGACGAGAGGGGGAGGAGGGGAGTACTGATTTGTTGGTCCGACCACCAGCGAGACAGACCTACATAAATCATGATGAATCTAGCAACGGTGGTCTGCGGTTAGTTCTACCCCCCACCCCTCATCCCCTCCCCCGCAAATCAACTATTGCAATAACCTCGGCCGCTCGTAAATATTGCGTCAAACAATCGCGTTAAATGGCCCGCTCGATATGGCAAGAAAATTCGAAAGAGGAAAATGAAAACGGGTCAAGCACCGCGATTTGTCAATGGGTAAAAAATTTTAATACTGTAATGCGAATAACACTGAATTTATATACACGTACGTATATATGTGTATAGTTGGCGGCACGGTTGGAAGGACCAGTAAATGGACCAATGGAAAAAGTGAGAGAGGGGGAGACAGAGAGAGAAAGAGGAAAGAGAAAGAGAGAGAGAGAGAGAGAAAAGAGAAGCCACGGGTGCGAGCGACCGAACGAGATTGCAGTACTTATGGAAATGACAATCGCTCCCCGACAAATATTCGCAGGGAACGACTTACGAAACTCCCAAGTTTAATCTTGAATTTGATTAAGCTTCTTCTCGTACGCGCCTTCCTGCCTTCTTTTCGGCCTTATTCGCTATCTTACGATCCCACCCCACGCCCTGCCAAACAACCAACTCCGGCCGAGACTTTATCATTGACCGACGCCAATTCCACTAGCCCGATGATAAAATGCTTTGTTGCGTCCGGTTAGTTAGGCGCTAACAAACCAGTTAACTCGAGGGACGTGCAAGTAGTAAAACAAATCGGAGTCAATGGTAGTAATAAACCACCGGCGCGGTAATGGTGGAAAATAGAAACACAGGATGGAGTCGAAATTGAGTAGAAGCATCGGGGAAAAAAGGACGAAGGAGGAGCTACGGGGGAAGAGTGAGGAGGGGAGGGTAGGAGAGGGAGGGGGGAGAGAGAGAGAAAGCGACAGGCGGCAAGGGATGAAGATACGAGAGCCGAGAGCATTCAAACACTGATAAGAGACTCAATTATCGAACTATCACAGGACGGCCCGTTCCGTTTGCATTTCCAATTATTTGCTGGGAAACGGTCTGCCAATACCGGGTACTCTCGATAACGCTCGAACCTCACCCTCGTCTCTCGTCCATTGGACCTTTCGCGTCCTCCCATCCCCATCCCCCTTCATCCCCCTCATCCGTTTGTCCCTTGCGCTGCTGTCCTGTCTGTATCTCCCCGTCATGGGCCGAAGGTGAAAAATAATAATAAAAGGAAGCAAAGTATAGGCAACGTCGGTGCGGCAAAAAGTAGAAACGACGGAGATACTCAGCCGCAGAAGAATAGGAAACCAGGAAACCTTTCGTGTACCTAAAATTTGTACTTTTCCAATGAGATACACCGGTAATATCGCGATCAATCTCTCAGGGCAATGAAACTGGATCGTCGGAGGATTTTGAATATTAATAATAGCTTCGAAAGGCCCGTGGTTTGTTTCAATTAGGACGGAACGGAACGGAAGAGAACTGGGCGTAACCGGGTGGATGGGGCGGAGAGAAAATGAGCTTCTCCGTTGTACCGCGCTTTCAAGCGGATAGATTAACCCAAACGCAGGTGCGAAAAAGGGGGCGGAAAAGAGACTAATCCCGATTAAGAGGAATAAATAACCAAGCCAAGCGCGAACGCCAGAAACTCCGGACAAGAGGAAATCACTGCTAATGTCATCGGCCAAGGCTCTTAATCTCCTCGCTACTTCGAAGTATATCAAAACCTAAATGTCCGTGAATTTTTCTCTATCGAATGAGAAAACTCATGGAACCACGTCGAACTTTCTTCCGATCTGAGAAACGGTAAAAACTCGATACTGGGGAGCGTGATTCAATTGGCATTGATCGCAAAAGAAGCACGAGAGACGAGGTAAAAACTTGATCTGCAGATGGTAAATTAGTGATACGGCGTACAGCAGAAATCTCTGTGTCAAGTAGACGCGCAATAATGGCGTATGTGTCGCAAACTCGGCGCAATTTCATTGTTCCGCGATAATGAGTTTGCCGAGCCCCTCGAAAAGTCGTGCAAGAGGCAAAACGCGGCCCCCCTGAAGCTGAAAGACCGCTCGACCAACCGTCTACGGTATTATCGTGTTTTCATCACGGCCACGTAACCGTCCGTTTCGCGCGGACCCTTAAAACGAACCTTCCCAAATTAGCCAGTGAATTCTCACCCGAGACCGACACTCCCACACTTACCTCGCTTCCCCCCATCTTCCTTCCGTTTTCACGCCGTTGGCTACATCGTTCTTCAGCCCCCTCCCTCCCCTCCACTTCCTCTCTCTTTCTCTCTCTTTCTCTCTCTTACAGCTCGTCTTTCCACGTTCGCGAAGCAACGTTAACGTCCAGCAATCACAGGGATGTTACTACTGGTTCAAAGATCTCCCACTGACTGAAAATTCTTTCACTACGAACGTAAAGTTTTTGATATTTCCTTGATTGACGCTGCACTCTCGTGCATATTTATCGCATTACGAGGAGTTCGTCCTTTATCGTCGAGGCAGCGACTAGGAACATTTGGTGTTTGGCGTTAAGCGTTAGGTGCGAAGTAGGTAGGCAGAGGCAGAGGCAGGTAGGCGGTGGGTGCACTCTGTGATTTGTGAGCGGCTGAAGCGCAACGCTGCGACTCCCGTCATTCCCTGATGCATCGCTGCGCCACGCGTCGCGTCGTTTCATGACATAGCTACGCTCTGCAAAATTCGTTCTCGTTTCGTCCCTCGTTAGGAAGTTACGGTAAAAAGCAAAGGGTAACAGCGTGCCATTTTCAAGGGACATCTACATTGAATATCCCTTCTGATAGTCCCTAGGACCTGTCCTTCATGCTGGCTAATTACTTTTTGATTCGTCAAAGGCCAACCGAACAGCTGTGCAAATACATAACTTAACATCGTCATTACTGAGACAGAAGGAAATAACGGAAAATATAATATATGGAGCAAACACAACGTGACGATTCCAGCGGGGAAAGTACACTCGTCGAGTTACATAATGCTATGGTAATTGGCCGTTTTACGGTTTAAGTGCTGGCCGGAAAGAGGATATGAATATGAAATTTGACTTTTGGCGCATACGTCTTACTTGAGATAGAATAATTCGCTACACGTGAATGTCCTTTCCGTCGGGAAGATGGCCGTCGGAGATCCGGCTAATGCGGAGATTGAGTTCACCTTGACTTACTACGTCCGCGGAGAACTATTTGAAAACTGCTCGGAACCGTCGGATTAACTGAAAGTAGCGGCGGTGGGGATTTTCCAGCGCGGCAAGCCGGTGCATTATTCATGGGGTAATAGCGTTACGGTGACAGTAGCGACGGAGTAGAATAATGCAGAGCTGTCCACGACTAGTCTCCGTAGTACTTGGTACACGCGTATCTCGAAAGATTTCGTTGGCCAATGGCAAGTCGATAAGGCACGTAAGAGTAGTGAAATGCAGCTGTGCCGCAGTTGCTGCACGGATGCTTCGAAGCTGCTATTTTCATTGCCAATCTCATCGATACGCGCAACAAAGACACTTCAAGTCTGCCTAAGAACAACTGGGTAGACGGCTTAAAGGCATTCGGAAAAGGTCGAAAAAGTGTGTAACGCGTGAGGAAAAACAACACGGAAAGCATCTCACGGCCGATATCGCACCGGAATTTCCCTTCGAACGTGTCGTTTAGGAGCATGACGGGGAAGAAAGCAAAGGGGGGGGGGGAGAAACCCCATGAAAATACCTCGGAAAGACCGATATCGTGAGACTGAGAGTCTCGCTCGAGGAGAATTGTTATTAAATTCTACAGCAATATCCCAGCGACACACGGGCGGTGAATTACAACGGGAGAAGAATTAGAAAAACGGGCGGAGGTGAATATTATACAAGTGATGGTCACGGGCAAGTGGAAAACAACCGAAGGAACGTATAAAAAGGAAGAAATGCCGAGGACCATTGAAACAGGGTAAACTGAGATCGTCCATTCCCATTTTACTGCTAATTCATTCAAATTGTATTTCTTCTGTGAAACATACATTCTACCGTGTCCCGCTCTCTTCCCCTTGTCTCTCTTTTTCTCTCTTTTTCTCTGCCTACTTCTTGCCACGTTCTCTCGTGAATCGTGCGTGCGGCGACATGTTGTGTTGCGGCTGCCGACCAAACGTAACCGTTTTCCGCGCGGGCAACGAAGAGAGGCGAGAAACCCCGTGAAGCGCGAACAAACTTGATGGGGAATTCAGCGAGTTACGAGCTCCGTTTCCGACAATCACCGGGAGGGTGAGAATCCCTCTCTTCCCCCTTCCCTCACCTCCTGTTGTTTGCCCTTCTCGCCTCGTTCGGTGCAGGTGCAACGATGCCGAGGGATTCACAGAGCCAGCCGAATTTGCTAATTTTACGGTTTATCGACGTAAACGTTCCTTGCTTCGTCGCTCGCCGAGGACAAACGCGAACCCGAGTCAAATCTAAACCCACTGAACTACGTCACGGCAAAGTCCTTTCGACCGAATCCTCATCGTGTCCGTACGGACGTCAGGGCAGAAGAGACTTAAATGCAAGAAAAAATCGATCCTCGCGGAAGAATCGGGCCGTGAGCGGCACTCTTGCGGACTGATGGATTTCATTATTCTCGGCTGCGGTTGGTTAGAAGACGACTTTGGGGTGGGAGGGCAAAATGGAAAGGAAAAGGAGCTACGGAGATGGAGGGAGAGAGAGAGAGGAAGCCGATGCCGGAGGGCTGTCTAAACTTAAACTTGCTGGCCGTTTGCATTTTATGAGCAAGCAGCAAGTTCCTACGGCCCGTAGGAATCCCGACGGCTCCAAACCGAAGCCCATACATTCCCCCAGCCCCCCTCCTCACTTGCCCCGACCCCACCAGTCCCCACGGTCTGCACCGGAGATGGCGGACAACGCTTTCGGAACACCTACTTCACCGGAGTAAGCGGCAACCCGGTCAAACCACCCATTACACCGAGACCCTTTGTAACCCGAATTACCACCCCCGTCGTCTGTCTTAAAGTAATAACACTCTCCATCTTCTCTCCCCCCTCTCCTCGTGAACGACTTTCTCGTGCTTGACAATCGATTCTTGACTTTTGAATATCCTCGAGATTTCCTCGAAAATCCTAACTGTCAATTCCGAAGCATTAATCTTCGTGCGAACGTAAACGTAGCTGCGTATGTATATTCGTACAACTAGGAGGAAGTACTGTGCTTAATGATTGGGCAACACGACTGCGGATAGCCATTCTTTCTTTGTTTTTTTTTTCCCCCCGGTGGATTCTGAGTGTTGCGGTTGCATTTGGGAGGCAGCAGTTGCAGCAGCTGCTGTTCCGAATGGTATGTGTGTTCGCTATGAATGATTCGCGTTATGCCGTGCGCGTGCTTTGTTTGGCAAGCGCATCAGGAGCTCATCTTGCCGGCGCGTCGAAATATTTCAACGTAGATCCGTATATGTAGGCGCGTGCAGACCGTCTGTGCATGCATTATTCAAGCCGTATGAGGCGACGTATTGCCGCTTCACTGCGTAACTCGCAGAGAGATAGCAGAGTGCCCCTGCCCTTCTTTCTCCTCCTTCTTGATTAGCCCTGTTCCTTTTCGTGCGATTATGCCGGCCATTTCCATACGTCCGTGGGAAAT
The DNA here is from genome assembly GCA_963989215.1 of Hedychridium roseum. NCBI lineage: Eukaryota > Metazoa > Arthropoda > Insecta > Hymenoptera > Chrysididae > Hedychridium > Hedychridium roseum. The sequence goes on along the minus strand of OZ022310.1, from coordinate 9,020,576 downwards.
AGTTGCTCGGCAAAAAGAAATCAGAGGAATGGCGAAAGACGTTTGGGCTTTTTAACGAGAAACCCCGGACGAATGTGTCGGAGGAGCACTCGGACGGATGCGGAAGTTCCGCGAGGAAAAGCTATTTCGCTACGTGCCGCACATAAATAAGAAAGTTGCAAAAGTGAACACAAGTCGAAGAGAACCGCGCGCGAGAAAGAGCGAGAGGGGGGGGGATAGAAGGTGTTGACGGTTCGGAAATTTATCAGGTCGACAAGAAAAGGAGAGTCGCTGCTCTAAGAAGTTTTTCCTCGTTGTTGCTTGTTTATCGGAATACGGGCTCGAGAAGCAAGGTACAGAGAGCTCGATTATGAGTTACGCGCAGACTCGGCAAACTAATAAGCCCGACTCTGACGGTTTCTCGATTCGTTACAGTCAGTGGCTCGCGAGTAACAATAAACCCCGTGTGCTCCCGAAACACCGACAACTCCTTCCCCAACTCCGGCCGTTTCGATGAGTAAACGATTCTCTTTCTGACGTTCTTCATTTTCAATCGTAACTCACCGGGACGACGGGGAAGAAGAGGATTTGTCGTCGACTTCATATTTTTTCGGGGACACTGCGTGCTTCTATGCATCTCGCCGGGGGAGATTAAAAGCTACGAATTATTTCCGGCCTGAACTCTTGAAAAATCACCTGTAATCAAACCGTCAGGCGCACCGAAGCGTACGGCCCTTCCCCCCCTTCTCCCCCTTCCCTGCCTAAGCTCATAAATTACAACGGCACAAACGTAATATACGTGTGGGAAGGAGAAGACGGATTTTTTTAATCGGGAATCCAGGTGCCGTCATGGCGTTATTTGCCCGAAAGCCAAGTGGAAACAGCAACGGTCGTCATTCTTACCTCGGAAACGGATCGATATGAATTTTCAGGCCGAGTTTTCCCCACTTCGGGGTTCACTCTAGCCTCTGGGTCCTGCTGTTCTAGATTAAATTTCCATTAACCAACTCATTTTTTATGCTCCCAATCTTGTTAAAAATTCAAGTTTTCTCCTCCATTCGTTATTCTCTCTCTCGCTCACGAATAAATCCTGTCCTTTCTTTCTACAATCTTCCATTGGCACCCACCCCCCCCTCTTTACCCTTTGATGGGTAGAATCGCGATTAAAGCACCATGCGTCAATAGGCCATCCCTCGGTTTTCATCTATTCGCTCGTCTATCGATTGATCCGTATCCATTCCGGTCGGCCCCCGTCCACTACCCCTCCCCCCTCCCTCTCCCACTTTCCCCCATCGTATCATTCTCGGTATCGGGCAGCGCGCGAAATTAATACCCGCGTCAATCGCCGTCTGCCAATTCGGAAAGATTCACGCTCCTGTATTAACGCATACGGGGAATTCATTTGCGCGCACCAGTACGAATCATCGGCTATCCACTGCGGCGAATAATTTACTCGAGAAAATAAACGCTTAGGAAATTGAACGTCGACGTGTGGAAGCCAGGCCCGCACTGGTCGCACGGATCATCGCTACTTCGGGCAATTACTTTTCGAGGGAATTTGTATTTCGCCAGGTAATTAGATTTGAAAGAAGACGACGAAGTCGGTGCAACGGAAGTCGATAGATGTATCGATAGAGGGTGCTCGGAGGAGCAGGAGAGTGCGTAAGAGCTTGCCTCGAAATAACCTATCGCGAAGGGGTCTCACGGATAATAACGTCTTCCCAGGAGACTAAGCAGTAATAACCAAGAGGCAGCAGGAAGGGTCTTACACAACACGTCGGGAAGCGAATTAACGCGACGAGGAAGCAACTACTACCGTCTCTATCGATATTATTGACCTCAGCTTATTTCTCACGAGACGGTTAAAGTTGTTATCGCCCAGACGGAATATATTTCGTTTCGTCCTGACTGAATGAATTTTTCTGCGACCGTGGCAAAATTGTTCGATTAAATGGCCAACTCGTTCTTGATTTTTCACCTTAATTTCGGTCGACAAGGAGGACAAGGCAACATAGACGTGGCGGGTAAAAAAGCTTAGAGGCTAAAAAGTCGAGGCCGATGAAGCGACAGACTCAAGGAGATACTACGTAGTTTCCCTTTGTACCTCGGAGCGGACACTCCAGACGGTCCTCCGTGGTTCCTGGAAATAAATTACCACTGGAAATTTCCGAAAGCCTTTTACGGCTTCTCTTGAGCCGGTGCATCGGGATCGCTCGGTTCCGAGGACAATTTTTATTGTATTTCCAAGAGCGTGTAGAGCTGACAAAAGAAACTGTAAACGTCACAAGAGTCCCCCTTCGCCGCAGCAAGGAAAAGTAGACGGTGGAAATCGCGATGTCTGGTAGGAAGGTGGACCGCGTTAAAAGGTACTCTAGGAGAGAGTTTGGGAAAGCACAGAAGAAAACTAAGCAAGCGCCAGGAAGCCGCGATATGAAGTTATGAGACGACAAAGACGAAGTCCTTCTAATGCACTTGCCAGGAGACGTGAAAGCAAGAAGGCGGAAAAACGGATGAAGGAGGAGAGAAAGATTTGTCGTGGAAAAGAGTGAAGAATGTCATTACTTTGCCGAATAAGAGTCGAAGAAAGCGAAACAGTTGGGTACGTTAAAAAGTGCCTGGAAAATGCCTTTCTCATGGAACTTTACTCGAGGATTATTGCAATCGTCGAAATCGATTGATTAGATGATGACGGATCGGGTAGAGTGATTCTTTTGAAACGTACGTCTTGTAGGGACGCAGAGATCGATCCATTACTTTGCAATTTCCGTGCATCACGACGCATCGGAAGGGAATGACAAGTTTCGTCGATTCGTTACAAGTGGAAGGATGTTGCAGTGTAGAATGGCAGAAACCTAACGGCAGCACCCTTGCCAAACTTTCGGAACTGTTTTAAAACCGACGCGCAAACTTTTATTCTCCGGACAGGGAAGCAGCACTCTTAGCAGCGGAAACTCTCGGCACCTGCAGGACAACTTTCTTATTGAAAACTATTTGTCCTGGTACTTCCTGTCCGTGCCCTATGTTCCGCTTATAAACGGCGGGGAAAAAGAGGAGAGTTGCGGCCAGCGAAATGAGTAGGAACGAAACAATGGTACTCGTTAAATGATTTACGAGGAACCGGCGAAACGGCGGATCTAACGTTCTAGTATTTCGGAAGTGGTGTTCCGCGAGATAACGTTCGGTCCGGGCGATAACGAAGTTAATTTCGCATGGCTGCTCGTTAAAACCCAACAAATGCTCGAGCATGCTTGAAAAGCGCTCGTCGCTGTAATTGGAGGGACTCGACGATAAAACGTTGCCGTTTTCCATGTATGCGGAATAGCTATGCGTCGAGTTGCTGTGGCTCTACGGTCCATCGCTCGGCGTTCCTTCTACGATGGAAATGATGGCTCAAAAGACGACTCGTCGATCGAATGATCACTGTCATCGGCTATTACGACCGATGAGTAGGTACAAAACGAAGCTACAGAATTGCCGCGAGACGTGGGTTATAGGTACATGAGATATAGAAGACGGCAGCGCGAATCGGTAAGATAAACTGGCTGCCGGAGGATCGTGTTTCCGCTTGGAAGTGCGGTTCGCCGATGAACCGAGGAAAAATCACGGACAGACGCCGTGGAATACCGCAATGCCCGTAACCAGACGGTTCCGGTTTCGCAACAGACGGCCCGTGGTTACGACGGGTAGCCAGACAGGCGCGAGGAAACCGACTAGAGGCGAATCCATGATGTACCCTTGTCCACGGCAATAGACACGCTAATCTATTTGCCCCTATTCGCCATGCTTTTGTTTGACTATGCGCAAAGCAACGAGTGTCGGGCAAGGATATTCTACGAGACAAACTTACCGCGCAAATAACTCTCCCTCCTGGGAACGCTCGGCGAAAGGTAAATGAGGACGACCGGCTCTCGTCTTCGTTGTTCCGTGTGTTTCGAGAAACCGGAGGAAAAAACGACAAGTCCATGAGTAATTGTGCGCTCGCGACAGTAATCGAAAATTGTAAATAACAGTGCCGAATCCTGAGGGCCTGCGAGACATTTAAGCGACGATCTTCTACGTGTGATAAAAATTTGAAATTGCGATTCGTCCGTTGGGTGTAGTAGCCTGACAAGGGTAACATGTAAAGGAAAAGCTTAAAAAGTAATTACCGCTCAAGAGCGCGGCCGGATAAAAAATTGGCCTGCATAAAAAGTTTTCTAATTTCAGAAGCCAAGGATGACCGTGCTAGGCTCGCACAAACAGGGGGATGGAAGGGAAGGGGGGGAGCAGGGCTGACTACGTGTAGCGAAGTACAAGAGAGAGACGAAGCGAAGGGAGAAGGGAAGAAAAGGGAGAGGGGACTGCCGGGGGAACGAGAAGTGCTTGAATGTAAAGTGTTGGATCGAAGAAATTGATCTTTCGACGAGTTTCCCTTCGGTATTTTAGCCACAGCCGGCTTTGCCAATTACTGCTCACTTTAAATACATCGGTGGAGAAAGTACCGCGATCGAAGGTAGTCGAGAAAAATAGGAAAATGGGCCTACTTGAGGCGAAAAACTATTGCAATATTTAATGGCGCTAGAAAAGAGAACTTTTCGTCCGAGGAGTTCCTTCACTCGGGAACTTGCAACTCGGAACTTCCGACTCGGCGTGTTTGACGCTGCCGCTACTTGTCAATAGAATGAAATTACTTTAGTGCGTTTGTACACGGAATTTCCAGCGTGTACCTATCCCTGCGCGTCTAGTCGGTGACTCCGGTTAAATCCAACTGTCTAAACGGCTTTAAACGTACTTTCAAAGATTCCGCCGAAACTCCTGGCGTTTCCGAGTTTACTCAGAGACTTTTCCTTCAGTCATTCCTATGAGAATCTTTGCCTTGACTTTTCGGCAGGCCTAGGCTGCAAATGCACCGGAATCCGTCCATTCCCATCCAATCAGCGAATTTACACGAAAAGTTACTCCAAGGTAAAGAAAAATCCGGAAAATGCTGTTCGGTGGATCGGTTAAAACTACCTTCGCACCGATCAACGCGAAAACTCGGTGTAAATCCATTGCTATGGAATTGCGGCCCGTGTTGGCTCATTAAGAAGTCATTAACTTCCCTCGGACTGGAGTTTCTTCAACCGATCAAACACATTCGGACGTTCTTCGCGTTTTCTCCGTCGTTCGTCATGTGGACGTTAGTTCTCACGTCGAGGGAGGAAGATAAAGGAACAACAAACATGGTGGGTCGACGACACGGTCCATCAGGACGAGTCAGAGTCACCTTACACACCGGGCTCTCAAACTATTCGGAACTTCGTTAACCGGGATCGAATACACCACAACGGGTTCACTAAATCACTTTACCAGCCTCCCTCGACCTCATGACTACCTCCCGGTGGATGTTGCCTGGGTAATGTCCTCTCGTCTCAAGCTGGACACCCTCGCCGAACAGGATTAAATTAAACCTTCAAATAACGGAGCGCGACAAGTTGCACGAATCAGGTCGGCCACGTGAGAACCAATGGAAACACACTTACGTATCTACGGAACGATTGCTCGTGGATAAAACTCATTGTCGGGGAATCCTCTTATCGTTCTCTCTGTTCCTCCTGTGGGGAAAGAACATCAAAGAAAAACAGCGCGCGCTCGGGGACGCGAATAGTCTTTTTGACTGTCGCGAGGTGGACGCGGGCCAAGCACAGACATCCGTTACAATTTGCCCGGAAGGTTTGAGTACCCTGCGGAACAACCCCATGGCGGTTCACTCTATAACTCAATTCCATCCTCGTACGTCCAACTTTCCTTGGGTTTGTACGTCTCTTTTCAATATTGCCTGTCGGCCGTCTCGAAAATATTGCCTTCGACTAAAGATATCGCGTGCTAAGGAGCAACGTAAACATTTGGATACTCGGCAAATCCACGAAAGTTTAAGCTTCGGCCAGGAAAAGTCATCACGCAAAGACGAATAAATTCGCCGGAACAGCGACGCCTGTCTCGCGCGATAAGGGACTGTATACATATACGTCTTATGATCTATAAAACGTAACGGCGGTCAGACGAGATTAACGCAGTTACCACGTTTGACAGCTTATCCGCTCACTTCCTGCCCTTATTTTATCAACTCTTACCATACCTTTTTTTATCCCTACCGTAAGAAACATTGGATTATTTCGTCGATTCTTCGGTATTTCTTGGAATCGAAGGAATATTCGGTTTCTTTGACACGTCGGACAGAGGGGAAAAAGGACAAACTGGATGGAGATAAAGCAATGAGAGGAAAAGGGCCAAAAGTTGAGATAGGTGTGGGTCGGGAGGGAACTCGGAACAACTACGGGGGAATAGAGATTGCACCGTTAGAGGTGGTTGATTTTAATTTCACGGGGCGCGAGTCTTCGGTTACGCTCTGAACACGATCCACCTAAGCAACCGTCCAGCTCCATCCTCTTTCCTCCTTAATGTATATGCACGACTTTCGTCTTCCACGTGCCTTTTGTTCCCCTTTTTGCGCCCTCCTGAACCTGCGCAAAATACGTTACAGCAAACGGCGAATTTCCCGCATTAATCGACCTTAAATGCATTTCTTTTGAGAGTTTCTCCAAAATGAAAAATCGTGAAACTGCACGTGCGATAAATGAGTATACGAGGATCGAATAAATGGAGTTACGGAGTATGAGGCACACCTACGCAGTGGGTGGACGGACAGCTATACTCGACTGAACAACGAGCCGGCCGCAACATCGATCCTACATAATGGGCCATTATGTTAGCCGATTTGCTCATTATCTAAGGTCTCGCGGCAGAAACGACTCGACCGATGGATCAGCAAATAGCCAAAAATATCGTATCTTTCGGTCGATCAAGATACGCTCTCGCCGGAATTTCGCTGTCCCTGCGATGTATTTTTGCGTGGCACGCAAACGTGTTCGTTGAACGTAATCGTTCGAAGCGACAGCGAAGTCGTGATCAATGGGCAACTGTCCAGGCGTCTCTAAATAATTAGCTGTCTCTATCTCGGAGCCTGACAGTTTGTAGCGGCAGACCGTGCGTTCTGGACCTTCACTCATTCGTTCCCTGAGACTCTTTTTGACCGTAGAATTAGCCTGAGCTTGCCAAAACCAGTCGACGGAAAGGAGAATGATGGTTAATGAGTTATTCAAAAATTGGACGGTTCGGTTGGGTGTGGATGCGTTTGAAATGAGTCGGTTACCGATGGGAATCCTTTTATAAGCTGCTAATTACGCGGAAACGCTTTTATGCGCGTCACGTATAATCATTGGCAAGCGCAGGGAAGGAGACGCCGTACAGCAGCGACGTTTTAATTCGCTAAAAACCATGCGCCGAGCTGTACAATCATTAATGACGGCCTATTGAATTACACCAGTCGTAATTTCGTTACAATCCATGGAATCGGAGATTATAATTACATTCGATACGGACATTTCAGCGTATAAATCAATAATATCGGCCACGTCTGTCGCACTGGCGACACCAGGAATCTCGATAACTCAATATTTCCCGGCAAAAATGTTTGTTCGCCGTGTTGGCCCGGCGCTAATTCTGCGTGTCGCTGGCTCGGTCCTACGTTATCATCGAATAAAAATTTTCCACGGCTAGGAGAAGCGATTTACTGTTCAAATTTTTGTCCTTACCCTACCATCCAATATTTTTTCTACCTACCAGCAATGATGGAAATGACGGGAGCTAACGATAGCACGGGCTTTCATTATTGGCTTCTGCTAATGGAGCGACCGCTTGAGGATTCTGCACTGGTTTGCGCGGTTCGCGGCTTATAAAATGAAATGGCCGCGTATTAATGTACGGTATATGCTTTTAATTTAGAAAGTTCAGCCACCGGTGTCCGTGGAAGATCTTGCGCGATACATTTGCAGAATATTCGACACAACTTTTTCGCAATATTTGAATTACGGTGCTCGTAGGTGTGAAAATGTTTTTTTCGCAAATCCCTCGTACCGTCATAGTTGTAATTATCAAACGATCTTGGCTTCATCTACGAGCTGCATACATGTTACATTGGAAAACTACAGAGAAATCCTCTTTCTCTCTGTTGATCAGTCAGTCTACCGAATGGTGTACAAGAAAGTTGGTCGCGTTGGACGAGAAACGACTGAAAATATATTTAATCTGTATTCGGCCCACGAAGTCGGCCCAGCCCGCTGTCTAGCCGACGGAATAGAAAATTTCGGTATTCAGATGCTTCGCAAGAGAAATTGACTTTATTCAGGTTTATTGATCGGCAATATCGCGTGCTCGCCCGGTGCACGTCCATGTGCGCGTTTCTATTTCATAGCCACAGCTGTATTCTATGAAACAGGAGACCGAAAAATATTACGTGACACATGAGGAGACATTATCCATAATTACTTGACAGATGTTGACGAATGTTGGGCAACCTCCGTACCCTAGTGTGTTTTTTCGCTTTTTAATTTCTAGTCGTCAAAGCTTTACTAACGTTACAAGCTGGCCAATTTTATAATGCCAACCATCCATGAGTCCTATAACGTTGAGCGCTTCAGCAAATCATTATTCACCGTCTGGCTGAATTAATATCGACTCTCGGAAATGGAGGAAACGTAATTATACGCGCTGACATAATTCATGTGGAAGAGGATGGGCACGAGGTGGGCCACTCGGTTTTTGGCTCGGGCAAACTTCTCTCCTGCAATACGAAGAAACTGGCTGGTTTACTGGAAGGGAACCAAGTGGCACGTCCGTTTGACGAGGAGAAGAAAGAGAAGAGCCTGCCCACTTGGAGAACTCGGCTCAAGAGGGATGCCACGCTTAGACCGCTTGCCTACTAGCAACGACGATAAGTCGCGCTGCTAATGGTGCGAGCACTACATTAATCCGCCTCCTCGTTTAAGCGACAATGAGCCGTCGAAAAAATAGCCGGAAAAACGATAAACGAGTGAAAGAGAGAGAGAGAGAGAGAGAGAGAGGGATGGGGAGAGGCGAGTGCGTAAAGTAAAAGTGCTAAAGGTGGAGAAAATAGTGACTCATGAAGACGAGAGATGGCCCGTTTAGCTGTACATATCCTTTCCCTGGCGTACACGTCGGCGACGAGGACATTTCGTTCCTTTCGCTTTTACGAGCGGCTCGTGTTGCCTCGTAAGTCCAACCCGTCGTTCGCGCCATAGACATAGCCACCAATAGCGAGAATAAGTCGAGTTACTCGTGTACACGCGCGGATCGAATAGAAAGGGCAGGAAAAAAGAAGTAGCGCATTTTCCGTGCTACTTCAACGTAGTTTGCAACTCGAGCAAGAAAAAAGGCCCGGGGTCAGAATTATTTACGAGCAATTTATGTAATTATACGAATTGCTGAGGCGTAAAGTGCATTTCTTCCATGTAAACGAACGCAAAACATACGAGTGAATTTAATGCGCGATTCGAGCGTTCTCAACTAATCGCCGAAGGCCAATTTATATCTCGAATTCGACGTACGTTATTGCCGGGCTCTACTTGTTGCGCTTTACGAGCACGTCGCTGTACGCGCTGTAATTCCTATTTGTTACAACAGAAAGGGAGCATGACGAAACAGGCGAACGGCGCTGAGGGAGATGGAAAAGGTCTATATATACGATGAGGGTCCTACGCCGAGATCGTGACGGTATTGGCCACCTTAGGTGGTGGGTGCCTCGACAGTTGGGGGTTGCTTCGGAATATTCAATGTGAAAGGCGTGCCTCGGAGGAGAAGAAATAATAAGGGAGGCACAGGGACGTCCAGCGCGAAGGGTCGAGGAAGGTCTCGTAAGATGAAACGTAGGTGAAAAATATGCAGGACGACGAGAAGGAATCCGTTGACTCGTTCGGCTTCGCCTAATCATTGTCCTGAAAATTCCCATTGTACGTATGGCGAAGGCAAGTGGATCGGAAAGAGAGGGAAGGAAGAAGAAGGAACAACAAGTAATGGGCTGTTTAAGGGGGGAAAGAGGCAGGAGGACTGGCCCTATCGCGCGAAATGACCCCTGTGCCCCGTTAATATTTTCTTATCGTGCCAGCGAAGTGCACGCCGCTGGAGCAGCCATCTTGAGCGAGCTGCTCGCCCGAGCGAATTATTACACCTCGAGAATGCAATTTCGCTCGGCTCGCCGACCGTCTACCCTCCTCTCCCCTCCCCCTCTCCACCCCTTCCCACCCACTCTCCTACGGCCTTAAACACACACGCACGTGCGCGCACCCGGAACCCACTGATCCTCATTCTTCTCGCTTACAAAGAAGCCGTGGCCCGCCTTTCCCGCAGTTCTCTATCTACAATGAAATTCCGGAAATTCATATCGACCTTCCCAAATAAACCAACCCGCCGAAGAAACTTACGAAGCCGGTTTGAGGTCGGCCTGTGCCATCAGATCCCGCAATCTCCTACTTATGCGCAAACTTTTCCTCAAATCGATATTACTATACGGCTATGGGCAATATAACATAAAAATACGAGACGTATCCGAAGCGTGGAATTCCCCTTTTACCGTGCTTCGTTCCCTTGCAACGGAGAAAACTTCACAGGGCATAGACGACGCTTGTTAACGTAAACGCCCAGAGCCTTTGTCCGGTTGCAAATTAACCGCGCGGTCCTTCAACTAACGAAACGATGAAAAATTTGCATGTTGCACGGCGGAATACTCTATCCTCGGCAACATAGAAAGTTCAACCGAGAACCGTAACCCCAGCGACCTGAGGACACTAGAGCTACAAAGAACGTCTAGTCCAAGGGAATATGAATTTCCCAGATACACGAGTAATCCATCGCCAGCGTCAATCTCGCCCTTACGACCAACGTATTAATATAAACCGGCATTCGTATTAAGCGAGCGAGTATAAGAAAAAAAGCCCAATGCAAACTGGTCGGGATTAAACAGACCACAGAGAAAGGGGGTCAGGACGGTGACGAAGAAAAGAATGGTTTGAGGCTGCGCATACTGCAGCAGCCAAGTCAAACCAGCTCTCTTCTTTCTTTCTCGTCTTTTCTCTTGGCCTTTGCCGATACCCATCGTCCACCCCCCTCCTCCTGCGCCTTCACCGTCTGCTGACTCCGTCCCGTTTTCTCGATAGCATTATCGTTTTCTGTATCGAATCCTAGTGTCTCAGGATAGGCAATATTAAGCCGTGCTCACGTGAACCGCTTTTAATTTCGTGTACAAATGAAAGATTTAAACGTTATCTTTCGCTAAAAATAATTGAGGTCGACATAAAAAGAGTCACCCTGACGACACCTTTCGTAATCTTCGATTACAGCTATCTTCGCCATAATTTTTCGACATTGCTCATGGTATTTTACGTTGGCACAACTCTAAATCTAGGTCACTCGCTCTGTGAGCAATTTCAAATGATCCAAGAGTCATGGGAAAATCTCATTCCTCTTGGCGATGGATGGAACATATCGGAAAAGAAATGTAGAGAGACTGAGAACATTATGAGTGGGAGAACCGCTGACGAAGGACCGGAGCCACAATGCCGGCTGATTGATTTACGTTACTCGTTACGCGGTCGACTGCTCGGAGGAGAAAAAAATAAATTGATAGCGGGAAAGGAGGGATGAGTAAGGAGTAGTGAGGGACAAGTGCTCGACGGCACGCTCGGAAATAAAAACGCAAAAGTACGGTACAGTGTGGGAATTGCCGAGGATGATTTTAAGCGCGTAGTGACTGCTGCTGCTCCGCTGGCGAACCGGTATAAAGAGAGACGGAAGAAGCGATATTCTGACTCATCGATATTCACCCCGTGGACGCTCCGAGACTCAGGAACCAGTCAGCGAGGGCAGAAGGCGCTGCCGACGAAGAAAGGGAGAAAGAAAGAAACAAAGCCATATCTCCGGCGAAGTAATCCCAGTCATTAGTGTCCCAACCGGTTTGCTCTAATATCCTCTACCCCCGCTCTCTCTATCATCCTCTCCCACTCACTCTCTCTCTCTCTCTCTCTCTTTCTGTGGAGTCTCATCCCACCATTTTCCAAGTTCCACCTTCTGCGCAGGCGCACCACATTGGCGATAGCTAACCGACTGCAGCAACTGCAAATGTTTAGGGGATTGGAAAATTGCGGAACGTTCCTATCACTCGTCAAGAATTCTTCGTGAAATGCATTATACTCATAGACGCGTAGCTAGAACTTTCCCGAAAATGTGACAGTCCCTTTAAGCCATTGCGCAATATTCTTTTTGGAGAACGATGGTAAAACGAAATGAGAGAAAAGCAGAAAGAGGGAGAATGAAACAAGTACTTTTACGAAGTGCTTCGTATTCTCGGATATATTTTGTACTCTGGAAGGAGAGGTATAACCGGAGAAAAGAAAATGGATCGTGGGTCCATTCATTGCAGGGCGAACATAATAAGAGGAAACGGGGAACACGTCGGCAAGTATGTATTTTACGAGCGGATCCGATGCACGTCCCTCGCTGGGCTTTTTATCAGCCATAAATTTAATCAAACTGCGATTGACACGCGAAAGGGCCAGAAAAGAAAGTGCGGGTGGAAGCTTCCCGATAGGCAACACGATTGTAGTGCCAAGCGTCGAGAGCTTTCAATCAACGTCGAGCTGCCGTCACGTGTCAGCTTGAGGCACGCGCTGCTGCCGTTCAATCGACGCAAAAACTGAAAATCTTAATAAATCTGCTACATAGGAAAAGACCTTATGCTTTAAGAAGCCACCTTATCGGCGCGCCACATGTGTCTTGGGAATAATATACAGAGCTTCGATCAGATAAAGACAGTCAGATCTGTACGTTGCTTTTCTCAGAAAAAATCGACGATGACATTCTAAATGTGAGACTGTTAAGATTGAACTGTACAAGAGAGAACGATAACATGACTGTTAGTTATCGACAAAGTGTGCACTTGTAATCGCTAGGTTTTCTTCTGGAAATGGTAATATATACCGAGGAGGTGGACGAAGTTCCCGATGAAAAAGCTTCGGATCTCCTCGGTGCACAGGATTTCTTCGAATTAAAAGCTTTAGGAGCGAGTTGAAATCGCCGTTGGCTTATTTTTCTGGCTTATTAAGTAGGTGGATGCGTTGAAAAGCTAAAGAACCAGTAGAGGATCCTTCGCTTTCGTGAAAGACGAATTTGCATGGAGTATTTTCCGGGGACAAACGAATCGATGAGAATCGCTATCCGTTTAAATTGCAAATTCATCCAGGTTCCGCGCGGAGTCGAGTGCAGGGAGCCGGTTAAAAGAGAAAGGCGATGAGGGGATGGGCAATTACTGGATCGAAGAATAATGTAGATATTTTGTAAGAACGATCGATTGAACCCCCTCTTAGCGTCTACGCGTCTGTAGAAAACAGACGCTCAAGTTTTACTAAAAATCGTTTGGAGCTAATTTATTACCGACCTGAACCCAGTAAACAGCGCTCGTAAGAAGAAACATTCATCCGTAGGTCATTAAGCGTGGCAATCTTTAATTAATCATTCCGGCTCTTATGGCCCTCTTGGAATTCACTGTCCTGAATCGTTGATCGTGCGGAATGAGAAACTGTCGAGTAATTGGCATGAGAATATTTTCTAACGCCAAGAGACGAGTGCTTTGCTTCTGTGCTTTAAGCCAGTCGGTTCGACAGTCACTCTTCTGTACTCGCTGTAAGCCAGCCGAGGAATATGTGCCTACGAAGGACGTAAGAATAAAAAATATATAAGGCACGAGACAAAGGGGGAGACGTCTAGATGCTCGAACAACCAAAGACCCAAGGAGAATGGACCTGGAAGTCCGTTAAAGTCTTCGAGAAAAGCTCTCCGACAAAGAACTTTCATATTTTCATATTTCCGAGTGTGCAGACTTATGTTATGGCACTATTAATCTGTTTCTTATTGCAGGAAATGTTGCTCTTACGAGCGGTAAAGTAGGACACAAGGAGGCCATTGCCGTGGTCAAAGCAACAATGAAAAAGGGAAACCCAGGGGCCATTATTGCCGGCAGAAGACGTTGCTCACGGGCGAATATTATCCTCCGTCGCGATGAATTCATTGTCATTTGCTCAACTAAAATAATACGTCTATTAATAAAGAAGATCGATTTTGAGACGATCACCTTTTCCGAAAGGTTCTCAGTGAAGAAAGCACAGGTGAAAAGGCTCGCTTTGTGGAGGAAAATCGAATGGAGGAAGTCCGCAGTAGAGCGGAAGTCGAGGGAGAAGTTTAAATGGATGCCAACGGTTGGGATATAAAGCGAGTGCTCGACGCTACAATGCGATTCATGCAAATGACAGAAGACGATAGACGAAGCGATCTCCGAAAGACGAGAACGTCTGATTCTGCGGGCCTTAGTGGTTGGGAGACGACTAAAGCTAGACGCGGAGACTGGTGCCAGGGGGCCGAGAGACGAGGGAGCTCGTAGAAAAGAGCAGTTAGTGCGACTCTCATCGTTGATTCGCCGAGACGGAATATTTCCGGCGCCCATTACGCCTTCTCTTTTCACAAACGTCGCCCTACCTTCGTCTTATTTGCGATATCCCCGGAAAAAGCCCAGCAATCTCATTAACAAAAACACTTACGTCACCGATATTCCGATGTACTCTAACGCATTTTACGCCACTATTAAATATCCGAAGCAGCACTGACAACGACATGTGCATTACGAAAGGGAAGGCGGAAGGGAAAATTAATACGTTTCACCTTGTAAGCCTAGAACAGAGGAGGGGACGGACTTATAGGCGGGATCTAAAAAAAGAGGGTGAGAGAAAGAGGAGAGAGAAATGTCGTAACTTTCGATCCCTCTCGGTAATTTCGGTTTATAGGATCCCCTCGTATGACAATGCCTAAGAATAAGGAGAACGCGAGGAAGAGAGAGAGAGACTCTTTTCTCATTCGTGTGGGAGACAGGTGTCGGAGCCACTATTGCTGCTGCTGCTGTTCCTGTTGCTGCTGGTACTGCCGTTGCCGGCGGCCAAGTGAGGCTAATTTTACCGACAGCACATGGTGCTCGTAAACCGCCGAGTAGAAAGGAAAATGGCTACGATGTTACACGTATAAAGTATCTTGTACCAACATATTTCACGGCACAATGCCACTACCGTTCTCTCGTCAATATCTAATCTTTCCCCGGGCCTTTTGGGTACAACAATACAGCAAGTATAAGCACGTTCCCGTAGAATATCAGTGGACTCCGCAGAGTTGGTAGCACTAGCGACACATAATCATCGTCTTCGTTTCATCTTGGCAACTGCAGATCGTATTACCAAGCAGGTGTTACAACTACCCCAGGATAGGACCACGTGGGCAAGGTTTCCGGGGGCTGTTTCTTCCCTCGTGTCATCCCAGCTCCTCGCACTCAAAGTGCTAATGAGTGCCGCCTCGTAAGCCAATTAATACTCTGGCAACTAGCGAGCCGAGCGGAAAGAGCGACAAAGAGCCGTCGAGGTGCACGCCTTTCTCCCCCCTGCCCCGGCTTCGTCCGAAAGCCAGGGGACCTCGGAGTTGCTACATGACCAGAATACCTTGCAAATTTCGTATGCCGACCACGCCTGACCGTCGCACACTACCTCCTCCTCCTCTTCTCCTCCTTCCCGTCGAGTTAACTCCGTCGTAAGGTGCCACCCTCATCCCCACCTTCCCCAGCAACGCCACCATCAGCACCAGCACTACCACTATCAACAGCCTATATACCGATATCTGATTCTTCAGCCCTGTCTCTGCTCCAATGCTATTTCGCCATACGAATTACCCTACTCTCCCAGGAGTTCTTACGGTCGAAAAAGTTCCATCGATGACTACTACTACTTTTTGCGCTCCAACTTGGAACGGGTAAGGAAGGAAGAAGGACGACAGTGGCAATTTCGTCGTCTTCGTCGTCGTCGTCGTCGGCGGCGGCGGCACTGGTGTTACTTCTTACTTAAAACCTGCGACTTATGACGCCTACGTGACAAAATTATAGACTTGTTAGATATATTATACGTCAGCATGGTGGGCCAGACTCTCTTGCTTCCGCCATAGTTTCCCCGTTTCACGAGACACCCTGTTCCTTCGAAATTCAAGTTCTGCATGGCGGACAAATTTTTGCAATCGTAATGCAGTGTGTTTAAAGTTCCATCTGTTCGTGGGCGGTTGCTCTGCGCGTCCCGTCGTTGTTCATTCCTCCTTCAAATATACAAGGATCGTAAAAAATTCGGTATTCCAGCGGCACGCAAGAGCGGGAGGACATTACGTATTGACGTGGCCAGAGACAGAAAAGCAGGAGCAAGACAAGTTCTTAGGCGAAGCGTGGATCTTCGGCAGTAGAGCCACGTAGTCGCCGTTTGTCGATCGTACCGCAATAATTCCTTATTGCTCCGGCAACCCCCTAACCTGACCCTAACCCTAACCCTAACCCCCGACCCAACCCCTTCTTCATTTCCCGTTTTCTTTCACCCGCTTCTCCATTCCACTTAGTCATCATCGTCGTCATCGCAGTCTTTTTACCTTTGCTTCCACTACCATCTCCTTTATTTTTCCTTTTGCGTCGACTTTTGCGATTTCACTCGTGAAATGAGTATCGTCTATTGGGAAATCTTTGCACTGGACCAACATTGCACTTCTAATTTCGTAAATACGTATTTTCTGCTTTTATCATACGTTCTTATAGCTGTTATAGTTTTTACCTATTACTGCTAGTAGGGTAATCGTAACGCCTTACCCATACCTATTACGGACTAAACCGTAGGGTAATTGCCGCTTTGCCCGTAGCTCTGACGGACTAAACTGTTAAAGGCTTATATCGAGTAAACTGAAAATGTTCGTTAATACAGGACTGCAGTACGTGAGATGGCGGATCTTCAAAGTGACGTTTAATATTGTAACAGTGAGCCCGATGAGCTGGTCGTAGGCGATAATTCACATAACGGCAATTACCATCAACCTACGCTCCGAGTACATACCAAAGCATTTAAATGCGAAATGACACGAATGACATTGAATGTTTCCACGTTAAACAAGGTCCAACGATGCCGGTGGCGGTTGATTAAAAAAAATATCTTTGCTAACTTACCCTTCCGTGCCTTACAAATACATCTGTGACCGTTAAAATTCTTGAGAAATCTTACTCACCTGAAACAAAAATGCAATATTTTCCGTCAGAATCACTGTGTTATTCCATGTCAAATGGAACATCTTTTTTTAGCAGAAAACATTATAAGCGTATGGGGGTTCGACTGCTAGTAGGGAAATTCTCGAGCACGAGGAATCGGCCGACCATATACTAAATTTCGTCACTACCTACTTGCCTTTTATCTCCTCTGCCTCTCCCGTACGGCATTCTATTTATACATTACGTGAAAGAATTCTACGGTTTTCGTGGCCCTTCAAATGTCGAATTTTATTAACGTATTAATATCTCACTGTAAGGTGTCGGCCGATTCTCGAGATTCCTGTCGTTAAATCGCTAGAAATAAAACGGAACGATACTTCCAAGCGGAGAGAGGCCGACCCACGCTGCGTTTTACCATTAAGTGAGCGCTAAAAGAATGAATCAACGCTGCCGACACGATAGGAAAGCGATTAAGCGCACGGCAGTAGTGTTTCATGGTCTCATTTGGTAGGTTCTCCGGTTGCGTAAGCGCAAACCGAATCTTCTTATCGCGCGTGGGAACGGAGTACGCGCAACGACTCGCGTAATGTTTGAAAATAGTCCGCAGACGGAAATATAGGAACATCGTAAGCGGAGCAGACGAAAAA
Source organism: Hedychridium roseum (assembly GCA_963989215.1). Taxonomy (NCBI): domain Eukaryota; kingdom Metazoa; phylum Arthropoda; class Insecta; order Hymenoptera; family Chrysididae; genus Hedychridium; species Hedychridium roseum. The sequence continues at coordinate 9,002,981 of OZ022310.1, read as the reverse complement.
TGTACGCAACGATTTGGCTGATTGAACGGTGCCGTTGGTGGTCCAAAGGGAATATCCCCAACTGTAGCCAAGGTAAATACATTAACCCCAGCCAACGCAATGTCTCGGACCGTGTTTCTGTTTTATCAGCTATCACTTTCAAGGCATATACAGTTCCCACCATTTATGTACCTATTCATTCACGCGAAAATAGACGGATCTCGTACGTCATGGATCAATATTGGCAAGGATACCAAGGTGATCATTTTTCCAGAAATATTCATTCATTGAAACGTTAACAGCGTCGTTTTCTTTTTCGAAACTCATTTAATTTCTCTTTCCGTGTGTACTCGGCGTAATGAATATTCATTTTCTCGGTTACAGAGTTATCGAAGACGGCGAGAAATGATAAAATTGCTCGGCTATTTGAGCTGCATTATTTCGCGAATGGCCTCTTACCAAAATGGACGAAGGCCCTAGGTGCACCTAAGACATACACTCATATCAAAGGCGTAAGGTAACAGAAAGCGAAAAAAGTGAAGAAATACTCGGTAGAAGAAGAAACAAATGGAGAGAAATGAGTGAGGTGAATTAAAAAAGCGCGGAAATGAAGGAATACGAAAAAAGGAATAGAGGGAGTTGATACGGTGAAAACGGTGTAGATGCTGCACCGTCGCCCCATTACAATTTGCAATTATTGCGTTCAACGGTAAATGGATCGTCCTCTTGGTCCCTTGCTTACAATTCCGGCTTCCAGGAAAAACCTACTGTGATTGCAATTCGCTCGACTCTACGACATTTCCCTGGCAAATGTAAAATCTCCAAGATAAAGACAGATCGACTTGCCTGGCACACAGGAGGGATACATTTGTGAGGATTGGAAAATTATGTAAACGGTTTGCGATTACGAAACATTGCTGTGAAGACGCACGAGAGAAAATTCTTGGGGGCGGGGGGGTCTGAGAGAATGAAAGCTGAAAATCCCCCGTTGGATTGATCAGTCGATGAAACGTAACTCGAGGGAAAGAGCTGCATGGTGATACTGATGGCGCCGTTAGTGAGAAATTAGGTCTTTTCCTAATCGTATTTCCCCGGTGCTCAGCGAGCCGACACTGGGCTTTCTCTCGCAGGGATTTTATCGTGCGGATGTTATCCGTGGGACGTGTGCTCGTTAGCAAATTCGAAAATCGAAGCCCTAACGAAGGGCCAGCGATTCTCGCAGCGACGTCGCACAAATTGTCACTGTCCTCGAGTGTAGCAGAGTAAATGATTGTCGAGCCTCGGGCTTCATTCGCCAACGGTCCGTAGGTTCGTTCTCATCCTGCTTAAACGGTACAATCTCTAACGGAGAGACGATCAGCGATGACGAAGAAAGAAGGTTCAACTGGATAAGTAACTTAACGCGACTAATTTCCCGTTTCTCACTTTCCACTTCCCGTTCGCAATCTTCCGCAGTTTCCCTCTCTTCCTGCCGGTCCCCACCGTGCTGTCTGTGCCGAGAGAAAAGGCAAGCTGGGCCAACCGCGAGGCTCACACAGGGTGGCAAAAGGAATAAGAAGGCTAGGCGGCTCTAGAGGCAGCACTTAGTTACCGGCTAAGGTGGGGAATATGTTTAGTGATTCACCAGGCATTTACACCTCCCATCGGGGTATCGGAAGAAGGACCAAAACCAGACAAAGCGTCAGAGGGAAGGAGAAAGTCACGAAACTGTCATTTGTACATAAAGCCAGAACGATGAGGGTGCATTAGGGAAGACGTGTAGTCATTTCGAGTGAACGTAATAAAAGATGCGTCTTACACCGAGCCCACTTCCATTGGGAAATTTTATGCGAATGCAGGCTCAACAATATTTTAGCGGAAGGAAATGACGATAAATGTTGGTGGAATATCGAAAACGATTATCTATAGACGACGATGCTGCGGCTGACGCGGGCTTGTCCACGAACCCGACGGAATCAAGTGGGATGGAGACAGGGGCGAACGGGCCGCGATCTCGCTCGCAATTTGCGTAATTGAGCCTTGAATTATTTCCATTGCCGGCTGCGTCATACTTGGCCGCCTGCACTACCCGAAAGCCGCGTCGATCGAAACGCGGTACTAGGCGTAAAAATCCAATTAATCTTTCGGCCAGTCCCCAAAACTACCAGAGAAATCAGCGAGAGTGTTCGTCGATATTACGAGGTGCCTCGAGCTCTCGGTCTTTTCTATTCGCGTGGTAGAAAAATCCTGGTGTTCGTTTAGCCTAACAATTAGCGAAGAGAGGCAAAGTGATTCCAGACAATTAACACTGTACTCATCCTTCAAGTTACCTGCCGTTCGCTCTAAACTCGGTTTAACTGAGAACAACCAATGGGGTATTCCACTGGGTAGATGGTATGGAGAAAAAAAGGGCATTCTACATGCACACAGTGGTGCATTAAGTAATAATGGGGGATAAAGAAAAGGAACAACTTTCTCTTGGTGATATTGCGACAGCAACGTACGAGCAATATCAGTACATCGGCGAAATATGAGGTATGCGGTAGAGAGACGGGGAACGCTGGAAGATAAGATTACGTAGCAATGGGGTGAGGTGGTGCCAAGAAAGGGGACAATACGATGGAACAGAGAGGAAAATGAAATGGAATTGAAATCAAGACGAATGGACCGCGAAAAAGATGGTTCAAAGTGAATCCTCGTGAAATGGCGGACGACGATAGGACGAAATATTTTTTCATGTTCAGCATGAAATTACGCAATTAATACTCTACTGCTTGTCCATTAGTGAATCAACTCTTGCGTCTTTGTCCTTTACTCGACGCTGCAAAGAAGAAAGAATTTTTCTGCTAACTCGTTGAGACTCCGAACTTGGAGAAATGTATTTCACAGTTGCTTTTTGGTTTGATTAAATTTAACTGTGTACGGTGTACAGAATTTTTCGCAAGGCAAAACAAGTCTATGTACTCGATCGATCATGAACGAAACAAAGATAGACTGCTCACAAGTGACGTAGGAAATTTGTTTTTCCTATCGGACGTGCCGATCCGATGTGACGCTTCACAATGTTCTGTCAAAACGAGTCGCTGTCCGTAGGATCGATAGCCTATTTCCCCGGCAGGGCTTCCCCGATTACACGCTCTGCTATGTGGCCGGGATTTCAACGACTGTCATGAAAGGAACGTGACAACCTGACGGATACTTCGCTGCAGATACATTTTTATCATCGAATTTCGTTAGGAGTACGCGATGCCTAGCAATTCCTAACAAGCACACTTCGCCTCGTACTCGTCGGCTTTTCAAACAGACGCAGTAAACACGGCTAACGCTAAATCGAAAGAGTGATAAGACGATATTGACAATAATCCTTGACGAAAGTTGCTCTTCTATGATGAAAAACATGTGTAACAACTCCTTACTGCTAGTTGGTTTCGTCTAAAGGTAGTACGAGCAGGATACACGAGTTCGAAAAGGTTAAGGGTCTTTGGAACGGTCGAGTAATTGCAGTACAATAATTTCCTGGGACTTACCGCAGGAAAGTAGCTCGCTCTTTATGGTATACGTCGCGCGAATGCAATTAAACTCATTCGGACGCACGTGAAAACCATTGTGGTGGATGCTGCGGATCACGGTATATATGGCTATAGGGATATATAGATTCCGTGCTCGTACCGCAGCGCACTGTGGTGGCTGGCTGATTAGATAGCCATCTATCTGTTACTACCTAGCTATAGAGTAGGAGCTGATATGGCTGCCGTTGCGCGACACGGGGTCCACTCTAATCGCTTTGGATTTCGGTAATGAAGGGTACCGATGGCGATTCTAATCATATTAGCATTCTCGCCAATCGCCCCTATGCTTTCACATCGATTACGCGTAAATTCTATCTTGGCCGGCGCACTCTACCGTCATTATTCACGGAAAAACTGCCTTCCTGGAAGACTATCCCGTGGGCAATTTTACTTAACGGACATGATCGATCAATTTCTGACTCGTCGACTTGGCCAGTTTCCTTTTGCTATGAAGCTTTGGGCCATTTAAATTCTCAATGTCTGGCCAAGTGTCGCGGCGGAAGAAATTCCTTTTATGTGCCTCGCATTCTTCGCAACTGCGAATATGTGCGAGCGCGTTGCACCTCGACAAAGGGAGTTTCGTTCTCGGCAGACGGGCCATGAGATTCCTCGATGTAACGTCCGTGTCCTCGAAACCCATTAACCCCCACACTCGGCCCTACTCAAGCGGACTATTCTGCTCTACGTGACAATCGAAGCACGGCAAGCTACTCCCGGCGGAACGCTAGAAAACAGCGTGTTCGAGTTGCATAACGCGGATCCACGGGTTAGGTTCGTCGGCCTAAAAGCCCATGCCGGCCGGCACACGGTTTCCCAATTCCCAACTCGACAGCCTAGAGCTTTCGACCGATCGACCCTGCCAAAGGGTTCAAAATCAACTCCTACCCCCCGTACCTCAGAGCTCCCCACAATAGCCCATCTTGGCACGTTGCAAGTCTCTACTTGGTCTCGTAAACGCGGAATAATGTTAACGTTATTTCAACAAACATCCTCAATGTCCCAATTAATTGGAAAAACCTTCCTTCCTCGTGTATATTAGCATAAAAAGCTTGATAACTCAGTGAAGCAGTCCTTTGATAGAAATATTCTCGTGCAATGCATTAATCATGACCACTTGGAAAACTGGCGTGCCGTAGGGCTGGCTCGGCCGATTAGTGGAGAAACTACGAGTACACGAGATAACGAGTTAAACATAAATCGAGACTGGAACGTCGGATGCCTCGGTGAGGAAAGTACGGCGATTATTCGTTCCTTTGGCTGTAGTGTCTTCGAGGTGCAGTACACTTCTTTCGATATTATACCAAGAATTTTCAATTAGAACGCTCCAAGATGGAAGAATCGTTGATCTCAAGCGTGCAATCTTACGAGCCATAGAATCGTTATGCTTTATTAATCTAATAACGTTCGGTAGAGTACAATTTTCCTTGGGGGAAGCGGTAAGGAAATGCAGAAAAGCGAGATTAGCGAGACACCTCGTCGGGCAAATCATGGCGGCTATAAGAAAAGGAAGGGCGAAAAACGTAGGAGGACTGTGCTCGTCCGTGAAAGCGAACGCGGTTACAATGCACTAACATAACAGGATTTAAGCCACTGAGTAAAACCGGTCCTCCCACTGGTATAACCAACATGCGCAAGAGCATTCTTCGCGGCGAATCCTTGCTCCAACCCCGTCGACTCTCCGACCGTACGAACCAGCCAATGGCCCTCGAAATTTCTCATGTTTCATTTGCTAGCGGCCAAAGTTTACCCATGAAATTATAGCAAATCCAATGAAACAAGGATAAAAAAAACATTGCGAACCTATAAACTGTAATTCTTCACTCGCTAGTGTCGATTCGACTTCTCTTCTTCGTTTGTCTTTTCAGAGAAGTTCATTCGCGAGCGACTTGGGATAATCCAGGTTAGAGTAAAATAGTGAAAGGGCGAAAAACAAGATATTTCGTTGAGGCTCGCAGTGGTCCGCAGCTTTTTCGAGAGGGCAGCACAATATTACTTGGTAACTGCATTGCGGCCTCGGTCGTCCTGTGGAACGTTCCGAAGGTCACGAGTCGGCGACTCCAAGAGAAGCTCGAGACCGGTTTACGAGAACGTACAGCCCGTTCCAGAAACTACCTTCGTTTTCTCCTTGAAAACTATATGGTAATTGTATACGGAAAGTGAAACCGCAAAACATACGCAGTTGTAAGATCCATCGGACCGGAAGATCATACGCTACCGAGACTTTCACCGTCACGTATCGCAATTACACGTAGACCGATGATGGCCTTTCTTTTCGTAGGAAAATCGTCTTTTCCCCCCCGCGCGAGGAAATTCATTCATTAGGCTATGGGCAGAGGTACATCGTGCCAGTGTTTCTTTGTTTGATTCCACAACGCGTAAAACGTGACCCAATTCCCTGTTTTCGCGTGCGCCATAAATTCAGCCAGTGAGCGAGCCGGTACGGTAAGGGATTCGAAATCCGTTCGTCCTCAGTCACGTTGTGCAACACATGCAAAAGCAAAAGGAAATATTTGTCTTCGGTATAATGTGAGGCACGATGGTTGTCCTCTCGAGGTATTGCGACACTGAAAGTCGAGCCACAGAAAAAATTGATGACGAGGGGGTGACAGAGAAGTTAAATCGAGATAATCTACCTATCGAAGGTACCCAATGTCACTGGTTTCATCGTTTGTTCCCTGTTAATTACCGGTCCAATTATAAATCCAATCGAGAACGCCGACAGCGATGCACGCCGGTTGCGTACGTATATTCCGAGCGTTGGAAAATAAAAAACCGATGAATTCGACAAGACGAGAAACAGACGGTTCGAGCTCGTTATTAACACGGTAAAATCCCGATGGAGCAACTGAGTTTGATTGAGCATAGATCCATCACGTGTCGGAGCGCGTTCACGGTAGCGAAGGTGTTAAGCACCATTAAAACTAGATCATCGGGTCTCGAGGTGTTTCCTGTTTCCACTTCTCTGGCGTATCACAAGCGGAAGAGCTGCGATTTCCCTGAGCGCCCGACTAAACCGCCTAAATCCCATCTTGGAGGAAACGAGCCGTCGCTGGTCTTCTGCTCCTAGCCGAAATCCTGGCCAATTGAGTTACCTCGGTTAGGCCACACAGCTGTGACTTCCTGTCCCCTCTCTCTTCCTCTCGCCACTCCTCCCACACTAATATTGCCAGAGCAGATAACGGACGAACGTATGCAACTACCTGTCCCAAGGTTTTAGTTATTTTCCCGTACAATAGTCTTTTTGAGCGCGAGTCGAGCAGCTCGGCTGACGCAGCATCACCGGGAACCATGAAATTTTTACTCCATATTCCGCGCGCCGGGAGAAACGTGACTACCGCCGCGGTGTAACATGACGATAAATAGGTTTAGCACTTTTTTTGCCAGATAGAAGGGAAATTTTCCTTAAGTTTTCCTTGGGCAAGCGGATTCACCGCGGTACGACGGTCCCTCTGGACACGATTACGATTTCAAAGGGGGACAGAGAAAGAGAGAGAGAGAGAGAGAGAGAGAGAGAGAGAGAGAGAGAGAGAGAGAGAGAGAGAAATTGCGCAGAGCAAATGGATCGAGTTTATAGCATCGGGAGACTGTTACACGTCAGAAGCTACTGGAGACTGTTGCAATATTCAGCATGACGGCGCGGCTGAAATTTTCAACGTGTCCCAGGAACTTGCTTACGATCGGCCAAACGCGGAGCTACAATTTTTGCCGGCACGGCCCGTTCGAGCCGTTGGGCGACGTTTCGAAATATTTAGTAAGGCTTCCGCCGCTCGGGAAAGTACGGCACGGTATCGTAGATGTCCTGTGCCGTACATGCAATGGCACTTCGCTTCGACACCCCTCGCAGAAAAACACTTTCTTAATGAAGTCGTTACGAACAAACAGGTTTTCTCTCGCTGCCCTCGCTTGCCCCTCTCCTAGGGTAACAGCCATTCTGAGAGCAAGCGTGGCCGTGCTGTCCTTCGAACAAGCCGAGCAGTCAATGAAACGAGGAAAAACAGATCCGACGAGCTATCCTAATTTGGGGAACAAGAATTTTCTATTAACATTCACGAACGTAAATATTTATTAATCGAGAGACCGAAAGGGACCTATTTTTCGAGATGACCGGACAAACAAGCGGAAACAGCTGAAAAATGGGGAGTGCAAGTGCCGTTTAAAAGTATCCCGGGGGATCAGAAGGAAGAACTATTATCGAAAAACGGATTTCGCTTGAAGTCGATTTACGGAGACGAAAAGCGCGACGTTTCGACTTTTCAAGCTGTTCTATCGGCCGCTGATGTACCGCCCGGTAAAACTTTATTCTCAAGACGAAGACCGTGAACGCGTCTTGTATCGGCTGATCCACGAGGAACTTGCCTGGGCGAAACAAGTCGTGTCATTGAAAGTACTTCCCCCAAGACCTCACTATCGTCGAGAAAAATTGATAAGCCCTAAACGCCAATGTTGCTAGTACGAAATTTTATTCCAAGTTTAAACCCTTTTACGAAATCGAATTCACTTAAAAGACCGTCATCGTTTTGTTCTCTAGTCTACAGTTTAGAGTGGTGTAGAAGGGCCAAGGCCAAGATACGCTGAGCTTCCGCAAACTTTTTTATCGGCTCGATATGCGCCCGTAGATACTGATTTTCAATTGAAGCGAGCTAACGTTATCTTTCCAAGCAATGTTCGCACATCGTCGTGGCTCAGCCGTGATAAGACGAAAGCAAGTTATGTCCATGGTCTCCTGGCGAAAATTCTCTGCAGAGTAAAGCACATGGAACGTGGCAGGTACCTGCATTACCTGCCGTATATATCGACCAGAAAATGTTTGGAGGTCAGGTTTTTTTTTTGTCAGTAACGACCGAATAACTTTATTTAACGATGGTATAAGTTTCTCTAATGACCGCAACTCCCCGGTTATTACCGTTTTTATTCCTCTCAAACTTTCTAAAGATGCCCATTAGCGAAAGTGTACAAGCTTCTTGGGCACGCTGATTCATCGTTCCCCGAGAGACACTTTGAATATTTCGCTCAAGACAGATAGATACGTGGATGTTTCTCCCCATCAACGACGAGCAGCGGAGTAGCTTCCTTCCCTACAGTTATGAAGCAATACTTTCGATATAACTCCCGCTGGTGGCCATCTCCGTCCAACGGTTGACAGCGCGGGCTATTCTCGGGAATAAACAAATGGCTCGTAAACGTTCGCTCTAGGGATCCGCTCTGTCGTCCCTTCGATGGAATTTGTGCTTAACGAATTTCAAGCGAGACCACGAAAGCTGAATGTCTTGCAGCGATTGTGAACGATATTGTCAGCGAACGACATCGCCGGCATGGCATCTCTCTATACAAGTCTATTGGCTAGACGCCAATTCGGGAATGCACGCGTACCAGCAATCAGCCATCCATCCAGTAAGCCCACCAGTCAGCCAGCCAGCCAGCGAGCCAACTAGCATTCAATAGCAAAGAGCCAACGGGAAACTTGTAACGACTCATGCTGCTGTACGCTTTGAAGACCAGCCCCCACCATCCAATTTCTATTGTAGTGCTATTGAAGAGGCTAATTTCTATGGACACGCATGCTGCTGGTGCCTTGAGCAAACCAGCTCCTCCTAGGAGACAGACCGACGTACGGACAATGTCAAAGCATGTTGTAAAACTTTCCAACCAAGGCCAATGATCCACCATAGTATCATACTTGCAAAGTTATTCAAGTCCAAGTTGTAGAGAATATGCTTAACGTATCGTCCGGTATCAGTCATTGCCATCGCATTGTTCAGCGTTCGTCATGGTCATATATCGCAGCTAGTAGAGCGCCGATTCTTATTTCACAGCGGCTGGTAATTCTATCGATCGTGCCTCGCCGGACATTGGTCCCTGATTTCCTCGCAAAATACTCGTGTCTCTGGTCGATATAACATAAACCGGTGGATGAGGTGCTCCGACAATTACCTGATGTAAATCTCAGGAAACACTAGAAAATCTACGTGGGTCTGTAGAACAACAAGTTGTAGCGAATGACAGGGAAAATTCCGAGGAGAAGGGACGAATGTGACATCGAGAGCGATGAAGGAACTTAAGGGAAAAACGACGAGGACGGATTACTGCAGGGCGGGGAGGGGGGGTAGGGCAGAGATAGACGTAGACACGTACACATATGCACACGACAATGGCACTATAGTTTCCGAGAACAATGCCCTCATTATACCGACTGGGAGTACGTATGTGGCACGGGCGAACACGTAGAGCAACGTAACAGACCGTACAATGGCAGACGTTTTGTTGGCTTTGCCGTACGCGCGACTTTTTGTTCCGCCGATAAAAAGTATCGTTTCTGCGACACCCACGGGCAGAGTGGGTTGCATGCATCGTGCTTTATTTAACGTGCAAGTTTGCCACTATTCGCGTGGATTCGAGTGTCAATGTAGTGTAGTAGTTTGTTGGTTCCTTACGTTACGTACGTTCCTACAAAAGCCGGCTAAATAACTGCGATCCTCGCGTTACACCAGTACGAAAAATATATCCGACCGTATCCGCAATGCAGTAAGCATCAATCGATGAAGGAAGAACATGCTAAGCTCCTAGCAGACCCTTCGAGGTGGTGAAAAATTGTGGTACACTGGTATTAAGCGTAAGACTGACCCGTAGTCCAAGAAATTAATATGACTAGCATTACCGTCGTCAACCTGCCACCCTTTCCTAAGGCAGGAAACAAAAGGGCAACGGTTGTTGCTCGCGTATCTCTGTTCCCTGAAGCTCTTCAATCATGTCTCATTCATTCCTGAGTTTCTCATGGCTCCGACGCAAAACCGAACTCATTCTTTCGCCGTCTTAGAATCCACCGTCCTATTTTTGTTTCTAAGCTATTTCAAGAGTGAGTGGAACTAGCGTAAAACGATTCAACGAACAATCACCTTCTCGATACGCCAGGCGGAGGTTAACGTTCTGCCATTCTTCAACGAGATTTTCCACTTTTCGTTGGACGTCATTCGAAATCGGTCAGGTTGCATCGCTGCTCATGACATTCCAATGGAAGTCATTATAAAATTGTCGCGGTAATATTAACGGTTAGCAGCATTAAATCAACTGTCATTGGATCGATGGCATTTTTGCAATTATATGCGTATCGTCCAATGAAAGAGCGTTATTACTGTGGAGCCATTAGCGCTGGGCGTCATTGAGGCGCATAGATCGAGAAAACGGATAAAACGAAAGACAAGGGGAAAGGGTTAACCGAAATGCCGACATACGGCCGAAATTCGTTGGCGTAATCTGCCCCTCTGTATAATTCGCAAATTCAAACCTCCCGTACCAGCAACGTAATTAATGCATTGTTAATCCAGTATCTCGCACCGTACGCCACCGAAAGGGAGGAAACGAGGCAAGAGCGCTGCGGGGAAAATAAAAGCCCTGAAAATCACGAGCGAGTTTTTCGTGTTCCTGTCTCCTCTCGAGTACCGACCAGTACAAGCCCACAACCCCTCTCCTTCCGCCTACCCCCTGGTAGCGAGTCGTTTAAGGGCAAAATTCAAGGCGCGAGCGCCGCGGTAGATATAGACACACGATTCAGCAATTTCATTGACTATCCAATAAATTATACGCCACTCTTCGTCTTCCTTTTCTCTCGATTTATTGAATACGATGAATCGAGTATGGGCTTCCGGGGAACTTAAACCACGATACCGGAAGCATCGAACCTTTCATGAAATATTCTTCGTATAATGGGATAAAACTGTGCCATATTTATAGCCGCCTAAGTCAGTTCCATAGAAATTTCCCACTGACCCGATCAAGTGTCATTCCTCGTAAATAATGGGATAATACGATAATACTTCAGTAAAATATGAATCCTAGTCAGCTCGACCAGGGAAATTCCTTGGGCACAAGGTTATCACGATCATTATATTTGATCAGTCAAAAAACTTCGATCTCGTAGCAATTTCACTGAAGAAATGATTGAATGCTCCGAGTTTTTCAAACTCGTGTTTCTTTGCTACATTTCCTCGTCTTGGTACGAGCGGTACTAGCGTAGCTTTTAAAGAAATTGTCTGACGTATAGGACGTGCAGCCCTTCTTCGCGTCGAGTCATCTCCCGAATCGATAGGACATAAATTTCCAAATACCAAATTACCCTCTACGATATTCCCCAAGAGCATCGTCTTTGCATGTAATTTGCGGATTGCAGAAAAAAAGATGGGAAAATGGAAAATAATCGTAGGCGCACGTAACTGCGCTTGATGCGCATCAAAGAGACCGACTTTTTACCACGGAGAATCTCGTTTTTACGCTGGAGCATCGTCTCGAGACTATTTTAGCATATTTCAAAGGCTAGAAACACAGGCGTAACCACACGCTTCCACTTCTAGCTGCTTCTGCTACTGATAGACGAAGACATACGCGAGACCGGGCTATTATTAAACCGTGCACCACTACTCACTCGTGTTCTTCTTCCTTGCTTCCCCGTTCTCGCTGTTCATACTTCCCGCCTGTCTCTTTTTCAACTAAGTCCCACCAATGGCGGAAGGGCTTTTAAATTCGCTGTATCGAGTATCTACAAGTTCCATTTCATGGGCAACGTATTCGTATATTTCCCGTCGTTGTTATTCAAGGGGAGATTGTCAAACGACAGAGTTGATAACGAACAAACCGTTCCTTCACAACATTACTGAAAGACAGAAATAGCTGGGAAATGTGGACCTTTGTTTTTGCATCATCACTTAGCCCACTCGTGACAGGGACGGTTTTCCTATTTTCTAGCGCAGGCCATGCATACCGCGCAATCTCGCTGTCATACTTCTATACCGAGGATGTAAATTTACATTCTACTTTCGCGGTCTGACTGTAAAGCGTGCATCGGTATATACGATGTCATGGAAAAAAACCACCTGTCTGCCGGCGTATTTATTCACACGTGTGCGGTAATACGGCGCATTAACGGACAAGAGATAATTAAATTCTTCTTAATAACCCTTTTCAAATGACACGCATTCGTCGAGCAATGTTTATCGTACGACCAAATAAAATGACGAATAGTTTCGCAATCGCGTTACCTAACCGTGCTGGCAACTGGTGCGCATGTCGAGAGCACTCCTTATTGTATTTTAAATAGACGAGGAACTCGATGAAGTAGGATCGTATATGTACATGCACGTGTCTAGATACTTCACTCTTAACCGTAGCTCTCACGTGAGTCACGTAAATGCGCACGCATGCCTCGCGCGAGGGTATATCTGCGCACCGATTAAAAGCCAAAAAACGACATTTCTTTGCACGCCGCAAGATTCTCCGGCTGTTTCTTTCGTGAATGATACGCGAAGAAAAATATCTACGACAAGTTACGCGCGTCTTGCGTCATTCCTCGCTGGAAATACGACACTTGGTCGGAAGGACATTGGAAGAAACGGTGGGAAGGGCGATAATTGATCCAACGAAGAAGGGGTTCATCCTGGCCGGGCATAAATTCGAGTAGAGTTAAAAAGATGGCGGATCATGCCGTTCCGCGCTTTGAGACGAGTTATATCGCAGGCCGTTCAGAATAGACAGCCGTCTGGTGCGAGGCGTGGGCGAGTTGCCGAGGGGAACGACGGTGCTAGGAATCGATAACACATGACTGCATATAGCCACATACTGGACTGACCACAGAATGTGCCATTCGAACGCACTCGCCCGCCTCCCCTTCCCCTCCTCCGCCTTTAGTACCGGTACTGTATTAGTAGAATGCATGCACGTACGTACGCACGCACTGCGCACTGGGTCGTGCGTTCACACAATCCACACACTTTACCCTAAAAGAGGGGAGGAGTGTGAAGGGGTGAGGCGAGAGAGAGCTTAAAGCATCACGGGGACCGATACCAAGAGCACCTATATACACACATACATCCACACGCTGTTCTATTACAGGAAACGCCAGTCGGCCTGTAATTACGAAAAGGCGATAGACGATAGCCGCGTTTTCTTGCTAACCGACAGACCGCTAAATAAGACGTAATGTTGGTATTCATCAAACACTGATTTCCTACATCAATGGAGGAGTAGTACGATACGATTTCCAGTAACTAACGTGCTACTCACTACACCGGTTACTACCGTAAATACCGACTAATAAGCGCGCCTACTACTCATAGCCGTTGCTCCGAAGAAATAAAAGTAAGTTCCGAGGAAAAAGGATTCCAAGTTGAATCCTCTACAGTAATATAGGGAAGAAACCGCGGAGCCGGAAGAGACGAGTAAACGAGAAAAAAGGCGAACCTTAGAAGAACGGCGGATGGGAATATAGGAGAGGGCTCTTGATCTTTCAAGGCAATTAAATGAATTTCCACTCGGATGGAATGGCAAACGTTTAGACGGTTCCACGTTAAGATATTCCACGGCGTTCTCTAGGATATCAGGGACGTAATATCGAGGAGTCAAGGAGCCGCATTTTGTGGGCTAGAAGTAATGCAGAGGGAGAGAGGCTTCCAAAGTGCGCGAAAGATGGAATCCTCCGTATGTCACGTTTGACCCTCTATTCATCCTCAGCTTTCTTCCACCGTTCTTTCTACATTCGTAGTTAAAGCTCTACATCTCACGTACATTGTTTACCCTCGTACGTCCCTTCACGTCCAACGTACGTCCGGTTTTTTTCATTCAATTGACCCCGCGGCTGAGAATGCACGATGCGAAACGCGCCAATAGGATCTTCAACGTCGGCAGTTGGTCCCCTTCTTTTTATCGCACATACCGAGATACATTGGTGACTGTCTACAATGCATGTAGACACGACTCAACGAAAGCCGACGGCTACGAAAAGGTATCGGCTCTAACGAGTAGCCGGCGCAGAGGTTTCAGCCATTGCGATCGGTGCCAGAAAGAATGCAAGCACGCCAACAATCTCAAGTACGTGGGGACACCTTTGCCCTGGCGTTAGCGCGCTTGAAAGACAGTTCTCGGTGGAACGAAGGGGTCGTGAACCTCAAATAGCCATTCAACGAATTCTCCAACTGGACCACCCGCATTTCTTTAGCCCATAGACTATAATGATACATGAAGATCGCGAGCGTGTGGCGATTGTCTAGGCGAAAATGTACTACTCCGAAGCTCGTTTCGCGTAGGGGAATGACGGAACGTTAGAAAGTAAGCAGGAGGAACGGTTGCACGGCGATTCCGTTGACGGGAGAGTAGACGGTCGTTTCGTATTTTAGTCCCACGTTAACAGACGCGACAGGTGCAGCGCAGTTCGTCCGCTCGGCGGCATCGGCGCCTACCCAACAGCTGCTAACCATCTTTTTCGGCTCCATCCCCGATGGAGTTCATCAGTGGATCAGCGCGATGCAATGCACAAATTCTCCTAGCTCGCAACAAGTGCAACAATCCGACAAAATGCGGTGTAACAGGACTGTCTAAGGCAAGGCCCAAAGCTTAGCTACCGCCCCTCCCATTAATTCCTATGATAGCCATCAGTTTGCGCCACCCATTATCTTGCGCGCCAATATGTTCTATAAGCACTTCGCAGCTGTATCTGTCACACTCATGGAACACACACATTCGCGAGCGCTCGGCTATGTACGCAATTTAATAGCATCTCACATACACTCTCACATACACTCTCACACACACACACACACACGTGCCGCTTGGAAACTAAAGTGAGCGTGTATGAATTTCGGAAGGCGAATAATACGGGTGAAACGAAGCAGAGGATCCCACGCGTTTCTACTTCATTATCTTTCCATCGGGTTCTAGCTAATCGCGCACGCGCGTTGCTTCATTCAATTGAGATTCGGCAGATATTGGACACGGAGAGTCCGTGCCAACGGCACGATATATCAGGCGGAAAAATGGCAAGAGCCATTGATAGGCATTTAGCTAGATTCTCGTGTTCTTCGATGATGGAGAAAGGATTTGAAATAATGACTGAATTTTACCTTGATACTGTCGTAGCAGGCTGTCACTCGTCCGTTCTGCACTTCTACGTTCGCGGGGGGATGGGCAAACTTGCACTCCGTGTCCGGCCTGGTGCACTTGTTGCGCTGGAACTCCCTGCATACCTCGAGCTGCAACCATCGCGAATCCTTTCCGTTCAGAAGATTATTCATGTTCACCATTGCCATCTTCTGCTTCTGGAAGACACTCGTCCACTGGACAGTTTGATTCTCGCCCCTCTTACTCGCGCTGCAGCCTCTCTGCTTGCGCTGCTCTTCGTCTGATCTTGCCAAGAAGATAGATATATATATACATACACACATAGTCCGAGACACAGCATGCGTGTATGGACCTTCCCCCCGCTCTTGCATAAATCAGACACTTTCGGGATATTCGTCTAGCTCTACCGTCCCTCTCCCCCCTCTTTCCTTTACAATTAACCCTCTTGTACAAAGTGTTCGTTGCTCACGTAAAGCTCCCCCTCCCCCTTCGACTGTACTTCCCGAAAGAGTCTGAATTGTCGCACGTAAGCAGGCGCACAGGTGCGAAGGGAAAATATAGATACATAGATAGAGATATGTGTATATACACATGGACGTGAAAGAAGGTAGCTTAGCTGCGCTTACCTCAAGAGGTTTATTATTGGCCGCTCGATCGTCCTACTGTCCCATGAGCGCCACTCGATCGCGTCCAGTAGTTGATTTTCTCCTGGGCGTACTGCACGATAGACGTGAACTCGCGTTATCGCGCTTCGCGAGATTTTATTAACTTTTCGTTAATACTGCCAGGAGAAGTACCCGGAGAAGACGAAAGAGAATGAGCCAGGAAATCGTCCTTCCTTTGCTTCGTAGAACTGTTGCTTCGTATTACGTTTTCCTTCTTTTTTTCTCGGTCCTCGTCGTCGTTGTCGTCGTCGTCGTCGTCGTCGTCGTTGTCCTTCTTATCGTAATGGCGGTCGCGATTGCGGTGGGACTTATCGATCGCACTTTCCACGGACCGTTATTATTCTCGGGAGACTCGGGGTGTTCGGATGATTTTTCAATCAATCGACGGATTTGTGTAATACGTGAATAGACACGGCGGACGCTGTAGCGTAGTGGTGGACGAAGGCTTTATAGGCGTGGATAGCGACGAGCAGGGCAAAGCTCCAGAGAAGAAGCTAAATTTCGGCCGCAATGCTCACTATGCGCTGACACATAAGTACTGATGGGTATATGCTTCTTTGTATGCAGGTGTCTGTGTATATATATATACATATATTATTTCTCTCTTTCTACGTATATCTATATATATATATATGTATATATATGTATATACTTGTGAGTGCGCGTGTTCTGTGTATGAGGGTGTCGAGAAGGTTTCCGTTTCTTCTCAATATTCCGTGTGCCGTAGGTAGAAGCCACGAGCAGTCGGGGATGCGACCTTAGGAGTACTTTAAGCTAGCAGAGTTCTCGCGAAGAAAGGGATAGGTGGATAATGAAGGCAGCGGGCATGAAGAGGCGAGATGTTGCCGTGCGCGCGCGATAACGAAGGCGCGACTCGTTTGGATAAACGTGACAATATGGGACAAAGTGGGGAAAGCGAGAGGAAAGTAGCCGCTAAGGGAAATCGCAGCCGCCGTCGTCGTCGCCGTCCTCGTCGTCGTCGTCTTCTTAGTCGTCCTTCTCCTCTTCCCCGTCGTTTCGAAAGGAGACTTGGTGAAACGAAGGCGGGAGGGGATGCCAGTAATGACTCGAGCGAGATCACGCGAGTAGAATGAAATAGCGAAGATGGGAGAGGGAGGGAAGTGACGATGTTGCTTGACAAAGCGTTACAAGTGAAAAAGGTTCGTGAACGGGGGGGATTGACAGATGAAGGCAGAAGGGCAAAGGGCCGGTGGTGTTGGCGGGACTCTTCGGATCGAGAGCTCGTGCTCGCGGATGCAGGAGGGAGGGAGGGGACAGGAAAGGGTAAAGGAGGAATTGCGAGTTAGCGGGTGACGTTCCTCTTCCGTTTTCACGATTACGTCATTTATTCGGCTCTCTCCAAGCTCCTCCCGCGGCCCAACTCCGGTTTTGCTGTTCTGGAAACATACCAAAAGCGAAAACTCGCGTTACTGCGGATGCAAAGGCTTCCAATGCTTTTTCGGGTTCACGGGGATAGAGTCTGTGCAGTGCTTCGGGGTTAAAGATTAGGGGGGTCAGATCTAAACACGTTCGGGTCTCAAGGTTCAAGGTTCAAGGGTTAGGGGTCAGGGGGGGGCCAACCAGAGGCCTGTTCCCGAATGCCAAGGAGAAGAGTCAATTGTGTTGTCGTGCCTAGCGTAGAAGGTGAGTAAAGCGAAGCGCGCGTCAGGAACCCTTGCTTATGAGATTTTAGCCATTTAGCATCTAATATCATTGCTCTATATTTGCTCGTGAAAAAGCCCTTACCAAATATCCACCAGCTGCAAGTAGGCTATTTTCAAAATTCCATACCTGTCGATATACCCAAGCGCAATTAAGCTCACATCCAATTATCCGCTGTATGTTCCGTTGGAACAAAAACACCGGCAGTGACAAACATTGCCGTCACCCAAGAATGACTTTTGCTCAAGAATTTCCCGAAGGACGCAATTCCTACGGTGCGCCATAAGAAACGCAGGCTGAGGGTATGTGTGTTACGGAAGACCGCGTGTGAAACAACTCGCGTTCGTAAGAAGGCATATTTTACATTCTTCTAGACGTATAATACAGAAAAAAAGAAAGGAAGAAAAAAGCAAAGAAAGAAATGATGAAAGAAAGGAAGGAAGGAAGGAAGGAAGAATAAACGAAAACGAAAACGAAAGGACGCAGTACAATTTTTCGTCGACGCTAGTATAAGCGGCTTAGGAAAAGCGGAGGTCCGGCGTCTCCGACCGTTTCTCATGTTACCTGGCACGAGTTACGGAGTTACGGGGACGAATGTGTAAGTCCTGTTCGAGGAACGGCGCAGGGAAAAAACCGCTTCCGGCGGAATCATTTGTTTTGCCGCGGATCTGCGCGAAACCGTACGTGGCTGTACACTTACGTGCTAGGAATTATGATAACGCCATCTTCCTCTTTTTACCGCTTTAACGGTAAAACGAAGCACCATTAAATTATCGCCATATACGCGAACAGCACTAAACGAAATTTACGATTCACCGGGGAACATCCAGCAGAATCGTGAAATTTCAATTACGAAAAATTCGTAATTACGTTCCACGTTTCTACGATGTAAAAAGTTATTACGCTATTGTTTCGTGAGAAAGGGACGAAATCGTCAAACGCACAGAGAAATGAAGAATAAGAAATAGTGAGATAGAAGAAGAGTGGTGGGGGGTACACGGGAAGGTAAAGTTGGGACGATATCGTGGCTATCCGTCGTAGTGATTTTTATTAATTATCGGTTTCGCCGAAGCGAGAAGTGTTTCCAACGTATTTCGCAATTTGCGTGAGTTTAGGGAGAAGGTTGTAGAAGAGCGGAAGGGGGACGTGGGGGAGTTTGCGCGGGTTGCCTTCGAATCGATAGCTACGCGACGCGTGCACGAATGCGGCTTCGAGGCTCGTCTACTTCTTTCACGTGACTGCAACGGCAGAGACGAGGGCCAACCAAATCAATATCTTACGCGGGCGGACCGATCGCTAAGGCACCGACCATTCTCCTCGTTTCTCTAGCCGACGATTCTTTAGAGCACACAATAACGCCGGTTTATCCCGCTTCCGACATCGACGAGTTATCGAATTTGCGCTAAAAAACGAATACGGGAAGACAGATAAAGCGGTGGCTTTGTGGAGGTCACGTGACGAAGATTAATCTCATACGTATTGCTCCGACAGTCGCGTCAAACGAAACAATCGTGGACCATTTTAATTTTCACATTATACGCGCCCGTGACCGAACTTTTCTACCGTGGGTATGAGGTCATTTATAAATATTGCCGGACAAATGTTTAACAACCTTGGCCCAGAGCCGATAGCTGTTCCACATGTTCAGCGAGGGGAGAAAAGAGATTTTTACCGTTTCCAACGGTGTGCGCCTGATTATCATTGCAGTTTCGGTGGCATCACTAGCGCGCAGATTTTCCCTTTGTGTGGCAGATCGGAATGGAGCAAAAAGGAAAACAAAAAAACCAACGACTAGGGGAAACGAGAGAGGCGTGGGACGACAAATGGAATTAACGGAATGAAACAATGGTTACGGCAGCGACGAGCTTAAAGGCCGAACCGGCTATAATGGAATTAGAGAGCGATTAAATTAGCTAAAAGGATTTTGGGCGCAGAGCCGCTCAAGGGGGGAAACTTCATTTTCCATAGGTATTATTATCGTCCGATGTCTTCTATCAAATGGAAATGAATGCTACGGTTAGCCACACGAATTAAACGGACACATCGCTAGCAGCTGGTGGTTGAAAATCAGAATATACCGATAATAATAGTCTCAAATTATCACTAGACTGCGAGTACTCGGCGAAGCACTGGACATTGTCGGTTCATATCCCGAACAAATACATCACAGTCCCATGAGCTTGAGTTCCAAAAAATTTGCAGCAACCGCCAAGTTCATGTCCCATCGGATTCGCGTAACTAAGAAAATTGCCCGCACGTAACTTGGGTTTTCCCCTCGTTGCATTACGGCAGTGCGACTTAAATTTCGAAATGAACTAACGGATCGGTTTACGAATATACCACGAGATATAGGCTACTTCAACTACGATTATGCAAGTAAGGCGTATTCTTCCGTCTAAGCTATGATATCAAGTATCCGAACTTGTGTTCCTCCCTTCTCCTTGGAGCAATTAATTCAGTCTATCAGACATTTCAGATCTTCCTACTTGGGATCCATCAGTGGCGCGTAAAGACGCAGCCATCTAGCGTTCTATCCGACACTCCTTATAAGGCCCTCGACTTAGGTCAAGTTCTTCCGTCATAAAAATAGACGCGCCGCTCTTGCTTTGTATGCACGATATATTTAAACGTTCTTGTTAAGTATATAGGAGTTATGCATATGCAAGTATGCTGTCACTGGCCGCTTATCTGTCCGATGCTGTAGAGCTGTAGCAGGTTGCAGCAACGAGCATTACATCGCACCAACTTTTGCGTTAAGCACCGTTGCAGTGTTTCACTCGCACCGTCTCACTACGCAAATGTCTATAGAAACAAACGAACAAGCAGGCATAGGCACACGTGCATGTATAGGAAAAAAGGGGTACGCGGTGCAAATGTGAGAGACGTGACGAGCATAAATGTGAGAAACAAAGTTCGACGAATAGCCAAATAACCCGGTGAAATTTCAGCACCAACATTTGGCAGGGAATGCTTTGCCGAAGCAAAGCTACTGAAAGATTCGGAATGCCCTGAGGCAATTGGAACGCACGCAAAGGTTTCAAACGATAAATTTGCACGACGAGAATTTGACGAGCTCCAATCGGACACCGCGTGCTACATGTTCATGCAGCTCAACGCTTGCAATCATTCATTCAGACTCATTGTCAGGTAGAGGGGGGGGGAAGCTCTATGACTCTCATGCGAATACGTGTACATGCGGACTGTCAGTACGGACTATAAAATTCTTTGGAACCCTCGTACGCGTAGGGGGAAAGTCACATCGGAGCGCGCTCATTATTTACAATTTAACGCTTTTCACTCTGAGCGCAATAGAAAAAAATTCCAGGAGCATACTCCGTCGACAGTAATCGCGCATCGGAGCAATCCGGACGTTCAAGCATTAGGGGGAGGGGGTGGCACGACAATGCGCTATAATGTACGAGTATTACAGTATGATATAGCGATTATTTCATCGACATAATTAAAGTGCTGCGCTTGTTCCGAAAAAGGATGGGAGAAGAATGGTAACGGTAGGTAAGGAAATTGCTGGATGCCGGTGTTTCCCGAGTGTCTCGCTTCTCAGACAGAAGTCTGATAATCCGGTGGAATTCCTCGACGCGCAATTTCCCATAAAAGACTAACGTAATCCAGCTACAAGAGACTAGTGCTCGGCCATTACGGTCTATCGGATATGAAAAATCTTGTTGATATAACTTCACTAACGAGTAATAGTTGGAGACACATTTCTTACTCTTCTTACTCATGAGCGCGAGAAATTTTCCGTCATACCCCGTTACTCACGTATCGATGACGTGGCAGGCAGTCGGCCAAAAAATTGCACAATTTTTATCGGCGCGAATGATAGGACGCGAGGCGTAATAAACGAAACTGCCGGTTCTCGTTAGAAATCGAGATGCGACAGGAAAAGGTTTGAATCCGAAGATGCACGAGGGTGAGGAGAATTTACGTTGATGCATGGCTTCGAGCGTAGAGAAAATATTCGTCGGTTATGTCGGCGGATCAGCGGCATTCGGTCCCCTGTCTCTGTTGTAAGAACAGCCTGTCACGAAAGCTAAAATTGAAACAGGCACACCGACCCGTCCACCTACGTACTGTCGCTGGATTCAACAAGAACCAAGAGATGTACTCACGAACCTAAGCACATCAGAAGGAAGGGGGGAGAGAGGTTGGAAAGAAAAAGTCATGCCGGTTGAACACGTTTATGGTCTACCAGAAACCTTCATACCCCCCAAACGTTCCATGCATCCCAAGGCTACATATTTGACAGCTCCTCAGATATATTCAAATACCCGGACACCGTTCGCTTTACTTGCTCCGTCTTTGCCCTAAATTTTCTTTAAATGACGGTTGCGAGAATGCCTCTGGAAATGCATCACTGTTTACTCTTCAGAAGCAAAAACTCTTAAGACCGAGACAGCGGGGACTCAATGAAAAACGGAGTACCAAAAAACACGGTAAATGCTTCATTCGAATGCAGTTTGTCGTATTGATCTAGTTCCACTCCCCCTCTCCTTATCACCTGACTCTTTTACGGAAACATTTCATTCGCGTGCCGACGAATATGGCAATTACGCTGTTTACAAAATCCACGTAATTTGAAAATCATGAAAACAGGGCCTAGTTTAGGACGCATAAACCGCAAGCTGCGCGTCTGGTAATTCGTAGGAAATTAAAGAAGGCAAAGTACAGAAAGAGTTTGTGAATGGACTAAACGACACGGCGAGGTCGGTATGTCAGTAGAACACGCCCATGAAGGTAATGTAATTCGATGCGTTTAAACCCACACAAGATAGGAGTGGGGAGTCTATGAGCGTTCGTCGCGCGATTCGAATATTCCAATATTTTTCATTCGACCTTCTCGGCAGCGATGCAATATTCTGCCTTGCCTCTTCTATTCTCTTCTCGATAAACTGTTTAGAACAGTGGACATTGCCAGTGAAATTGTGCGAACGAAATGGAAAGAAAATCAGAATTCTACGTCACACAGAGATACAGAAATCATGACGGGCAAAAATTAACCTCCTATTTATATGCTTTCGATCAATTCACCAGCGACAGTCGGTCAAGTTTTTTAGACGTCATGTTTTTGCCAATACTGCGGGTAACTGGAATAGTGAACTACGCGATTGAGTTAAAATGTTAGGTAAACGGACTACTTTGATTTAAGTAAGACTCGTTAAAAAATCTTCATCAAAATACGACTTTCAAAACTTTTTTTTCTATTGATCGTCAAGTTATAATAATGACAACTGCAATAGACGTGTTTTCGGTAAAACGTACAAGTTTGTAAGGAAGGTTGATTCGAAAAAGATCATTATACGAGGTCGACTGATTCGTTCGAATGCCGGATGTGTTACATAGGGTGTAGTAAAGTTATGCGGGTATCTTTTAAGCGTGACGATTAAGTGAGTCGTAGAATCGTTATACTCCGTAAAAATTTCGAAGTGATCTTCACGGAATATCTATGTAACCAACTGACTCAAGCGCATGTATTCTTATAGTTGGAAATACTTTGCAACAATAATGCACACCAATTAAATTTGTTTGCACCATTATTTTGGAATTCTTAAAACCAACGTGTATTCAGATCGTTAAACGTTTGCACAAGTCATCCACATGAACCGATAACTTGTCTATCTGGGAATTATCGACTTTCTTATCAACCATGCGAGCTCTTATTTTAACTTATCCACATATAGACTGCAGATTGCAAGAACGAGCGATGGTATTTGCTGTAGAACCGCGGGATTTCAGGTATCCTACTACATCGGAACGTAAGAACAAACGACGGGATAGTCGGATGAGATTTATTAACACGAACCTTTGGAGACTAATCATTAGGGATAATCGTAGGTCCGATTTCTTAAATGCACGATTATGAATTTCGGGGAGCAGCGTGAAAACCGAATGATCACCTTGAAACGCATAAATAGTGAATGGGGGACAGACATCGAACGTAATTGTCGAACATGTGGGAAACGCATTTAAACCGAATGAACGATGACGTCAGTTGTACGGCGTAAAACGCGATAAAACGTACATGCTACGGTGTAAATACAAATGGTTAACTTGATCTACTTTAATCGTCGCAAAATACACTATGCGAGTAACGATAACGATAAAACAATAAAGATCGGCTTGCCACGTAAAACATCTTGACTTTCATTTCGTCATAATTTCCTATCGAAATTTCGCCGCTTCATGAGTGTATGGAAGTAAGATTTTCCTAAGATTCTTCGTTAACCCACGTAAACATTTTATGACATCATCATTATTGAAAAGTGCGCGCTAAGCCGTGAGTGGCAACTTTGTAGACTGCTTTCCAATCGGATATAGGATTAGCGGAATATATGTGTAATATGTGCTTTATTTACCTTGCGCCGGAAGACGCAGTGCTTTGAGATGCAGTCGTTTCACGGTGGTTGCGTGGATCACAGGCAGCGTGTGAGAGATTGGACAGTTCAGTTAGGTCTTCACCGTGGTAACCGACAAATCACTAGAAATTCAATCACGATATTGGCGACTTCTGTCTTCCGCACGGGATCCGCTAATCTTCTTCCGGTCACAGGATAGCCCTTGCATCGATGCTGGCAGAGAGACCAACACGTAAGAGCTTCTCCGCGACGTTTTTGTTTCTCTTCGATGTTAGTTCACGTCTCTGTCCTTACTATGTTCCACTTCCTCCACCTCCTCTTTATCTCTCTCTCGCTCGTTCGAGCAAAGAGGGGGAGGGAGAGGGAGAGGGAAAGGGAGAAGGAGAGAGAGAGAGAAAGAGTGAGGGAGACAGAGGGTCCAACTTTGAAGCTTACCGATGTGTATTATTCCTTAACGATTTCGCTTGAGACACCAGCACAAACTTCTTCTTTACACTTGTTTTACGTATATTCGTTGAACCAACGTCTCACCGTTTTCATTCATATAAATTTCGTTGGTATGCGTAATTGTCGTCCCTCGGCATTCATTCGCACAGTCTTCTCTCCGCTTCTGTCGCCGTTACTTAATCAAGTACTGGAGTGTCGGTCGTGCGGTAATTGTAGCTCAGCCTGTGTTGCTTCTCTAAAAACTACGCTCGTACTAGCCGGCAACACATCGACGAGACTGCGTGTTCGCGCGACGAGGACGGTACACGGCTAATGGCGACGAATACGACGGATACGAAATTATCGACGGTACGTCGGAGTCAGTGGTGTGTAGGCGGGCGTGTACGTGTAGGCTGAATAGTGTGTTGTACTGGCCAGACGACGCGAGGCAGAACGGGCGAGTATATGTACGTGCAGCTGACGGAAGCCTCGATGCGATTAAGAGGGTGAAAAGGTAGGCGAGAGCGATGCTGGTTAGGCGACGGGACTGCGACTGCCTAGTCGGCTCGAGCAGGGCCTAACGTGACGGCGACTGCCCGACAGCAGCGCCCCCTCTTCCGACCCCTCCACGGCCTCCGCGCAGTCCACTACGGTCACACTCCCTCTTCGCACGCACACAATCTCACGAATCGGATCTACTTGCCCGTCACCCTCGCCATGTAGATTCCATCTCTTTCTGGCTTTTCAATCACTCCGTCCTCCTCACCGATCACCGCGATAGTTCTATCTCGCTTCTAATAAGGGCTGCGCCGTATCTCTATAATACCTACATGCCGTATCGTTGTCGCATTTTTTCTTACAGTCTCACCTGTGCTCGCTGTTCCCCTCCCCTCGGTGCATCGCACTTTTTTTTACCTACATCAGTTATCCGAGGATTTTCATATTTGCTCAATCTCTCGCTCGCGCTATTGGTATTTCCGTGGTTCTGTTTTTATCTATCCTTCAAATACATCATTCTTTGATTATTCTCTTTCGCCGTGACTATGGCAGACGAGATCCCCTCCAACGTGTATTTCCTCTGTCTTTCTCGTTCCGCGATATTCCCTCTGCGTCTAGCTACATGAATGCGACCATACCGTGCCACGTCGTCGGCGACGACGAGGCACCAATCTCCCCCCTGCGCGCTCGATAAGCACCGCGACGCGCATGCGCTAACCAAGAATGACTATCCCCTCCATTTTCTCAGCGATACGCAGCGCTGGCTGACAGCGACCCAGCTCGCCTGGAAAGTCCTGGTAACGGGGTAAGGTTTGGTCGACGCATCACCGTGCCAGACTATCGCGCTTTCGTGTTCAACCGCGGCCGGTAGATGCTTGTCTCTTCCTCTTACTCACTTACATCCACGTGTACTCTCTTCTTCGCGATCTTAAACGAGGAAGGAGTGTGCTGCAGCACGCTATGCCGTCAGAGTAATTTTGTTTCCGCACTTTTACGGAAATCAAAGGAGGACAATGAGTTTTGGCAAAAGAAACAACACTAACGGCTATCCTATGAGGAGTAGTTTCTTCGCGACGTTGAATCCACAGCTTTGCGTAACACGGCACGGGCGCACAGATTAGTAAACGTCATCGTTAGGACATTCCTCTGTGATGTCATAAATAAAAGTAACGAGACGTGTAGAGATAGATTTTGGTAAAGTAAGATTATCGCCGAGCCATCCACTACTACTTACCGTTTACGAAAAAGGGATGTCTGCTTTGTCCATTGTACCCAGCGGAAAGGCGAAGCTAATGAGCACGACTTTTACGCACAAAAAGGTCAGGGAATAAAGAGCAGAGACAGATTTTCCACGGTGCAGGGTAGAATGCGGTCGTGGATCAAGAGGGTTGAGGAGACCGAGGAGGGGTTAAGCGTGTTTTCATCTTTATCCTGGAAACCATTTCATCCGCGAACGCGGATACGGACATATTTCTTCACAGTTGAAAAGCGACCGTAACGTCAGACTAGTAACAAGCAAAACGGAAAATCGTCTGGGATATTAAGAACAGGGGGGGGTAATATCCCCTCGTGGTCGTCCCTGCATCTCACGATATGTACATGCGTTTATTTCTAGCCACGGTCAGCTGTAGTTCCACAACATTAGCATAATGAAGACTATTCGCCGTCTCCGTCTTCACATGCCATGCGTGTCCGTCGTACATTCGCCAACAGCAGCAGGCTACAGCATCCCTTCTCCTCTTCTCCCTAGGTCTTCCCATTCCGCTTGGCCCCCTTAGCTACGTGAAATTGTTCTCTTTTGCTCTGCACAGAGTGGTTCGGTAAGTTCGCTCGTGGCGAACGTCGAACGAGCTCGAGAGTGCTGCTCGCACGAAAAACGAGATAAAAGACAGGTGAGAGATGCATACCGATTGTCCATACGAGAGCAATAGCAAGAACGGGATGTGAAGAGCTGAATGTTAAAGATGGAGAGCTATCGGAAGTCTCAACTAAACGGATGGTCTTGGACGGAGGAACGTGAAAATTATACGCTTAACAAATATGCACTAAACTGTAGTGTGTCCTTTGAAAAAGTTACTAAAATCTCGTTGTCGGATAATCATGAATACTTCGCAAAAGACTTGGTCCTGTGTGTTTCAGCATGTTGATCCTGCGTCAGTATTTTAAGGACGAGATTTTGGGTACCTGTGGCGCAGCAAGCGTAGGAGGAACCTGATTTAGCACGGTGCTCATCGCGTCTCACCAACAATACAATAAGATAACGACGTACACGAAGGGTTCGGCCGTGCCAACCTTACTTTAAGGATAACTCAGCATCCACGGTGCCTTCATGCCGCGCACACATACATATGCACACTTTCCTTTGCTTATACCATTCGGTTTCTCTGTCGGCGGAATATGTAATATTTCAAAAGCGGACCACAAACTCGTCTCGATCGTCTTGCTCGATGGCATCCCGATAAAATTCCCCGTGTTCTACGTGACGAGACATCTGCGTCGATTCCCCTGGGACACCCAAATTGCTTCATGAAACTCGGAGAAACATCATCGTTACTGCCACATCTTTCTTCTGTCAATTATTTGCCAGAAAAGAGTGCCGTTAAGAGTGGGTTAGAGTGGGTTAGAGTGGCCAAAGACGAGACAAATGGTCGGTCTTGCAGCAGTCACGTAGGACCCTCACACTGGAACACAGAGAAATGTAATTATTGCTATTATCGGTGGCGAACGCAGCGAAAACTAGAGACGTGTTTGTGCGAATCAAAGGAGAACGTGTGATGTTTAGTTTGGCATTGAAGCCAGGTCTTTTCGTTTATTGCTTTCCGACAATTTTTTCCAGATAAATATTTCACTCGTGGATGTTATCGACGTGTGCGGCATACACGATTTTTATATAATTCTCAAAAACACACCAAACGAAAAAACAGAAATTCAGCATTGCCATAAAACCGATAGTCATCAGCAGTGGCTTATTTAATGAAATTAACACTAAAGGCCAAGTAGAGTTGAACGACAGAGGCTAGATTTCTGTCATTGACTATCGTATAGCCACAAGAGTAAAGGCATTTACAACTCTTGAAGAGCAGTGCAAATAGCGAAATTTTTACGGGCCAGCGCGCAATCTTGGTAGGTTCAATCGATCGTAATTTCTGTGAGTGAGTCACGAAAGTAGAAGAAGAGGGGCTATGCCAGTGCGTCGCCCATACACACATGTCCTATGTATCTACGTACGTAAATGCGTCGAAGAGAAGAAGACGGAGCGTGTATCCAGGAGGTGACTAATCGCGAGTCAAACTACCGGCGACCCTTTCCTTCGATGCATACACGTATGTACTTTGGGTATATTCCTAGAAGCGGGTACGGCCTCATAGTGGGTTTACCCGCATTACTGGGTCCCACTATTTGCATGCAAAAACTTCATTCTAATAGGCCAAGAACCGCAAGGGGCTGTCTATGTCATTGTCGTCCACTCCCCCAACTTCTGTTATCAAATATTCCTCGATCCACGGTTTCATACGGTACTCTTCTATTTAACAAGGATTGCGTGCGGTACGTAGAAAATGCAGAGTAACGGTTTTAAATAAATATTCCATGATCGTAGAACGCAATGGTTATCGATAAAAAGATTTGACTAAAGAGTTGTAGCAGCCAGATGAAAACGTACAACGATATTACACGTATGCTCATGGTTGGCGCGTATCCAGATGCGCTCTTCGATATAGGACGGTTTCCCTACAACGTTCCGAGGACAGCTGGGTCTATCGTGCAATAAAGTTCTGTCGGTACGAAGAGACCAATACTTATTTCAGGAAAGGCATTTCACTTTATGAGAAGAAACACGCCCGGTAAGCCATTGAGGGAAAGGTTGCTGAAGAGAACAGTGCATTACATTGTGCATACATTTTCGGTGACGAATTATATCAAGACGTTGATTGTCTTCGAAATTTCTCACTGACAAATCGATGATGCGCCTATTTCATTTTATTATTCATCAGATTCTCTCGGTGTCCCACGTAAGTCCCACATGGTAGGCGTGTGTGTAAAGTTCAGATGTGCAAAAGGTTAGCGAACACGCGCGACCCCTTGCCCTATGCCTCGTCCAGTCGAAAGGAAGCGAAAAAGAGAGAGAGAACGGTGGCTGAAAACATCGTGACCAGTCTCACCGGCTATTCAGCAAGCCGGTTCTCTCGGCTGCACGATGCAAAGAGGACCAACCCCTATCACGTTGTGCTGCACACACCTCTATTCCGCCTCGTTATTCCCAATTTCCCATGTCCCTACGGATACAGGTTGTTTGTATGGTAAAGCTTTAAACATTGATTGCAGCATCTCCTCGGCATCCGCGTCAGGCTGATCTCTACAATATGTAGAGTACATGGTGAGGTACGTGTGTGGAACGACTCGTTATACTTGCACATTGTCTCGCGTCAGATAACGGCCAGACAAAAAGATGCGAGCAATTGCTTGAATGGTTTATAAAGCACAATTTTTAGATTCTACGGCCAATAAATTTCCGGTGCGACGTTTAATGCCGATCAACTGAAGTCCATAGCAACGATAACTCGTGTCATAATGCGTAAGTTTGGCAGTGTGATTTCCATGCAAACACCGCGCAATTTCATCCCGGCTACCATTCGCGTGTTCACTGCAGAGGAACTAGAAGAAGAAGGCAAAGAAAAAAAGGGATTGACCAACCGTATAGTACGTTATACGAAGTGGAGGTCATGAATTTCGAGACGATACGGAGTATGTAATGAGATCCATTCCCGTTCCACGATCAACCAAGGCATCATGACGTAAGAATAGAAAAGAGCCATCACATTCGAGCGTCGTACCAAATTTGTCGATGACGCAATGCACAACGACTGTACAGGAAATTTGACATATTACACATTCTATATCTCCGCATAATCAACTTATTTCGAAGGTCATCGCAATTCAAGGTATGCGTATTAAATACAAATATAGATATTGAAAACAAAAGAGCTTTCTCGAATAGATAAAGAGTTGCAAGCGTGTAATACGAGCATGTCCGCAGGCTGAGAAGTAGGCAAAAATGCATTCGTATGACCGGTTGTTCACGGTTGTACACCGCTGTACTCGTATAATCGCGAAGTTACAGGCGTTAAGAAGGATGTGCGAGTTAACTTAGCCCGTTGCATTAGCGGAGATGAACTCATTCCGCCTGTTTCTCTTCGTTTCTCTCCGCCCGCCTTCCTCGCACCGACCGGCCAAGTTGTCACGCTTCGTCTTACACCTTCCGTCTCATTTCCTCTGTATTACGTTCTTTTATTTATCCTCATTCTCGTCCCAATCTCTCTCCCTTCAGCCTCGTGCAAGTACGAATCCTTGAAATCTCTCGTTTCTTTTACTACTCTCGTCCACGATTGCTCATACGTTTTCCCATGCGATTCATACTGGCGCCTATAATCAGCAATATGTCTTTGTCATTTCGTTGTTCGTCTAGGAGGTCGAGTTAACGAAACTTGAAAACGGTCGACTCGGAAGACTGTTGACCATTGGTATATTGTCAGGTTCATACCGTGTCC
Organism: Hedychridium roseum; assembly: GCA_963989215.1. Classification (NCBI taxonomy): domain Eukaryota; kingdom Metazoa; phylum Arthropoda; class Insecta; order Hymenoptera; family Chrysididae; genus Hedychridium; species Hedychridium roseum. Next base: position 8,972,403 of record OZ022310.1, on the reverse strand, counting down.
ACTATCTCGCCATTCACCCTACATCGGCTCTGACTCATCGCGGAGTTTTACGCTGCATGCAGTCAGACCACACTGCGTGCCGTGTACGCGACCATACGGCAAATACGGCTACGCAACGCAATATTACATATGTACGTACATATGCATGTACGAAACTGCCTGCCTGCGTTCCTACCATCTTGCATTCGCTCGTCGATCAGTCAAACCATGTACATATGTACTCTCTTCTCGCTCGTGTCTCAAACCAATTCAGCCTCTGGATCCAATATTAGCTTTCTAACCCTTTGCTAATGATGCTGACAGGTAAGACGGAACCGATAATCCATCAGTCAAAGTGGATTGTCAAATGATTCGGTAGTAAATTAGGTGTGCATCATTGATGGTTGTCCACTGTGAATATCCTTCGGAATACTCTTCTGCCTGAGTCGTTGCTGATAACCTTTCGGACAGGCGGAAGGCATGCGCTTGTCTCCATCATTCCTTATTTCCTTGGGCTTTAAGCTGCACCGTAATGTAACGCTCCACTCGTGTTTCCAAGAGGTCAGATCCGAGACTCGATCGCCAATAAAGTCACGAACGGAGTTGGACGGTCACGAAAGTGTACCCATTAGGCAGGTCTTTTGTCCGTTGTTTCTCTTGGACGGAGATAATTCGTATTGCTTTTTCACTCGTACCATCGAAGTCCCTTCTCGCAGGATCGGAGGATTCGAAATAGCAAATCCTGTGAAGAGAGCAAATTCGTTCCATCGCATTACACGGTTTTCCTACGATTGCGTCGACGAAGCGGCTGAGCTTTTCAGTCAGCCAAAACTCGAGGTATTGGGAAAATAAATACATCGTGCAGTTCTACCAAGCCTTAAAGACGGAGAACCGAGTCGCTCACGGCAATAGCAGGTCGATATTTTTAACGGCAACATTTGAATCGCTTCTCCGTGACATTTTTCAAGGATTTCTATACGATTGGAGATGTAATTAACGACCTGAAAAGAACGGAGGACAATCGGTGGAATTGGATTTCACGTGGCTAGGTGTCTTTAGACGAGTGTAACGTGAAATATGCAGAATGCTGAGCTTGCTGAGAGGGGTCCGTGCTCGGCTTGCTCGAGAGTACTGACCACCACTGGGGGTAATTATTGTTGGGTTCGGGGAAAGGTCTCACGCTCGGGACCCGCTGAGTGAGCCTTAAGGCGGTACCACCCTGCATCAGCCGACGACTCCATACCGATGACCGGTCGGTTTTCTGCAGCGATCTGTGCAGAGAGGGTAGGCAGAGAAAGACAGAGAACGACCTCCCCTACCGTTCTTCATTTTTCTTGCTGCCTCAATTGCAGTCACCCTTTTTGATTCGCCAGGGGTTTTGCAGAGTTGAAGAAAAAAATCGAACGGACAGGAGGCTCTTTTCTACTTAGAGTTCTTCTTTCGATACACCTCGCGAAATGAGGTCAGCCGTGAAAGCAGGTTCACTCTTCTCTCCTTCTTGGGATCCTTCAGCATCACACGAAATCGATTTCCTTTGATATTTTGCCTTCCTCGAAATTCGCTTTATTTAGATTAAGGTATCCGTAACCGTCACGCTCAATGCCCCCTTGCCACAATACACGTATGTGTACCTGCATATATGCATACTAACCGAGGCGCGGTACTCTTTCATGCACGAATTTCCATATAAGTATATACTGTTTATGGACACAACATTCGCCAGAAAAATCGTTGTAATAAAGGTAATCGCGTACAGTAAATTTTCAGTCTTCCCCAAACCTCCTGAACACTATTTCTTGTAAGATGTTTTATGGATAGTTCTGCTATGTCATCGCTCTAACATAAGAGAAACTTGGACCCATTATGAGATGTGTTACCTCCTAAAGGGTTGCATCGTGAATCGATCAGGAGAACGGACAGCTGTTTCGATGCACATCGCCAAACGGGGTCAACCGTGAAAGCAGGGTCACTCGGTCCTAGCTTCAGTCATGGATTTTATTCAGCGAATAAGTGTGTCTATAGAGAATGTAATAGCCAAAAATATGGAAATTCCCACGATCAATATTTCGGCAATAAAATATCTACCGCCACTATCCACCGTGAGTTTATTCTGTTATTCTTTCAACCGCTGATACTAAGAGACATTTTTTGTGCTACCGGATCGATTTGAATTCAGTCCGATTATAACAAGCCTCTCTGAAGGATCTACATCAAACGAAGTATTAACTTTTTGTGTGCCGATACGTGCGAAAGTAAGCCGGTACTCAAAAGATTAAATTCAATCTAGATTACTAAAATTCAGAAGGATATGGAATAATTGTAAGGTATATTTTATTGCAGCATCGTAATCCTTTTACATTTACTGTTTTTCTGTGTATTTCCCATACCTGTGCTAACACAAGACATGTAACGAGTATTACGCGTTGACACTACATATGTACATAAAACAAAATAACAAAAAGGACGTTTTGAACATCTTAGTGGGTACTTTATACCATAAATATTTTCTTACTCTAGCGGTAGGTGTACGTGGTGTTGTTTTGACTAGCTACAAGGAAAGTTGCCCTTTTAAAGTAGAATACACAATTTTAATGTAGCCATACACATTTAATAGAAATAAACTTAACAAGTTTGTGTAGCATAACAGTTTCGTCTTCTGCAGTGGCTGTTGTAACATTTAATGTTGTACAGTACTCATATAATTAATCATTGTTGTAGAATAAAACTGATTATAAACTTATGAAAACAAAATATAAATTTACATAAATATCTGTTTACATATAAAACATTTATCATGATTATTGGTATTCTCTTTTTAACCTCATTATTCTCTTTACATGCATAGCAGTCTCTCTGTTAAACATTCGTCCTTTTTTCAATTCCACCAAGGAGTTGACTTTGATTAGAATTTTTTAATGGTCATAAAACTCGAATATTAATGACCACTTTAATTATCTTGAGTTCTCTTTACATAATAAATCTTCATTATCATTTACCTCTTTAGAATCAGACATTGTAATATCAATCTTTGGTGGAAAACCATCTTCAATATACCTAACTGAATCAGCTTCAACTTTATTGTCTTTATTATTCTCATATGATTCTATCAACCATCCTTGATTATTGCCTACTTCCCTGGATACAACAAGGAACAGTTCCTTCTCTTTATTATTAATGTGGTCCTTTAAATATGTTATCAGCTCTGTATCCTAGTATAATAATAGAATTAGTTTCATTATAGAGCAAATTGCATATATAAATGAGTTTAACTTTTCCTTACCTTCCCTATAAGTTGTGGGGAGTCAAGTTTAGAATCCAGATTATAGAAAGTTCCATGGATTTTTTTTAATGCAATCCAATGGCGTCTCTTCAAAGGCAAAAGTACAAATCCTAGTTTATATTCAGTTGGAACATTTAATATGAAGCCTTCTATATTATCTAAACATAGACACTTAGGGTCCCTGAAAGTAAAATGGCATCCATCATTAATTAATGGTTCAATACTTTTCATTTATGAACATTATGTCATTATTTGTCATACCTGCGTTTATCAAACCAAACTGCTTCCCTTCCTTTTCTTTGTAATGCTGCCATAATGACATTAATGTCATAATTTCCAAGACCTAATAAAGATTTGTGAGGGTTGATCCATTCATCTGGACTGAGACTATAGCAGATTTGATCTAATTCTTGTTTACTAAAACCCCTCTCTTGAAATAAATTATTTAATGCATGTAATGCACAAAGCTCTTTTACCTTTAAAGAAAAACATAAATTATACCATACATTGTATTTGTATTACTCCAAAATCATTAATACAAGTAGGTGAAATTGCACATTGATGACCTTTGAGATCGAATAAATATTGTGGTGCTAGTGTTAACAGCAATAAACTGTCAATTATGATATCTTGTAATGGATAACTTCGATTTACCTGTCGTTCATGGTATATAGAACCTGTCATATCAGTTGTTGTACTTGCGACCATCGTAACTACATAATTTTCCGACTAATAGATAAAGAATGTCCTTTAGTGTTTCTGTACTTTAGGCTGTTTATGAAACACTGTACAAAAAATATATAGTCAAGATGTAGCTACTGTGAATATTTTCTAAAGAGGATAGGCATATACGTTGTCCATTCGTGTATTCATAACCTCTTCGCGCTGACAGATCTCAAATGCGATGTGTTTTGCGTATGTATCTACGATCCTTACGTGCGTAATGTGCATTTTCTTTCCAATGATATAGGTGCTATGATTGGTTGAAATGTGAAGTGTATAGGACCGCCATGTCCAATAACTGAACTCATGTGAGTACGGCTTTATAAGAAATGCAACCGACTCTTAACGACAAATGTTTAAAATATTTTTGTATATGTGTAAAGCCTGTATGTACATTATCCTCCATGAATAAAATAAGGAAGACACTTTACTTATTCTCGCGTTAATTTAATTTAAAACGAGTGAAATTGGAGACGTTAATCATAACGGTAGATGGCGTTGTCAGATTTTTCTTACGTTTCACTACTACAACTTTAATTTCCAAAAAAATCTGGATCACGCAATCAAGCATCGATGTTTCTTACGAGTGTACTGTAACAGTTACTAGTGCACTGATCTGTCAGTTCTTCTTCTGTAACATTCCGTTCGTCAAATAGCCGTGGGTATACGTTTTGCCTACCAACTTCTTTGTTTTCGGTGAATTAATACTACTTTCTTACACTACACTACTGTAAACAATCGAAATCTTCTAAAGTGAGATTTATCAGTATCATCGTAATCAAGTACACAGTATTTCAATGCAATATGTATTGTATTGTACTTGAAGATTAGACAGTCACCTTTCATTACTCAATCGTGCAATATGTTGACAGTATACTATTGTCAATACATCTTCCGCTGTTATAATAGCGTTGCATAATTTCATCACATATTGTTTTATCACTATAAAACGTACGAAATGCAAATCTGTCGAAATTTTCGTGAGAGAAGTGAAATATGACGTTCCCGCTGTTACGGTGAACTTTCTCCAATACGAAGTAGTGCATCTGCTTGGCTAAAAAAATCTTCACCATGTTTTTTGCGTGAATAAAGTACACTACAATTATATTTACGTGTCCTTCTTATTCAATTGGTTGGGTTAATTTAACATTATTTGTATTATTTCGTGTTTAAGTTCCATGACTTTTTGTTGTACAGGAATGTATCTGTCAACAACTGTTATTTACCGAAGAAGATTTGGATTCAAATATTGGAAGATGTTCATGGATACATATACAATAAAGGGATAAATTTGCTATTAAAATTTAGTATTGAAGATACTTTTATCTAACTAAAGATTACAACAATTGTTTTAACGATGGCAACTGGATCTGTCGTTGCATCAGGTGCTGTGCAGTTTCCTGAAAAAGAATATTCAATTGCATCTGTTGATTATTCTAATATTAGAGGAAAAGTAAGTATTAATAAAAATCTGTTGTAGAAAGTGTCGCACATTAATATAAAAAACTTATAATTTGCAGGGAGTTTTAGTCAGTCCAACTGAAGAGCAGTATGAGTTACTACTAAGGAGATTAAAGGAGAGAATACAAAATGGTGGCAGTGAAACAATTTTTGATATTGGAATTGGTGAAGGTTTGTTAATCATCACAAATGATATGCAATATAATTTATTATGGGAGAGTAATAGTTATATTGCATGAATAATTTTTTTTTCATTTTCATAGATGGTACTGAAGATGGCTTGAAAGAAGATGAATATGAAGCTTCTCTTGCTACTCTGCAATCTCTTGCTGCTACACTGGAAGCTGATTGTGTCTTGCTACGTCAAAGCAAGGTAGAGCAAGGCCTCACTGGACAGTATTTAGTAAGACAACGTTTAGATCAGCAGGATTTTTTGGAAATCAGGTTTGAATGTTGTGTAAAATCAAGCCTTTCACATAAAGGCCTTCATTAAATTTCTTTCAAAAATATGTTACAGAGTTGCTGTTGTTGGTAATGTGGATGCTGGTAAATCAACTTTGTTAGGTGTTCTGACACATGGTGAGCTAGATAATGGAAGGGGGTTGGCACGTCAGAAATTGTTTAGACACAAACATGAGGCTGAAACAGGCCGTACCAGTTCTGTTGGCAATGATATACTTGGCTTTGACAGTGTTGGTATGCAGAATTCACAATACTTCTCTGATATTAATAAATGCACTAATGGTATAGTTGCTGAGTTTATTTACTTTTAGGCAATGTTGTAAATAAGCCAGAACATGGGACCTTAGACTGGGTGAAGATATGTGAGAAATCATCAAAGGTCATAACATTCATTGACCTGGCTGGTCATGAAAGATATCTTAAAACAACTGTTTTTGGAATGACAGGCCATGCACCTGACTTTGGTACGGTATAATAATAAATCGCCGTATGTCACGAATCACTTGTAATAACATCAGATAACAGAGTTTTATTTTTGTTCTTAAGCATATACAGGCTACTTAACTTTTACTGTGCTCTAGGTATGTTGATGGTAGGCGCTAACGCAGGCATTGTTGGAATGACAAAAGAACATTTGGGTCTTGCCCTTGCATTGTCAGTACCTGTTTTTGTTGTGGTTACAAAAATAGACATGTGCCCGCCGAATGTCTTGCAAGATAATTTAAGACTACTTATTAGGATTCTGAAATCACCCGGTTGTCGAAAAGTTCCGGTCACCGTGAAAACTCCAGATGACGTCGTTGTTAGTGCTACAAATTTTGTATCTGAAAGGTTGTCATTTATTTCTACGACTGTTAAAGCTCTTTGTCTCACCTGAAAATAATGCAGTGATATGTCTTTCCAGACTGTGCCCTATATTTCAGGTATCCAATGTGAGTGGCGAAAACTTACACCTTCTTAAAATGTTTCTGAATCTGTTGACTGCAAGGATTACTAGTCACGATGACGAACCAGCCGAATTTCAAATAGATGATACTTATTCTGTACCTGTAAATATTACATACCACATAAACATTAATATATAATTAACACCTTAGCTGACATTATTATCATCAAATTCTAGGGTGTAGGTACAGTGGTATCTGGTACAACTTTGAAGGGTGTCATAAAGTTAAATGACACTCTGTTATTAGGACCTGACCCTCTGGGACGGTTCATCCCTATTACGGTAAAAAGTATTCACAGAAAGAGAATGCCTGTACGCGAAGTCCGAGGGGGGCAAACAGCAAGCTTTGCTTTAAAGAAAATAAAAAGATCTCAAATAAGAAAAGGCATGGTGATGGTTGCACCGGCCTTGAATCCACAAGCGTGTTGGGAGTTTGAAGGTGAAATTTTAGTATTGCATCATCCCACCACTATCAGTTCCCGGTACCAAGCAATGGGTAAATAGATTAATCTCTTTTCCATGCGATAATTCAAAGGAAAAGCCGGTAAACAAAGAATTATTGTTTTTGCAGTACACTGTGGAAGTATAAGGCAGACCGCGTCTATACTTTCTATGTCTCAAGATTGTCTGAGAACAGGAGACAAAGCATTAGTGCACTTCAGGTTTATTAAACATCCGGAGTATATAAAACCTGGTCAAAGAATGGTATTCCGCGAAGGTCGTACAAAAGCGGTAGGAAATGTAGTGAAACTCATTCCTCACTCTAGCAGCATTCACTCACAGACATCTCGAAGCAGTAAACCAAATAAAAGTCAGCAAGGAAGGCAGAACAATCCAACGAGCGTACAAGTACGTTACTTGAAACATTTCTATAAATATACAAAGTGTGCTATGGTTAGTCTAAACAATTTTTTTTCAAAGATGTCAGACACAGGTGAGGCGAGTTCTGTATTGGAAACACAAGCTGCTAAGCGTGAGAATATGCCCCAGAAGTCTGGGATGAGTCAAAACAGGAAAGGAAGGGGCAGAAGGGGAGGAAGACCTAATAATTCTACCAGTAATATTTTACAGCCTCTAGCTGAACAAAATCCACCTACATAAATTTCGATAAGACATGTGAAAAGCATATACATTATTTTAATAAAATTATGTACTTTATACATAGTAAGTGCTCCATTCTGAATGGACGTAGATAAGTGTAAGTCTTTAAAACAGAAAATGTTCTATGTGGAATGACATAGAATTAAACACTTATTCGCACATTTACCTTGTGCATAGGTTTTGTTAGAGTACAAATGCTACATCTTGATTCTCTCCAAATTTGATATATTCTTTGAAGAATGTATGAAGAGATAAAATGTTATTTACATGGCGTGTTTCGGCAGATAAATATTTACTAAAATATATACAGACCCACTCTGTAGAAAAAAAATGCGTTTATTTTTACCATATATATTTTGTTTTCTTGATAATTTATGTACATCTGTGTGTACACAATTGACGTAATATTTTGGAAGATTATAAGTGGGAATGCTATATTTTCGTAATTGGTTTTGTGTTCTTTGTTACTAATGTGGAAATTCTTTTATTAAAGCTTATATCACCAGGATGTGACAAAACAAGAAATAGATGTTTTGTATATATTTTTACACCTTGTAAATATTGTATTCAACATCAGCTCATATCATATCATGGTGACATTCAAAACAAATCTTAAAGTTTTGGACCGTCGGTAAAAGTAAAGTAATAGAATAAGATAGCACAAACGGTAAACATTGCGAAAAATGTTATAAATTTATGTACTCATATAAATACTTTTGTATACAATATTGATTCCCAAATTGTTTTCTTCTATTTCAAATAGGAAATAAAACAACTTCTAAACACATTCTATTTTACACAATTTATTTAGGACACTTAATTACATGTTACCATGGATCACATTTTCATGATATACAGCAGTGAGGACAAGTATCTCATTTTAATGAACTTAAAAATAGAAGTTTCTTAAGTCCATTCTTGTCATTTGACTTACATGGGGTTGCAATTCAAAACCTTCAATGTATATTTACAGAAATATATGTAATTACATGTCCAATGAATATGATTATTTCTATCTTTTCTTTTTAAAATCCTCCTTAGCCTGTTCTAATTCTTGCTTAAAATTAGTCTTGAAACGTTGTGCCATAGACTTTATATGATTCAGAATTCCACTTGGATTAGAAGGTATTTCACTTGCACCAGTTTTATGAACTATATATACTACAAATTGTGCAGCACGCCTTATTGGTTTAGAGTCTGCTAATTTGTTAATAAGTTGTTCATTGTTTGCTAAATATTTCATCAGAAACCTTAGAACCATCTTAATAGTTGTTCAATTTTTAAATTAAAATATAATAATTCTTATACTTTAGGTACTTCAAATGTGCACATATTACGATACTTTAATAATAGCTCCCTTTTGAGTCTAAGCTGCTTTCTAAGGGTTTCTAACTTTTGCAACTGTTCTTCTTTACTGTATTCTATACCAGGTAGCCTTCTGATCTGCAATGTCATAGAAAATATTAGGTAATTCAGACAATAGAAATTCACGCAACATTCTAAAAAAATTCATGTTTTTGAATAAAAATTTACCTGAGCTCTGGCAGAATCAAGTTTTTTCTGAAGTTCTAAAATTTTTTGACTTGTATCTTGAGATTCTTTTGCTTTTTGGGTTGTATCATGTGGGTCCTTTTCTACACTGGTACAGAAAAAAATAATATATGTATATTAAAAATTCTATGCCCTATATTTTAATAAAATAGGTGAAAACGATATTACTAATAAGTAAACAGATTGTGTTTGTAATCAGAATTAGGAAGAATAATATAAGATAAAAAATCGCTTTATGAAACGTGTACAATGTTAATTAATTTCACATACAATGTAAACTTTTAGGTTATACGATAGTCAACACACTGTTGACAATAGTTTGATCCATGTAATTATCAAATAAAATCAACAGTTATTGTTACATGCAGTAGAAGAACTGAAAGAAAAATGTACTATGAGCTGCGGAAGAAATTACTGCAAAATTCGTAGGAAAATATCATACCTCCGTATTATTTCGTAAATAAGCGGAAGGATTTCTATGTCCAAATCATCGACTGTAAATGAAGTGTTCGAGGGTGCTTCCTCTGCCAATTCGGCTGTCTCCATTGTGACTTAGTTAAGAAATCCACTATATAAACTGAGCATTTTATTTTTAAATTACGTGTGGCATTCCTCGAACGCAGTAGATTCGTAAACAGCAATAATTACATCTATCTATACGTGACCACTGTAACTACTTTCACTGCAATTTCAAACGCAGTACTTTACCACCATTTGCAATGTATAGTTTGTGGTGAAGACAGCGATTGGTTCTAAAAACATGCGCGCGCATGTACAGGCGGGAAAATTAATTTTTTGAAAAGCATGGATAATAAAACTTGAATGGCGTACAACTAAACAGTTTAAAAATCAAGATAAATGACAAGTTCGTCCCCGAAGACTTCATTAAACAAACAGACGTTAGCGAGTGAAGTGTCAAGTTAATTTAACAGAATACAATGTATTCACGTGATATTGTATATAGACTTAACCTAAAATTTACATTTTACATTGACACTCTATGACTGAGTGATATCTTGTTGAAACAAAGTTAATATTTCTTTGCAAAATTGAAAAATGGTTTATTTGACAATAGTTCGGACGTATAGTAGTCGAAATGCGATAAAAAAATGTTCAAAGGTGATAAGAAGAGAATTTTTGGATTACTTCAAACATTTGGATCATACCGTTGTTCGGTCTAGTCCTGTTACACCATTAAATGATCAATCGGTTGCTTTTGTTAATGCTGGCATGAATCAAGTATGTTTTAACATTGTATTATTTGCACGTAGTACACTAAATCATGTAAGAAATATTTCGATATCTTATTTCAGTTTAAAGGTGTCTTCTTAGGTTTCCATGAACCGCCTGCACCAAAAGTTGTCAATTCACAAAAATGTATCAGAATTGGAGGTAAACACAATGACCTGACAGAAGTAGGTAATGACAGTTATCATCATACTTTTTTTGAGATGTTAGGAAACTGGTCTTTTGGTAATTACTTTAAGGTAATTCATGTTTTTACAAATGACTTTGTATATCTTTTGTGGAATGGTAGACTGTTTTCGTTTTTCATTTATAGAAAGAAGCCTGTAAACATGCCTTAGAGTTGTTGACAGGACCATATGCCATTAATAAACAACATGTATATGTCACATACTTTGGTGGTGATGAAAAGCTTGGTTTAAAGCCAGACATAGAATGTAAAGAAATTTGGCTAAGCTTGGGTATAGCAGAGGATAAAATTTTACCATTTGGCATGGACCATAATTTCTGGGAAATGGGATTGTCAGGTCCTTGTGGCCCTTGTACAGAAATACACATAGATCATAAAGGGCTATCTACTAATCAATCTGACCATGTCAATAAAGGTTACTCAGATCTGACAGAATTATGGAACTTGGTTTTTATTCAGTATGAAAGGCATGTATCTATATTACTGAATGATTAAAACATCATTTTATAATATTACATCAATATAAATTATACATTTACATTTACCATAGACTGCTCAATGGATCTATACTGCCACTGGATAAATACCATGTTGATACTGGAATGGGATTTGAAAGATTAGTTGCATTATTGCAAGGGAAAGACTCAAATTATGACACAGATCTTTTCCAGCCACTGTTTAAGGCAGTTCAAAAATATAGTAAGGCTCCAGAATATGGAGGCAAGTTTGGAAAGGATGATGAAAAGGGAATTGATTATGGGTACAGAATATTAGCTGATCATGCAAGAATGGTCAGCATATCTTTGGCTGATGGTATCTTACCAGATGAAAAGTAAGTCTTGTAAAACATTAGACTGCATTGCAAGCAGTCATAATAATGCACTAATCTGTAAATTATTTAAAGTTACAAACTTAGAAAAATACTGAGGAGAGCAATACACATAGGTGAAAGCACATTCAAAAGTAAAGGAATAATGCCAGAGCTTGTATCTAATGTGGCTGATAGTCTAGGTGATGTTTACCCTGAACTACAAAAAAATCTCAAACAGGTATGCCAGTCATTGGTGAATTATATTGCTCTGTATCTGACTAAATGTGTATTAACAATTAGATGCGAAAAATAATACAATATGAAGAAGACCTATTAAATAGACTACGTGATTCTTGCGGGAAAGAATGGAAAAAATTGGTTAAAACACGTCCTGAACTCTCTCTTATTACTGACTGGACTGCATCAGGATTAGCAGCTGGCTATCAAGATTTACAGTCCATGTTAGAAAATTTGTAAGTTTGTATCATAAATAATTTTAGGGGTATCTCAGTCTGTATTTGGTTAAAATGTAATCATGCAATCTTTAGGAGAGCTTCGAAAATTTTACCTGGAAAGGTAGCTTTTAGATTGTATGATACGTACGGATTGAACGTCGAGACAATTGCTGAATTAGCCCAGATTGAGTCTTTGTGTTTCGATGAAGCTGACTTTTACAAGGAGTTAGAAGAAGCTAGACATCAGTCGAAAGTCGGTATAGCGAAAGAGTTTTCATTGCCGAAAGAATCCTTAGAAATTCTCGAAAGAAATAACATACCAAAAACAGACGATTTTTTTAAATACAATTATAGCGTGGACACGACTGGTTATGAATTTCCGAGTATCCGTAGTACAATAATTGGAGTACTATTGAATGGTATATTTTTTCTCATCCTTTTTTATATGCATAGCTATGTAGAAAACTGTTTATAAATCGATTCTCAATGTCTCAGGGAAATTGTTATTGAAAGGAGAGTCTATAGATATTAGTAAAATAGTGAACGCTACGTCAAAACTTGGCCTAATACTAGACAAAACGCCGTGTTATTCAACTGAAGGAGGACAAGTTTTTGATAAAGCAAATATTTCCGTGCACAACTACGATTTTAATACTGAAAGTATAATCAAAATAAATGGCTACGTTGTGCATTTCGGTCACTTTGTGATAAACAATTCAGTGTAAGTAGTACTGCTTTTTTCTTAGATAGATATCTTGTACAATATACAAGAATGACACCTCTGTCTGTCTGTAGAAAGCCGGGACAGGTATTAGAAGTTGGAGACGATTGCACTGTTTCGATAGATTCACAAAGGCGATTAGGTGCAATGAAACACCATACGGCAACACATTTATTGAATGCGGCTTTAAAAAAAGTCATGTGCGCTGCGTACCAGCGTGGCAGCATAGTCAGCACAGATTATTTAAAGTTCGTATTCAATTCTTTCGGTGAAAAACTTACATTGGAAACCATGAGAGCTATAGAAAAACTTATTAATGATGTCATAAGTGCTAATGTTCCTGTGATAACAAATGTAGTAAATTTTCCGAAATTTTTGGCCGAAGATAATGTAACTCTAGTCCCAGGAGAAGCTTATCCTTATGATAGTATTAGATTGGTTGAGATGGGTACAGATGATTTAAGGTCAAAGTAAGTAAACGAAATAGTTTATCCGTGACGAATAAGTGTATAAGAAATCAACTATTATATTACTTGACCTTTTACATTGTTCTCAGGGAGGCATGTTGTGGAACACATGTTTTCAATACCAAAGATTTGGAACACTTTTGCTTTCTGAGTAAAACATCGAAAGGCGCGACAAATTGTACTGTTACGGCAGTAACTGGGCCATTAGCTAAATCAGCCAGATGTATCGGTGAAAATATACGAAGTGAAATTTCTGCTGTAGAAAAGGACTTGAAAGTTGGAAACCTAAGAGACGGTAGTTTTGATTTAAGAATAGATACATTAAGAAAGCGGTTGACTAATAAGACCGCCGAAGTTATACCTTATCTAATTAGAGAGGAATCTTTAATTAGATTAGAAAGTCTGGATAAGCTGATTTGGTCACAAAAAAAAGAATTAGAAAAGTGAGTCGTATATTATTTTCATCGCAGATTAAAAAAATATTTAATACTTTCATTGTATTACAAGCACTATGTTTGTAAAATTAAGTAATTACACCTGTTTAAAGGAAATTAGTCATGACCGAACTACAGAACGCAATCAACACTTCTGAGTACCCTTTTCTTGCCCATTGTCTTCAACAAGAGACAAAGTGTTTGTCTTTAAACGAAATCACAAGTCTACATAGAGATATACCAGTCTTAATAATTATGTATGAGAGTGGAACAGTAAAAGCGCAATGTTTCATTCCACAGGTATATAAAATCCGACATATAGAAGACACTTGTCAAGGAGACATTAATTAAATTAGCATTTTTGTCTACAGGATATGGTAACAAATGAATTTCAAGCTCAAAACTGGATTAAGCCAGTTCTCCATGTTTTTGATGGAAAGTATGCACAGGTGAGAAACAGCAAGCCTCAGATAGCCGCTAATATGAAATCTAAAAAAATATCATCCAACATCTTCGTCTCATTAGCGGAAAAGGCCATTGCAGATGCAATAAGTTTTGCAAAAATGTATGTACGAACACCCCCCGTAGATGAAAAAATTAAACAATAAGTCTTTCAAAGATGTGTTTTTGTATGGCAAGTTCTGCCATTTTCTGTAAATATGTAGGTATTGTTTGTAAATAAATATTCGTGTTCGTAAAACTGTATACAGGGTCACTAAGAGAATAACATACACATAAGTATGTAATTAAAATGCACTATGAGTATTTATTATCATGATCTAGAGTTCTTATTCTTTATATGATTCCTGTAAAATGTACTTAATGCTTGCCACTGTGCGGTGTGTAACAATACATGCGGCCTCTTTTGTCTCATGTGCTCCACAGCTTCTTCGGGCGTCCAGCCGTTTTTCTGAAAGAAATTTTTGAATGTAGTTCTGTGAATCATCGCGAGGTTTCTCAAAACTCATGACCTTCGCTATCTAACCATTATTAAGTAACAGCCAACTAAAGTCGCGCTTCGGGTTCTTCCTGCTTTACAATGGACGTAGACGGTTCCACTTTTACCACTACCACCGACAACACCAGGTCCTCCCAGTCGTTCACTAGGTGTATCTCGGAAGCTATTGATAAAATTCACTCCGCATTCCAATTTCGACTGCGACGGAACGGCGAAGATATCGGTCGTAGACAGTTGAACAAACTCGACGCCGTGTTTCTCCCATTCCTGGTGTCAACGGAGATTATTACAAATAGTCGATTGATAGACGGATTTACGCACCTTCTTTGAATTTGAAAGAGGCCAAAGTTCATAATCTTCATTCATGGAAACAACCCCTTGTACGTTTTCTTCTGCGATTAACTAAAAACGGTAATGTTAACGAACAATTGTTAAAGATTTTCGTGTAAGTACTTTTCAAAAATACCTGTTTAGTCATTCCCCGGAAAGGTAAAGCTCCCAGGATTACGGTTTCGTCAATTCTATCATACCAATTCCTAGAAGTTATCTTCTCCATAAAAACATTATACAATAATGTAGGATAGAACGTCACTCTTGCGAACATCTTAGCTGTAATATATTTTTATGAATTCGTCAATGTTCTTACGAAAATTTATTTATAAAATTAAGTGTCTAATATCCTAATTTCTATAGAGAGATAAGTTTTTTCAAAGCACATTTCGTGGAGGTCGCTGGCCTAGTGCCGTAGAAAGTAGTGGTTCAAGGCAAAAGTAACAGTACTCGCGAAGAATCTCGGAGTGGGGAAAACGAGTATGCCCGATGCATTTTATACGTTCCCGCATTTCTAACAGATACGCGCCAACAGTTTCAGTCGGTTTAACTTAATTAAAATAAATTCTTTTAAAAATGCACGAATTATGACTTAATTATTTGAAGAAGTGTTAAAGTGTATTAAATATCGAAATGTTGCTAATGATTCCCTGGAAATAGTAACGAATTCTTTAATACAAAAACACTACGCCGCGGTTTGAAACAATGTTTTAAACTCAGGCTTAGTGAAACACTGAATTTGAAGAATATCAATTGTTTTAAATTCATTATTTATTGTGTAACGGTATGAGAAATACATAATATAATGCAATATGTACAAAGGTATTCAATTGAAAAAGAAAATATTGTTCTAAGTTAAACATTATTTCATATCACTATATTTTTACAAGATTTATGTTTCTTTAATGCTCACAATTTGTCCATGTCTAAACATAACTTGCCAAAGTCACCATTTCTAAAACTATTTATAAAATATTCTGCAGCAAATCTCATATCCGGCTTGATGATCCATCCATCGTAATTTTTTATTCTTTGCGCTCTTTTAAACTTGGCAGCAATAAAAGTCAGAACGTGGAGAATATCATCGTGTGGCTCCCGTAACCCTAACTCTTGAACGTATTGAAATTGACCGTTTTTATTTAGCCAAAAGAGAAGATAATCGGCCACAGTGTTGTAACCTACTAGGTGGTCTTGAAGACATCCTACCAGTGCTAGCTTAAGACCTGATTCTGTGTCTTTTACGGTGGGTGATAAAATACCGGGTGTATCTAACAAGTAGACATTTGGGTTTTCAGAGACTTTTATGCGATACAATACAGATCGCGTAATTCCTGCGACACCACCTACTTTCGTAGCATTTGGTAATCGAAGGTGTTCATTTCTTAACCGATTTATCAGAGAAGATTTACCTACATTGGGAACCCCTATTACCATCATAGAAAAAGACTCTTCTTCTGATCTATTGTATCGATTGGATTCTAATATTAATTCTTTTGCTAAGGGTAAGAGTTGACGCATGCCTTTGCAGCCAGAGTCTCTAAGATTTGTGAAAACAACATTTGAGACTCCTTTGTTGTGCAAATGGTTGACAATAGAATCTTTGTATTTCATATCAATCAAATCCATTTTGTTTAATATAGTGATATGTGGCTTAAGACCACACACAGTTTTCTTCAACTTTTCACAGTAACCAGAGATAGGAACTCTTGCATCATGTACTTCAATTATCAGGTCAACATTTTTGATATTCTTCTGCATTTGTTTTAAGCCTTTGCTCATATGCCCAGGGAACCATCGCAAAGCATCTTTCTGTACTACATGAAAAATCTGTCTAAAATTCGCTGCTACATTACCTCCTATATTCGACATTTTGTGGCAGTGAAAGATATACTTTGATAGGCTGATCAACTCTTGGCTTCGTTCTATCTACAATGCATCGAAATTTTATTAATAACTGTTCAAGGACAGAGTACAGATAATTGCTTACCAACTTTCTCTATTGATTTGCTATTTTGATTCTTAATGTCATAGTTATGTCATCGATTATATACGTTAAATAGCGGTCACATAACAAAATATTTATAGGTTATGTCATAAATCGTCCATGACACTGTGAACCTCAACGTGGTCCACCATGAAAACAAACATTCCGTGTGTTGGTTAGGTCATTGAATGGAACCCTAAAGGCTGCTAAAGACCAAACGGGACATCCCGAGATTATCGTAATTTGGTCGACCGATGGAAACCGCTTTAATGTCCGTCGTACATGAAGATTATCCCGTAGGTTTATCCCGCGATTGCGCGTACACGGTGCTAGCAGCCGTGCGAAAGTCCACATGAGCCTGTTGCCAGTTATTGATCTGGCACGATTAAACAACACTGCATTGCCGTCAAGTACGAAAACAATCCTGGCAAGCAGCTTTCGCGAAATCGCCGCTACGGACGGTTAGAATCACCGCTGTTATTCCCTCGCGGGTTCGCGAATCGGAGCGGATAGTGCGGTTTCGCGTTTGACGTCATCGATATCTGTCAAAATGTAGATGGTTCTTCGCGCTCTCGCGGGGGACACTACACACACTACGTTACGCTCACTGATCGTGCCGAAAAATAATGAGCCGCGGTGAATTATCGTGAATGAGAGCAGACGAAAGTCCAGCTGACGGGACTGTTCCTCGTGGCGATCCTACTTTCTCCCGTGAGAAGAGCTGCCGAATCCCCGAGGAATTCGGAGCACAGGTTTGTTGCGTTGAGGCTACACATGTGATCCCCGCAGGTGCTATTCTCGACGCACGATGAAGAAGTTTACGATCAAGGGTGTCCTCGACGGATTTCGTTCGACGGTTGCCCAACCGGCCAAACCAGATCAAGAGATCGTCGAAAACTTACGGTCCGAGCATTTCCAAGTCAAGAAGGTAAGTGACAATGACATCATATCTTGTATCATCAATTGTTCTTCAAATCTTACATCTTCAATAAATCGAATACCCCATTAAAGCAGATGGTAATTTATTGTTTTTTTACCCTTATTTTTCGAGCAACTTTCTCCGCTTACTTTCCCTCACGGCAATTCGCTACTTTTCTAGAAGTAATAAAATTAAACTTTAATGACCTTTGAACGAGATGGTCTGATCCCCCAGGTTTTGCCGCAGGGTTTTCTGTCTGTTGAGAAACTTTGTTTGTATAGCGGGAGATAAACGCGATCACGTTACGGTCAGATTCTGCTCCGGCGATTTAATTACGGTACTGAGATTAAATCCCGATTTAATGTATAGCCAAGCTTTTCCAAATAAATTCATTTTACGTAAACACAAAGAACGGGATATACGGTCCTGTTACGATAATAAAATAGTAATTGCGTGTTTCAAATCTTATTATATTCCCTTAATCTCTGTGTGCATGAATGAGAATTCATTAATGGCTTTTATTAGGAAACTTCATTGTTAAGCAGAAATGTATCGTAAAACGTTTAAGGGGAACGTGGTACACATACTGCATTATGTATATTTGCTGATAACGCATCCTAAGTGCATAGACTGCATTATCAGGCAGGGCTAGCATTTGTGTACACATACCCAACGTCCGTGTGTGTGTTGCTATCGGACAAAGCGATGTTTCTAAAAGCGCATTAATAATGAATTCCTGCGACGTTAGGTCTTGAAAAAAATTCCGGCTTCAACGTCATGCCTTGAAATCCTTACGAAGGCGGAATTATTAACGCAATTTAAGCCGATAGATTGATCGTCGACTCGGAGTAGATTCAATGATAGAAGTAGCAATGATATTCATGGCGTTTAAACGAACGAGCAAGCAGGTTTCGAATGAAATACTACGCCGATTCGTCAGACCGTGGATTACGGTGCGAAGATTTTCTTGAGGATGACGTCGACAAAGATAGAAGCATTAATAGCTAGCAAGTAATATTTGTACAAGTGGAAAAATGGCGAATATATGCGTGTAAATGCGTATTGCAGCATCTCTGTATGTGAAATCCTGACAGTAGATAGTACCGGCATGTGCAGACGTTGGACGTAAAAATTTTTAATATCGTGGCGAAGGTATTGTTAGGTCTGACACGATACACGTCGCTCGTATGCATTTCATTGTGTGTACTGCACCGGGTTACATCAGACGAGGCCATTATTAAAATCCATTTCCCAGGCCGATATCGATCGTTAAATGTTCCGCGATATTCGCCGAGAACTTTTAATTCCGCGCAAATCTTCGGCCGTTCGCGTTAACATCTTGAGGAAGTTCTTCGGGTAGTGCGCTCTATTATGTCCGCATTCTTCCGTCTAAAACATCTTTCATGTATATTTCAACGTTTCGGTTCCGTGCGGTAGAAAACTCTTAATTGCCCGGCCTTCGATCGACCCGGTATTCACGTTTCAAATACTTTTCATTTTTTTACCGGAAAAACCTAGGCACGGGTTTCGAAGAAGGTTTAGGGGGATAAGTTGAACTTGCGTTGGTCGTACTCTTTTGAAAATTCCTTTGTAACCGTCGTAGTTTTATCGCGTGGACAGAGTCGGCCAGGTGTGTGCTCGTAAGTTTCGTATCGCCGTATTTTAACCTACTTCGGTCTGCCGGTGAAACGGAACGAGGGCAGTTTTCGCGAGTGCTGCATCAAAATCGATTTCGGCGAATCTGCCGGAGAGAGAGAAAGAGAGAAAGAGAGAGTCGGACGGGCGAATTAACCCTTAGACCTGACCGCACTTTTTCCCCGTTCTTTGTGTCCCGGCGAGGACGGTTCTCTGTCTTTCTTCCTCGATCGCCCACGGCTTCGACCATTTCACCCACGTAGAGTTACCGTGCATGCTTTCGCCACTTGACCCTGGATCATTTGTCGGACGGACGAAAGTGTAAATGCGCCTCGTTTGAATAGAACCCGCCCCCTTTCTGTGCCGGCTCAGCGTCGCAGAGATATGAGCCAAACTTCCCGGCACCCCCAGATGTTACACCGTTTCATTACTCCGAACTTTGACAATTCATACATATGTACCTACCAGCACGGACCTTCCACACTTTTGCATTCATGGGCCCGCGGCAATGTTTTACAATGTCTCCTTATGACACCGATAATTCATTGGCTTTTTTCCTAAGCTTCTTACTCCCCAGGACGCGGCCCTCCTTCGTCCTTTTCCCGGCACTGGAATTGTCTTAAATCGAGACACATTCGTTTCACGTCCGAGTGCCCTTTTGTCGGAGAAATGGATTCAATTTGCCGGAACGGCCAAAATAGGAAATTGCCGGCGGGGGTTTGGGGGGTGTCGTTAATTCTATGTTTTCGGTCATCGCTCGAAATCATTACACGCTTCTCGCTGCGTATTTGCCTTTTTTTCAGCGCAAATCGCGGTATGCAATCTACGATTCCATTGAACGTAAACATTCGATAATCAGAACTGTGAAATCCGCATTTTCGACGTGCCGCTATCTCAGCTCTGCGGAAACGTAACTCATCGATGTGTCGAGTTATCGTAGTCCACTATGCGAGAACGTCCGTTATCGGCAACTATCCTTCATGCTCCCCTGTTATTCCCCATTCAGCGTGAAATTCCCAGCTCCGCATTCCGTATAACATTTTTCACATAACTCGCATATTTCATGCAATTTATACATCATGCAGTAAACGCTGCTATCGAGCGTTTTACGATGCTGACTCGTAGAAATTTTTATTTATCGCCTATGGACTTGACCGTATTCAAATTAAAGAATTTTTAATTGCCGCGCGGCCCTCATCGATCGACCTGTCCCACGTTAATTACGATTAATTGCTATTATGTAACATGTTTTCGAAAGTGGGCTATCGTTTCTGGGCGTTTTAATGAAATTCGTTGGCTCGGGAGGGCAGACAGGAGAGTAAAGTTTAACACGATGCCCTTTGTCATGTGCGGCAGTGTCGGGATAATGGAGTAATTTATTATTTGCCAGTCGATACATGTATTTCTCGAAAGAATAACCGAAGGGTAAATGGCTCGTATGTGCGCTTTGCATATAAACTTATCGATTGGCCGTGTCGGTGTGTTCACACGTTGCCAGTATCCCGCAACACAGTGATAAAGTCGCAAACAAGCAAGGTATAGAATTAACAGGTCCCAAGCCCGTCGCCGGGAGAAGGATGTACAATGAAAGCTCGGGAAACAATGCTGTCCCTCACTTTATATCTCGAGTTGTGCAACCCTTGCTGAAAGGAATGCTCTTCCAGTCGGCTAAAACGGAAAAGATGGAGTGAAACAAATGCCCTTTATGTTGCAGACGTTCAGGCATGGCTTTCCGCATCAGCCGACGGCCGTGGCATTCGACCCAGTTCAAAGGCTCCTTGCCATTGGCACTAAATCAGGGTCCCTCAGGATGTATCCTTTGCCATTGTCGGCTAATCACGCTCGTATCACGCTATTGTCGAGGCCGCAATAATACGCGCAGGAGGACGGACTCAACGTCAAAGTTTCCCCGCATTTATTCGTGTTTCACCGTTAACGCACCGTTACTATTCTGCATTGATCCTTGCGCTAGGAACAGCAATTATTTTTCGCTTTAATTCGCTTTGTCGGCCATAGTCTCGACAAAGGAACATTATTTCCAGAGAGAAACCTGCACGTGCGGATCAGCGGTTGCTCTCTATTTATACCTTAAATCGTTATATTTCTTTCACGAGGAACTTTTGAAGTTGATGCAGTTATCCGATTCCGATGGTCTGATTACCATACGGCTTTGATGCACGGTTCGCCAACGTGTGTTCTTTCACGTGGACGCTCCTATTGTCACTAAAGAACGAGCGGCTATGACGGCAACCGGAAAACCGAGTTCCTCACAGCTCGGTAAGCACGATGCTGACTATCGTCATCAACCGGCTCAACCGTCCATTTATCTCGAGGTTCACCGAAAAACTGTCCCCCGGGGTGTCATTAGACTCTCATTCGTGTCACTCACGATATTCTACGACAGGAAGATAATGGATGTTGAAAGACACTATTCGGTGGTTAATATTAAACGTTAGTAACTCGACAAAGTTCAGCGTAATCCCGTTGGAATCCGCTTAATATTCCGAGCCGACTAGTTGTTCTATAGTCGGGAATAACGAATGCTTTGGGTATTTTCCTTGACTGATATTCCGCGAACTCAGTCTGGGCAGACCGGGCGTCGATGCACACGTCAAACATGAGGGATGTTCGGCCGTATTGCAGTTACAATTCCTGATCAATGAAGGTGCTCTGGTTTCCGCCACCGCCGACGACACTTTACACTTGTGGAACTTTCGACAGAAAATACCGCAAGTGGTACAGAGTCTCAAGTTCCAGAGGGAAAGGTCAGTGCTTATAATACGTATGGAAAAATAATGGCGTTGACACAGTTTTTAGGCACGATCGCAGCGCCGGGAGTAGCCTAATTACGCTTCGATTTACATTTTCCCGCAAGTTCGTGAATTTAGCATCGTTACTCGGGATACGAAAATGTTGATAAACCGTTGAGCATACAACGCGGACCCTCGGCAGGAATGTTATTCTGCATTAATTGGGCATTGTTTTGCAGAATAACGTGCATCCATCTGCCGCTCCAGAGCAAATGGCTGTACGTCGGCACCGAACGAGGCAACATTCATGTGCTCCACATTGAAACGTTTGTCTTATCAGGATATGTAATAAATTGGAACAAGGCCATCGAAGTGTAAGTACGAAATTACTGGCTTATTAAAGTGTTCCCCGAAGGGCGTCCTTTCGTGCTCTTTTCGCCGTTCTCCGAGAACTCAGTTCGCGATTCGCCGAGCGTATTAATTTGGAAAACGAAGCCGAGCAATTCCTTGAATCAATACGTACAAGTTCGTAAATTGACCTGTACAGATAAACTTTGAAACGGGAGAACTTTCTATGTCAACTGGAAAGTAGTAGGTGCAGCTGTGCTATAGCCTGCTTCTAATAATAACTCCGACTGTTTTCTTGCGTCTTTGTAAACATTAACCGTCAGAGATATTCTATCCTAATGATACAAAATCACAATTTCCCTTCTGGCATTGCCAATGAAATGACGTAACCAACTTTATTGACATTGCGTTCTACCAAGTGAAAGATTTTTTTTCAATCTTCTGGCCAGGTAAGTCCTCCGAAACGAACACGGCTCTTATTGACACGATTGTAGGTCGAATATTTCCAGCAAACACGAGTAAAAAACGTAGGAGTAGGTCCCCAATAGCGATAGTATAGGAAGTTATCGTGAAAGAAGGGAAAAAAAAACGTAATTGGAAGATTTAGCATGAAAGTTTGACTACTGCGGAAAATCTGTGTATATTCCAAGGCAAGTGACGTATGCTATACTTTATTATAAGTGTTATAAAGAACCCTCCTAGCTGGTTTAGCCGTTGCTGCCTTAAGTGCTCTTTGGATAAGTCCTTGAAAAGGCGAACGGGGTCCAACCTCTTGGAACCGTTCCATTTCTGGGTATGTGCAACGACTTGAATGTGTGTTCTACGTGTATGTGTGTATGTTTCGCGATGAAATAATAAGAAGGAAGACTCGACGGGTAGGTCGAATGATGTTCAATATCGTTGGAGTTCGGAGTGGAAAACGACGGGAGAAAATCGCAGATTACCCCGGCTCTCGTTGACATATGGAAATCGGTTTTATATGGAATTCTAGGCAGCTCGACGTATGGACGTCGAAAAGATGTTCAAATTGTGCCTGAGTGTCACTATTATGAATGAGAATGTTGCAGCGACAACATATTCGGATTGACCTGCTCCTCCTATTTCCTTGCTTGAAGAGGTGGTTCTTTTGTTTGGCGAAGAGTGTCTACATATCCTTTATAAGATACTTTCTCCAATTATTTATTATTATTTTCGACGAGTAATCTCCGTTCAAAGAAATGTGAATCTCACGAAGAATCGTCCGGCGAGGATACAATTGCGAGGCAAAATTAAATGTTACTTTCGTTTGCGTATACTTAACAATTGCGTCAAAATAATATTCTACATGTGTATGTATATATATATATTTTTCAGATCTAGAAAGACCCATCCTGGTGCTGTAGTACACTTGAGTGATAATCCTTTAGATTTGAGCAAGGTACGCGTGTTTTTGTGTACTTTTCTTTTACATTATTCTCCATCCTTACCACATCTTCATGACTGACATTGCAAACCGTAAACGTTTCCCGTGACGTCGCTTGGCGTCCATGGAACTCGAGTACTTTTAAAAGTCTTACCTCTGATGTCTTTTGCAAACTTACGACCTACAAGTAGATCCAGACAAAAGCCAGACAAGTGTGCGCTGCATGTTTGTGTGTGTGTGCATGCGTGCATGCAATAATCGTTGTTTCGAATTAACTTTCTTCGTAATTCCAGTCTCATCTCAAGACAATTCTCGGCGTGCGATACGTCTTGACGGTGTCGGTCATCATTAACGATCATTCTCGACAGAAACAACCGCTGTACAAAGTACTCTAATCTCACAGTCATCATCACTCACGTTTTAATCAATCTTCTACGCTTGGACGCATACGCGGCAATTTTCCTAAATGTATTCTTAACGTAATAACCCGGGTTCCGCAGCCTGTGCAATTACGGAATGTAATTATCTAATTACGGATATGCGTGAGCGTGCTTGTGTGTGCTCGAGTGCTCGAGGGGCAATGGTTTTCTTTATTTTCACATTCTTCAAACAGCCTAGCAGTACGTACAACTGGCGAATACGGTCAAACTAGAAAAGACATGCGGCCTTCGTGCTCTTAGAGAACATTTCCCGGAGTGTCTGGTCTTTATGAGCTACTCCATAGTTGTCGTATCATTAGTAAGCCTATGTCTGGCTTTACTAGTGACGCTGGTTAAAATTATACTTTAAAATACTACGTACTTGGCACGGGAACTCGATCGGTATTTTTATTACTCACTTCTGTGCATGTGATCAATCATGAACCATCATTGACTTCATATTACATTCCTCGTTCTCTGCAATTCGAATATCCCCGTATCAATAAAGCGCAGCTACTGCGATTCGTCGGAGTAATGAGACAGAATATCATTGTGATATACGCCGTTCCGAAGATACCTCGTTTGTAAATATATTGACCTACAGAGGCAGAGAAGTAGACTTTCATGTAGATTATTCTAGACCTTGGTCACGTTAAGAAAAGTAACTGACGAGTTCGAGGAGAAGAAGAAGATTCGATGACCCCTTGGCTCGTATTAACAATCGTCTCCTTCAGTATTATTATCATGACCATTGAGGAGCGATCATGGTGAAAACGACGTAATTACACGCACGGAATTCGTAGGGAGCATCGATCATCGCATTTTCATACTTGCTGTCTTTATGTGTATGCAGAATGTACTGTTATGACAAATCGTCCGACTTTTGAAGATAATCTTATATCGCCATATTCGAATATGTACGTATCCGTTACATAGGCGTTCTCTCTGGTGTATAAACGAGGAATCAGCGACAACGCCTAATGGCTTCGCCGTACCGTGAAATTCTTTGTTTTCAGATGCTCATCGGCTATGAAACGGGCCAGATTGTTTTTTGGGACTTGAAAACTCGGAACGCCGACTACCGATGTCAGAGCGACGAGCCATTGAAGTCAATATCGTGGCACCACGAGGGCAAACAGTTCATGTGCAGCCACACCGACGGTTCCCTTTCAACCTGGACTTTGCGACAATTGAAACCGACCAACGTCACGCACCCACACGGTACGAACAATCCAACGCGTAAAAGACCTCCAATTAAAAATTTCCCCCTGCCTGACTCCGCTTATTGCGTGTGAGAAGCTTTCTGGTTTACCTTTCTAATGGGTTGCAGCGAAAACTATTAAAGATGGGGAACTGGAGCCATGCAAGCCTATCCAAAAGGTCGAATGGAAAGTCTCGAGATCGGGGTAAGCTCATTTTATTACTCTCTACGTGAACGTGGCTCAATTCCAATGGGGTGACTGATGAAATTCGTTGGGCTGCAGAGAAGCATATGTGATATTTTCCGGTGGCCTGGCATACGAGACTACCGGGAGAACGCCAAGCATCACTGTCGTACATGGGAAGACCACTACAGTATTAGAAATGGAACACAATGTTGTAGATTTCATAACACTTTGCGATAGCCCTTGGACCAGTGGTACGCATGAACCCTCTGTCCTACAGTTCATCCATTATTCACGTAAATTTGTTTATTTACACGGTGCGTCCTTCGTGCTCGTATGCTCGACAGATTTCCAAGATCCCTATGCTGTGGTAGTGTTACTGCAGAACGACCTCGTTGTCATAGACCTTTTAACCCCTGGATTCCCGTGCTTCGAAAACCCATATCCGATGGACATACACGAGTCCCCGGTGACTTGCTGCGCGTACTTTGCGGACTGTCCGTCGGATTTGGTACCTGCTTTTTATTCCGTGGGATCAAAGTCGCAGAAGAAAACGGGATTCAGCGAGAAAGAGTGGCCGGTCTCCGGCGGAGAATGGAGTTCCAGCTCCAGCAGCTACAATGAAATTATTCTCACGGGGTAAGTCTCCATTCTACCGAGCCCCGATATTTCCAATATCGTGGAAACGGTGAGAAATAATTTCGTCTGCTCGTTTTCACAGACACGCTGACGGGAGTATCAAGTTTTGGGACGCATCGGCTGGCACGTTGCAAGTCCTTTACAAGCTGAAGACAGCTAAACTGTTCGAGAAGAGCAAGACCCGCAGTATAGACACCGAAGAGGATCCATTAGCGATTCAGCTGATTTACCTTTGCCCGGAGAGCCGTAAGTTGGCGATCGCTGGCTCCGGGAAGCATGTGGTTCTTTTCAAATTCAAGAAGGTCGAAAGTATGTCGGAGGTCGTGGTAAGTAGTTGGCTCTAATCACATCCGCTCGTCTCCCACCTTCGGCCCCATTAGGTGATTGCTCATAATTAGCCTGGCTATGTCTTAGACGCTGGAGATATCGTTAACCGAGGCCCCACCTAGGGAAACCGAGAGCTCGCCGGATCACGAATCCCCTGGCAACGTGCCAGGCGCCGGCGAATCGAAGAACGCCGGCGAATTCAATCATCCGCTGAAAGTGAAGACAGGCCTGCAGAAGAGGGCAGCTGGTTTTCAAGCGACGCTGATTTGTTTGACGACCGCCGCTAACGGGGAACTGCCGGAAAACATAACAGCGCTGTGCTTAAACTCCTCTTACGGCTTGTGAGTGTTCTCATTGTCTCTTTGCTTAGACCATCGATCGGCCGCCCAGCGCTCGAGTACAATAACAAAGTGACACAGGTACTCAAAGACTGGGCTTTGATGTTTCCAGATTGGCATACGGCAACGAGTCAGGCTTGGTAATCGTTGACATCGTACAAAAAATCTCTCTCCTCGTTTTACACACGGCTGACCTTGGCGGCAGCTCCGATCCGTATCAACGTGTTTTACGTAGTCCCAAGCGACAGGACGAGCTCAAACGGGACAACGAGGATAAAGCGAGAAGCCCCAGCACCGACCAGGTAAAATGTGCTTTCCGCTTGCCAATAACTGTCTTTACTCTGTCTCTCTAGCCCTTTCCCATTCTCTCGTAACTTCTTGAAGATTCTCTATCTTGAGCCTATGATGTCCCCACTTATATGACGCAAACGTAAGATGTCTTTTCGACCGCATGCCTTGAGAATTTTCTTATACGATAAATATTAAGCCTTTTACCAGGACGTGTTACATTTTTTCTCCATCGGCTGGGAGTATGTTCTTTCGGTTTCTCTACACATCGAAACTCCCTTTCTACGATTTTATTCATTTTTTTATATGGAACGTTTATATCCGAGATTATGAAGTTTGGTCTTTGCGACAAGTCGACTAATAGTGCGATGACGTAATCAACTGCATACACTAATCAGATACACAAATGGGGTTATTATAAATCCCTTAGGTACACTGATTCACAAAATTATTCAGTACTACAGTCGATACATTTGGGTACACTCTTTTCTCGATCACACACACTGCATTATCATTAAGCTTAATAATAAATGAATAATTAAAAACAACTTGGTATGACTGCAGCTGAGGCTTATATTAATTCATTAAAAATCCGGGTTTCTTACTGCGTCATATATTAAACCATTGTACATCGGTAATAAATATATATAATTATAGAAATAAATCTGAAGCTCTCAAACCGAACGAACTCAGACTGTAAACGAGAATTGCATCGGCAACTATTGGTCAAACTTGTCATTTTCCATGTGCTGAAAATTCAAAGGTAATAAATTCGGTCTACGACACGGTCTGTGTAGGAAAATAAATTAATTTCGACATACTGCGCATATGTTCGTCTATATTTCATATTTTATATTTAATGTTTAGCCAACTACGTGCCTACCTACGTTAAAACAAGTAAGAACAATAATATTTGGTAAGATAGGATTTTATGTAGTTTCCTTTTATGATGTGTGCTGTCGCTCAACGTAGCAGTATTAAACTGTTCGTAGTTTAACACACAATCTGGGTTTTTTTATTCGCAGCAGAGTAGGTAGTACAGTGTTAATTGTGTAAACTTAATTGTGACTTTATATTATCGGAAACAGTTATTCGGACCCATAGAAGTTGAAATATTCATAGACAGATAAGGAGATAATCGTAGTCGAAAATTTGAGGTAGGACATATTCAAAGTTTGTGTATCCTTCGACTGAAAAAAAGAATAACTCAGTGTGTACGGTTTTCGCATAAACGTTTGGTGTGCATGCGCATAGATTATTCATAGAAGGGCGTTAATAATATAATCGTGAAAACATTAGCATTAATCCCCCTAGCTGGAGTTTGTATATTTCACATTGGCAAAGTCAGTAAAGTAGTGGATATTTAAAAGACGTGTAATTGAAAATTATCTACTCGAGTAAATACCACGATTAAGGAGAGTCGCCTAAAGTTACAAATAACTCGATGATCATGAGATTCGATTGCTTTGCCTTTTAATTTATAATATGTTACGTTGTCACGTTCGCAATTCCTTTAACATTCATTTACGAATCATCGAGATTGATCGAAACGGTCACTGAGAAAAAGAGGTACTCAAATAAGAAAATCAGTAGTCACCCTCTATCGCAATACTAAAGTTACGTAGGCATCGGAAAATGAAAAAAGTTTTTCGCAACTATGCCAAGAGGGTATAACGTGCAAGGGGCTAATAACGATTGAGTCTACTTTCCTGTAACTTCCTGTCTACTACACGTTGAATATAGTACATTTATGAGCGAAAAGTTTCACATGGCAGGTCAATTGTTTCCTCTATGAGCATCTTAGGCATTCGGGCTTTACCTACTTCATTCTTCACCGTTCGAGTTTTTCCCTCATTCTCCCGTCTGCACTCTTCCTCGGTTCATGGTGATCGACGTATTTGGGAAGTGACAAGTGACCATGTGTTTGCGATATTTCTCAGTTCGAAAATTCATAAGACCACACCCCCAGAGGCATAGAAAAGCAAAAGAGCAGGCAAATGTAGAAGCAAACGTAGCTTATACGTGTAGGTGTTAAGATAAATTTTGATGAAAATTAGTGATCAAATCATAGACTATTGATTACTCCCTGTGAAGGATAATTCGAACGAGCATTGTTTTCCTGGGTGTAGGCGCAGTAGATTAGAACACAATTAGCTACATCGATGTGCTTCGTGATTTTCAGTGTCGAAAAACATGCATTAACATTTGCCTTTTAATCGTTATTCGAAGACGTTGCCGAAGTTGAGATTAAGACGACGTCGATTTACGGTATCTCGATTGACTGTGCAAAGCCAACATGTTGAATTCGTTAGACTCGGCGAGAATCCGCGACGGATAACGATCCTGCAGGAACAACGGCGATAGGGGAAACCGCGCAAACGACGCGGCCTGATTTTAGCGGGGTCATTGCTGACAAAGCAAACGCGGAAGATTGTCCAAGCGAGTCCACTAAGACGAAGGCCCTCTCCAATGGAGAGGACTGCCCGAAGAATCACGGCTGGAAGGGATTCAGTTTCAAGAGACAACTCAGCAAGGTTGATCTGAAGATAAAGAATACCTTTACGCCGTCCGTCGTGTCCTCCCAAAATGGGGTACTTGTATGCTCTTTAAATATATGCTTTGCGTTTTGGTTTTTCTTTGTGGTGTGTGGGATTTAGCGCTCGTTCGTTTCAGTTCCTTTTTGTTCCGCCTTAATAACGCTTGGTGAGATTTATCAATTTACGCCTAATCTCATTTTTTTCCCTGTGAAAACTTCACAGGGCCATTTTACTTACATTTTCGACCGAATCACCGGTATGGCTGTTTTCGTTGGCAGGTTTTCACTTTGACACATATGTTTTCAATTGTTTGTCCACTAACAAAGCGCAGAGACGCAGGGATTGACCTGTTAACATTTCACACGCATCGTCAGCTTGCTGGGCAGCGTTTTCGTTTTTGTTTCGTTAAAACCGATTGTTTCATAAAGGATATTCGTTAGAAGTCGATGAGGTTCCCGAAGGGCCGGCAGTTCATGCAAGTACCCCATTGCCAGCAGGTAGGCAGTGAGAGTAGCGGCCATAAAAGCTCGGTATTTTACTGCAACATCAACGAGAGTGCTGCGTCGTCCTCGACGACGACACTGTCGCCGGTCGAGAGTATCGACTCTGAATCGTCCTTGTCGCCGGACTCGCAATCCCCGGCGCCGGAGAGCCCGGTAATCGGCGACAGGAGAAGAGATAACGAATCGAAAAGCCCGTCGGTAGTGGCGGATAACGAGAAGACCATCGGCTCGACAACAACGACAACAGCAACAACGACAACAGGACCAACGACTTCGACCCTTGGCGAGGAATCGACGAACGTTCAAGCGGAAGCCGTGAGACCGGCGAACCTCTCTCTGCAGGACGAACGAGCATTGAGCGAGCTTAAGCCACCGAGACTCAAACGATTCGTTAAGACGAAACACGGGAAACGCGAGAGCCGATTGCTCTCCGTGCCTAATCTCAAATGCCCGAAAAACGAATGGACCGTGTGCGATCTGCGATGCGAAGATAACGCGCCTGTCAGCGAATCCTTCACGGGCAATCTGATCAGAAGATTCAGTAAGTCTTTACAATTAGCGTAGAGAGTGAGTGAGCGCGAGAGGGAGAGAGAAAGGGGCGTGAAAGTTATGTGTCGTCCGTGTGTGCCTTTTAGAGGCATGTAATACATATGTACGTATGTATTATTCGTGTTTAGAGCTCGACGTGTTACGTTGCATTGAAGGACGTTAATGTACGGTGCGAGTGTGCACGTCTGCCGACCGATTTCTTTCCCCGTTTCTCAGGGATCGTAATCACCACTTTGGAACGTGCCAACTGCGTACATACTCGCGTTAGGCGATTCCCCGTGGACTTGAAAAGAGTAGTTTAACCATAGATGAGACATGCTGCTGATCTTCCGAACGCTTACATTTTTCTTTCGTTTTTTTTTTCCTTTTTTTTTTATTGTTGTTACAACGCCTAGGATGCTCGTAGACCTACCTAAGATATTTACTAGATTAACACATAGATGTAATGCCGGAGGAAGTCGTTGAATGGAGCACTTAGCGAGTCACTGTTGGCGAAATAAATATCTGCGGTTCACGTCAACGTGAAACATTCCTCTAAGGATTACAACAGGAACTTCATTTTTACGAAACTTCATCCTTTCGGAAGTATTTCGTTCGCTGTTGAATACGATTATATGTTTCCCGGTGCACTTGGCCGTGAAATATATTATCGTCGAAGGTTTATGTGAACCGCAAGTGCGATTTGGATCGCCTAAATTGCGCTAGACAGTAGTCAGTGTCATGCGTAAGCCCACTTACACAATTTTCGTACGATGTGTCACTGCCAGGAAGTTTGGAATCGTGTCCGTAGATTTGGCGAAATTCCGTAAACGTGCTTGGCAACGTCTCCACGACTATCAGGCTGTTGGAGAAATGAAACGTGTAAACTTATGGCAACCGCTCAAAGGGTATGCGATGGAACGAAACTTTTAACGAGCCAGTTGAGACGAAGCATTTCCAAGTGAAATCCTATCAACCGTCTTAATGCATGTTTTGATTATCAAACGACAGTTCGATAAGTTCGTGCGATCGAAGGAACCGTACGGAAAATTACGAAGGACAGAAACGACCGAACGAAATGCGAAGCTAGTCTTAGCAGGATCATTTAAGGACGCTTAAGCAAAACAAGAGTACGTCATTAGAAACTAGCTTTTGCGTTGAGCTGTTAGAGCATAACGCTAGGTCGGCTTCTTCGCATGTTTGAAGCAAATTTTCAGTTCTTAGAAAGATCCTACCCTAGAGTGTTATTTTGCGCACGCGATTCCCGGAGAAATGTAGCTTTTCTTTTCTTTCGGTTTACGTGCACAGTTAGACAATCTCAAAAACAGCAAAGTAATCGCTAAAAATCTTACCAAACGATTCATGGAATCGTGTCAGGGTCGTTCACAGAAATCAATTCACCAATTAATAACGTTCTGCCCTCTCGAACACGTGTAATGCATCTATTAAAAGTTTAACATTTAAATTAAGCGGCTTTAAAATATTAAAAATACTTTTCGTTAAAGTCAGTATAATCTAAAAAAAAACTGGAATGGGAGGATGTCCTTTATTGGCCACGCCAGATGCAGATTCTAATTAAAATGGTCAGCCAATCAGTTGCGCCAGCAATCTCATCAAACTAAATTGATATTACGTTAAAACCATGATGAAAAACTGTCGCGACCGGACGATTTAAATGAGAGAAGAGTGCAGACAGTCCTCCAAGAGGAGGAGAAATTTCTAATCATCGGGAAATTGCATTCTAAACGGTCTTTGCTCACTCAGAGGGTGCCTACGTTTTCTGCATTGCGTACGATTTCCTTGTAACATGGTTATTATTGTAATATCGCCAAGGTTTCGAGGACGAGAAATTTCGTGCCGACGAGAGCTTTGAAGAACGACGAAAGTATGGAGATAAACTTCATAACGTTCTCGTTGAATTTTATTGGTATTTCCTTTTTTGCACCTTGTTTGGCTACTCCATCGTTATGACTGGTCCATCGGCGATGGACATTGTACCCCCTTATATTTTTGGCTGATTAGCTCCCCGAGTCTCGAGGACCACACGTGTCATCGGAATCCTTTGGAATGCGTAGTGCATCGTTCCGAGTTGCATCAACCCCAGCCCCCCCACCCCCGCCCAGCCCCTGTATTTCGTATCCATTTTAATGTCGACTCCGGCTCAGCTCGTGCGTCGATTTCTCTGTAAAGTTGCTCAGACACGTTGTTGATAAGCGACCCGTGCATTTCTCAGGTCCTGGCGAGAGTAAACCGGCCGTTTCTTTATTCCAGCCGAGAGAACTTTTCAACCTTGCCTCTCGTGTGTCACACTTAAAAACAAAACACACACACACGTACACGCATACACACTGAGACACGTACGAGACTCTACTTTAACGCTTTTTCAGGTTCAAATCAGTTTTGCGGTCTTCCCCGACAGCAAGGTTGATTCAGGTAAAGACAAAAGGCTTTTCATGTACCGGCAGTTGTTTTACCACCGAGAGAAAGTACGACGGGTCCCAGCCGTAAAATTCAATGGGTGCCAGGACGGGCCCTGCCATTAGGTTTAGCCGTTTTATCCGTTTTAGCCGATTATCATGGCGCGTCGATTACACAATTTGAATTACACGCTCGAGCATTATCTTGGCTTACGGTGCCAACGTAAATGACACTGCGACACTCGTCTGCGGTACATTGGACACCTTTCTCTCGGTACCACGTTGCTTCGACAGCTTCTCGACATTTTTTTCAACCGTTTGCACGCTATAGCAATAATAATAATAATAACACCGGTGTACAAGGCATCGTGAATGATTACGTGAACATCGAACCCCGCGAGTGCTTCGACTTTCGACCATTATTTTCTTCTCCTACAGTCTTGACGTGTGGACATTGATTGACCGCTATTAGAGGACTCTGCATAATTTGCTGATATCCCTCGTAGCAAAATGCAGATCGAGCAGGTGTCATGGGAGATCTTCTTCAAACTGTCGAGCATTGGTAGCTCGATTTCTTGTCTCGTTTTTCGATTCATCTTCAAGGGTTGACCTTTCTTCTTGTGCAGAAAAATACTTTACCCCAGCGGGACGGTGGAGGTGTTGGCGACAAAGCACATACACTTTCGTCGACTATTAAATCAAACAATAAACCCGGAATCATTAAAACAACCGAATGGAACGTAAAAATAACCATTAAATGATCCTGAAATCATGTCTTACACCGGCTTCATTATAGCTGAGATGCAACGCTGATTGATTACAAGCCACACGAATAGGAATGCCGTGCGCTGAGAACAAATTACGAGTAACCGTAGACTTGTTAGAGTGGGAGCAATTAGAGGTCCAGCGAGATGTGCGAAGCCACGCTACATTAGATGCTTCCACGAACATCGTCGAGCATCACGCGCCACGAAACACTAACTTCCCAGCCACACGACAGCATCAGACAAACCAGATACCCTTTGATACAGTCCCAAGACCGGAACATGCTTTCACTAACGGGGAAGTAGACGAGCTTTTAGCGAGTCGGCCAAAGCCATGACCGAAAGCCATGATTTCGCGAGTAGCGCATCTGCTTCGACGACGTATGACCTTGTGAAATGAATTTGTAGATGAACGGGATGTGCGTATTGCCGGTAACCAGGAGCGCGGTCGGTGGTGGTGGTGGTGTCGTTGGTGGTGAGAGGGTCGACAATGGCGATAATAATAACGGTTCTAGCACGTTAGAGAGTGCTATTAGCGTCGGCCCGGTTAGATTAACCGTTCGCGGCGGCATCAACGCCGTCCACGAGGAGGAAAATACGACGACGAGTCGAGTGAAATCGGCCACGGAATCGCGGCAATCCCGCTCGCAGGGGATTCGCAAGCTCCAGAAGTGCCTGAGCACTACGACCAGCCACTATGAGACGAGCGACGCTTCCGGTACGACTGTCGGCGGAAGTGCTGGGACTGGCTTCCCCTCGACCTCGCTCTTCTATACTCAGCGCAGCACCGAGATGCGCAACTACTCGGCCACTGCTCTCCCCCAGGCTCAATCCAACTACCAGAATATTCTCACCAACACCAGACAGTATAGCAGCTTTGGTAGTATCGCCTGTTACCAAAGGATACTTATTATGTACCGAACTCGTAGACGATCAGTGCAAATCTCTCTTCCTATCTTTCTCTCTCTCTCTCTATCTCTCTCTTTGTCTACCTATGTCTCTTACTCTGTTTCTCTTTCTCTTTCTTTCTGTGTCTCTGTCTTCTGTGAATTTCTTTCTTCTTCGCTCAGTCACCCACCACGTTCTTTCCGACGCACTCTCAGCGTATTACGAGAATGAAAGGCCGGCTTCTCTATGCGCTTGCGTTTAGATCGTCTTCCTTCGTTCGTGACTA
Organism: Hedychridium roseum; assembly: GCA_963989215.1. Taxonomy (NCBI): domain Eukaryota; kingdom Metazoa; phylum Arthropoda; class Insecta; order Hymenoptera; family Chrysididae; genus Hedychridium; species Hedychridium roseum. Next base: position 8,936,932 of record OZ022310.1, on the reverse strand, counting down.
GACGGACTCTCTGACCATAGGGCTCTATCCTCCGCGGGGGGAGCATCAGACGAGTTTCTCGAACAGCGTTGCTGCCTTCCGAAGGACACGAGGACCAGGAGGAGAATTTTCCTTTGGGTTTCCCTACCGCCGGAGATATTTTCCATCGACAATTCCTCTCGGAGCAGCAACATTGGTCTCGAGATTCTTCCGTCCCACCTGTCGTACTCACTTAGATTACGTAGACGTTACTGTCTGGTCTTTGCTGCCATGAGTGTATGAGTACATCTATTATCGCTCTGACTGCATCCGACTCTTTACTTCTTCGTCATCTGTCCACACGCTCTCTACTTTCTCTGTTTCTCTCTCTCTCTCTCTCTCTCTTTCTTTGTTTCTTTCTCTCTGTTTCTCTCTCACTCACGTGGTGCCGCGTGTTGTACTCTCCGAATGAGACACGTGTTACGTCGCACAGGTTTGTGGAGTTTGTCGTTGAGCCCGTAGTTGTTTACCACTGCACCTGCGACGGGACGGGGCACTTCTCGTTTATCGTTCCTCTTCGTCACTATGGCTAGTTTTTTCGTTTCTGCTTATTTTATAGCTGTGGTTTCCGACGTTGCATCTCGACATTACGTCTCAGCGTGGCTAGTTGCACCCCGCCGTAATCGAGCACCGCGTGGACATGCATTTCCGAATTCGCGAACGATGTGTAAGGTCAATGCCCGTATAGTGTGTGCATTGTCAGAAGCGAGGAATCATTCATGACAAATGTCGTTTAGTGAGTTAAAAGTTTCGGAGATAACGCCCCACGTGCGTTGTTTTTTCAGACTTAAAGTTATTCTTATACGAAAGTAACGAATGTACAAGTTTTCCTTGGATACGAAAGAGATACGTGTGTGGCTTAGAACAAAAAATTTACTTGCCTTGCCAGCCGAGAGTATTGGTAGAAACGTTCGATATCGACTGGCCCATGGACATTTTTTAACCGTAATTTCACAGCAGGTGTACCGAAAATTGTGATGAGTGGTCGGCACAGCACACAGTGGATGTATAGCGCGAAGTACGAAACGATTAAGGTCGAAGCTGCTTTTACAGATCCCGTGAAGAAAAGATACATTTCTCGTTTCCCACGACATTGTCACTTAGATTGCATGAATCTGCGGAAGTGATTGATCTCTTTTGCCATCACGATCGAACGGTACCCGTCACGAAGGGTCGTGAGAAATAACGCCGAGAAGACGAGATAACGTGAAACGTCGAAGAAGCAAGAACTTTTTCATTTTCCCCGCACGTAGAGATCACCGCGGCCGAACGATTTGTTCGCGGACATTTTTTCCAACGTAGGCGAACACTACGCATGCATGATTTTAGCGATGTCCCGGCTGATCGGTATTTTGTCGTTCTACACGAACGCCGTGACCGTCCGTATGCAGTAATTTTGATATACCATGTTTATGTGTGACCTATATCTTACGGCCGGAGCGATTTGCCGAATGCAAAGCGAATGGAAGGTGTGAGAATAGATCGACTATCGGGGCACATAGTTATTGTTGTTGCTGTCGCTCGTGTTATTATTATTATTATAGTGACTTTCCGGAAAGTGCTGTCTATGTCGATGTTCCGAGCGATTCCTTTAATTCCGGCGGATATCGACATGTTGAAAAATACGTTGACAGTGGCCACTTTGCATGTACCGTAGCTGTGTCCCTGGTAATCGTCAGTTCGATGTTTAATGGTTCGTTTTTTTGGGATTGTTGGTCGGGTAGATAAGTTCGATGGTTCTTTCCAACGGTCACGGAGCTCGAGCATGTCTTCTCTCGAAAACATCACCACTGAAACCATCAGCTGCCTTACGTTTGCCGACACGTATACGAAAAAGGGCGGTGAGTAGAAACTTCAACAAGGACGCTACTACCTTTCGCTCGGGGGGTCTTTAAACTTGTCTTTCTTTTTAAAGATTCCAATACTTTGCCAACATTGTGGATCGGCACATCCCTCGGATCCATACAAACTGTTATATTTAACGCACCGGTTTACGGGGAACGACACGCGCATCCCATAGTCGTTTCTACTTGCAGTAAGTGCACATTAAATACTTGGATTCTTAGTCCTTACATTCATGTGAATTCTACACGTTGAATTCGTGCAATTTCTATGCGCAGATGGTTCGACCTTCAAACTCAAAGGTTGTATTCTCTCGATGTCTTTCCTGGACTGCAACGGTGCACTGATTCCGTATTCCTACGAGTCGTGGAAGGACGAGAATGTCGAGGGAAAAGAACGAAACAGTAAGTAGCTAGCCATTCGCGAAGAACCGGCTTTCAGGGGATTTTTCTTATCATTGATCCTTGTATTTATCGAAGAGTCCCAAGGGAAAGGATCGAACAGCCGACTGTCACCATCGCTGAGCTCCCAAGTGAGCGGCGGTGATGGCTACGAGGATCGACAGTTCGTTGTCTTGACTTCGGAAAAACAGGCACGGGTTGTGGCCCTGCCCTCTCAAAATTGCGTCTACAGGCAACAATTAACCGAAACACACATCGTCATCAAGGCAGAAATTACCACCCTTAAAGGTAAGTAATTATTCACCGAGGGTATATAAAAAATAACGAATGAAATTTTAATAGAAATACGATATTTTTGCAGATAACGTTTGCCTTGTGTGTTACGTTTCCAATGGCCATATAACGACTTACAGTTTACCCAGCCTGAGGCCACTCGTTGATGTTGACTTTTTGCCTCTTACAGACTTGAGGTAAGAACAGTGACCTCAGTAAAAATATTCGCATAAGCAACCAAGGGGGTGGTGTAGTTAATGCGATATTGCACATAATGTATATCGCATTTTAGGCTATTACTAACACAATCAATTGTACGCTACTAGATTCATGATGATAAAGTAGTACAGTGTCATTATCTGGTCTCGTATTCTTCACGTATTTATAAATATCGCAACGTAAAGGCGAGGTCATAATAATTAAATGTTACTTTATTTGCTTATATCGTTAGCCAAGTATAGCGAAAATTCCATACTTGGTGCAGTACTTAATTTTCACTATAAATTAGGCCCATTTCGATGCATGTACTTAGACATTTTTAACGAGAATCTTACCGAGTTGTATATATATGTTATTAAGACTTTTTGAATAGTTGATAGATCGAAAGTACTAATTTGAAAATTCTTAGGAACCGCTAGTATACGAAAAATAAGGTTGATGTATAAGCAAGAATTATCATTCTGCAAGTTATTATCTGCACATTGGGCAAAGCTAGTGGCGTATACAAAATTGGTGTATATATGTTACTATAGTGAATTTTAATATTCCGCAAAAGCATTTAATAGGCTACTAACAAAATTGTTAGCATGATTTTTTGTGCCATAAAGATCGCACTCGTTAACCCTTAACACACTAAAGGCATGCTTTACTTAATGTTTTCGTATAAGCACTACTTTTTTGCACTGAGTATGACATTCGTCATATATAGCTGTTTCGAAATTAACTTTTGATCTATGGAATCTGGACTCTATGCATCTGCAGCTATCATGGTGGTCTCTATAGATTTCTCCGACATTCCTTTCACATTATAGAAATCGCTCGTTCTTTGCTTACTCTTCATATTCATCTCTGTTTTTTTTCTAAACGTCTGATAAACTGCGATACTTTATTCGGCGCGAACTTGGGACGATAATTAATCGTCCGAGTAAACGATCTCGCTGTCTTAAGGGTTAATGCTGAAGATGCAAAGCTAGACTAAGTCTACTTTAACTCGTGTTTCGGCCATACGCTCACTTTCCTCCTGTCTCTGTAATCTCTAACAGTTTTCAGACTACAAAACATGGCATTGTAGACCCCATGTTGTCCATATGGGGTCACCAACTCTTTGTAAATGGCGATACCGATCAGTAAGTCATCTACGAAATACAAGCTCTCACTGTATTTTATTTTACACGACACACGACATGGTGCGCGGGACATGCTCTCTCTTCTATTTATCTTAACTCACTTATTTCTCTCGCCATTTTATATCCTTCTCTCGGTATGCCTGGATTCGTAATTTTCTTAGCGACGCTTCGTGCTCTATAAGCAAAAGTGTACACTTTACACATTTTACGATATGGTCTTGCTATCACTGCTCACGTGATTATAGCAAAATGAAGTTTTACGAATGTCACTGAAGGACCCGCTTGGCTCTATTTTGCAGAATCGCCAAAACCCTTTGCTTCAGTAACCGAGGTCATGGCCTGTACCTCTCCTCCCCAATGGAAATTCAAAAGTTTTCCGTTTCCAGCGAATTTTGGTAGGTATATCGTAAATGATTGCGACGTTGATAAGTCCTGGGGACGTTTAAATTTCTGGATTTTCAGTGCCGAGTTGACGGAGATGATGGGAGATTTGTTCATTGGTCACGACATGCCGGAACCGCCTAAGGAAAGTTTCTTCAAGGGTCTGTTCGGTGGAGGATCTCGGAGTCTTGACAGAGAAGAACTATGTAAGTCGATGAAATTCGATTCTTCGAGTCCCAATCTACGGGGATTCGGTGACTTGTGTTGCGTCATCTGAAAGAGATTGGCTATTCTTTGACTTTCAGTCGGCGAATCTAGCGGACGTGCCTCTCGGACGGTGGCTAAGCACATACCAGGACCAAACGCGAGTACCGAGGGTCTGCGGGAGCGAGTTTCCACCGCGACCGGGGACGTTGCTCTGGCTCATCAGATGGTAATGGAACGTGGGGAGAAACTATCACAGCTGGAGGATCGAACGGCCCGCATGATGTCCGAAGCGGAGAACTTCTCCACGTCGGCCCACGGGTTGATGCTCAAGTACAAAGACAAAAAATGGTACCAGCTATGAGGACGTCACTGCTGTCGAGACCAGTGGAACCACGGTACGCGAGTATCTCGTAATTTAGCGTTCACATTTCATCCAACAGTTCTGTCGTAAATATGGGAACCCGAGTTGGCCGTACCACCTAAGGTGCGCATCAGCGGGTCTTAAAAATTTCAATGCGATAACCAGGGGAATGTCCAGACGATAAGGACGAAAGGGGAAAAACATGTGATCTCACCTGTGCGGGGCATACGGTTATATACGCACATCCATTAGGGACGACTAAAGGCGAAACGATATCCGCGAATAAGCGCGCGCCATTTCTCGAATGTGTAGTTATAATATTCTATAAGTAAGAAACATGCGATCAAGAAGGAACGTCGGGAAACGGAGTACGAGCGCGGACGAGAAACATAGGACAGTCTCGGTATAAACTAAGGGAACGATTAAACGAGTATAACTGTATAAGATAAAGATACTTAAGTAAACCCTAGAGGAGTGACGATTGAGAGGAAACGCGAGTCAATATGTGCAATTATGTAATAATTCGCCTTTTAATCGATGGCACTCGTTAATCCATTCGGACGTCCTGTGAAACGTACCCTGCCTTTTCTTGCTCTACACGAAGAAAGTATATTTACCGGCTTAGAGCTTAACCGACCGACCGACGGAGACGGTCGAAGAAGAGGAACGGTGCTTGTGGATGCTGAGATTCCCCGAAATTTTTCCAAGCGAGGAGGACGGCGCAGCGACGTTATTCCGAATGTATTGACAATAAAATGTAGTCATAAGTCGAGGAGACGAAGTCGATTGAAAGTTGAATGCAGTTGAGATATATTTTGTCCACGCTGGCTGGTCAGTAGGGACGGAAGGGTCTTACGAACGGCGAGGAGGAAGGCCCCGAGGATCACTCTGGCCCGGAGAAGGTTGTATTGGTTGTTAAACAGTTGTAGTTTTTCGCTAGACGTGCTATGTATATATAGAAGGGTATTTACAGTAGGAGGAACGATGCATTACGACGAAAAAGATGTTTATACAGACGATGTCTCGAGAGTCACGTTGTTTCCGGTGTTAGTGATGGATTCAACTGAATTTACGGTGTAAACCGGGCCGCGCGTGGGGCAGCAGACTACTGTAATTTTAACGATACGCATAGAATAGATTACGTAAAGACAATATATACACACACTCGCACACGTGCAGACATGAACACAGACGGACACCATGACACAGTACTCGTTACCCTGCTCCGAAGAATTCGATAGGTACAGCTGGAATTATCACCGCGTTAGTGGCTTCGACTCCTCGAAATTTTCAGCAACATTCGCCTTATATGTTATAAACGTAACAGAGTTGACCCAAAGTCAGAGAGAGCTGTAGTTACCTGTAGGAACTTGTTAATACCGACTGAACTTTCAAAGATTTCTCACTAACTTCCTTTTGATTCTCCGGGCGGAGACACCCGATTACGTCTATGTCTATTAAATTCTTTGATCAGGGTATACACATGACACGTGTAATAAATTCAATTGAATTTATTGAGGCTCTGAATCATCGTACTGCTTCCATAGCAATAACTGTATAGTTGATGTTAATGGTACTAATCACTCGCGTAATGTTATAATGCGTACTGCAAGTCTACGTAGTTACATTCTTCGAGTTGGTTAATATTCGTTGTATAATTTTTTTATGATATACATATATACATATACACATACACAAAACATATATATATAAATATAAATATATACATATATAAAAAGAACGCAATTTAATTGAATTCGTCCCGTTGTGTCTTGAACACGGGGACCTCTCGCTATTAATCCATTAGTACAAATGCAGCTCGGTGCCGTATTAACGATGATGAAGATATGTTCGCGATGAAAAGGGACGGGGGCTGGGGATTAGAAAACACTTATGTTTTCCTTTTGGTTTGGCTAAAGTACATACTTCACTGTCGAATATAATTCACGTCTAGAGTTCTTCGGAAACACGAAGCTCCGTATGTAAGCAGTTCAGTGGTAGACAAGGTAAATTTTAACATAAAAGTAAAGTATATAAGTATAAAGGTGAAATTTGTTAATGCCGGTGTAAGGCGAAACGATAAATAATATTCTTACGGATCTGTGCGAATTGGAGGAAGTCGTTTCACTGGTCTGCCATTAGCGAGCGGCAGGCCAAACTCGCACATTTCCAAAGAACAGAGAAATACTAATATTGTTAATGTAACTTAAGCATTTCCCGACGGTCTACATGACGACTTGAGAGAAGGAAAACGTTGTAAGTGTCGTTGTGTAAAGTCCTGTCTGTAGTTACTCTACTTAGAGTTCTCGCAAACTCTTTGCTCAGGAAACTATACCTTGGTTCTCAATTGTTTCGTACATGATAATCGATATTTTTTGTCGAGCAGAGAAATTCCCTCGGAGTCTACGGAGAGCGTACTTGTATATCTGCATATCATGGTACATAATGTTGTTACATGTATATTCAATAAAATAGCAATTGCATTTTCCGTATCCCTCGTTCTGTTCTCGAACGATGACTTCTTCATCGCGTAGTCGAGTCTTTTTCTCTCTCTCTCTTTCTATCTGCCTCGGTGAGTGTATCTCTTCTGTTCCTTGCCAAGTCCGACCAAGAAACGCTACCCTTTTCTCGTAGACGTACGATAAATCCCCGATTGCGTTGAACTTTAGTCGTAAATGTTGCGCCTGTCCTGCTGTTCTGAGAACGGCCTGCGTACTTTGTAATTGTCGATTTCGCGCAAGAGCTACAGGACGGACAACCTATTAGTATTGTAAACGAAAGTTCTATCATCTTTAGATACGGCGACTTAACTGAATACTCCCGATTTATACTGTCGACGACCTTAGTACGAGTATTATTTTTCAAGGGATACGACATAGATATGATTTTTTGTCAAAGTACTGCCTCGACAGACTGTATCTTGGCTCCGACTAATAAATCAGTTTCAAACCAGACTCCCGACGTCTTATTCTTCGGGGAAATTTGCGTGTAATTAATTCCACTCCAAGTTATTCGTCAGGACATGTTGGTCCGCGGGAATTGGAGAGGGAAGACGTGTCGCGTTAAAAAAATGATGCGTCGCTAGCTGTCTACGCCTTTTATCCGTATTTCAATTGAGCAAACAGATAGGCGGCGAATGTTATCGACATTCGCCGGCCGTAATTAAATTAATTTCAGCGAATCTCTTCCTTCGGAGGAACGAGCATTCGCATGGAATAATTCGTTCCCCGGCTGCTTTTTCTCCTCCCCTCCTCCCACCCCGTGGGCAAAGGTGTGTCTCATCCCCCGCGCCTTTCCCATTCGCCTGCACTTCTCATTTCCAATTTAAAAATAATGAGAATTTACTGCGAATAGGCGCCGCTGTCGCGCGCAGATGCCCATCGACTTCCAACGTCTCGGCCGCGCCAAGTGGAATGAATTGAAAAAAATCCAATTTAGAGATAGCCCCGACCCCCCTTCCTTCCGACCAGGCAAAACGGACGACTAAGAATCGTATCGGAGAAACGGCCAATCGTCGTCGCGATTATCGAATTACAAAAAGGGACGTGCGGTAATTTGTAAAAAAAAAAGGAGAAGAAGAAAAGAAATACATTTATCGAGGGGTCCGACGTAGGGCGGTTACTTGGGGATATTTCTGGGAAGTCCTCGTAGGAGAAGACGTTTTATTTATACGATATGTGACGGATAATCCCGATGCTATCCCCTTCTTTATTGAGCCTATTCCCCTCGTTTTCTCTTGTGTACGAAATGGGGACAATCAGGCGGAGGGGCTAGGAATAAATCCGCTATAAATCATGCTCCGTAACTGCGTTAAACCTCATCTTCCTGATAAGCCACGACTTTATGCTTCTAATCTTTATCGAGCTGTCATCGGGCACTATTTGTCACCCTTAGCGCGCTACACCCACGAAGCCCGGCGATGATCGATGTAACGTTATATTCGGCCGAAAGCCCGCGCGGCCGAATGCCCTAAGCTCGTGAGAGAAAATCTGCCGAGAGATACGAGCCGCCGAGGTATTTCCGAGAGGCATAGCGATTTTTCCAATTGCCGATTTATCGTCTGGCGTTAAGGGCAGATGGCGGGAGGGGGAGGAGGGATGTTCCCCGAGTCGGGCTGATAATGGCAGATGCCGCGGACGTGTTGGAAGTAAATAGGAAACGAATAAAGATCCGGGATAGCCGGGTAGTCTGTCTTGGCTCGCGCAATAAAATGTAAATGCGGGCCAATTGGCGGGCCAATAATGCGTTACCGTTTCCCGACACTCCTCGTTGCCGGCGTGGCTCGAGGGGTTGGCCCGGGGAACACGGGGAAAGGAGGATCGGTAACAGTGAGTAAGTGGCAAGTGCTGCTAGAAGATTGTGCCCCTGAGTTGCCGGGCCCGTCTCTGTACGTAGCGTAGCTCGCGGGCTTCCTTGCCGTCATTTACATGAGTAACGGCGGGGCGCGAGGGGCCAGGCTACGCGAGGAGAGTAATTTATAGTCAATAATTCTTGCCGAGGCAATTTTCGCATCGAGCGTGAACGTTTCCACGGAACGACCGGACTGCCGGAGGAGCAGGGAGGCTCGCTGCCAGGCAAAATCAGGCGGAATGTTAAATAGCTGCCTGCGCTACGTCCAACCCGCCTTCTTTGGTAACCCTGAAATTACCGGTCTGTGTGTACACCTCCGTCCTGACCCGATTTCTGTCAATTTTTCATTCCCCGCGCGTCACCCCACGACGGAAGGACACCTTTTTCGTGTTTCGCGTCGTTGAAATTCGAGCGATTAAGCAGAGGATTTCGAGTCAAGGGCGTTACATTAATTCCCATGGACCTGGGGGGGTTGGTAAAGTAGGCGTATGAAGTAAGAGGGGAACGACAGTGGCTGTGAATGCAGCTCGGAAGAGCGTCGTGAACGGCTCCCAAGGCGAGCGGAGAACCTTCGTAGAGTCTCGCATTTTTATTTACCATCTGGCGTTCCACTTACGTGAAAAGTTTAGCCCGGCGAGAGAGGCGAAGATTACCCGACGACATAACCGATACCGCCGACATAAAGGTTCACGGCTGATATTAGGTATCAAGCCATCCTACCAGCCCCCTCCCTCCCTCTCCCCTCTTTGCCCTCTTTCCACTTCCCTCGTCCTCCTTCCGAAGCCATTGAGTGTCCCGCCGAGAGCTATCAGACTGATAGAATATGCCCGACGTCACCGGGACGCTTCCCCGTATCGTTCCCCCCCTGTCCCGGCGATTACCATACATATACCGTTTTATTTAGAGTACCTTTTATCGCGCGCGTAAATTACGTCCGGAATTCGCCGCGTGCCAAAACCGTATCGAGCCCCGAAAGGTCCAGAAAGGGTAATTTACCATCGGGGGCAACCGCCCGAAAGAATTCGCCATAGCGATACCGAGTCGACAATATTTTTCGTCGTACTCCTCTCACAGTCTTCCCTCGAGGACCGTGAAAACTGGCAAAGATTTTCGACCTCTCTCTCTCTCTCTCTCTCTTCTGTTCCTGCTCGATTAATACGTTCCTCGGGAGTCCACGTTTTACGGTATTTTCATTATTTATGAAGGTTCTGTATCGCGTTGGGCCGGAAGAAGCGGGGGGAAACGAGGGCGATGGCAAAGAGGAATCATTACCGTTAACGAAAGTTAACCGTCTGACAAATAACACTCATCCGAAATAATAAGCGAACTCCATTGTGCCGAGCGCTCTGTTTTTAGGTCTCTTTTCGAGATAAAGCATGAGCCAACACGGCTCCGAACCTATTATTTTCCTGTTCATTATAACAATTATCCAGCCGGGGGATGGGGTGGTTGAGGGGGGGTTGGCGGGGACGAAGGCGCGGGAACCGGCAGGAGTAATGATTGAAAATAACAGGAATCACATAAACGTGCAATCATCGAGCGCCGGGCTCACCGGGGGTTGTCGGAAATGATCGCAGATTTCAGGGTAGTGCGATCGTCTCTCCGTAAGACAAGCATTACCGTAATGACCTTCGCATTACGCCCGTATTATAGAATTATAACGTTGTTACGATAAATCATTTCTCCCGCTGTGGCCATTTTTCAAGTGGCGCTTTATCCTCCGTCGGATCGGCAAGATGGAATTCCTCTGGCATATGCGGGCAAGGGAAATAACAAGACGACGGCCGTGGAATCTCTTGGAAATAAGAATAACACCGACACCGCGTTAGACATTTATAATTTACGACTCTGAGGATCCTGTTAATTCGATCGACCGTTCAATTCTCGGGGAGTAAGGCTAAGACTCTTCGTCGTAGAAACTTTGTCTTGAACTGGAGGTGGGGAATAGAAAATATTTTCCAGCCGCGAAATCGGTGTTTCTTAAACAACGGCCAGCGGGGTGTGATTAATCGAACGAAAGCAGGAAATATTAGGGAGTTATCGTTGGCTCCGCGGCTTCCTACGGGAACCCGTCGCCCGTACAAATCGCTGGATATTAATTGTTACGGAAGAAGATTGATGAAAGAGCGCGTGCGTGCAAGCTGCTGGCTCGTTTCAAAGGGAAACATTTGTAGCGCTGAGTCAGCAATGAACCATACTGCACGTATTGTTGCTCGCGGTTTCTGCTTACGCACTTTGCCGCATTGTGTCCTCGGTTTTCGGGCCGAATTTCCTTAAGAATTCAGCGGCATAGGTCTCGGGAAAGTCCTCTAGTATGCACGAATCCCAGAGGGGGAGTTGCTGGTATTTGCCGGTATTTACTTATGCCACGTGGAAGGCTAAAACCCGACAAAAGGTCCAACGAGTGGAGAGAACAACTGCCGGCTTCCCGAGGAGACTTTTCAGCGGCGATCACGCGAAATCACCACGTGCTATCGGTTTCCTCTCGGTTGCGGCGGGGCCAATTCCCACCTCGAGGACACGGTGGTTGAAAAGAACGACGGAGGAGGAAACGATAGGGTGAACGTCGGAGGACCGCTCAACCGTAGACAGAGTCCCGAGGCTTTAAGCAGTCGTTATGGGTATTTGTACAACACAATTTATCTCGCCACGGGCAACAATACGCGCCGTGAGCGCTCCTCTCGTGCTCAGCGAGGAAATATCCGGCGTAATAATCGATTACGGCCGGTGAAAGGAAGAGAAATCATCGGGCCGAGTTTAGGGGAAGCCCCAAACCGGTGGATTCGCACGGACCGTTTTGTTCGGCTTCTCAACAACGAGCCGACCAGGTGAATCTCAGACCCCCCCGTGTTATAGCGTAGCGATCGTTGAAATATTAATCACTCTTTCTCCGTATACGCTCCAACACCTACCATAGCCAACTGGCCCATCTAACCATACTGAAATCGCTGAGACGTTCTGTATTGTTTTCTTGCTTTAATGAAACCTACGTTAACCTGTGAAGGAAGGTTTTGCTGAAACCTTTCCCGCGGGAGAGGTGAAAGACCGGGACATAATTTTACTTAATCGTGACATCTCAAGTTTCCGCTCGTTAAGCTTCCTTCTTGGCGAGAGCGGACCTAGAAATACGAATCCATGGGTCAGACGGGCCGGCCGTTACGGCGACGGGAAGAATGTACGTTAATGGTAAGTTATTGCCTGTGTGAATTGCCCTTTGTCGTTGAAATCGCTCGAAATCGATTATATATGGCCATTATGTGAGTGGCCGCGAATGCCCGTACAATGCAAGCCATGCAGATAAAATATACTCCTGCAAGTAGACCACATCGTTATTTATCATTAAGCACCATTGCCTGGCTCAATTAATAAACTGTTTGAAAGGACAACTCTGGCTACTCGTGTACTTGAATCTACCACTCTAGCGGCCTGTAAAATTGTTGAAAGGAATTACGTCGGCGTCTAGAGGGCCGACACTCTTAGGGGGCACTTGTGGCTCGAAGGTTCTGTGAGACAGGAAGGGCGCGCTCCGTCTGGCCCTGATGCATCTACTTTCGTGTTTACACGTATCCCGGAGGCCATAAATAAAGCCCGGCCGGACACGGTCGCGCGCAGGAAAACTTGACTAATTGCGAGAAACTAGCCGACGTCGTTGCCCCTTCCTTTCCGCCGAGATATCCTTCGGGGGGGTAGGAACGCCCGAAGAAGAAGGGGAGTTGCGCGACGAGGGGAAGAGAGGGGCGTAATGTACAGTTGGAGCGCATCCCGCGGTTTTTCGTCGGCCGTTCATCATTCCGAGACTAATCTCTTCTACTTGGGCTGCGCTGACGCATCGTTTGTCTTGTCCCGTGGCACGTCCGTCTACGGCCCGTCGACCCCCGGCTTCCACCACGTGTCTGTGCCTTGCAATCTCACCGATGGACTTTACCATCGACGCTAGCCCCTGCCCCTGCCCGTGCCCCTCTGCCGCGTCATAGACTTTCCAGGTCCTTCTCGGTTTTCTTTATCGTCCGCCCTCTTACCCTCCCCATTACGATCCTCGGCCGACGATTCCTCGATATCCGCTTTCATTTAGAAGCTCGCTCGTTCTGCGTTACGGCCGAGTTGGATTTCCGGAGAAATCCTTTTTCCAGCGGTGCCGTTTGCTTCGCTACACAATCCCCCCTCGCCCCTGCTCAGGAATCGGAAAATGCGCTAAGAAGAGTATGGCATGTACTGTTATTTTCCCTTAAACTTGCGAGTGTCGCGCGATTCTGAAACGTAGTAGTCGATGCGTAGTGACTGATATGCCTAGTCATTAAAGAAAACAATTAATCATCGTACGGCCATGGCCGCGGGACGAACTTGACGATGAATACTCGGCATTTTCTCGACGGGTGCTGCCAACGTTGACGGCACAAACAACCCATTGTGTATATTCCCAAAAGCCCTTTCTAACCCGGCGATTAATCTCTCGTCCTTCTCTTTTTTCCCTTTTTATTGCGGCCAATAGGTGAGCGGCTGTAAAGTCAACTGCCGGCAATGAGTTGATTGACAGTCAAAGCAGGTAAGAGCAGCTGCCTTTCGTTGTCCGAATTTCATGCTGACCGTCCAGAAGTGAAACGTATTAACACGCTTCTAAAGCAAACTTTTCCAGTTTGAGTACTGACCAATCGCGTACGTCCAAACAACTGCCAATTACCAATTACCTCGGTTACAGAATGTTTATGGAAGGTGCCGGGACGATCGATGTAGATATCATGCTAAAAATAAATACCTCACGTCGAGGGATAATTGTTAGACAGTTTTAGCTCAACATTTAAAGAAAATTCCGTCCGGCCGATTCACGAGCAAGTTTACGTAGTATTCGTTTTCGTTGGTCCGCGTTGAAATTGTTGGACGATGGGCAGGTTTATTGTTTCACGAGGGCACAATGGAAGTTACCAGACGAGTCGCCGGGGCAAATCCACACATGCCTGAGGCCATGGACTTGACTGGGAGCTGCGAATCGATTTACGGACGGAGTTTTCGTGGCAGCCGAAATGGAGGGTGCGAGACGTTGACGCCCCTGGCCACATAATCTCATTCGCCGGGGTAATTGCTTCCTAATCGGGCACGACCAATCAGCCTAACCGCGTTATGGTATCTAATTCGTTTATGCGGCAATGCTCGGCCCGTGTCTCACCCTCTGTCAGAGGGGGGAGGGGGTGGAGGGGGTATTACGTCCCTCTTGGTGGGCTTGCCAGTTCCAGGATTCGTCCCAATTCCCGCTGATTGCGCGACCTGCCAATCCTCCCTGCGAGAACGACCCTCTCTCTCCACTCTCGTCCTCGGTTTGACCGGATTGTCGGGGAGCCTGAGGCGACTAGATCCTCTCTCCGCTCTCTTCTGCCATCCACGTCGATCCAAAGGCCAGGCATCGCGTGCCACGCGCCATTTGTCATTTGCCCTCGAGGACCACTGTCAATCACACGTGGAAACTTTGTTATTTACCGAAGGAGTAGGATCAAACGTTGTCGCGTTCGTGCGGGAACGGACGAACCATCGAGCACGGAAAATGAAGCCTCGTAATAGAATCATCGCGCTGTCGAAAATCCAGGACTAGCAATTACCGACATAGAAGAGGGGGGACCATAATCGTTGGCAAATTATTACGGAATTACGCGGGAACGATTTTGTCTCGTGTGGAAGGTCCAGCTTGGGGGTAAGATCTGCCGTGGTTTTACGTAACTGGGCAACGTGCTCTTTGATTTCCTCACGCCCGTTTGTGCCGAGGAAAAAGGCTCACGGCCTGAGTTATACGAATTGACGAATCCAATTTGCGAGCCGCGATCCAATTTACCGAGCGTTTAATCACGCTCGACGTATCAAAGGTATAATTCACGGACGTATTCCTCCGGAAACTTGAGCCGTCGGGTTCCTTGGACGTCGGCCACCGCCGCGAGGCTGCTCAAGTAAATTGACTTTATTCGCCGGAACGAGATCCGTTAATACAGAACCGCAGACTCCTCGAAACGGGCATTAAAATACCGCGATAACGAGGCTGCAAATCCTCGGCAATCTCTTCAGCCAGGAATTAATATACGTCGAATAATGGGAAAGTTAACGAAGCGGGCTTTATCGAGCCGACTTGTTGGCTGTGTATTTGTCGAATGTCGGGGGGGGGGGGGGGGGGGTCATCGAAAGTGTCGGAACTGTTCTGTCGGTCATTGAACACCCTGGCGCCAAGCGAACCGTTTCAAGCACTCGTCGCCAAGTGCTGCTCTCTTTACCGGCGCGTCAGTGTCTCCCGACGTGGTTGATGTTTAAAAAGGAAAAGAAAAAAAAGGGGATGGTTCGTCGCGACGCGTGGTCGTGCGACTTTCTTGTTGAAGGAGCAGTCGATGCACCTTTGACTCTTCTTCTTCTGTGAAACCCTGCGTGTGTCAGGCTGCAACGACAGACATCTCCCGCCGACTAATTTCAAGAGGAACCAGACCGATTCTTCAAAGACGAGAAAGAACACTTAGCGGCTCCTGGGTGCTTCCGATAAATCGTTGAGACGTCTACTTAATGAAGAGGCAGGATGATTAAGTCTGCCGACGACGACAGGACCCAGAAGACTTCCTCCCTGGGCCAGCGATTCGAAAGAATTCCTCAAGAATTTCGGGCCCAGCGATGTACGAGAATAAGCAAAGACTACCGTATGGACTCTGTCCTTTACGTTCGAGTGTATTTATAGCTGCTGTCTGCGCCAGGATAGCCGGCAATTTTCTCTTAGATTTGTTTACCGTCTCGAGGCATCGACTAGTGGAATCTGGCGCATTAATCGCCGACGGAAACGTCGAGTTATCGAGAGACATCTGTCCGTCCGTATTGGCAGGATTTTATCCGGACGGTCCTGCACGGTTGAACCTGTGAGCGAGATTGCCCGCTCATGAATACATTATCCTTTCTAACGAGGTGAACGGGTCAAGTAGATGGACTCGCGGCGTCTGTCCGTAAATCACTGGACGGGCAAGCCAGATAGATTACCCTCGACCGAACCGACCAGCGACGTTCCGTTTTCTGCCTCTTCCTATCTGCTTCCGCTTTGCATTCACCTCCTTCCGCCTGCCATTCAACCGTAAAGTTACGATCCTCGTGAGAGCCCCGATTTTCAATGAACCGCAGCGCGGATAAAAGTCGTTAAATAAATTCTCCGTAGCTTCGGGCTCTCATTACTTGCTCTTTTCGTTGCTTATCTACCAGAGGATTTCTCCGAGTCAACGGCCCGATAACTGCGCATTTCGCACGCCCTATTGCCAGGTGGACCTGTACGCGTATCGAATATATCCCCTTTCCGAGCTAATATTGATTCGTCATAATACGACAGAAGCGATGACGTCTATAATCTGCAATTCCCCGCGAACCGTTCGATTGAGCCAGGCTGATTTACAAACGGGCAGGAACTGTCGGTAGACCGCGGTTCCATAAATTCCAACGGACACGGGCAAAATTTGGGAATCCTGTGAAGGGGTTTCGATGGGATAAACGTTCAATAGACACGTTTGCTCGATATGAAACAATTTTATTGCGTATCAACATTAAAAGAGGGAAAACGATTTTCAAAAAATATCGGGTATCAGTGATACATGAAAACCGAGTGAACCACCATTGTCGTGTGTAACTATAAAGCCAATGAAAAGTTATAACGTGACATAAAAATTGCTCAGACATTTTCAATGCCTTCGACGATCAAGAAATAATATTATTAATATAATAATATTATTAACAGAATAATAATAATAATAATAATTATAATATTACAAAAAAAAAACGTATGTACAATAGAAATTCCGAGTCAGCGAAGCTCGTGGCTAAAACTTTGGTTACGAAAAAATAGACGCGCACGAAGTACACGTAATATCGTGAACAATCGCGTCACTTTGCTAATATATCCCGTCGGTTTGACATGCACACAGATATTTACAAAATTTACAGGACTTACGTTCGAACAGAGGTATTAATATTATTTACAAGCGGTGTAGTTGAACGTCTTATAACAGGGACATCACAGTTAAAGGTTGGTTTTTTTTCTCCCAACGACATTTATCCATGGCACTCGTACTATCGGTCTTACGGTTCACAGTCTATTAAATCGAGGAATTTGAAAAAATTGTTCAATACCGGCCAGCCTTTAAGGATGATCAACATTTGCCGGCAGAACAAGCGAGTTAAGACCACAGGGATTGTAACTCGATATAAAATCCGATGCGCGGCATCGTTTCCGTTTCACTTTATAGAAATATTTCCGAGAGATCGTCGGGGTAAATTCGCCTTGAAGAGTGGATAATGATTTCAGTAGATGTCGGCGCGATCGGGCGATCTCAGACAGGGTGCTGTTGTTCCTCAAGGGTGCATCCCTGAAGCGGCTCCTAGGCGTGGATGCCCGTAGATGGAGTACGGGGAGAAGTACGGGGGTAACCCAGTGACAGGAACGTGAGGATGTGGAGGTGGAAGGGGCAGGGCCAAGGAAGCTAAGGACGGTGGCAAGTGCGGTGGTTTTCCGTAAGGATGGTACCTTCCCGAACCAAGGGGACTTAACGGGGGTGTCGGGTACGTCCTTGAGAACAGAGGGTGGGTCGGCGGAAGGGGAACTGGTTGCTGAAGAAACGAGGAGAGAGCGCTGATCGATGGGTCGTTGGCGGCGCTGCCCGCAGCACCGGAAGTCCCGCTCACGCTCGTGTGATTCCTCAGGTGCTGGAGAAGTTCCTCGGACGTGGGGAATCTTTTGCCGCAGTACACGCTGTCCGCGGTCATCCAGTTGCAGACGAAGGGCAGCTGGGAAACCGCTGCCAAGGCGGCAAGGTGAGCATGGGCGTAGGCCGCTGCACCGAGGTGTGCGTAAGGTGAAGCCTGAGCTGCTGTAAAAAGCACGAAACCAAATGTACTCTAACCCACTCTAACCCAAAATATTCTAAAAACATCAACACCTCATTCCTCGCCCTTGAAGCTTTGTAGAGACTGAAGGATTACATTTCCTTACCTGTGCATATGGGATCCTTGCAGACCGACACTTCGGTCGCTGAACCCTGACTCGTTTTGGGCCTGGAGTAGCCGTAGAAGGTGCTGGGAAGGCTGTTCTTCAGGGCCGTATGATGTAGGGAGCTGGCCATCGCGTCGATCGGCAACTGAGAAGCGTATCCACTGAGGTACGTCGACGTGGAAGAGGGCAGACTGGTCACGACCCCTGGTCTGAAGGTCCCCAACGGAAGGTCCCTAATGGAAGGGTCCGTCATGGCCAGCAGACCCGCGGGGCTGTACGGATGAGGTTTATCGTGCATTCCCGAGGCGGTCGCCATTATTGAGTGACTTCCGCTGATCGTTGGGTCCACGCTCGTGGTTCCCGGGGTCTTGGAGGGCCCAGCCGGTGAGGACCTATTGCCCTCGGCGCTTGGCGACGATTCCTTCGGTCCCTGAGGAGTCGCGGTCCTCGTCGATGATGCACTTTGATTGCTGGAACATCGCTTATTCCCGGAAGTCCTTGACCGAGCTGAATTGCTCGATCCTGCACGTGGCATGTCTGGGCTCGATGATTTCTCTCGACCCAGGCAAGAATCGTAGGGCCTGAATGCCGTCGTCGAGGAATTCGACGGTGGTGAAGATTTCTCGCGCGATTGCTCGCCATTTTTACTCGATTTTCCGCTCGATGACTTGTCCAACAGGAGATTCTTCCCTGGTGCAGGGTCCACGCCTATTTGACTACAAGTCTGAGCAAGAAGAGCCAAAGGACTGTTCTTTGCGTCCAGCTGCAAAGGTCAAATTCGAAAGATCAGTACCCCAAGGATCCCAGGAAATGTACATCTTTTTTACCAGCAAATTCTCTCGCTGATCTCTATCTCTTATATGTACGGTCGAGTAATATTGAGAAACCGTTGTATGATAATCCTGGTGGAAAATTTCAAGCAACATTTATGCGCGTTAAAGTGGCGATATTTGCAAACAATACTCTGTGAGAATTCGCTGCTCGGTTAGATCCGCACGAACGTTAAATAATGTTGATTATGCGAGTTGGGAAATTGATAACGTTGCGGATAGAGCGGGCACTAACCCGGCGTTAGTAGTGACGATGCAGCTGATATAATTAGTTCATATATAGAACGGCGAAATATGTTCCTCGGCGCAGATACGTCCGACGAACAGATGTTCATCGTAATTAAAATGCAACGTTCATACGAGTAAGCGGGGTTCACGGTTTGCCCGGCTCTACTAATGGCGCGACGCGCACCGACAGATATTAATGCCATGAATTGCAACAGGCTATTACAGCAACGGCAAAGCAATATATTAATTGCGTCCATGAAAGGCAACGAGAACGTTCGGGGGTAATATTTAATCCGTCTAATGCCGGCAGGTAGCTTTCAGTTGTCACGCGCAATTTACATCCCGACAGGGATATTCCTCCGGGTTGTCGCCCCCCGCCCCTGCCCGTTGGCTCGTCATTCCCCCGGAGGTGTGGAAATGCTAAGATGAAATTATAAATGACTCTCGGCGCGACGCGCGGCCCGTTATGGCCGAGCGTTCATTACGGAGGACTTTAATGACACCGATTACTTGTTGCTTCGGGCGTTCGCAGAATCGATAGGGATTCTACGCGCGCTTTTCACGGCTCGTTTAATTGCCAGCCAATGGCGGCCGGGGATAGATCCCCGAGCGTGAAACGATGAATCACGCGCTCGTTGCTGGGATACCATTATGCTCGGAAGATCGCGAAACCCCGGCAATTTATTACGTTGAACTCAAGTTTTGCCGGTAGAGACTCGAAGCCCGGCGCTATGAGGTTTGTCGACATTGCGGTCGTAGACAATGGAAGACGAATGAGCCTCCTAATTGCAGGGCAAACTTGAGGCGAGAGCCGAGAAACAGGCTGATTAGCGGCATTCAGCGAAACCCGTGACAAAGGACCGCCGGAATGGCGCTTGCATGGAAATCAAAAGGTCGACCTTCCGTTCGTTTTTAGCTGAGCTAAGGTCCGCTCGGCCCGCATACAAGAATCAGCCTTGTATTACCTGACCGCCATTGATTTATGGCCCGCATAAATCAGAGCATGCACGCGGAAAGTTCGCCAGCACTTGCTTTCCCCAAAATAGTTTACAGGAGCCAAAGTGTAGACGCGAAACGCGTATTTCTTGGGACCCACGAAAACCATTCCGTCATGTAAATTTTCGGCTAAGCGAATGGGCCGCTTACCGCAAATGGCGGACCATAAAGAAACGGTCTCGCTGTGGCAATAATTTTTACTCGACCGGTCGCTTTTTTCAAGGAACGAATAAAAATAGCGGACATAAATTCTCCTTGCGTCATATCCACGGTTTCACTTGTACGCGCAACTCGGACTTTAGGTCAAGTTAACTTCCTTGTTTGACGAGACATATTTTTGAAGCTAGGCTCCAAGGTGAGTCGAATCCTTCTGCGGACTATTTCGGGCAAGAAAAGAAAGTCGGAGTATATAGTTTTACTTTAAAAAACTGACTACTAACCGTGGTGGGCAGGGGGGTGAGACACTCCGGTCGCAGATACTGATTGGCGTTTGACGATAACATTTTCACGCCAATTCCCAACAACTTGGCACGTAAAACTTTGGTCTTCGATCAATCTATATCCTGGCACACACTGATATCACTTTTAACTGACGGTTCAATAGGGGTATCACTGTTAAACGTATCCATCCACGTTGCGAAATCCTTGGTAAGAGCGTGTTATCGCATAGTGTCATCGAGTCACTGTATCACTAGGTATTTCGGAGCACGTTGATCGTAAGTATCGGGGACCATCAAACGTGCCTCGTGGGCTTCGAGTCACGACTGAAGACTCCGTACGTTCGTGCGCTACTACTATGGTTCTGGTTTCTCCTCTTCCTCCACTGCTCCCCTTTTATACCCTCCCGGTAGCTTCAGCTGGCCGTCCCCACCAAATGCGCACCAAAGGGACGTGCAGGCGAGGAGAGATCGAGAAACGGAGGGACAAGGGGTGGAGGGGTGGGGGGAGAGTGGGAGAAGCGAAGCGTAGAGAGTCCCCCGGGAAACCGTCCTCCACCCACTTGCTGTAGGACGGCGTGTAGCTTCAGCACCCCCCCCACCCCTTTGGCCGTACACACAACGACGACACGGCGCAGCCAGCCCCCCTCCCCTCTCGTCCTTTGGCTCTTTCTCACTTAATCCAGCGATTGCCAACCCCCTCTCGCGGATTCCTTCCGGCGTGTACCCTTCGCACCTTACGTACTTTTCTCTCTGACCCCGTAGAATCCCTGGAAGCACGCGATTTCTCTCTAACGGTATACCCTGGTTTCACCCTGACGCGTTGGACCCACCCTCGTTTCTTCGGATTCCTTTCCGCTTCCTTCCGCGAGTCTACCTACTTCGCTCCTTCGATTTCTCTTTCTTACGGGAAGCTTTCCCCTCCCTTTCGACGGTCCTCTCTGTTCCTCCGCTTAACCCACCCCTTCCTGGGTACTTCCCTTCTCCGTCGCACCGACGGCTAGTAAGTCAGCCCATCGTTTGCCCGTTTTCTACCCCGGAGTCTCAGTCCCTCAGGTTTTCCTCTCTCTCTCTCTTTCGCTCGTTCTTGAAACGATCGTCGGCAAATCGTGTTACCACGGACTATGTTTCTTCGGGTTGTAGCGGTGCACTACTACCATCGTGGGGGTGGGCGATACACGTGAAGCTTGGTCGACACGGTGGTCGTCGTCGGTTCGCAGCTCCTCCGACACTTTTGCCAGCTACAAGCGACCCGGCCAACGACGTGTCGACTCGCACGAGGCCCCTGCCACCTCCAACCCCTCTCGCCCCACTCGCCCCCTGCCCGCCCACTTCCTCTCCTTCCGGTCTTCGTCGTGTCCTCCGGTTCTTCGCGCACGAGTCCCTGGCGAACCACCTCTGCGCGTCGCAGTAACGAGACCCACATTCGCTTAATCGCTGCCTACGTTATCTCTCGTTTCCCCTTGCAGCAAGTGCGCCGATACACGTAAGTCACTCTGAGAACTTAAACAAGACCCCCCCTCCCTCCCCCTCCCCTCTACACCGTCAACTGTCGAAGATGGTGAAGTAACGTTCGACCGATAGATTTCTTCACTCGTCGCGATCATTAAGCTAAAAGGATATTGAAGTGCCGGGAAATTTATGTTCTCCTACGAAACCGCGCTACCCCTTGGACCGTAGTTAAACACGAAATATGCAGCTTTGCTGCACTCAGGTCGGCGATATTATGCAAAAGGCTGTTTAAATGTCACGTGGCTCGCTGATACAATCACGTAAATCTTGGGCTTTTATCCGGCGAGTCTTCACTTTTTCAATTACCGCGCTAAAGTTATGCAAAATAGTGGACGTGCGGGACGTTTTACGAGGTTGTAAATCCGATGAATAATAGCGGGCAAGTAAGTAGAGCGCGAATAAGTGCAGCCCGTTGCTTTTTCCCTGGCGTGGGCTTCGCCCGATACCTATGCAAACACTGCACACTCGTCGAGGTTTTCGCCGAGCGGAAGCACCGTTCGACAGGGTCGTAAAGTCCCAAGGGTGACAGAAAAAAGGGCCACGCTGATTACAGACGAGCGCAGACGAGTAAAATAATGCCGTAGTATTTCGGCAGAGCGTGGTAAAAGGAAGGATCGTATTAGCGTCGAATAAAACCACCCTGATGGTCCGTTGAGATGGCTAGAATGACGGGTAATTAAGTAGTATAAGGTATAAGGGCTTCGTCGGCCGGCAAAGGTGCCGACTTTTCAAGTTTACGATGAGTAGGCATGATAATAACAATACTGCCGGGCTATATTTCTTTGGAGATTTCTCCGAACCCACCCTTCTAACCAAACAAACACTTTTCTTCCCCGGGCTAAAACCGTTGTTGTACTAACTGCCCACCATAATTTCGCCAGCTCTATAACTGCACCCTGCAATTTGGCATGATCGATAATTGTCCTACTGCTAGCATAGGCCCCGGACAAGGAGATCTCGTTTGTACCAGACCCATGGGCATTGTCGTCTTGCACATTAAGCTCACTGCTTCCCCTTGGAACAGAGTCTTTTCGTACGACAATTCTCGCTCGACAATGATCGTCAGTTTACGTTTAAACGTATCGGGGACATTCGTGTAATTAAAGCGGACATGGAAATCCGGCCGAAATTTCCTAGGCTCTACAATAAACATCGGTTCTGCTCATGAGCGACAATGAAGACGTTATTACCTATCGCTAGGCCATGAGGACTTAATGAATTCCAGGGAAATGTATCGCGGAACGTCAACGATGCATACACATGACACGCTGCGTGGGCACACTTGCGATCTGCATGGTCCGCATCGAAATGCATGTCCATTGTTTCATGGAAATTCGAGTGTCGCTTTGCCTTCATTGCTATTCATCGGATTTGTATTATTGCCGGTGATATATCGGCATGAGCTGATTTAAACCGCCCGGCGGGACTTAATTGAAAAACTGTCCTATCGGAATAACAACGTCGGAGGATTATTCGCGGTTAGCAGGGTGTACGGTGAAGGTGGTAATTAGGCATTAGGTAGAGCCAGAGGGAGGGGGAGAAACAGTCGTAAGACCAGGAAGCGAGGCACAGGGGCTCTTTGGTTGGTCTACCCTTAAATTACCGTCCAAGGAGGAACACGCCTTTCGTCTTTCCGATCTGAAAATCCTGCCATCTCTCGGCACTACTTCTATCTTATCTGGCTGCCGGGCGACGTTCCGGAGTGGTTGTTAGATACCAAGAGTTTCCTCGGAAGAGCATTAGCGGCGTTATTAGCGCTAGTTAGAGGATACGCTTTGGTGAGAGATGAGAGCGCTGTATAATTATCCGAGGCTTCCCCCCTCGCTCGGCTCGAGAAGCAGACGAGGACGACGTGTTTATGTGGCGCCGACCGAGAGGAACCCCGGCTGTGTGTCTTCGACGGCGGGCTTCTGCGGACCAGAGAGCACCGCACGCTCGACGATGGACCGACGAAAGAAGAGAAGCGCAACACGCCCGGAATGACTGACGAGTAATTTAGCCTCGGTACTCGTCCGCCGCACCTGTTTTCGACTGACGTTCATTATAACGTGACTGCTCGTTTCATATACCCCCGTTCTACGGTGCGCCCAAAGAATCCTTTGCTCCGCCATTTGCCATTATTCCAACGACCTCCAAGAGACACGGCCCGGGCGAGAAGAAAAATTCTATATTAATTATGATAACCTTAACGTCTTACGTTTGCGCCTCGGCCTGATTTTCCTTTAGGACGGCAATGTCTGCTGGCACGTTTTATTGTCGACGTATTTCCGGCTGAAGATACGGGCCCGAAGGAAGATGGTTTGTCGATATTTCCAGATACTTTTTGTCGACGCGACGGCAAGGCAATAGCAGCTTGTTACCCACATGTCAGCATGTGAATTTTCAGTTTGAATGCAGTCGTCGTTATAGCCGGCATTGGTCCGCACGTCTACGGAAGTGCAGCTGTGTGCGTAACGATACGTCGACGCGATGCGCATCGAGTAAATGTCATAGTCCCGCCATTACGATAACGGTGATAAATGGATCTATATGAATATTGCTCGTAAAGCAGCGGCGCTGCATTATGGACCGGAACAAAACATGAAACATGATGCATGGGGTCGGAGATTGTCAGGGTGCTTATGGGGCTCGAGTGTCCTCGCTAAGCGGAATACTTTGTCGAAAAGGCGGATTATTGAATAAGCCAGGGAAAGGAAGCCGAGCGCGTGATTCTAAAACCTCTAATACCTCCGTAATAATGGTGAAGGAATATAAAAAGACCCGAGGAATTAAAGACTGATAAATGCGGTGTATTGGAAAAACTTTAAGAGCCTCAGAAGGAATGTCGTTTGATTGCTCGGATATTATTGTATTCGACGATTGGCCTCCGATCACGCAACGTTGAAACGTACTCCTAATGCCGTCTAATTTCCATTTTGGTTGTAAGAAGTATTAAACAGTTTGTTTGTGCATGGGTCGTATATTGTAAAACTGGTTAGAGCGCTCGTCGACGGCGGAATGACTCGGAGGAGTTTGCAACAGTGTTGTTAATTATTTAACGGAGGCGTCAAGGCTGACGCAATCGTTTGCGTGACTCATCGTGATTCCTATCGGTTTTCCATACGCTCATTACGGGCCGCTACCGCTTCGCTCGATATCGTCAGGATGACTGGAGTTCCGCGAGAACTGCGTTTCGAGCCAACGACGGAGAAACCGAGCGTGCTTCGTGCGAACATTATCGTTATCAGCTTTCGGTAATAACGGCTCGTGCGGCCCGCTATAACGCATTACACCAACGATTTATAGGTTTTTCTCACGCAGTCCTACTTTCCTCGACTTGCCGCCCGGCGATATGGCTTCCCGCCTGACGTACGTGCGCACGTATGCGTTTCTTGCGAAGCTTTTGTAGCCCGAGCGATCGAGAGTAGAGATTCCCGCTAAAAGCTTGCCCCAAAGTCCGCTTAGAGTGAAAAAAAATGAATAACTCCATTAAGGAAATAGCGGGGCAGTGAACGTAGGATAGGTAGGCCTTTTCTTTGCAATGTGTGCGATATGGTCGAGGGTCAAAGGTCGGAGCAACGTCTTTTGGGTACCCCGATGCAGGAGAATTCGTCGGAATCCTCGGCAGAGTCTTCTTGACGTTGGAATCGAGTTAAAAACAATTCGTAGCGGCAGTGTTGGCCCGGTGAGATTTATATTCCTTTCAGGAAACGGTGCTCTGCGGTTAAAAGCCGGCATAAATCTGCGGCCGTTAACAGTTTTCCCGTCGGGAGGGACGCCGTTTTCGGAATTACCTCCTGACACACACACACACACACACACACACACACACACACACTGTGCCCGTGTCTCGACTTCTCACGCTGAGCTGCGTGCATTCGCCGTCGGATAATCTCTCGGCATGCCCCTCCCTTTGCCCCTCTCCCTTGGTTTCCAAGCTCTCGCGCATCGATCAGACGAAGCGTAAACGCGATTAGTATAACGTGTACCGGCTAATGAACTAATCCGGCCACGTCGTCGACGAGCACGAACTCCCCCGTCCTTTGCCTAGGGCTCCGTGCTCTCCTCGGCGAGCTCCTTCCTCCATTTTTCATCGGCCGTCTGGCCCTCCCCCCGCCCTCCTCTCCTTCCCCGTTCTCCAGCGTTTCCGTCTCCTGCGCTCGAGAAACGAGCGCGTTATTTATGGGTAGTCGCTTGCAACTCCGCCGGCGCATTCTGCACAAGGGCCGTGCACGAAATCGACAGCTGTCGCCTCGTTCGGCAGCTCCGTATATCCGTCTTTGCTTTCCCCTCCCCTCCCTCCCTTTCCCAACCCGGTGCTTTCCCCTGCGCGAGAGCCGCGACTTCGATCTTCCACCCCCCCCCCCCCCCACCCCCTGCGCTCTTCATCCACGCTCGCGGCGCTCTTCATCCTGAGACGATCCTCCCCACGTTGAAAATAACTCCCGAAACGACAGGATTTTACGGCTGGTACGCAGTGAATTTTCGGTAAAAGTTCCCCGGTGGTCACCGGGACTCTCGTGTCAGTTGGTTCTCGAGTTCGTACGAGAGACGTACGTGCGTAAGTGCGAACGCGCACGTCATACGTCGACGTACGAGTCCGCGGCAGTAGGCAGCAGAGCCCGAGCAAAAGGCTTTATTTATGACCTCTTTGTCGGGCCATCGATAACCGCCGCGGAGAGAACCGCGCCATGGCGTGGCCTAGTGCGGGCCCCGTGTTGCCTCTACGCACATAAATAATGCGAGCGCAATTTCCCGTGTAATTGATGGTCCTCCCCTCCCCCCCCCGCCTTCCCTTTCCGTCCCACCCCTTGGCCTTCTCTTTCGTGCCGCTCGGTTTTGCCTCTCTGTCTTTCTGGTACTCTTACGCTCGCACATACACACACACACACACACACACACACACACATATCGCGTGTCTCTCCCCCGCCCCCTTGCCATAATGCTGACTGAACTGAGAGGTCTCTCTGGATGTTAGCCGTAGAGCACCCCGCAGGGCGTAAACTCGACAATGCCTTCGTCACGGCGCGCATTGTTTGCCTCCGCCGAGAGTTCACCGGCTTGATTTACTGTCCCGGGGCTCGGCGAACCACCGACACGGAGCCGCGGCCCCGCAAAGAGCGTGTACCGAAATTTTCGTCGAAATATCTCCCCTATCGCCGTCTCGCTTCAGCGCCAGAATATGCACGTCCTTCGGGTCCTTCTTTTTACTTCCTTTTTCGACGGTCCTCAGTCCGAAATCGTAGCGACAAAGACTTTACGGATCGACATTACCCTCCCCCTGTAGGCCTATGACTTGGCCCGCTGGCCCTTCTGCGGATTTTCCATTCCATTTTGGTCTCCATTAAATCGGTTTATTCATAATATCGTAATTCAGCCGATGTTTGCGTACGATATCTGGCCGACACGTGCGTCTCGTTGTATCGTTAGCACCACGAGTGCCGGATAAGGCCGAGGGTGTGGAAGGCACGTTTATTTTTACCCGCTCCCCTCTACGGCGCATCTGCGGGGAATAAAAGTCAAGAGGGGTCGATCGACCGAGCGGTAACGTTAATTTGTTGCTACCAATTGGACATAACTATTTCGATCAACGAAACAGTTCGTAGTAAAAAATTCTCTAAGGATTCAGCCCCCTCTGAACCATAGGCCACCATTTGCCAGCAACGAGATCCTTCTCTGCCTATCCTATTCTAATAAAAATGATATCGCGCGAAATTGAGCCAACCCCCTTGATAAGAAACTTTCATGCTCCTATCGTACGTTCTTGTCCGTTCGTCGAGATATCACAGGCTCGCAATCTGTCTCCGTGTTTCTCATTACCGCCTCCCTTTTTTCCGTGCTGAGGGGGTGAGCACCCTCGGCCTGCGGAGGAATCGCTCGGTATTTAGCGGACATTCGTTGGCCTGATGAAAAGGGCAATATTGCGGGACGGGGAACGCGTGCCCGTGGGCTGACGGGGTACGGTGTCACCGACACCCCCGACAGCCAATTTCCATCGGACAGCCGGGAAAAGTGATTTCTCGCTGCGGTCGGCAGCGCGATTCCGAGGGGAACGGGACCGGCCAATTCGACGGCCCGTTTGCGCCGTTTCCCCGCGTCCCGGCCCTCTCCGTCTCCGTGCTAAAGCGTTAATTAAACGGCCTGTAGTTGCGCCGAAAAACACGGCCGGCGTAAAACCGTTGCCGGTTTTAACGATCGTCAAAATTCCGAATTACGCGTCGAAGCTCTTGCGAGGGAGGAGAAAGAGGGGGAGAACGTCGAGAGAGTGGGGGGGATACGCGAGATAATTGCATTTATCGATAAACATTTCGGTTTGTCCGTGGACGAAAGGAAAATGCCACGGGAAGTTGTTAATTTCAATGGAAAGCTCTGGCGTGTATGGTCAATTCCGACAGTTGGAATGAAAGCAAATGTCAGTGCGCGCATGTAGCGTCGTTAGGCGCGTCAGAAAGGTCGTGCGAGTACGTGATTTTCAATTCAACTTCATTTCCATCCCCCTTCTGTCGGGCTGGTAACCCCTCCGGGCATGTCCCTCGGAGCGCGCGGAATCATGCATCATCCCCCGACCTCTCTGGCTGGCTGTCAGCCGATGATCAGGCCTTTCATACCGTCGCCGGACGAGATCCTACCGTCCCCGCCGATATATCATCCACTCGGAGAATTGAATTTCGTATTAAAGAAGAAAGGCCCCGGTGTAAGCGTTAAAAGAGCTCTTTTTCAAAGTGTCAGCAGGATATACGGCCGCGAGGACGTTAGAGTTTTATTAATACCGCGGGAATGGGTTTCCGGGAGGCGGTTGGCTCGGACTCTTACGGCCAATTATTCGCCATTGGCCTGGGGGAAATGGCCTGGCCGATTTTCTGGGGAGTTGAGAAACCAACGAACGCTCTGTTGCGTTACGTAAATCTGCTCGGAGGAGCGTAAAATTTCAGCAACCTCGTCTTCATCCGCCGCGAGCGGTTATCACGGAACGCGCCAGCGGAGAACCTTTCCCGCGATCGGTTGTCCCAATCGTTGAAAGTCCCGAAGCGTGGAGAATTCTTGGTAAAAAAAAGAAAGAAAGGGGGGTGGGGGAAAAGGCCGGCGATTCCCTTGCGTTTCCTTTCGCGGCCGGCGACGTCGTTACTTCTGCCTTTGGATTCGCAGGTGCATATATGTGTTATCTCGTTACGTCCGACGGTAATCCGATCAAGCGTCAAGCCGGTCCAGACGGCCAGACTAGATTAGGTAGGGTTAACCAACGTGCGGTGATTTAAATCAATGACGGCGGCACATCTGCTGGCAGAGATTAATGATTAGACACACGGCCAAGACGGAGGCTCAAACTCGCCGTCGTGCTTTCGGAGATCGGAAAGATTAGAAACTAATTTAACGAGCAGCTTTCATCTTGCAATCCAATATCCATTCCCCCCTCTCCCTCGGCCCCGTTCTTTGGCCGACAGTATCTCATGGGTAGCCACTACCGGGCCTGTCGATCGACATCAACGATGCCACTGATAGCTCTGCATTTTTTTCTGCCCGTTTCATCGCCCAGAGAAATTCACCGTAATTAACGAGAAAATCACGTACACGGAAGTAAAACGACAGAAAGACTCGTAAACTATGATCGAAAAAATGCTGTATTTTATTAAGAATCCCTCCTCCGAGGAAACCATAATTATCGTTAATCGACGATGGCGAGGGTTAAAAATGACGGGCTAAGTGGCATTTCCCGCGATCTCAGGAATCTAGGGGGTAGTTTCCTTGGTGTAACGGGCAAGGAGATTTCGAACGTCTTCGTCTGACGTCCTACTGATCTTAATGATAGAGATAGGGAGTTTACGAGGGTGATAAGCGGCTTCGTCGGCGGAAGCGATGTGACGAATCGCCGGTGGAACGAGCAATGAAGAGGGGCGGGGAAGAGGCGGAAGGTGGCGAAGCCATCGAGGGACGCGAATGTGCCGGGGTGGGTCGAGAAGAAGGGGGGACACGCGGAGCAAGGGAGGGGAGGTATATACGCGATAAGCACGTCTGGTCGGTTGTTTACGAGAATGCGGGAACCGTGTAACGGGCGAGACCGTAAGGTCTCTGAACGTCTGCGGAGGCGGCGGGGGCCTCAGGCCGAAACACCCCGAAACACCCCCCCGATGGCTATAAAACTCGTGGAAACCGTGCGCCATGCCCGTCCGCCTGTCCGCCCGCTGTCACATACGCTCTCTCCCGCTTACCGGGAGTTACGGGGCTGTAATTCCAGAGCCCGGGAGCGCTCTTTCGCTCGCTTTATCTCCGTCCCTTCCCCCCTTCACCCGCTATCCTCTTCCTCGGCGTTCACCGTCGTCGTCACCGTCGTCGTCGTCGTCGTCGTCGTCTTCTTCGTCTCACGGCAAACCGCCACACGGCAAACTCGGAGTTACGGCCGCGGGGTGTGAACTCGCAAAAGCTTTTTACAAAACTGTTAGCTCCCCCCTCCCCCCTGTCTCTTTACCACGTGTCCCCGCTGTCAACGTCTCGGAGATGGGAATATCCTCCGGCGGACGCCGAGGAGTCCTTCAAGTCGGTAGCTCCTGATTTTCAAGGATCTCGATAGAGCGAAAGGTCGGCATCGACGAGGACGGTTTTCAGCCGGCAGCCATTTCGCGGTGATACGTGCACCCGGGTATGGCGTTATTCCTGGCCGGCGTTGCCACAGGACCCACGGGACTCGTGAAATACGCTTAGAAATATTACCGGAGTCCTTTCGGAGCGTCGCTGCTTTATCGCCGTGCCAAGTAGGAAGCTTTAACCGTTGCTCCGAGAAAAGCACCGCCGGAGACGTGAATTACGGTCCGCAATCCGTCATAACTTTATTACCCTGGAACGCAGTAAAACGGATAATTTGATTTATTCCGGGATATATAGGTGCCATCGCAGTGAATAGCAATAGTAGCCGTCTTTTTATTGGCATTCGCGCCGTAATGAAGGCCCAGTACGGGCACTTTATTATTTTATTGCAGGATCATTCCGCCGGAATTTTCCAGCGAGCAAGTTTGCGGAGAAAATCGATTAGGCGTTTGCCATCCCTACGGCCGTCTGTTCCTCCAAAACATCTCAGCGGGGAATAGGTTTATGGTTCTTGCGGGAGCGGGGACGCTAATACAGGCGAATTTCCTCGTCATTTCGCTGTCCGTCGGATGAATTATGCCCCTGCGTCACGGCGAAAAATCCGCAAACGAAGCCTGTCCAAACACAGCTCCGGGGGGAAAAAAGGTGCGGATCAATGAGATATGGAGCACGGCAGTTCGCACATAACAACACTCGGCCGGAACAGCTGGCCGACGGCTCGCGGACAGGAGAAAAAGATTGAGCGTCGACGGTTCGCAGAGTGACGTAGTGCGCGCTATTCGACGGCACGAGACCCTGACGAATAGAGTTAATGTCGAAAGTGTCAAAATGAAATATTCCTACGTGTCGAACGCCGAGGATGGGCGTGACCCCGGGGAGGGGGAGGGCTGGTGTTAGGTCGAAGGGACGAATCTAAAGTACCTTTGTGAAGGTGCGTGAAAGGGCCCTTTATACTTCCGGCCAATGTACTGGAGCAGAATTTAGTGACGGCGATCGGCCAACAACTTGGGCGAACGCCTCGACCTCGAGGGGCCCGACGACAATAACCGCACGAACGTTCCGCCGAAAATAATTGCCGTCCGCGGAAAGGACTTTTTCCAATAGGAAGAATTCTCCAAGTGGTGGTTTTTAAATCCCGCGCGATTATTCGTCGGTCCGTGGACGAAACCGTTGCGCGTTATTTGTGAAAAACCCGTGCTTTAACGAAACTCCGTGTGCTTAATTTACGGGCGTAATTTAGCGAGCGCGAAGGCCCGTGAGAGCGTAACAATGCTGGTTGTGGGTGAATTTTCGGCCGGCAAGGGACGTACGTTGCAATTTGCGCCCGGCACGACGGTAAATTACTGTCCGAGCGACGTGTGGCTAACTTTCGCGTCGGCCCGATACGTAATACCGGGGCAATTAAATTGACACACGTCAGGAAGGCGTTCCGCCGGTCGACTGCGATGACCTCGAGTCAGCGGGTCTTTAGAAGGTAATCGCAGCGGTCAGTATTATCACTGAGCTGCTTAATTCCCTGGCACAACGACACGTCCTCAGTCGTACGGAGAAAATTGTAACACTCCGGCTCGTTATTATGCTAATTCCCGGCGGGATAGTTATCTCTAATTAACCGCATGCGAATTCCAAACTGTAGGTTCTGCTAATTATCCGCTCGCCTGTCCGGAACGTGGACGATTACGTTAATCACCACTCGTTTCCCTATCGGTTGGGAGATTAAATTATCATCAAAGTGGCCCCTAATTTCAGCACTTTACGCTAGCATTCTTTCGCTGCTAATACCTAACTCCATTCCATCAACACCGTTACCCGCCTTTAAAGTCATCAATCCACAGGAAATCTAATTAGAGCGAAAATAGTCATCGATTTGCGCAGGTGTCGGCTTCTTATCGCGATGAATTAACTTTTTAATCAACCTCAAATAAGAGCTTAAACACCTCGCCGTGCGATAAATCATTCGAAAAATACCGCTGCTAAGCGTTGCCACGTGCAACGGAATACGTGACGGAAAGATCCGTATGAATTGAGGGAAAACCTTCTTCGATCTCGGCAAACTGCGAAGCTTTGATGCTGGCCCAATGGCCGCGAGGTTTCGGCTAGCGTTAACCAAAGTTGTTTCTTTAAACAGACGGACCGTCGACTTTGCTGACGGTGAGGTTTTCGAAAGCACCGCCCAGGTCGGACCCATCTTTGGCAAACATCGAGCGCGTTGTTTGCGCCGACAGTTAGAGCCGAGTGCTACTGTATGCATAGGGCTGTCGCCGCTCGACCGACTGCTGGATAACGCAAATAAAGTAGCAGCGCCCGCTAACCGCGCTAAGTGTCCTCCCAATCTGTATGCCTTGGCCATTAGCGGAGGGGAGACGAAGAGGGGAGAGGAGGGGGGCTACCAACGTTGACCGATCGCGAGAACCAATGCCCAACTTACGCATGACGGTCCTAAACAAGCACCTTTCGTCCCATCACCCTCCTCCCCCCCTTTGATCCGGCTCTCTTGTCCGAGAAGAAAATTCTTACGCATCCACGGACGGTTCTCCGTGCCTTCGAGAAATGCTCCAACGAGCAATTGCTCAAGCTCCAACGCTCAACTGTGCCCGATGTTCGTAACATTGTTCCGATAATGTTGACGCAAAGTACGGTAATTTTCCACATGACGGGGCAACGTGTTATCTGTAGAAAATGGAAGAACCAATTTTCCCTGGACAGTAGGCAGAAGGGATGAGGAGGGTCTCGTCCTCACACGTAAAAGTCCTTAGACTTGCATGCGCGAAATAACTAGTTTACCGCATAATTGCAGGTTTTACGGTAGCGGCCTGGGGGTACCGATGGTTTCCGCGTATTTCCTATCGGCAATGACTGGTCGTTCAACACGGCAACGGGTCCCCTCTATTTTCCTCAAATGCGCCGTGGCAATTGTCGAGAAAATGAGACTTAATCGTTGGTAATTATAGTTCGGAAGATTGTTAGCCCGTGGAGCTTGATTTCCACTCGGCGCGGGAACATCGTTATTTTACTTTGCGTTCTAAATGAGGTTGTAAGAAGGGTTTTTGGGCTACGAGGCATGGCATTACGAGGCGCATTTGTTGCGTAACGTAGTCGCAGAATGTCGGGGCGGCTCTGGCACGTAGATATCTGCGAAAGAGGGGCTCGTTAAATCTATACGGAGGCTCGCGGACACGAAGGAGAGCAACTATACGACCGCCTCGGAGGTGGTTACCTCTCGCGCCATTCTTCGCCGAGCCGGAGGGAGGATCGTTCCGTCTTCCTCCCGGATCTTCTTCTCTTCGTCAGCCCAACTATCTCGCTCCTCGTTCGTCCCTCGCGCTATTCCCCGAGAGACGCGGTAAATCTGCGGCCTGTCAGGGGCGAAAGGTGCGACATATCTTATCGTAAACGTCTCATAACGGCGTTGCGGCAGTAACGATGCGTGACACACGACGACGTTAAGCCCGTGGCCCCGCAGAGAAGGCTCCGGCTCGTAAACCTCGGCTCTGGCCCGACTGGCTCGAGCCCTTTCATCGAACCACCGCCACCGACAGAGACGGAGAACACCCTCGGCCAGGGGCGAAGGGGGAGACGAGGGCGGAGACGGGAATCGGCGATAGCAACGGTCGGTAGAATGCTGATGAAGAAGGGAGAAAGGAGAGGAAACACGCGATGTGGGCCCGGCGTGTGATCGGGCTGGACCGACGAAGAAAACGAGGATCGGACCGATCGAGAAGCAGCGCATTTATGACGTCACGGGGCCACTCGATACAACCCGGTCGCTGTCAGATTCATGCCGCGGCTATAAAGTAAACATCCGACATCAAAGAGCCGCCTTAGGAGTGCCTCTGTTTCTCTCCGCGACGTCTTCCCCACTCGCCATGTGCATTACACGCGCGTTTAAGGCTCCCCGGGAGACGTACGGTCCCTCGCAAAAGTTCCATCCGCCCGAGGAAATAGCAAATATCCCCCCTCCCCCTCGTCTTTGCTCGCTAAGCTCCCTGAATAGCAGGAAAGCAAGAGTTATATATTTTCATTAAGTCCGAAGGATTGATCGCAGGAGCCGTGTTTGTAATATGGAAAATCGCTTAAGGGGATCGTGCGAGGATTTCTACGAGTCGAGACCGTTCCATTTTGACATCCGGTTGCGAGAAACTCGTTGACCGATCGCCATCAGCTCAGAC
This sequence comes from Hedychridium roseum, assembly GCA_963989215.1. NCBI lineage: Eukaryota > Metazoa > Arthropoda > Insecta > Hymenoptera > Chrysididae > Hedychridium > Hedychridium roseum. The sequence continues at coordinate 8,902,039 of OZ022310.1, read as the reverse complement.
TCCTCGCGTTTGCTTTAACGAGAAACGATCCATTACCCATAAGTTCATTTGCTCGGTCTCCGGGGCTGGGCTAATTCTGGCGAACTTTTCTTCGTTTCTTCCTCGCTCTGGCCTACGGGTTAATAACCGTGCGTAAAATTTCGACGACTCATCTGCGCACGCACGTACGTACGTAACCGTTACGCAAGTAAGAACCGAGAGATCGGAGGATGAGGATCGACTGGTCGTAAGGTCCAATCACGTTGGTATAGGAACAATGCTTCGCCGACGCCACCCTGGCCGGCAGGAAGTAAATTAGACGGACCTTTGGGACTATCGTCCGTGGAGAAAATAATGGCCCGTCTTGTACGGCGGCCATGAGGGATCCGCTGTATCCATTTATTAGAGGCGGGATGACGGGCGGTTTGAACATCATCTGCGGCAATTAGACACGGCGGCTCAATTGTTTGTTCGGCGGCGCGTTTGCCGATGTTCCTCGAATTACCGGGGGGGCCCCTTTGGCACCGTCATCGCCGCGTTTCACCGAGGAAACCGCCACGGAACGAATGTAAACTCAGCGCCGTCCTCTCCGTTACGCCCAGCGAGCGAGCTTTCACGCCGCTCTTTCCCGTCGTTTCATGCAGGTAAAAAAAAAATAACACCATTCCAAAGGTTCCCGGGGCACGGCCGAGCAGCACCTGACACAATGAGTTTCATCGACATCGACGAATGAAGAAGTTTTCAGCTCGAGCGAAGCTTTCGTCCAATTCGATTCGGATTATAAAACTTGCGTTCCTCCGGGCCGTTCTGAGTCGTTGCTTTTGACATTTCTCCTTGCGAGCCATGTAATCGATTTAATATCCTCGTATGTGGCGTTGACAAGTTACGGCGTTAAAGATTCATTAGCGATCGTTTGCTGCGATGCTTTTCCAAGAGCTTTTCCCCTGTCCCTCGTAGATCGCTCTAAAGATTGACTCCCCGCTCTACGATGGTAATCAAGTCGATGATTTCTTCCCGTGGGTGGGGGGGATGGCCCTGAAGATAGGGTGGTTGGCTGTCAGCGTAGTAGGCGGCGGGAAATCATAGCCCCGCGAGACTCGTAAAGTGACAGAGTCGTAAATTACGTGGCAGTGAGTGGACTCGGCGATGGCCGGTGCGTTAAAACGCCGTCCTCGCGGCCTATCTCACTTTATATTCGATCGTGTCGGCAATAAATGTCCGTTGTACGCGCGACGAAAGAGGTCCGTCGGGTTATTAATGTCGCCGAAACGAGCGGCGCACTTAATCGCGCTTATCATCGATCCTGACGTACTGCCGGTTCGCGATTGTGCCGACCGGCAGGCCGAGGGACGTGAAATACGCACGGTGGTATCTTGCAAGGGACAAGCTGAGAATCTCTCTCTTTCTTCCCCTCTCTGTTGGCCGAGGAGAAATCTAAACGTCGCGGATTTAACGACCTTCCGATTAAATTGACGAGCGCAAACGGGAAGTCGTTAAGTACATTTTGAGGAGCCACTCGCAACCTCTTTCACCTCGGCCGAGTCGACGCGTATGAATTAGTGGCGCGATGCTGTCATTAGCCGTATCTTGTTACGAAATAAACAAGCGGTTATACAGACCAACCGGAAAGGGGGAGGAGTTTAACGCATTTAAAATAGCCTTTCGAGCCTCGACGCGTCAAAGATCTTTGAAGAAACGACCCATCCATATCTGCCCTGAGGATTTACTCGAAAGCTTTACGCGATTAACCGATATCCTGCTTTCACTTATTTTTAAGCAGGCTTTCGGCAAGGGCCTTTCAGGTAAAAATCGAGATTGCACTCTGGCAGCCCTAAGGAACGAGCGGTAATTAAACTGGAGAAACTACCGTCCGTAAATCCTGTTTGTTTAACGCTGCATATAATTGCCGGAGATTAAAATAATTGTACATCCTTACGGCCGTGCTGCGGTTTTTAAATCACTTAATCCAAGTAATGAAGTCGATGAATAAATGAAAGAGAATAAGGTGTAACGGCGCTGGTGGAATTGCTTCTTTCCTGATGATCCGCAAGTTTCCGTAAAACTTTCCGTGGGTGTGGCTCGGATGTTCTGCACTTGAGAGAAAGAGAGGGCAAAAAAAGGGCCTTCGGATTCCCCCGGAGTGTAATCCGTAAGGTTGGCATTTTTCCGATGGCGTTGAAGTAGCCGTGCTTGTCGTCGGCGAGCACACGTGTTGTGACTGAGAAATGATAACCGATGATTTATCCGTGACAGGCTGCAGGTACCGCGGATGGATTATCGTTCTGATTGCAAAGTATGAAATAATTAAGGACCGGACCGCCGGGCCATCCATCATCGGGGCAACGATGGCCGCTTGTCAGCCGGCGTTCATTTATCATACTCGCTCAGCCGTCCACCCTCCTCTTCCTATTCCCATCGCGGGCAACGGCCAATGTTCCATTGTTCCTATATCGGACGTAACCGTCCGTTACTGCTAATTACCTCCTGCTACCGCGAAAGATTACGCTGCAGTCACGAGGTATCAAACGTATTAACGTACGTGTAGGTCCTGGCAAAGCGTTCATCAAAGCGTCCACAGGGAACCCCACTCATCGTCCTGTCTCTCTCCCCCTTCTTTTGCTCTCCTAACCCCTTCCTCCTGCGACCCCGTTTGCCCATCCTCTTCACCCCTCCCACAATCTCTCTCTTTCTCTCTCTCTCTCTGTCTGTCGGTGTTTCTTGCATCTTGCTCTTCTTGGCGTTCGCCACGAAGCGACGACTCCATTAGCCGTGTTTACTCGGGCAAAGATCCCGCGTATCGGTCAAATGTACGGTACCATCGAGCATTGTCGTGTTCTCCTGACACGTCGGCATGGCGCTCACGAGAGCGACATTCCACCGGCAATTTGCCCGGCAATTCGAGCGATTGTCGAGCCTTTCGATACCCTCGCCATATTCCCGTCTCCCCCTGACACTTGCCTTCGACACCCCCGGGGCCATAAAAAAGATTCGTTAAGGTCAGCCCTATTTTTAATGCACCTTTCTCCGCTCGTATTATCGTCCCGTTGATCCTGTTTTCACTTTCCTTCGTTGCTAACCAATGGGAATTGTGCTTCCCGTTATTGTCGACCCTTGGTATTTTTGCAGAGCTCCGTGTGATCCCTTTTCGACGGGTCTCTAATGAACTTGAGTCTTGTTCGTCTCCCTGTCCCCGAAATAAAACTTTAGAGCAGTACGCGTCGAAGGTAACCCACTTTCATGCATACCGGTTGCCAAGAGAACAGGACAACCGTGGCGAATAAAAGTCGGCGTGCTATAAAACAGGACCCGAGCACTAAACCGTAATGAGGCGTCTATATTGCGTGCGTTAAACAGGGGAACGTCAATACCGTTCTTCCCTAGTCCAACGTCTCGGAAATTTACGCAGTAATTTCCCTTGACATCCGGTCTGTTTGTCGACAACGTGAATGCCGCACACGCGTGGGGGGGGGGGGGGTAGTCGTTCGTTTGGTTAATTAAAATTATCGTTGTTAGAATTCACGGCCAGTGAAATTGTCATTAACTGCAACCTCGCATCGTGATATTGCCATTGCCTATGATTTTTCAGCCTTCTTACTGCCCCGCTTAAGATATTTATGCGTTTCTCTTAACCGATAAAATCGATAATGCACCGTTAATGGTGTATAAAGGTTTTACGATTAGGAACAGTGCAGGCTTGTAAAGAACTATAATCGTAAACTTTTTCTCCTCTATTACGGTACTTCTTTTTCTACAATAAGAGTGTTTCAACTAGGACTTTATGGCAGTCCAACTGTTAGGAGATCAGCCATTGCCGTCGTAACAAATACAAATAACCCAGGCTATGGAAAAACTTTTGAGAAATGCGATAAATTCAACTTACGTATATATTATCCACACCCTCCTAACGTTTTCACGGAATTGTTTTCAAGGCCCGATAAACGCCTCGCGAATCGTGTAGCATTTTACGTACATTTTCAGTACATTAAGTAATGTTATTCTTCACGGGGCGTTTAGTATCGTAATCGCACGGCGGTTGCACGGTAGGCTAACTTTTAGCCGAGCCCAAAGAACGGCCGTGCGCGCGTTAAAAACGAGCGAAAACATCGGCGTTTCGTCATTACCGGTGCGGCCTAACACGAAATTTACAGGGCAATCAGTTTGAAGTTCCCTGAGCGCGAGAATTTTATGAGCTTCGACGAACCAACTGGTTTCGTTAAGGTTCGCGTTAGTTTTGAGAGCTCAGCGAGAGCTCCATATAGACATCTGTGCGGATTCTGGCTACTGATTTCTGCGTAATGAACCGCGCGATGGCCTTGAAACGCGTACCTGTTGAGGAACCCTGCCGGGGTGAAAACGTCAGAGAGCTCCCCGTGTCTGCAGGGACAGTGCGATGTATATTTACTGCCGGCTTAGACCCCTATTTTCCCATTGTTGCGCGTTGACAGGCTGTCTAAACACTCTTAAGTATCCGACTTTCCTTCTCGCGGCTCCCCCTTTGTCCGGCGCTCGATGCGATCGGTTTTACCGACAATGCTCCGGGAAACCACTGTATAAATGCCGAGACTCTCGCCCTCCTCCCCCCCCCCGCCCCTCGCGTGAACCCTCGATCCCGCTGGTAATATAGCCGCTCGTAAAGTCGAAAGTACTTTTCATCTACCTGCCGTCTTCTACTTTCTTCCGTGAAAAATTCAGCGGAGACCCGCTCGGCCCCGAAGACCGAGGAACGAGGAGGACACGATTAATGCGTCATAATTCGTCGAAATCCCAGCACGCGCTGGGAGAGGTATTTAATTAAGAGAGAAGGGGGTGGACGCGGGGGAATGTCTCTCACCGGGGAGTGTAGCCAGAATTCGAAGGTAGATTTATTTGGAGCGATTATTGGAGTAACAGCTGCGGACAACAGACGGAAGTCGCGAGACAAAATCAGCAGCGACTTTCCGGCCAGCTGTAGCTCTCCTTTCTATCTTCTTTCTTACGTACGGACATGTACATATACATACACAGGCTCACATAGGGGAGCGGGTTCGCGCAAGGAAGTACCGGGACGAAGGTGTGTCTTTCTCCCGGTCGATTTATAGTTTTATACCTGCGGCGGAGAGAAGAAGAGATACCTAATAGACAAGATTTACTGCGGCACGCCCGTCTCAATTGCGGAACAAATTTATCTTCCCTGCGGTCAGCAGCTTCCATTGCTTCCTAGCCTCAATCTTGGTTTCGCTCCCCCTGAAATATTGGCTTACCCCCGGACTCGAAAGTTACTTGACAAACGAATCGATGTTACGTGGCCCGAGGAGTGAAAAAGAGGGACGGTCCCCCTGGGGCGGCATGCCAGCCATGGAAAAACCTTTTTCCGCTCGCTCGCGCCTTCACGGGACATCGCCATCCCCCCGTCCCCCGTCCCCCCTGCCGCCCCGGTGGAACACGTGCGCTTTCTACGCTTACGTCTCTACACAGTGAACATCCCGGAATTTCTAGGGCCACCCCGACGGTCAAAAATTTAAACACCCTTCCACCGGCGTACTTTATATGCCACCGAGAGAGCGGAGAATTATGGCGGAAGACCTCGGAGATCCGTATGACAGATTTCCACGCGGAACTGGCAAGTCCCGAGATAAGGTATTCCGAGATAAACCTCAACAAAGACACACGGCGAAACTTGGCTCGGTGATTTATGGACGATAAGAAACTTCTTAATCAATCAACGGCGTTTTACGAGCACCAGCGGGGGGGCTTCGATTTTTCCCTAGACTTTTCCCAGATGATTTCCTCGAATTTTCGTCTATTCAAGTCCAATTTGGATTGAAGCGTAAGGTTGATTTATTCGCCGTTGGATAAGAATCGTAGTGGCCGGGGGGATGGTTTCGCGGAGCTCGTAGCCTGTAAATCCTTAGGTCCGACGTGTAATTAGTGCGACACAACGTCCTGCTCGGTTCGCGACAGTCCGAGTACCGTAAAGACCGCGAAAAACGCGTGGAAGAAACGTTGCCCGGCGCGTTCGCGGCGGTACGTGCGAGCCAATCAAGGCGACGTTTTCTGGCCGTGTTCCGCGAAACCTTAAGCGGAACGCCATCGTTACGTGGAGCTTTCTGCCGGGGACTGACGTACGACACGGCCAGCTCGACGTTTCCTTTACGCCCATTGACAGAAAGGCGATATATGGAAGCAGCCTGGGGCCCGTGGTCTCGCCAATTAACATTCCATGACAAATTGGACCGAACGGAAAACCAGTGTTTCCGGGGAAATTGTCGCAAGGACGATAGGGTTCGCAGGACCTACGAAAGATCGTTCGTTCGGCGAGTCTTTGTGCGAACTGGGCAATTTAGTTGGCACGATGGACCTTTTCGAGCGCGTTGAACGGCACACGTTTGCTTCGCAGCGTCGACATTTCAACGGGGCTTCGGCGATTCTTGACAGGGAAACCTAGGACGCGGCTCTGTACGTGGTGAGCGGCGGAAGACGCGTTCGTTGGAAAGTTTCCTCGACAAAAGAGGCAGCTCTGGGTGTTACGCAACGCAGCACGCACGGCGGTGCATTCGTCCGAACGGCACGAAGGCATTATCCGTCGGTTCTCCTGCCGTTTCCGTCTCTTTCTCGGCCCCTTCCTTCGTCCGATACGTCCGTCCGTCCGTCCGTCCGTCTGTCTGTCCGTTCGTTGGCATTCTGAATCATTCCCGATTCGGCCAGTCCGCCACGGCAGACGCGTGTGGAGAATGATACATTATTTCCCATGCGAATGTTTCTTTGCCGCGTAATGGGCGATAAATAACATAAATTAATGCCTTATTCCAGACATGTCGGTTATTTATGCCCCGGAATAACTTTATCCCGGCGCGTGATTACCGGCAGGCACGCAGCTCTGCGTTTTGCTCGCTCCCTCTCCGACGGTTCTCCCCCCCTCTGTCCTCTTCTCCTTCTCCTTCTTTCGGCTTCCAACTCCCCATGTTCTTCTGCGTCTCTCTCGCTCCCCTCCTGCCCCACACCTGCTTGCCCGATGGTCCTTCTGAGCACCTTTCCCTCGCGCTCTCCACTCAGATGCCCGGCTTCGTTTGCTCGCACGTACGAACGCTCTTTCGTAGGCATACCGCGAGTCCTCAACGCGGATTCGTAGAATCTAGGTGAACCCGTCCCTCCTCAGCCCTCTGAGGCCATCCAAGTCAAAATCGGAGCGCGAACAAACACACGTCGGTACAAACGTTTTCATTATGAGATTGTAAGCGTCGAGCGGTTTAATTAAACCTATAGTTAAAACAGCCACACGTAACGCTATGTGCACAGTTAAAATAATATTTTTAGTTAGTTTCAGGCGTATGTACATTGCACGACTTTCTGGCACATGCGAACCGGACAGAAAAGTTAGTTAATCGAACACGATTTCACCGCGATCCATAAATCTTTCTTTTCCACGCGCTATTTATGTTCGATAGTGTGTAAAGATAAGAAACCGGGGAAGTCGAAGACTCCTTATCATTACGAGATTCAACAATGCTTGGGTTAACATTTCCAAAGTGAAAGTCCCTGCATACACGTGCATTTTTGAAGCCGGTAAAAGGCGATTACGTTGATTTATCGTTCGTTTAACATTACGCGAGACGTCGAGTGTTTTATGAATTCTGTAAACTGCTTAATTACTCGTACGGCCTTTACGTGCTACAGAAACGTTACGCCGTTACTGTTTATCCTGCAAATCCCAATCAACACTACGTTTGCTTAATTAAGAAATCTCGTTATAAAATCCCGCTACGTTACGATTAGCGCGTTTATGAATATTGACTTGGTAACGCGGATATAAGCCGCGAGCAATGCCTTTTCCTGCCCCCCCTGGGAGGAGATTATCTTCGCAGATTGCCCGCCGGAAGTTATTGGAAAAAATTGACTCAGCCTTGGCCGGCGAAGGGGCTTTCGCAAACCCTTAATTAAATATTTCCCCATTGGCACGACAGAAAAGGGCGGCGAGTAAGAGCATCGTATAGCCTCGACTTCCGGCCTTCTAATTAAGCAAAAATATGTATCGCGAAAACGGTTTATTAAGATGCGATCTTAAACTTTAAAAAGGGCAGGATATATCGTTATCGAGCCTCTACGTATTCCGTGCTTGAAATACGCCCGTAAACGTCCATGACTGGGTGTAATAATTGATCCGAGCCGTCGCATATATTACGATAGGGCCGGGCCGGTGTGAGTTCCATAAAATTGCATCTCGTGCGAAAGGGTCGTTACGTTAGGGTCCCTCACTCAGCGGGGCCCGCCAGTGAGAATCGCCTACGTTCCCCTCGAAATGCGCTCGATGCTAAACGGATTTGAAATTCTGATTACCAGTTGATACAAGGTATCCTCAGATGGCGGTAAATATACGCAAGCCTTCGCGTCGGTAAGGGCGTTATCTCCACTTACCACGTGGAAGGGTATGTCGTCATCGGGGTGGTCCGCATTAAGTCTCAGAAAAGGTAAAACATTCCCCTAAATTTTTACTTGCACGTCTACCTAAAGAGTAGGAATAACGAAGCTTCTCAAACGAAAACATAACTCAACCGTGTCATCAATACAGTAATTATACAACTCCGGAGAATTGTATGAACCACCCTTGATGTTCTTTTGAGAACGAACACTTCGATAGAATCTTATTCTTGCGTTCATTGAGACGAGCGATTTGTTGACGATCCAAGGTACACATGAAAATGAACCAATGTTTTGTTTTTCCAGGGGGTGTGTTAGAAGTTTAGTGAACGACGTGTCCAGGAACGTAGCAATACTGGTAGCGGGCTGACATACGTTGAAGGGAGGAAGGAAGGGGCAGGTTGAGCGTCTGATCCTCTGGTCCTGGCTGGGGAGGGGGATCGTCTGGAAGGAGGTTTCCTCGGGTGAGTTATGGACTCGACAGGCCAACGTGGCCGCCGTAACATTAATTGGGTCTATCGCCCAAACGAACACATGTCGGATTACTCGTCCCGCTCGACTGGTACATACCATACGTCGCGCGGCAGCACTGGCGGACCAAGAAAGAAGAAGAACACGAAGAAGAGGAAGATGAGGAGGATGAGAAGGACGAGCGTTGATGCAGTTAGCACTCTCCACGGAGAGAGAGAGAGAGAGAGAGAGAGAGAGAGAGAGAGAGAGAGAGAAAGAGAGAGATGGCCTGGTGGCTGGAGAGTGGGAAAAAAGGAGAAGGAGATCGGGACAAGTCTGTTCTTTCATTAATCAGCGATTAAGCCTCTGGCCTCGGCCTTTATGAATTATTATGATACCACATCTCACGACATCGCCATCAGTCATGACCCGTCGTGTATCTCGGTAACTATCTCCCGGGCCGCCTGGCAGACGTGTTTACATTTATCACCGTCATCTTTTCAGCATGCTTGATTTATCTGCCGCGCATTATCATCTGGCACTTTGACATTTTGTTTAAATGGATAAGAGCGGTTAATGTCGTTTGCCGCGAGGGGTTGAGGGCTAACGGGGAAAGGGTACGTGAATGCATTACGGAATTACCTACATGCGACACCAATGGCACGCCAGGGGCGTCAAGAGTCTAGCTCCCAAATAAATCATTCATTCTGTCGCCCTGAACTTTTCACCGTGTAGCCCTGGCCAAAGAAATTAGTTGCGAAATTTTAACGGAATCAAGGCACCACCCTTCGGAATAGTTCTGCTACCCCTGAAATCACGTTGGGGATATTCGTATCGTCGCTTATAAACAGAGAAATATCGTCGGTTCAGAGATGGAAGGTTGGCCGATTTTGATGTTAAACTTTTCCGCAAGTTTCATCGGATGATCCCTGCGGCATGACATAAACAGGTTTCACGAACTTATTAGCCGTCCGTATCCAGAAACAGCGTGTTCTTCATCCATCACCATCTACCCGAGTCCATTAATCAAACGCCCCGTGACATCTTGACGTGCTTAGTTATTGATGTTTTTTTCTCTCTGCCCAAGTTAATATTGCCTTTCGAATTGATATTGTCACTGGGGCCGACGTTTCGCGTCGGCCGCACATCAGCCTCGATATTTACCATTATTCAGCGTATTGCAAAAGAACGTCAATAAACCGTGTCGAAAGGATTTGCGGCGTGCGAATAAAATAAAAAATAAACCGCCGCGTGATTCAGCCGATTCGTAGCTGGAGCGGACGTATGATAATTTCGCCATGTTGTTTATAACATTTTATCGTTATGTACGTGGCCGCTCGTGAGGAGAAACTGTTTTTTTTTTCTTGCGGAATCGACGGATAAGCAAAATTGAATATTTCGCTTCGCGGAAGTACCTTTCGCAATACTAAGAGGTGATCGGATTAAAAGCATTTAATGTTCCGAAGAAACGTAAAATATTTGACGTCCGTTCGATACAAATTGCGAAACTGTCGAACACGCTGGTAAAATGATTTTACGTATCTTTTTGGCGCGTTTCGTGAGAGAATTTCCGTCGAGTCAGCGAATAGGCGGTCAAATCGACGACCGACCGTTTTGCTCTGCTCGTCACTGGCTAGAGCACCTGTTAAAAGTCAGTCGCAGCGCTGGCAAAAGACACGGGACATTCGAGGACGGAGAAAGTAAAGCAAGGTGTCTCGTAACAACGTTGGATTTATCGTAATCAGCACCTTCGGGGAACACACTCTATTCGTTAGGTTCTTTGACGCATTTCGAGATAGGCCGGTCTTACTTTCTCGCGCGGGCCTTAATTGAATTTATGTACCATTTATTTTATGTTTGAGATTTTCGCGGCAATCCCCGATAAATCTGTCGGCGTTAATAATCATAAGTGTAAGTTACGGCCGCACCAATGGACCAATAAAAGCTTCGGAGAAGTTAATGCCGGAGGGGGATTAATGCTAATCAAGAATAAATTATAATCGTAGTATCCCCCTGGCCCCGTTGCCCCTCGGACTGTCCTCCGGCTCGGCTTTCGGTCGTGCGGGGCCTTTAATTTATGGGACGGTCGAAAAGACATTGCGCTTAAGCGCATAACTTGTGTTTATCAGGACCCGGCCGTTTACTCGGCAAACATATTACCGGTTTATCTGCGCCCGCGGAGCTATTTTATTTTCCGAATGTTTATCGCGCGCGCCGGGATAGAATTTACACGCGCCTACGTCCGTATGCGTGCGACTTTTCCCCACGTAACGAGTGAAATGCCGACGTAAGTCCACGGACACTTAATGCAACTGGCACATTTATATCCACTGCCGATGCTGTCGAATGCCTCGCCAACTTGATAGCCCCCGAACGTTCGCTCGTATAAACGTTGCCCGCAAATTATGTCATATTTACGGCCCGATAGCGTCGTCGTCCTTCTATTCCGATATAAACAGCCGTCGAGATTTCACGATCATCTCGTGCCTTACGAAAGACTGGACTCTTGTCTATACGACGTTGCTCGAATTAACGGGCGGATTATTAATTACTTGGCGGTCGATTAGCGGGCACGGGGGAAATTCATCATCGCGAAGCACTATCCAGGCTCGAAAGGCCCCGGGTTTCTGGACTTTCACTCTGGTCCCGGTGATATTACGGAACGTGTCGAAAGAAGGCGCATTTGTCTATCCGATTTCCCTCGGGCCGTGTTAAACGAGTCTTTTCGCTCTGTTCGCTGCGCGTAACGAGCGTAGAAAAAATGTAATATAAAGTATTATGTCTTTTAATGACTACATTTTCCCTCTCTCACTGCGCCAGGCAACTTTCTCTCTCCGGCGGCGATACTCGTTCCATTCACGCCGATAATTCACGCGGACGACAGGTGATGAAGTAGTAACAGGTTTTCATTCGGACAGCTTCTACGTTATTATCGACGTCGCCGTGGGAGTTTACAATCGCGCGAATGACGGGCTATTTTTCTCCCCGCTCAGCGTCTCCGCTCCAATTCGGATGATGCAGCGCTAAGGCGAACAATCGAAAAGACTGTATCATTCATCTCCGAGAAATCACTTATTCCATCTGTCCGACACCTGCTTAGTTTCCCTTCATCGATATTCCATCTCCATGAATATGCAACTTTCTCGAGAGATGATTCTTCCTCAATTTCTGGCCGTACATCATGCCGCTGTTTTCCCGTCCGGAAATTTATGTACTTTCCATTCGTGAGATCTCCGGCTGATAGATATTCCATTGGACCGACGGGTCCTGGTATTATAACGAAAGTGCGCAGAAGCTCGTCCCTGTTGGATCCATAAATTTGGAGTTCCCTTTGGCGAGACAGTGGGCTCTCGCCGAAAAACCTACCGCCAAAGGTGAGACACGATTATGGAGAGAGCTGGGAGGCAGGGAGGGGAGGGGTATGGCGAAAGGGTGGACGGAGCGAGGAAGACGGGAGGACTGAACGCACCGCTTATTTACTCAAGCCGCGAGTTGATGTATGGCTCGCTGCTGGACGTTGTCGGTGCCTTTCATTCGAGCGGCTTCTCGCAGAGACACGAGATAACCTCGCCTCTGATCAACGACCGGCCCCCTTACCCCTCCCTTCCCTGTCCACATCCTACCCATGCGTCTCTGTTTCCCTCCGTCCTCGCGCCATTTATTCCCTCCCTCTTCGCCGATTTCCTCTCTTTCGTCAATTCCTGCCCATTGCGAACTCCCCGATTCTTCCATACCCCCGCCCCCCGTAGCCCTTTTTCTCGTTCTAAACGGTGCAGTGCTTTGCCACGTGATCCGCGACGAGCGGCCAACGAATCTGAGATGCGAAAAGCCTGAGCTGGGATCTCGGGTTCGTGGATGAGCGAAGCCCCGAACCTGACCCTTCTCATAAAACTCGCCATAGCTCATTGTGCATGAAAAATGACTCCGGCGCGGACGGATGCGCAAATTAAAAATCTCCCGATGTCGGGCCGAGGACGGTAGTCATTTGTCAAATTTAATTATACCGGTCCTCCTTTTTCCCCGGAACACCGGCAACACCGACGTTACTTTTACACATGTCGCTCTCAAGTTTACCGCAAAACACAGAATCCAAGAAGTCCCAAAGGCCGTTTAAAGAATCATTCACGGACAACTCGCGTCGTAAGTCATGGCAATTGGGAAAATGTCGCTTCGAGGAGTGGTTCTGCGGTTTTCCTTGGACCGCACGCACGCGGTGTTGCCCCGGGTGCTGAACATGAATTAAAGGGCAGTTATTGTCCGGTCGATGGAATAGTTTATCACTGGAAACCGCTGGTACGCTGTTGGTGCTTGTTAGCAGGTCGCCGCTCAGCTTAAGATTATAAGCCGTACGAAATTACGAACTACCGGGTGGATTTTCACGGCGTCCCTTTTATCGCGATTAGATGGACGCGGCTGATTGCCGTTGCCGTGTAACACGTGTAGGCCAAGCCTCAAGCCCCCTCCCCCCTTCTCCCGTGGTCGTTCCCACCGCTAAACGTTTCCAAGGGGCGTCATAATGCTGTCGACGTTCTCGTCGAAGTCTCGCAACTGGCGAGTTTCTCAAAGGTCCGCGGACGTGCCAGCTCGTTTCTCGCCACACAAGTCGTTTTACGGACACTCCTACGCTTCGCGCCGAGCACAGAATGTGTAAGTCAACAGCCCCGGGGCAAGCGGGACGATCGATTTATCGCATCCCTGCCGGCCGAAATCGTGAATCTCCTCGAGCGGGGGATACGATGTGTGGATTCTTTTATGTCAACCGCCGGAGGGTATTCCTTTAAGATTAACAATGAACACGTGTCTTCGATTCCGGGGGAAATAAAGCGACAGTTTGGTCTGGTAAACATGTTTTAGAAGCTCGGTCGAATAATTGTCCGTGGAGAGAGCTCTCGAGGTTTGGAAAAGCAGGTGCAGGCGGTTTTGTAATATCGACGGCACCGCGTGGACGTGGTTAAAACGGTAGCCGTGGTAGGAGTGGACTTTGGCTGGCTGGCAAGCCGGAAACGAGGAACGATCGGCTCGGAGATCGGTTCTGCCGATAGACCGACCCGGTGGTCGCTGGCCTTTCGCTACGATGCGGTCGCCATACTGCCGTACAAATAATGCCAGCGATGTCAGGGAATCACGACGATCGGGGAGCAAGGCAAGGGGGGATGACGAAGAGGAGGAGGAAGAAGAGGAAGAAGGGATGAACAGTGACGGAAAATGGAGGGTGTTGGACAAAGATCGACTCGGGGAACAACGAAACGAAAGACAGAAACGGAAGGACGAATGAGGAGAAGTGGGAGGGGAGGGACAGGTCGAGAGAAACAGAGAGTCTCGCGCATACGAGGCAGTGGAATTCGTGGACTGGACTACCGATATCGCCGTGGAACAATGGAAATGGAGCGCGGAGAGAGCGTCGAGTGGCCGGGAACAGCTCGGTCTGCCTGCGGCGGCAAGTGGTCCTCGCATTCCTACGTTGAATCGCCACAAACGGACTTGGAGCGGCTCGCACACACCTTCGACATTTGAAACCCCCCGCGCGGACCACGAAGTGGGCTTCGCGCCGGCACGTTCGCGTATGCATGCATACCGCATTGCTAACAGATCGGCCAATTTTCGAGGAGATATGTTAAGACCCCCCACAATGTAACCGGCCTAACCGAACGAGCAAATCCACCCCCCCTCCTACCCTATCCCCTCGCCACCAACGATGAAAAGTCTCGCCGTACGATCAATGGAGGTGAAACCACACGCTCGATTTTCCTCCAACGTCGTTCCGCGGCTTTCCACCATCTCCACAGGCTGCATTCGACCCGATGTCCAATAGGAACGTCCGGCTTCTACGATCCTACGCTTCGACCGGTCCATTCTGTCGCGTAATCTCGGAGTTACAGAGAGAAAGGGACGAAACACACGATTTCTAATAGAGCCCCTGATAAATGGAAACGACTGAAACCTGTCACATTTATAACCATTACGTCCCTGAAGTATGAAAAGATTTGTGCGCAGCGGTAGTCCCGATTTTCCTTGCACGAGTTTGCCAGTGTCGAGGTTTACCACCGGCCGTGAGACTTCGTGCCTCAGATCGGCGATCTTCCCGCGAAGAAAGCGATGGAGCGTGACCGCCAAACGCGCTCGCCGAGGTAGGAGGCATGAAATTCAAGGGAACGGGGTGCAGACGATGAAGTAGGGAACAGTGGGAGGGGGCGAGGAGGGGGAGACGCGGGCCCGAAGGAGCCGGGGAATCGGTGGAGAACAGAGGATCGCATTGTTTGTCGCGCGGGGCATTCCTCGCTGTCGGCTGTCACCGGAAACATTCATTACGGCGCGTCGCCCGCGAGGAATCGCTAATGCGTCCGACGGTCCAGAAGACGAGGAAGACGCGCGTCGTACCCCCCCCCCTACCCTCATCAATTCATATCTCCCTGGGGGGGAGGGGGGCGAAAGTTGAAGCTCCATTGGCCCTTGTTACGCTGGAGAAACCGAAGCGACTGATTCTTCCGTCGACTCGCCGCGGATTCCTCGTTAGTCGACAGTCGATTCCGCGCCTCGAGGAATTCACCGCCCTTCTTTTGCCCCCCGTCCTCGAATTCTTTTTCCAATCGAACCGAAGTCCCCTCGTCGCCGGACGAAATCCGCACCAATAACGCACGTGAATCTCTTACTCGTCCGAGGGATACAATTTTTTACATGTCGACGTTTTCTTCCCCTGTGAAGGCTGGAATTTCAGCTGTAACGATGCTCTTTTGTAGCGGGGACCCCGGAGGGGGGGTGGGGTTAAGCCGAACGGGGATTGGATCGCGGAAGTGTCGAGGAAAGCAAGCGGATAAGCCACTTATCAAAGCGAAAAGGGGATCTGCCGCGGTCCAAACGGATTTCTACAGGGACTTCTTGTCCTCGCCAGGACGAAAGCCAGTCGACGCGAGACTTTGACTGGATTCCTCGTTAGTGCTATATATTCCGGCTCACCTGGAGAATTCCACCTGAGCCATTCTTCGTCGCGTCGCTCAGCAATCGCAGAAATCGACGTTGCCGAGCTCATTTTTTCGTCAATTTTAAGACCCCCAAAACTTGACTTCGACAAGTTCTGCAAAAATTCTCGAGTGATAGGCCTAAGCTAAGATTACTGAGAATATTTTCCTCAAAGTTGCTAAGCATTTATGAATTGAGCAAGGAACGGTTCAAATTCGAATTGGCAACACTGGATATACTTCTTCTTCTTCTGTTGTATCGTTCTTCGGTGACTTCGAAGCTGGCCAATGCGTCTCAGCGATTCCACTTTTCTGCGGCATCGACGATTCCCGGCGATCGCTCGTGAATCATCATTACACCGAGTTCGTGTTTTTCCGCTTGTAAATCATCGAATGCCGAGTAGCCGCTCGTGGGGCTCGCGGCGACAAGCTCGATGATTTATCTCGGCGATCTCGCTTAACTTCGTCTACCCTTAACAGTTGCCAGCATCGCGGAGGTTCTTCCTGTTTCTGTCAACGCCGTCATAGGAGAAAAAACGACGGGACACGTGTCTCGCCGTGACAGCAGGGCCCTGCGGCGAGCTGGGAGGTGAATTCTCGAGTAATTTAGGAGGATGACCCTTGGAAGCCCTAATAACATCTCCGGGGGGTAGGCGTGGTCCAATCCAGTGAATTTCCCCCGCCCCAAACTTCGTTAAACAAATTTTCCAATCAACTTCCGACGAACGGGGATCCCAAGGTCCGAAATCCACGCGTTGCTGTTATTTTCTTCAGGCTTGAGCAAACAATCGTGCGATTGGTTGTCCGCAAAAGCGAACACTGGAGGACCCGAGGTTCGACGTTTAAAAATACAGAAGGGCTGTTAAGGCGTACTCGAAAGTGCGGACGAGGCGCGTGAATATGGTAGGTGCGTAAAGTCGGTAAAAAGCTTATGGCTGTATATTAACGGAGAGTGAGGCGGCAGCAGAAAGGGCGAGAAGCCGACGTACGAAGGAGACTGGCACAAAAGCCTGCGATATATACAGGCGAGTAAAGTGTGCCGACGTCGTCGCAACCTCGCCTGGTCCTTCCTCCTCTCGGAACGAACCGGCCGCGGTTTTATAGGTTCCCGGAACGTGTTGTGAAACGTTTCCTCGGTTTATGTCCCCCGAGCGAACCCAATACCCTCGCGCCCCCCCCAGAAACGCCCATCCTCGGCGCAGCTCTCTTTCGTTCCCCGCTAAGAACCCTATCGACGACTAAAGTGCGGCCCTTACCCTCGGGCCTCAAGGTAGAAAAGTGTAAAAACGGGACTGCAGCTGCGGATTGTTCGCAGCGAAAGATCGGACCGTCAATTCCTCGTCCCTGTTGAACAAAACTCTACTCACAAAGCCTTTATATCCTTCCTGCGGTTAATTAACGAAAACTGACACCTGATCTAGGTATAAAAGGGTCACTTTTATTGAGTATTTTCAAGGGGAAAGCACAAATTGCGCTTCTTCGCAAGTTTTTCTTGCTAAAGTCTTAATCGTATCACGTCGGTGGATTTGGGTCGGCAACTTTGGGGTTCCGAAAATACTGTGGTCCTGGCCAGGGTGTGGCAAGCCTGCCGGAGGATTAGCAGTCCCTCTTAGCGAAGAATCGAGGATATTTGGAGCTTGAGGCAAAGCAGTACGTAGGTTCGAAGGGTGCCAGGCTGACTGGGCCGGTTGTTATCCGGGCGTAAGTGTACGGGTCGGATATATAGCCTCGGGTGGGGGGCGAGCAGGCCGGAAGGGACCGGGGAAGTGCACACATCGGTACCAACTGTGTAATTTGAGAGTAATTCCGCAAGTCGTATAACCCGCAGGTAATGCCAGCAGGCGGGCAACTGGCCGCGTCAAGGGGTGCGGCGGAGGGTAAGAGAAGTGCATCAGTGCGCTGCTCGTTTCGTTTAATTGGTCGTTGCCGGGTTTACGAGGCTTCAACCGAGCCCCTACGACCAAGAGATGCTCCGCGCGTAAAGCATGGCCGCCACGCAAACCCAGGTCAATCGATTCACCAGGGTTCTTGCTCCAGGGATAAGAATCACCGGGAAATTTGAATCTCCCGTTCCCCTTTGAAAAGAAGCATCGATTATCCGAATTGCTCGAAATGAGATACACTTACTCCAAATGATTTTAATCCCCCCGGGGTGAAGGAAGGCAATGCTCGACGTGAATCTCTTGACTTCGTGTCTTAAGAACCTGTCGCGTAAACAAGACGGAAGAACGTTAACACGAATTCGATTTCCTGTCGGTAAGTCAGGAATGAGGCGTGAGGGAAATTTCGACGGTGGGGCCGTACGTGGAGTTTTTACGACTGGCAGGCGCGTCATTTTTCCCAAGGTTTCGTGTCGTCGGGGCGTTGCAGGGGAAGAAAGAAATAGCGAGGGTCGGGGGCCGAGCGAGAGGGCCGACGTTGGGAAGGAGAGGAAGATAAAGCGAGCCGGTAAGGAAAGAGAAAATTGTCGGTAGGGGGAAGAGCGACGAGCTTATATAGGGACGGTCGTATACACACGTAGCTCGGGTACGTAGGAAATGCGAGGCGGAGGGTTTAATATCGGCCGGCCGAGATAGAAGCAATAAATGCTTGTCAAGTAAATCAGGATGAAGCGCCATCGAGGAGCGCGTAATGGCCGCATTAAGTGAATAACTCACGGTTGCAGTGTCAGGGGGGCCGGGGGGCGCGGTGAGGTGCGCGCGTCCGACTGTTAGGAACTGTTAGGGGTGATAGCGGTGCCATCAAACAACTTTACGGCGTTAAGTGCCGCTGCCGAGAGACCGGCTGCTGACGCATTACCAACCTAATTTCTGCCGAATACTGGCACCGGCTCGGCCCGAGCGCCGTGCATTAACAGCCACGTACCGAGCCGCTCCCGGGGAATCCGTTTGATCTCGCGCGAAAGGGAGCTTATGTTCCCCCGCGATGCACCACGCACGGATACCGACATTGCGCACTGTTCGGTTCTAAACGACGCAGCGGCAGGAATTCGCAGGATTCACGGCAGTGTCCGTTTCTCTTAATTGACAGGCGAAAAACGGACGACGAAACGAGGGGAAATGCGTTTCCTTTAAGGACGAATCGCTTTGTATTCCGAGGACGTCTTTTAATTAAGGCCATTTTTAAGGACTTCCCCGGGAAAGTGGTGACCGGTGATTTGCAAGCACTCCAATCTCCTCGGGCGATTACGTGCTGACGAAAACCCTTTCGTCTTCGATCTTATTACTTTTCTCCCCCACCCTCCACTGTCTCCTTACGTTCTTGCGCACGTTCTAGGCCCTCCCTCCCTCCCCTCGGGGGATCGGCGACACGGAAAACGTGGTGGTCCGATGTCGACGGCGCAGGGGTGGATAAGAAAGAGAGACAGAGACAGGGGAGGGGAGGAAAGGGGAGAGAGGGAGAGAAACGATAGCGGGAAAACAAGCGTAAGAGCGCAGGACCGAGGAGGAATATATTTATAGCTGCCTCGAGCTATTAAGATAATTTATCGGGGCCATTACCGAACAAACGAGAGCATTAATCTATTCTAGCTTCATAAAGAGAACTTGGTCGACGATTTTGTAGCCGCGCGCCAAACGAGCACTTCGGAGTAAATTGATGGATCCCCCTGACCTGGCCGGAGGACCCTCCGTAAATTGCTCGTAAATTTTTATTTATTCCGCCGCAAATAAAAGTCCGGCTTAAGGGGGGAGGTGGCGGCGGTGACGCTGGTACCGCGGATAAAACCCACCCTTCTCGGAAACGTCTTTCTCTCCTTCTCCCTCCAGTTCTAGCCCTCGTTTCCCCCCGCCCCCTGGGCACTTTCGATCCGTGCTGTCGCGTAAGAAATTCTCCGCTCGGGGCCCTAGGTTCCGCTCGTTTGCCGTCGATTCGTAGCAGCTCTGGCAATTTCTCGCCGAGCTTGGATCTCGAGCGACGTCGTCTGCCGTCGACGTCGGCTGCAGTGATATTCCGTTTTCCGGCCGGCGGTGAGAGAATATTTATGCTCTCCATTAGGCCGGGGTGCGACTGTCGAGTCGTCGTTCCTGGCTGCCTCGAAACCCTCGGCTTGGACGGGGCTCACGTGAATCTCCCTGAAATATGCAGCTCCATATTTTCACGTCCGGCTGTCATCGGCGATCGTTTTCACCGGGATGATTCATTCCCCTCAGCTGTCGGCGAACTGATGGATCGGCAAATCGTTGACTCAGCGTCGTCGTCTCGTACGATCGACTCGCGGAAGTCCAACGATAAGGCGAATTCACGTGCCAAAAATTCGGCGATTATCGTCTCTTAGATCCCGGCCGATAATAGTACGCGATAACATCTAAGCGGAAACATTTATTTTGCATCACGGCTCTGAATCCCTCAACATTTATCGATCTCTACGCTGTTGAAGAAGGAACTGTACGTTGGAATGACGGTCCTGCTATTCCCGGGAATCATTCGTTGTCCGTGCAACTGTTGAGAGTCGTGGCGGTTTCTGAAAGCCAGCAGTTTCAGCCTCGTAAAAAGAAATGGACTGTTGGGTTTAGAGCGGCGAGAGTGCGCGGAGAGTCGCGTTAAGTCCGCGGAGGGATCGGCTTTGAAAGGCTCTGCCGTGACACGGCTGCCTTCTCGCGGCTCGGCACGCATTGATCAAAGCGGCAATTACTGTCATCGTAATATTACTCGGGACGTTACTCATGTCGGTGAACGCGGGAGAACGGGGGCGGTGATCCCTGCCCCTCCACCAACCCCTTGCTCAGCTCCCTTTGCTTCTCCCCTCTTCTGTCTTCCTCGGACATTCGCACTGTTCCTAAATGTCCCCCTCATCACCCTCTCTCTCTCTCTCTCTCTCTCTCTCTCTGCACACATACCCACCCACCTCGTGGTTACTCGTTAGAGTCGTTTAAACGGGCCGACCGTGGGTAATGATTTCCGGGAATCGCGTTTGATGTGGCCAGTGTTATTAGTTTTCTATGGAAGCACCGGCAATTTTTCACGTGGCTCGTTTAGCCTGGGCTATGATTTGTCAGTTGTACGGGGACTTTTGCGCACCGTCGGTAGAAACGCAGGGTGCAAAGCCCTGCACCCCTTGGTCCTTCTCTCTTGGTGTTTCTTTCTAGCCGTCAACCCCTGCGGTGAACGAGCCTTCGGTCTACTCCGCTCCCTACAGACGACGGTCTCTTCCAACGATTCGTCGGCTGTTCCCTTGAATTATGACCGGTTGCTGCAGATGCCCCCGGCGTCACGTTGACGCAGCCTCGTTAAATTGAATAGCCGTCCGCAGAATAACTCACAGACGCTGTAATTGATGTACATTACACGATGCCAGTCACGTCAATTCACGAGGAATAGTGCGCTCTATTGACTTTGTCAAACGAATATTCCTTTCCCGACACGATGATTTTTTCGACGGATAAAGAAAAGAAAATAATCATTTATACTCTGTGCTAAAAAGTTACGTTTCTTTGATGTATCTGTCGAAGGAAAATTCCTGTACATCGGTACAGGATGGCCACGTGTAGGGCATTGTAAAGCAAAGGGACGATGAAACGTGGGCGGTCGTGGCGTAAGACGGGGGGCAAATAGCAGGCGTGAAACGTCGAGACACTTGGTGACTCCATGGATCCTCGTGCGAGGGTCCATAAATGCCGTAGAATAAGGAGAAAAGGAAGCTTGGTCACGGTGCGGTTTCCTGAAATTCCCGGGGACGGGGGGAGGGGGGGGGAGGGCTCGAAAGCTGCGACTAATAATGCCGGAGTCGCACGGGGGTCAAACACGTAAAAACAGGACGAAGATTTATGAGGCACCACGCTTCTCGCAGCGTGATTCCACGGGCGAATTGGCAGGTCAGTTCCGGGGGAGAGAAGGAAGGGGAGTGAAGGGGGCGAAAAGCCGGAATAATACGACGAAACCGTCTGGTGCCCCCTTCGCCCCTCTAGTCCTCCTGTCGAGACTATTTCGCAGCGATGCTCGGAGAAACGGCCAACAGGTACCGCGTCGTCGTATCGATCTCCTCGTTTTCTTCGACCTCTCGACGCCCATTTCCCCCGTAGGACCCCCGTACGGGTGAATGGGAACCCCCCGGAGATAGATGGCGGAGATGATCTTGAACGGCGTGCATCTGTCGCCGGGCATGAGAGCATTGAGAATGCACCCAAGGTGTCCCCGTGCTGATATATATCGAGCGTCGAAAGTGCCCTCGGAGGAACACGCTTTTCTCTATTTTCCCTGGACAGAAATCCGGTCGGGTGAATGGACGATAATTCTATGACGGTATTTATCCTCCCCTCCCCCGCCCTCGGGGGACCATTAATTCTGCGGGGATTTCGTCCGGCCGATGGAACGAAATTCCCGCGGCAAGATATGGAAAGTTCAACGTCGAATGGCCCGTAAAACTCTGCGCTGAATTACTCCGTAGGATTTCACCGTGAAATATGCCAGTTTGGAAATGCTCCATCGAAATCCAACTGTATCGCGTTCGACGTACTTTTTGCTCGACGTTTATCCCTACACCGCGAGATGTAATCTCGCTAGGGAATAATAGAAAAAGATGAGACGGCCGCGAGTGGATGCATGAAAATGCAGCGGGGGATAAATTGTTATTCCCCGAACGTCGGGGCCGCTACTCAAGGAGTAAACTTTCGGAGGAGAAGAACGTGGCCGACGGACCGCAATATTTTATCCCGGCGTCCTAGATGCAATCGGTATAAGTCCTCAGTCCTGCCGTTTCTCACTCTTCGACTTAGCATTCCGGCCTTGCACGCAAACACGCTAAATGGACCGGGCGAGGAAAGATGGGGAAGACCGATCGGCCTTCTCCTGGGTCCTCAGGGCTGAGGTGGGGGGGGGGGGGGGGGGGTTCTGCCGGAAGAACATACTTCTTCCGCCACCAGCCGCGCTGGGTTTACTAAAAACCTCGCTACAAGGTGTTCCAATGGACCGGTGGGAGCCTGATTCCCTCGAAAAAAGGCTCACCCTACGCGTTTTCGCGCGACCTTCCGTGGGTTCCCGGGGCGCGGGTCGGGGTACCTGGCCGTTGAGCTCAGCAAACGTGTGGGAGGTCTTTATTGCCCATGGCAGAGTGAAAAACCGAGCAACAACGGACCGAGGAAACGCTATCGCGACGACGTCCTTGTCCCCGTCCCCCCGTCAAGGTTTCCCCACTTCCCCGGTGACTCTTTTCCCTTGTCCGGGGTGTTTGTTCCCTGCGCAAATCGCGAGGTCGTTTCATCGTGCGGGCCGCGGGGGTTTAGCCGATTTTCCTGCGGAAGGTCGTCCCCGGGACGGGACACGTCGGACCGTGGGGTGAGGGGAAACAAGGAGTCGAGTAAGGGCGGGGTATGGGGGGATGGAAGACGAGGCGCACACGAGGCTGGCGGACTAGCTATAAAGCGCAGAGAGCTCCATCTATTTTCGCCTGGCTGTTCGGAACAGAAGTAGGATGATTTATGCCTGGCAAGTGCTCTGCGGCTCCGCGCCGCGGGAGAATTCTCGCTTTCAGCTCCGCACCCAGCCGTGTCGCCAGGGTGGCGGAGTGTGGCATTGCCTGCGGGATCTACGAGCCCCTCCCTCCCTTCCTCCTCTCCTTCTCCTCCTCCCCCGGGGGCCAGCCGACGTCGTGGCGTCAGCGAGAGAACCGCGATGCATCTTCCCTCGCGCAGACGACGCGCGGCTACATGCCCCCGGAACTCTTGGTCCCTTTTTCCGTACGTCTGCGCTGCGGCCATGGAGCTAATCATAGAGCTGCGCGACGAGCGTCCCCGCGAGGATTTACGAGACCGATCCAACGGGACTTGGCCGATCTTGCGCGGAAAAATCCATCGTCGCGCAATTTTTCCTCCCTCCCATGTTACCCCCGAGGGACAGGGGTGGGGGGGGGGGCAGGTTTAACGATCGTCCGCGCGGGCTTTCGAGCACGTTTTAATAGAATCGCTAATGACACGTAATAGATGCACCGACACGCGAATCGACAGAGCCGCGCGCGCGTCACACGGTTCCCCGTCTGGTTGGCGCGCAAAATGTTTATCGGGATAATGGATTGGTCGTTACCGGACGGCGCGTCGAACGAACCTGAAATATGTTGGGGCCATGCAAACAGCGCTGCGAGAAGGGAGGAAGTGAAAAGATGAGAGAAAGAGAGACGTGGAGGATGATGAGGGTGGGGGGCAACACGACACGGGGGGGGGGGAAAGAGACAGATACACACGTAGGGGTGGAAGGTTGGAACAGGGCGAAGAGGGGAGGAGGGGGGGGGGGTGCGCACGGATATTGGCCAAAGAGAAGCGCTCTAAATTACCTTCGATGAGTAGACCGGCAACAAAGGCACGTGTTTTGCTTCTTCACTCGAGCTCCATTTATCTCCGGGGGCACAATGCGGCCCGGATTTGACACATCTATCAGCGCACAATGCTCTCGGCCCGGCCCGAGCCATTCTTTACCGTCCTCCCCCCCTCCTGTCGTTTCCCCGGTCCCAGGTCCTAGTTCCATCCTCGTTCCTCGCGAGTCTTCGCCGGTCCTTACGTCCCTCGGTCCTTCTTCCGCGCGTCGTCCTCGCGGAACAACCTTCCCCGGGGGAGGAGAACTTCCCCCCGCGGCCTCCCGTCCCCCTCCTTGGCCGGGAAGACGAGAGAGGACCGAGGGCAGGGGCCGAGGGCGAGCATGACTGATGCCTCCGGCAACTTCTCCAGCGTAATTGCTCTTTTTGTACGGCGCTCCCACTGTCTGGCCGAGCTCCTAAACTGCGCCCGTATTCGCGCGGATATCCACGGCCCGGAGGACAGGACACGTTTCTCCTCGGAGAGGCGTTGACGCGTCTCCTTTCCACCATGACCCCCTCCCCCCGCTTTCGTCCCCTCTGTCTTCCGTTGCATCGTTCTGGCTGGTCGTCTCCCCCCTCCACCCCCCAGGCCGCGGCGGTTTTTCTCCGCTTTCGGGCCGGATGCGTGGCGATGCTTTCGCACGTTGAATGGCAGCGAGCCGGGGGAAAAAGTCAACCGCTGACAGAGAAGGTACATCCCAAAGTTACCCACGAGTCCATTTTTTTGTCCTTTTGCCCTCACGGACCAACATCCACCGTATCCTTCATCGAGACGAACATGTGTAATTAAAGTCAATTCCAAGACCTCATCCTGTGGATTCTCGTTAAAAGATCGATCGGTAGAGACGTGGAAATGTTTGGGGTGCTTGATGACGTGGACGGTTGTGGGAGTGGTCCCCGTGGCAGGAGAACCTTGTGGGGCAGAGCATTGAATTAACGATCCTCCAGAGGCGGTCGCGGGGTTCAAGGGGAGGGGACTGACTAAACCGTTGGATCGTCATTATCGCTTTCTCGTTTGCGCCGACGCTGACGGATGCCGGCTCCAAATGATGATGGATGGCGCATATAACTGTCGCAATGCACCGCTACCCGATGGAGCATCGCGTCTTGATTTACTACTCTGCCGTTTTGCAATGCCGCCTAAGCGTATGCACGGGCCGCCCTCGTTATCGCCCGGATCCTTCTTAATCCGTCGTTAAATTGCGCACTGTCGTCGTTCGGCAATTGCCGCTCGCCGATACTCGCGGCATAAACGGTCGTTTACGATCGACATTAACGATACGCGCTGTTACGCAACAAGGCTGCCAACAAATTGTACAACAAGCCCAACATCGCGACGAATAAGCTGCAAAGTAAAGGTCGAGCGAAAGGTCAATTTTTCGTCCCACAAAATACGTGACAACGTTTTAGGGGTTTTGGAAATTTACTATGTCCTTTCGTATCCTTGAGTTCGTATCTTCGCGCATTGGTTTCCGGTACCTGGGCAGCCCTTGAGGGAGTATTTACTTTAATCCTCTTCAAGTATTTTCCGTATCTTATCTCACGCTTCATCGATGCTCACATATTGACGGCCGTCAGTTTACTCGTGGCTGCTGTTGCTTCGGCGCTGTCGATAAGATATCGCGCTAGATACGACTGATCTCCGATGAGCCGATGATCTCTCGCGTGTTACATTCTACTATCGTCCGATAAAGCGAATTTACACGTACTCTGCGAGCTTGACAAAAAAAAAGGGTGGGATTTTCCGCGATTTGTCGAAAACATCCACCAGTTACACCTTGAGGAAACAATCAAAAATCTTCACGTGCCGATAACTTGGCGAATAATAAATCACCATCTCAATGACCGATAAAGATTAATTCGTAAATTTCCTGATCTCGGATACTTCGGGGGCAATCTCTAAGACTAATATTTAACGGAAAGTGAGTAGGTGGGGGGGGGGCCGTTCGTATATCAAGGGGGAAATTATTCTAGGCAGGTTTCTGCGAACGACACGTTTTCCGGGCCGGTAATCCTCGTGCTATGCGTGGATGATCGGATCAGAACGCATCGGTTTTTCGTCGGAATGGCGTTGAGGGATCGAGCTGATCCGCGTATCGCGTGCGGATATATATTCCCGCGTCCTTTCGTTTCTGCGGTTCGCCCGTTGGAACGTCATTCATCACCCTGATGCATGGGCTTCCATAACACAGGACGGCCGAGACGACCGTGCCAGCCCGCAGATATTTCCTTGCCGCGGCTAAATTAACGCCTCGTCATTAGCGGTCCGTTCCGCGCTGGGCGAAACCTTCGCCTTCCTTCGCAAAGGTTCCCCTCTCCGAGAAGCATTACGCAGAACAGAACAAAAAGAAGCGCAAGAAACAGGTAACAGGTATATATAAGTATTTCAAACAAGATCCCCCGTGATCGGTCCTTAGTTAATTTTCCAATCACGAAAGACGATAAGTTCGTCCATCCGACGATCGGATCAAGATTCTCGGACAAACTGGGAATTTTCGCAAGGATTCTCACGGCGGAGTTGAAATGTCAGCGGGTTATTGGCGAACCGTGGGCTGAGGGGAGTGGGTAGCCTTTAGCGTGGAAATTGACGAGAGTGGCATTGGTACACGTTGCCGAGAGAGCAGGTTGCACGCGAGTTATCTCGAATGACTGGGCTGCTCTCACCTCGGTCCCCCTATCTCTCGGGACTCGTGGCGCTGCTACTCTTTGCCGATTTATCGGTAGTAATAATTTATCGCGCCGCCGTGTACCAGACAATGTAATGGCGACGTGATCGATCGTCCGCCGGCGATAAGTCGTCGTAGGATTAGCCAGACGTCAAAATTGACTTAACGGACTTATCTCCTTCACTCGAGAGGGCCAGAGGCGGCCGAAAGAGGGGAGGGGGGTAATCGAAGAAGGAGAGAATTACACGATATACCGTTTGCGCTCTGGCAAATCGTTTCTTCGAGGGAGTAGTTCCCCCTTGCCTCGCGTCTTATCTCTGCTCGGCTATTTTTCTTCGGACACTTTGAGGGGATCGCCTATTTGTGCCCCCGCGCTCTTATCGAGGCGAAACGATCGACCGATAATCGAGAACCTCGTCATTGCCGCGCGGACTATTGGACTGTAACTTCTGGCCCGGCGATTCACCTGCAGGATTTATGCATATCGATACTTCGCTTATCTTTTAATTCCCTACAATTTAGCCGACGGCCTAATATCTCCGTTCACCGTGGGCCAATCCCTCAGGTCAATTTTCCCTGATTTTTATCGGGAAAATTCCGAGACAACGACGGTCCGCATTACAATCTTTATTGCCCTATCGTCTGCCATGCGCCATCGTCTAAATGCTTTTCGTCGTTACACGAATGCCAGGAGTTCTTCACTCAGCGCTGCAGATTATCATCGGACGGCAAGAAACTCCGGGGGATTAGAAAGCCCGCGGAGATGGGCCGCTAATTACGCCGTATGTCAGCCACTCGTACTCTGTGCTAGTGTGTGTGTATGTGTGTGTGTGTGTGTGTGTGTGTGTGTGTGTGTGTGTGTGTGTTAGTTTCCCTCACGCAGACGTTTGCCGTGGACTCTTGAATTTCGCCGGTGTCTCGTTGGGCTTGTCCGCAAATCTAGCTCCTCAGGAGCAGTTAGCCAAGGGAGCTCAGAATGGAGCGACATTGATCGATAGGTATGCCTCATGTACGCCGCGGGGTTGTCAAAGCCTTGACCCTGGCTTCCCCAATGGCCCTCCTCTCCCTTCCCCTCTCGCAGTCCCTTCCACGGCCGTTCGCGTCCTTCCTTCCCACCCAATTCCCCTGCCGCGTCTGACAAGAGGAAAACAGAATTACACATTCGTCTAGGATTTCTCCAGAGAATACTGCACGAGTCACAGACCTGCTCTAACCTACCAAAAGAAGAAAATTACTCTTTCGCGACTGAAGTCTCCAAGTTTCTTCGATCTTCCAAGATTCTTTGATTAAAGGATCGCACAGCGATTCTTCTAGGACCTGTAAACCCCCTTGGGTTGAGATCGCTGTGTTATCCTTGGTCTGCGATTTTCGTTCCCCTTTCCCCCTGTTTGGTTCCGCGTCGGTCGCTTTAATGCCGACCCGCGCGCAGCCGTCGAGATCGAGCTCAGCTGTCCGTGCAGATAGGAATCTCGCCGGGGCTTAATGACGGCTCGTGACGGACGGGTATCGAAGCCGCGGCGGTGGCGAGGGAGACGGTCGGTTGAGAAGAACGAGAGGGGTGGGGGGGGGGCGGGGGGAAGGGGAGAAGTCCGGCGTGTCACATCAACGGCGCCGCGAGATCTACGGCCTCGTCGGGCCCCGGACGGATTCTTTTCGTTTTGGACGATCCGCGGCTACCGATCCAGCCAATCCCGGCCATGCCGATCCGCGGAAGCCCGGTCGTTGCCCGTCATTGGAATTACGACGAGTGGTAGGCGCGCGGAGATGGAATACCCCGCGTGATCTTCATCGATGCCCGTCGACGGGACTTTGAGGACTGCCCTGGGAACTCGCCTACGTACGGTAAAATACCAACGCGACTGACAATGAGCCGATGAGGAGGCTCATTAGCCCACCATTAAGAAATCACGGGAATACCGTCAGTAATTTTTGAAAGAAACATTATTTTTATTGCTTGTCTCGAATAATGATTTAGTCTCGGTGTAATTGTGAAATCGTCGGCCTGAAAGCGACTTCCTTGCTAAATCCGAGGATTGTATTAATAACACATTATGCAATTTACATAACAAGGTACGTGGGTCGAGCACGACCGTGAACAAGGCCCGCTTCTATATCGAGTGTAATGCCGGGGATACACGTACAGTTTACTCTGGCCGCTGTTGCGGGGAACATAACGTCGTTACGTTCGTAAATTGGGAAACTTCTGAAACAACGTTAACGGCTTTATTGCGTTACACGCAAAACACTTTGTATCGCAATAGCCGGGCAACGTGAGTGCTGGAAGGTAAAAGAAAGGGACGTGGGACAATGCAAACGCTAATCATCGCATAGTCATTAGGCTCGTAATTAATGACTCCCTACACCGTCCGGTATTTCTTTGTGGGGCCGGCGTTTCCTTTCCTCCTTTATTTTGCACTATTGCGTTTTTGCCCGGTCCTCGGGTCTTCGAGCCCGGGTCCGTAGGTTCTTCAACAAAAGCCGATTTATGCGCGACGACTGCTTATTCCGGGCGACGTTTCTCCGGGGCCCTTCGTTCTCTCGTATATGCGTATATAAATTAACGAGACGAGCCGGCAATAAGTAACGGCCTTAAATAGTAAATAGAAAATTCCAGTAGCCGGACAGCAGGCAGAAAGGGAGAGACAGGTGGAGGGGGAGGGGGGGACGAGGATCAAAGGGCGCCGACCGGTTCGAAACTCTCGACGCGGTTGAGCCCCTCTTCGCCGGATAGACCGTCTGACCGAGCCACCAAGGGGAGGGTAATAGATTGCCTCTTTCTGACTTTTATTGTAGCAGAAAAAGCTTGTCAGATCCAACATGGGGGCTACCCGGCTCTATTACGCGCTGCCATGAGAATGGCCGTCGAGCTGGAGACATCGAGTAGGCGGAGAAGTCGAGCACGTCCTCTCGGCCGAAACTACAGGAGAAAAGCCCGGCCAACGAGCGATGATTTACGGCATGATTTTTCAACTACGATAAGCCCATCCTCAGGATCTCCTCTTGAAATTCATATTTCCTGTCGACAGGACGTATCGTCAGCCGTTCAGTTACGGCACACTTCTCCAGTCCTGCCTTGAGTACGTAATTTTTCCAAAGTTGGACTCTCTCGACGTAGTTCACCGGAAGGATAACCCCCGGGGGCATCCGGGTCTCGTAAATTCGTCTAGCTGGGACTCTGGCGTAATTCAAAGACAGGGAGTGGACGGTTGGCTCGTGGTAGCGGTTCGCCGGAGTCGTGCACCTGGCGAGCATTACTTAAACAAGGCATTACTACGAGGGAGAACGGAGAGTCCCTGTCTGCACACGGTCGTGGCCTTCTCGTTTTCCTTCGTGAATTTCATTCGGAAGGGGGGAGGGGGGGTGATCGGTTTTTACAGGGTCGACGGGACATTCGATTCTTGGCGAAGGAGGCATTTTGCCCGGCGACTTCCGACGCGAATCCTTCCGATAGTTACTACGTACTGGCCGATCAAGAAACGGGGTCCTGTCCTTCGAGAATTCAACACAGCCGTCGGCCATTATCGAGCGCGGCGTTTCTAAGCATCCGCGGCTCGTCCGACGTCTCGGCGAGAAGATAAAAGGCCCGCGGACGCCATCGGATCGCCAGTCGTCGGGCCCAAACAATCGGACCCGATTGCTGCCTGTCCGCTCGGCGAAACGGAGATTTCGAGATATTCCATAAATGTAAGATCCTCCGCTGCCGCGGCCGTCGGCCCCCGAGACGGACGGCCGACCGATCACGGCAACGAGACGTACCTCAGGGGGGGAGAGATTGATGGAAAAAAGGACAGACGTGAAGGAACGGCGTAGGTCGGAAGAAAGAAGAAATAAATTAGCCGCGTAGCGGGGAGGAGAACCGGCGAAAACGGGCATATGATGCAACGAAAAAACGGGGTTAACACCGAGAAAATGACGAGCGGAAGGAGACGAATGAACGGCAGATGGAGGGGGGGAGGGAGGAAATTAACGAGTAGAAGGACGAAGATGTCGAGGGTGGTAAGAAAAAGAGGTGAAGGAACAGAAAGAAGCCGTAAAACGGGCCGAACGATGGTTGGAAAAACGGGATAAAACGTAGGAAATGACGGAAAGAAGAGGACGGAGGAGGGGCGGGGAATGGGGTGGAGAGAGAAAGAAAGAGAGAGAAAGACGACGAGCGGAGCACGTAACTCGGGGGCCATCAATCCTCGCGGGACGTAGACGAACAGCCGCGGGCAGCGGCAAAGCGGCCGACATCAGTCGTCGTCGTCGTCGTCGTCTTCGTCGTAGTCTTCGTCGTCGTCTTCGTCGTAGTCTTCTCCAATGCGAAAGACGAAGGAGAGCGCGTTCCCGGCCGTAGGAACCGGGGAGACTCGTAGACGCGACGGTGGAAGCCGCTACTTAGCAAGCAGGCATGTGTCCCGGCCCGACAGGGCCCCGTACTCTCTTGCCCCTGCCCCCCCCGCCCCTCCCTCTCGTCATTCTACCGCCCCACCCTTTCTCTCGTCACCACTCGAAGCAGGGGATATCAAAAGGACCGCGCCCCCTCTGGAATTCTCCAGTTGTTAACATTTAACAGTGATGCCTCTGGCAATTTTTGTCGCGCATCCTCCGTGCCCGACGGTCCTCCCTCCCCCCCCCCCCCTTCCCGGGCCAGCGTTTGCCCCTCGCGCCGATTCGCTAATGAAACGATTTAAATTAAGCCGGAACGAGACTCGCCGGGGCAGCGGGCCTTTTTGCCGAGCACTTACACCGAAATACGAGGAGAGCCGATGGTCCGACGCGCATACGGGAACAGCCAGGCTGATTTCAAAGTGAAATCGTCCCGGCCCGGTTTGCGACATTTTTCATGAATTTACCGATGATAGATGTACCGCGGTTCAGCGGTGACGGCTTATTTCTGTTTCATAAACGGCCCGTTGGAATGAATTTACGTGCGACCGCTCTTCCACCGTTGACAGATTCAGCGACATTTCGCGGGCACAAAGATATTCGTTCGACTGGCCGACAAATCATTCCATTTGCCTTGCCTAGAAAAATTTCACCGGGAGGCAGATGTAAAATGAAAAAGCTCGTGTGGTTAATTCCCGGCGATAATTTAACGTCATATAATTTACCATAATTTATGTGCTTCCTTGAAGCTCGTCGGTTAAACAAACGTCATGTCTGTTTTCGAATTCCCGAAAGAACGTTCGAATGGGCTCTCACGACGATAAAATGTATTTGTGAAGCGAAGAATGTTGTTTTGTAACGTCAAAACATTTTTCCCTTGGACAAAAATAAGACGGAACAGCGGATGAAAATAATGCAGCACGATTTACCGAGAAATTCGGCCGGTCCGTTTGTCTTCGTTGTCAACGACTACCGTGGACATCCAGTAGGAAAGATTTCAGGAAAAATGGGTAAAGGTAGCAGTAGAAATTCGTTGTCGTGGTTCGGGCTTCAACACCTTTGAAATTACAACGAATCCTTCCCAAGTCTAAAAAGGACAGAAAATGCATTTTCTTTTCTATCCTTCCTTCGCGAATCCGTACTTTCTCTTCCCTTTCCTCGTATTCCCTGCTTCTCCCATATTTTCTTCTCTACTCCATTTCAGGCTGTCCCTTTTTCTGTTTTCCCCGTGTTCCCCGCGCTCTTTCCTTTTCGGCGCTAGGTGGGACGGACAGGGGGGAAAGGTAAGAGGGTAACTTGTGATTCCTCGGGTTCTCGTAACGCATTCGCGAAGACAGCCAGGAGTTGCGGAGGATGTGGCCCCCTCCGACGTCTTTACGACGAGAATTCGTCTCTATAAAACTGTCTTGGCCTTCCTACGCTGAGGCTGCTCTTTCTCTCGTCCTTACCACGGCCTCTATGTACCGGTGATACAATGCGCCTGACGGAAACCAAGAATAGCTAGCTGCCCGAGATAGCCTCTACATGCACGGGACACGTACATGTCTGTCGCGAGATCTATGTCTCCTGCTTCTCGTAAAACTCGCGTAAAACCGCAAATCCCACGAACGAAGGGCCCCCGGCAAAAGTTATCGACTAATGGAGACTTCCTGCACCGCGTGAGTGCGCATGAATTTTCCAATTTTTTCCATTCGTATAAGTGGCGACAGAATCGCGGGTAATTCAATCCTCGGTGGTATTGTCCTTCCTGCGTTGGCACTCCTCACGAAATTATTCGGATATCTCTTCATTCTTGGCAATTAGGGCCCCGTGAATGTCGTGAGGGGACTTGGAACGACCGAGAACAGCCTGGTTACCAATTCAACGAGATTTACGGCGAAATTTCCTGTCCCTTAACGTCATTAGCGGTCCGACGGTTTTTACGAGCTTTCGCCGAGCACCCCACCTCCTGCCCCTTTTTTCCGAGCCCCCCGTCCTCATCGAACGTTCTTTCCGCTGTCGAGGAATCGCGGAGGAGCGAATTCGAGACACGCTTGTCCCGCGCGGCGGAATGCCACTCGAATTTATACGAATATCGGGGGAAAAAACTTGGGCCCTGATCCTTAATGACGAAACGACGCCAAAGTGAGGCCGAAGAAACTACGGTACGAACCGGAATTTAAGTGCTCTCGATCGTACGAAACTTGTAACGGAACTCGCCGAAGAATGACCAAACACTTGACGCACGAACGACAGATCGTGCTCACTTCCGGGACTTACAATCTGGACGTGCGTAAATTTGGAAAATTCTCATCGAACGATAAGCGACGTTAAAAAAAATCTGTAAATTATAACGAGGATCGATGGTCCATTGGTAATTGATGACATTGGGGCTGATGTAGAATCCTGTTCCCCTGAAATCGAAGGTTGGTCGATCGATCATTTGGCGTCTGTGGATCGGTGAAGAGAGTCCTCCTTGCGGCCGGTGGATCTCGAGAGAAGACGCGGGGTCCATCGGCGTAGGATTCCGTCTGGTCGACTGGTTGCAGTGACGGCGGAGCGCGGCCTGCATCCCGTCTCCATGCTAAATATAAAAGCAGGCCTCTGGCGCGTAGCTCTACGCCATCTTGCATGGAAGAGTCATTTGCGTTAGTCCTGCCCACGGAGGGCAGCCTGGCTCCGCCTCCGGTTGCCGTGTTGTACATGAGCAGAACCATCTTTATTACCCGCGGGCGCTAACCGTAAAGGAGGGAAGCGGGGAGAGGCGGGGACGGTTTATGCGAGGGGGCCCCGTGCTGGCGGGGCCCAGAAGGCCAGGGAGGAAGACGACCCAGAGACGGGAGGAGAATCTCCGAGAGAAGACGAACGCGGACTGCCTGCCGGCAGAGGCTCCCGGGAGAAAGGATGTGAAGCCGAGACCGACGGCAAAGATATACCGGCGACTGCCTGTGCCCGAGAGAAACGGCAAGACGTTCGTCGTGGGCCTCCGTATCCACTTGGACTCTTCTCATCTCCTTCTAGCGGCCGTTTCGGGGATCGCCGCGAAGAATTATGGTATAAAGCGGTGGGGCATGACGGTGTGCCGTAGGCATAGTTTGTCTTTATAACGTCTGCGCGGCCGCGGTGCACTTCAAACGAGCCGCTGATGGCTCAAAGTGCCTGCTCGGGATATAAATCCTCGGCCCACCTCGCTCGTCCACCTTACCCGCCCTTCTTCTTCATCCTCCTCCTCCTTCTCTCCTGCTTCTTATTCTTCTTCTTCTTCTTCTTCTTCTTTCGCTGCCCTTCCCCACCTCCCCACCTCCTCGTCTGCTCCAGTTCCTTCTTACCTTTTCGTCCATCCGGCTCGCCGGCTGCTACGAACTCGTCCTGTGCGCCCGGTTTTGTCTCCAACTGCTTTTCGACCAGCGTGGATCTTCCGACAGTCGTTCCTCTTGCATTCAACCTTGAAGTACTATCTGCTCTCGCCATTGTCTTCTCGGAAGTTCCCTCGAGTTCCTCGTCTATCGTGCCGTTTTTCCAAATGGTTCTACGGCTAGTGACTGTACGTCAGTGAACTCGGCGAACGTGGTGGCAAACATGAAATCGTTTCAATCAAACTACCGGGCCGTTGTAACGAAGGAAATGTAAGGTAGTGTGCGCGAAGGTGCCCGCTCGATGAGACAAAAATGAAACTCGAAGGGACATGGCAGGGTACATTCTGTTTCGTCGCAGGTAGAGTCTCTGGCGGTCGGTGTAACTTGAGAATTATTTGAAAGGTCCTGTCATCGATACCCACCAGCTGAGCAGAAGGAATTCGCCGGGAATTCGCCGGGAATTCGCCGAATAAAACAGTCAGCTGGCGTTATGCGTGTGTTACAAAAGGTTCTCTTCTTTCCAAGTTTCCCAATATCCTGTCTCATCGGATTATACGTACCTCATTTTTCCCCGTTGTTTTCCTCAAACTTTTGTCCAATGGTACATTTTGTCCGAGTTTTGTAGAAAATCGTCGACACTCAGGCCTGGTCCTCATTGATCGGTACACTGGATCGTTTATCATTGCCATTGGAATTTCCATTGGACAGTAGGAGGTAAGGCGTGGAATTTAGCTGGCAGTTTCTTGGCGCGTCTAACGGATC
This sequence comes from Hedychridium roseum, assembly GCA_963989215.1. Taxonomy (NCBI): domain Eukaryota; kingdom Metazoa; phylum Arthropoda; class Insecta; order Hymenoptera; family Chrysididae; genus Hedychridium; species Hedychridium roseum. The sequence goes on along the minus strand of OZ022310.1, from coordinate 8,866,845 downwards.
CGGCATTATCAGTAGAGCGTTAGCTGACAAAGCGGTATCATTATTCAAAAGGAAGCGGAGCTGGCGCAGGGCAAGCCGGCCAGCAGTTTTGTAGCGGAAGACATCGGACAAATGGGGTTGTTCCGTGGACAGGCAGGTTATCTCGGTCAGTCGTTGAGTGGCCACCCCAGTAAATCACTCAGTTCTCGCCCTCAACCCTCGACCCTGCCGCGCCGCCGGCACCCTCAATCACGATAATGTCTGAAACGTTGGACGCCTTGCGGACCTTCTGACTTTCTTAAAGAATCGCTCCCCTTTGTTTCCAGCAAGCCCGTCGTCTATCTACATCCGACACATGTAGGAATTATGTTTCCGATAGCGGAATAAACCGTCGATTCGCATGCCTCGTTTCCTTTACAAAGGTTAAAACCCTATTAGACACGCTGGAACAGGGGTACTCGCAATCAGGGATAATTCAAGACTTCAGTCGCGATTCCCGGTGAAAGAAAGGGGTGTTGCAAGATTGAAAGGACGTTAAACGAGAGTTTAGCTGGGGACTTTAGAGGCGTGAGCTACCGGGCAATACGAAAGATCGCGTTTTACGGGCCTTTATCCCTCCTCGGGAGGGAAATTTGACGCAAAGCTACACGATCACACCGACGGCACGGGGAGGAGGGGAGTTTGTAACTCCGAAGCTGAGCTGCGGCGGAATTACAAGGCGTGGATGAACCGCGAGCTATTAAACAAATTACTCGGTGGGTTAGGAAGGGTGTTCGCGGAAGGAGCTCGAAGAAACTCGAGAAGCTGAGGAACCGGCTGAGGGGAGGGGATGAATGAAGGTGCCGGGAGGTGGTCAGGAAACGGAAATGGTCGCCGGGACGTGGGGTTAGCCGCGGTTAAAGGGAAGACGGAGACCGAGGGAGGAACGAGTCGACTTGGGCGTCGCTCGAGAGGAAGAGGATCCCCCGTTTTCTCCTCGGTGGGAGCGAGAAAACGGCTCAAAGAGAAGAAAGACTGCCGAGGAACGGCGGGATAGCACACGATGTTTCCGCGGCAGAAGCGACTTGTTTACCACCGTCGCTATTAGCTCACCATCCGACTTGTTCTCCCTTCCCACCGTGGCAAACGTCATTCTTCCCTCTTCCTGCCACGACCTTCCCTCCCCCCTGCTTCTCCCTCTTGAGCCGCGGGCGCCAAAGACGCGGGATATTGCTTCCCTTTGTGCTTCAACGGCGTTTCCTTCGTTTATTTATCTTTGTCCGCACGCCCCGCAAGATCGTCACACCGACGGCAAGCACTCGTGGTTTCCCTCGCCGGCACCGCTCCATTATTCCGCCGTAGGACAGTTTACGTTAACGCCCGGGGGTCTTTCGATGCTTTGAGAATCGACAGCCGCGCTGATTCGCGGATAAAGCGAGAATTTCGCTGTGTTCAGCTTCTCTCGGAGGATACAAATAAACGCAACAAATTCGCTGTCCTCTTCCAACGACATTTTCGCCATCGCCTCTCCTGGTTTTTTTCGCATTGCGTTGCATTGAAAAAGCAAAAACTTTTGCGTTTCGTCGGAAGGAAAAGCTGTGCCGGGCTTTTTTTATCGGCGATATCGGAGGACAAACTGTATCGGCCGGTCCTGCGTCATTCTCCAAACGGAAATTAATCAGGTAGAGTGGCGAGGTTGGATTATCAGCTTTCACATCAACACCGCGGTTTTACCCGGCCGGGGAGATCCCCAAAGCCCATTCCCTCTTTTCACCCCCTTCCCCCGTCGACCGAGCAGCTCTCTTTCCGCCCGGAATCGGCTTGTTGGATAGTGTTGGCGGGGTAAAATAGATCGCCTGCCCCGGGGGGGTGTACGTGGCTGTACGTACGAATCGAGAAGGGGTGGTTCGCTACCCTTCATCCCTTCCCTCCGTGCCCCCGCCACCCCCTTTGCCCTGGCTCGCTCTTTCTCCCTCTTTCGTTGGTGCCGTCCGGCTCGTAAAGTGATCGGGCGTTTATTCGCCGTGCTGTCGGGGACAAAGTGGGCTGCGCTCCCTGTCGACTGGTGCTATTTGTCTTCCGACGAGGAAACCGAAAGCTACGATCCTTTTTCGCCGCGCTGCTCGAAGACCGTATGAAAGGTTAATGTAGATATGTCTCGCGCATGAGACCGAAGTAAACGACGCTACCTGATTCATCACACTCTTGATTTGCGGGAAAACCTAGGCCTGCCGTGGTGGCTTCCTTTCTGATTTCGGGCCACTTAATTCCACGTCGACTGTACTCTTTTGCGCCATAAATAAGCTTAGCTTCCCTTAAAAAAGCAGGGCAATTCCCGGGAGTCTAGTTGGCGCGTTTAGGTTGAATTTATCGTATTTCGGAGCAACTTGCCGGGCAGGCAACTATTAATCAAAACAACTTGCAGACGTCCCCGGCGTTTACGACAACTGCAATTTAGTAAATGGAGGTAAATCCAGCATGCAAATTTCTCAGCTACGAGAACACATCCTCCTAAATGTGTATGTGTGCACGTGTGCGTGTGTTTGCTGGTGCGAATGTATAAGCTCCGCGGGAATGTATATCGGGGTCATCGAGGGCCGGAACCACGGGCTCATCAGGCTGGGCCAGGGAAGACAAGGAGACAAACGAGGCACCACTAATTGCCGCTATCGCTCGGGCGCGATTCTTCACGAGCATTTATCACCGAAGAAGTTGAGCCGGGCAGGGCCGGTGTGCGCGCCTCCGGCGAAACTCCAAGGAAGAATCGAACGGAGGAGCAAGGGAGAGAAGCCAAGCGGGAGACAGGGGGGGGGGGATGGAAGGGAAAAGAAGAAAAGAGGGGGAATCGGGTGGGTTTGCTCTTGGTGGCCCTCGCGGGCCGGATCGGTATCGGGCCGATATATCTCGGGATTGGCTTCGCAGTGGCGGATAGTCCGCATCGAAGCAACGATAGGGGAAAGGGGTGCCACCTTGATAAACGAGGCCATAAATAACGGTAACGTCTCCACCGAAAACTCGGCCGAGTAAATGTATATCCAGGGTGGCGCAGGAACGGCAGCCAAGACAGCCCAGGCGGACACGGGAGGCGGCGGGAGCCGCAGACTCCGGGGGGTGGAGAGGTAATTTAAGATCCTATTGAGATATTTATGGGATCATAAAGCGGAACTGCTTGCTCCTATCGCCGGCGACTGTGCGTCAGAGTGCCGCAAGCTCCCCCGGCTAGTTTGTATCTCCGTTTACAAGAGCGCGTGTCTCTCCACTGGGTCCGGGCTTTATATTTCGCCGAGCTGATCGCATCGAGCGCCGTTTATCGCCCTTATCCGTTTGCCCTGCCGAGCTAATGGGCCCCGAACTTGCCGCTCGTCCACGGACCGCAGACTCCTCGCACGAATCTCTCAAACATCCACCGAGCAAGGACTTGCAATATTCACCTCGATCATCGTTCTCCGCTTGACGCTTTTCTTCTGTCTCCGGTATTCTGACGTTTCCTATCGACGGGGTAATAAAGTTCTTGGAAATACCGATCGGTCGTTGGGCGGAGAAAACTCCGGGGGGGGCGGGGGGTGGGAATGTCGAGGAGGCTTTTGCACGGGGCAAAGAGCAACGTGCTGGCGCGCGATGTAGGCTTCGTGTTGGTAACGAGCGGATTATACTCGAGGACGTGCTATCAGATGGTCCCGTAGCTGGTTCCACGGTTGTTAATTAGGATGGATGCCCACGCCTCGGGCGACTTTTACGAGCGGATACGGCGCAAACCGAAATAGCGCATCCGACGTTAACGCCGTGGCCGACCTTCCTTCGGGGAACCGTCGTGGGCATCGCGATAACGCGGAAATACCGGCTAAAAAAAAGGCTCGGCCCGTCGCCGGCCCGGGCCGACTATTTAGAATTATTTAGATGAGTTCCGAAAATCAGATACCCGGCGAACCTTGCCCGCTCCTTACCACCGTCTCCTCTTACACGAAATAACGAACGATCCTACCGCAGGTTCTCCTCGGCAGAGCGGACAAATTTGCCGCCTCCCTGCTAGTCCGGGAAATAACGAATTCCCCACGTAAGGGTTTCGTCTATTACATTAACATCATGGCGGTCTAAAAAGGAGAAAAGAATTCTCCCTGTTCAAACATTTACGTCTAACAATAAGATTCTTCAAAATTTCCGCGCTCCAAGCTTGCTTTGCGAAGACCAAAGGACACGTAGGATTAATTTCTCGAGGTTCACTGATAAGCGTGGATCCCTGAACGGCGGAGCAAAAGCCATTGCGGATAAATAAGATGCATCGACGCGGGGAAACGGTGGGGCGGGGACGTACGCATGAAGGAAGATCAATGCGACGCGACCGGTCGAAAGGGGAAGAGGGAGAGGGGGGTAGGAACGACAGAAGGGATTTTCACGAGCGCGGGCTTTAAATCAGCATCAATCGTAATTTTTAATCCCTGGCAGATCGACGTAGCAGGGAACGGCGGGACCGGAAGAGTAACGGTCCGGTCGGCGATATATCCGGCGTTACCTCGAATGAAATCGTACGGCTCGTGCGGCAATAATTCACGGCGTCCTATTCCAATCTTCCTTGTCAGCGGCAGCCGTCGTATTTTCCGTTCCCTAAACTTCGCGGCGATTCGGCCGATAAATCAAGGCGGCCCGTTTCTAATTGCATTCCGGGAATATTGTTTTAATCTGTACGGTGCGTGTACGATCGCGTGGTGCGAGTTCTCCATCTTCATCGTGCGCGCGTGAACGTCGAGCCGATAAAATCCGAGGGTCCAATAAATCCCGGGGCAATCGGAACAACGGATTCCGCGTGGTCAGGCGAAAGAGCATGGAAGTCGGTGTGCATTGAAACGCAACCGACCGGCAGAGAAACGAGGGAGAAACGGCCAGGACGTTGTCGTCGTCGGCTGCTGCGTGCCTCTATCTATCGGGCCCGGGAGAAGTAATCTGGTGAGTCGTAAAACGTGTCAGAATGTCCAACAAACACCTACTCATTAGCCCAGGTAGGCCGGGCCGAAGCGCGCCAGCGAGAGAGTCGGGATTGCACAAGCACGCATTAACTCGGCGCGGCTAAGTTATGGTCCGGGGAGAGCATAATTCACCTGCCGAGGAAAGTGTGGGTTTATAGCCGGTGTGCTCGTGTGAGGGCTCGGCTCCTCGTTATTTTATCGGGTGCCGCGCGCCCGGGCCCCGACGTCCCCGGGCTAATTGAAACCCACGTTCTTAAATTCGGAAACCGCTCGGCCATCCAAAGAAACGTACAACTGGAGAAACGCGCCACGACGAACCAACGGAGGGAAAACCTGCGGGAAGGAACGAAAGAAACGGAGAAACACGTGGAAACCCATTCCCAATGGGGTCCATGAGAAAAATCGTGCGTACTCTCAAAGTTATTATTCTTCCTGGTAGATTCGTTCGGTTTACGAGGACGGCTAATCCGCGCTTAACAGGACATTTATTCAATTCGATCAATTATCCGCTTCCTGCGTAGTCGCACGTGGATGTACTCCGCGCTGGGGAATGCGCACGTAGGTGCAACGGTGCAGGAAGCTGCAACAGCGAGTTGCACGCCGAGGTCCGAGGGGCCGATAGACATCTTGGCCGACTCTCCCGCCGCCGTCTAACTAATTGGCTACTGAATTACTGGCCGACATGACCAGTTATTGCTTCGTACCTCACCTCCGTCGGGTATATCGGGATCCTCGATCTCGCGCGAGCGCCCGGCAAAACGTGCCCGTATGTGTCCCTTCTGCCGTTAATGACGACTGGTAATACACCGTCGCCGCCTTTCGCGATCTCCCGGAATCGCTAAGAAATCGAGCCCGGGTAACGGCCAGGGGTCGATCGCTTCCTTTCCGAGAGTCCGCCGTCTATATGTATTAAACCGATTACGTGGCTTGAATGTGCCTTGGAAAAAAATCATCCCCACTGTCTCCTCGAAATTCGTTCCAGCATAATTTCCTCGCGCTCAAATGGCAACGCGTATAACTCTTCCTCCGTGGGTACGCGTACCGTCGCGGGGACGGGGGGGATGAACGATCCAGAGGGTAGGGGGGGGGAGAGATAGTGGCGCGGAGATAGAGGGAATCGGTAAAAGCCGAATGCTGTCGAGCCTAGTTCGCCGTAGGATCGCGCCTGTCGTCCTGGGAGTACCCTGAGCGTGCGCGCAGGGGGGAGGGGAAGGGAGTATATATCTGCGGGAACGGTGCAAACGCGGGGCACCTACCCCGGGTGATATACGGCTCTGCGGGTGCCGGTTGCGCGGCCTCCAACGCGATACGCCGCCACTAAAAGGCTTAACGAGCATCTTCGTACGGGCCAGCCAGTCCAGAGTAAACAGGACGTGGCTTATCTTGTCACGAAAAATCTGCCGAGGGAAGCTCCCGCGCGTCTACTCTTATTTTTCTTCGGCGGACCCTTCGTGCGCGCGCCCTTTTTTCCATAATGCCCCGCGCAAACACGTCGCCCCTGCCACGGAGGTCCCCCCCCCTCTCTACCTTGTTGGATTTTCGTTGGAACGCGCGATAAAGGTGGCCCCCGGGCCGCTAATGGTTATGAGATCTTAATGTATGACCCCGCATAAACCACTTAATGGACACGGGACTCCGGCGCAAAAAGCTTCGAGATTATCGCGCGACAATCTTTTTAATAAGCGTCTCCGGTGTTCCGCGAGCTTTTTACGTCTCCGAGGAAAGTCTGAAGATTCTCGAGAAAATTCTTGCGCGTGTCTGTTTGATCCAAAACTCTGTATGACCTGTGCGTCCTTGCGGCGGGGTTGATTAGCCATTTATGAGTCTTAATCGAGCACTTCCCCGACGGGCTATTATAATTCGCCGCGGAGGCGACGGTTCGCGGCCGGCGTGTATAATTCCCGTCGATGTATAATTACGTGCGCCGAATGATAGCTCGGCGGGGGTTTATAAATAAAGTAGAGAATCGGTGCCCTCGTCCGGTTAAGACGTGACTCTAATTGCGAGGAGGATGAGGAGGTCGCCGGCTAACGGAGCGACGTGTCCGGCGAATTCTCGTCGATCGACGCCGGCCGACGCGTGCGTCCGTGCATAAAATATCGCCTCGGGTCGGCGTCTTTTAAGAACTCCGCATCGCGAAGACACGGCACGTTCCCTGTCCACCCCAGCCCCCCGCCCCCTCTCCCCCTGCCCCTCTGCCCGTCCCACGGCAACGAGGGCCGAGGATATGACTCGTTTCTCCGATGACGCGATAGGAATCGAACGGACACGACCCGCCGGGCCGCTTATTTATCGCGCCTCCAATTAACATTCGGCTCGTTATTTCCCCGGTGCCGGGTAATTACCGATCTTTACAGGAAATTATTAACTCGAACGCTTCATTATCTCCTAATGAAGCAACACGTATCCGTGGCGATGGTCGTCGGGACGTCGGAGGGCCTGAAAAACGGGAGAGACAGCTGCCGGGGATGGCGGGGGCGGGGAGGCCAAGGGTGGAGCGAGAGAGGAAGGCTGATGGAGACGTCGTTTGGCTAATTGCCACGCTTCACCGTGTGTGACAACACGCCACGACAAGATCCGATGGCCGACCATCGACCCGTTCCAAAATATAAATTACGCTCGAGCCGGCTATCTTAATATTTCGCCTCACCTTCACCTGTCATCAAGACTCTCCTCCCCACCTCTCCGCTCTCTTTGACTCTTAAGCTACTACGAGCGAATAGAAGCACATATTTTTCGGCACTGATCTTCCCTCCCGATCCATTAGTCTTTATTTTACTGCGCGCCCATCGGATCGTAAATTAAAATAAACACGCTTGCCGGCCTGTCGGGGAGGAGGAGAATGACGAAAAAAAACGGCGCATCGTAAATGCGAGATGATAGCGATATATAACGGCTCGGAGTACCGTAATTGCCTTCAATATCGCAATTGCCAACCATAAATCGTTTCTGTCGATAGAACAGTGTAATGGAGTAGCTAGGTCGCCCTCGGTGTGTATGCACAACGTCTTTACAGTAGTGACGTCACGTGAAGCGCTATCAATTGGAAGCATCCAACGTATTTTCATAGATCATACGAATGAACGAAAAAATTTCAGGTCAAAAAATTGGAAAGAAGCCCGAGGAAAATAATTTAGCTAATTCCTAATCGTCTTTCAAGGTCTACGGATGGTTGATAATTAATCACACAAGGTTGATGAAGATTTCCGGGAGCCGGTACGAAGTCTACACCGTGGAGGGATTGGCGTGAAGGATAATCCGTCGTTGTTATCGTGGGATAGGTCGGTGGGGGGGTTGTAGTTGGTTGAAAAGTGTGTGATATACATTTGACGGTGAATCACGTCCCCCGGCTGGGAACCACTGGCAAGCCACCTGTGTGTCAAGCCTGGGTGTATCCATGTTATAAATCCGGCAGATAATGACGACATGTTTATACTCTTCATTTGTATGCTAGGCGAGGAACTGTTCGTGGCCGCACAGCGAAGCCAGTCTGACTGGCTCGGTTGCTCGCAGTGGCGTAGCTACGACCTAACTAGTCCCCCCCCCCCCCCTATCCCCGTCCGGCTGGAAATTTATGTATCCTCGCCGTGTACGGGGGATTACAGTTATTTTCGCATGGAGGGCAGTCCGCCGCGACGGCCAGGGAGCCCAACACGTCGGTCGTTGAGAACCCGCGAAACCGGGTCAACGTCGGACAATGGCGAACTCGAAGGGACCGAAAAATATCCGCGGGGCACCACTGCCCGGGCCGCCGCCGGCTGATACCTTTTAATCTGTTCCGCGGGCTGCGGAAAAAAGCCGCGGATAAGTTATTGAAATATTCCATATTTTTTTTCACCGAGAGAATTGCACGTAAAGCCCGACGCTTCGCAGCGTAAATTCAGCGGGGAATTATCCCGGTCCTTCCGTGACGATTCTCGTGGCAATTTGCTCGTGGCTTCGTTCGCCGAACTTCCAGGTCGCTGGAAAATCTTTCACCGCTGGGCAAACATTGGCGAATCTCGAATGGTGTTTGCCCGGCATTAAGATTCCGTAAGAGCGTGACAGCTGTCTTTGAGCGTGTACCCCTCGTACACCGACGACTGTATTACAAATCATTCGTATCCCTTTGGTAAACATTGACAATGACTAGCGAAACATAAACCGCGAGTGTCGGGGCAAACGAATTGCCGTTGCCGGCTTATGTTTCACCCGAAAATCGTCGCGCAATTTCTCGAGCTTGTTTTTAGCTTAGGACAGAAACATGCCGCGGGATATCAGGAACACTTAAGAGTGACACGTCTCTTAATTAGCGTCGTTGGGGAGGCTGAGTTCGATAAAGCCAATTAAACTACCGTAATGCGCTATCATAAGGCGGATTTATTAGCCATGCCGTTGATTATTTCCTCGGTGGGAAGCTCCGTGCGCGATTCCCAGACAATAAAACGTTTCGGAGTTATCCGCGACCTGCGTCGGGAATGAATTAGCACAAATTAGCCGTTAGCCGATCGCGCAGAGTTTCCAGATTGCTGGCTGGCAAAGCTGACTGTGACCCGGCCAGGCCGATCACACGGGGTGGTGGGGGCTTGCGAGACGCGGGAGGGGAGGGGGGCAAGGGCCAGGACCAGGGGGAATCTCAATGGCTTCGTAACGACGTTTATCGGTGGCTCGTGAATTTCATTAGAGCGCCGATTAACGCAGTTTTCGGTCTGCGAGGTTCCCTTATCAGCGACTTGATGGTTGCTTGCGAATTACCTGACATATCTGCGCGTATCATCGCGAGCTTCGTCTTGCCGGGACGGTGCCGTAAAGCACGGGATTCGTGCCCCGGCGTAAAATAGCTTTATTATACAAAGTACATGCAAATTATCTTATTTACGATTATGCCCGCTAATTATATTGCGCGCTTATATACAAAATGTCAACGTCGGGGTCCCCGACGGCGGCGGCGCGCAATACGTTGGACTTTTTACGAGGCATCGGCCCTGTCTCCTATAAAACCGTGGGAAGGGGCTGCCCAGAGGGGAGGGGGATCGCGAGGGACCTACGTAACGTATACATTACTGGCTTAACGATCGCGAAATACCGACTATCGCAATACTCGCGATGTCGTTGCATCGACCGACGCAATCCTGTCGACCTGTCCGTCGTTCGCTCCTTCGTTCGTCCTTCGAATCTCTAAGCGGCTTAGAGAGGGTCAAAGATCACGACAAATTCGGCAAATTAGACGTCTGAAACAAACTCGACACATCGCTCGAAAAGTGCAACAATTAACCAGATCGATGAATGGACATTTTTGTATCCCTTTTTTGGTGGGCATTAGACGTTCGAATTCGTGTGACGGACGAACGTTATCGTCAGCGGGATCTGCTTTGCTCGTTCCCGCTGGTAGGTTGACGGGCGTTGGGCGATTGGCAAAGACAGGTGGTCGATTGGCTTCACGCTTCTCGTTGTACGGGGAAAAACGGTGGTAAATGCAAGCCGACACGATCGCGCCTTGCGCCACGCTTACGTCCCGGGGCTCGACGAAGGTGGCCAATGGAGGTGGATAAAAAATGTCGAGGTTCCCCCGGTTATCGCTGGATCGTCGGGGAAAGATCGATCGCACGGCTGGCGCCGTTGGACGATTCCTCGCGCGTTTCATAGGCACCACGATTTACGATTCGCAGATCCCATCGGAAAAGAGCGCGTGTCGGAATACCTGATTGCCCGCTCTAACAACGGGTTATTAATCGCCACTCGCCATTGACTAATGAGCCAGAACTCGCGGTATAATGTCCACCTACGGCTTTTTACGTAGATCTTTACGCACAACAACGTCAGAGTTACAGGCAAAACCAGTCAACTATGAGCACCTGTAATTAGATCGATTACCAGCTGATGCAACGACTTGACACTGAAACCGGTTCATTTTTTATCGCGGCAAATGCACTTCCTTTGACCCGATCGTACAGTTTTATTGAGTGGTACGAAGGTACCAACAGCTGACGGGCTTTCTCGATGTTTCGAATGATTGCCCGGAATTCCGAGGGACGGGACGATACCGTTAAGATCGTTTGAAGTACGATAATGACGTGGACATTACTGCGCAAACATATTCCGCGTTATCTCTTGCCGCGTGCAGCCGATGCTGGGCTTAGAAAAGAAATGGTTAATGCTAAGAACACGGCCAGGTATCCGAGGATCTGCAATTTCGCTTCATTAGTGCCGTCCAATCAAACATTAATTAGCCCGCCGACGATTATTACTCGGACGGCGGAGGCTCGCGCGTTGCTTGTTCTTCGCGTTCGATAAAAGTCCATGGGGCTCGAATTTCATAAGTCCGTAAAATTTTCCGCCAAGATAATCCCGTCGAGTGGTTATCGGTAATTCCCGTTCCGCTGTGCGCGAGAGCCGGGATCGCCGGCGGGGGGAACGGGATGAAGGTAGAGAGGGTGGGGGGAGGGGCGGGGGGGGGGGGGGAAAGAGAGATATCCACAAAGTATCGCACGACGTACGTTGGCTGTATCGCCGGGCGTTTACACAACTAAACACGCGAATAAAGATAAAGTATAGATACGAAAATAAATATGAGCGAAACCCAAAGTGCATTCCCGCGAGCGAGCGAGCGAAAAAAAAAAAAGGAGTGACGTCCGTATCTAAACGACGCGCTCCGTTATGGGACCAGTATTCCCCCCTTTCCCCTCCGCCTGCAACCCCCAATTCCCCATGCCCCTCCCCACCCTCTTCTCGCGGGTCCTCAATGTGGCCGCGGGGCGTGCGTGTAACGCGCATTCGAGATACTCCAAATAATTCGTCTGCCAGCATCGACTCCTAAAATACACGAAACGTCAGCCCGTTGTCCGCGGTGAATTGTCGCCGAATGAGTTTGGCCCGGCGACGAGAGCGAGCCGCGAAATTTATAACAATCCTCGTCCCTCCGGCCGTTGATCGCCGGCACTGGCGATGTCGATGAACAACACCGATGGGTTTGTACCGTGCCCGGAAAACCGACACGGTACTCAACGCCGAAAATAATGTCACGGCTAACTACGGCCGTTGCGAAGCTGCGAAATGGACAATTCGTCATGTGCCTCGGAAAAGTTTATAAAGGATGCGGAATTGAGTAGAACAGTCATTGAGTTAAGGTCCTGATAAAGTAGAAGTAGAATTCATTTACCCTGGGAAACATGCCTTGGGAAATAAGACAAACAATATTAAAACAATAGCAATAGCAGGAAGAGAATAATAACAGATTGAAAGTAAACTAAGCTAAACAGAATACATAGAGTTGAGATGCTTCAAGAGCCTGAAGTTAAAACTACTTAGACTCAAACCAGAAATAACATTATCTGGAAGCATATCTGCAAACATATAAAAAGGGAGGATATTAAAATAATTAGGATAAGAATAACTGGCATTTGGCATAGGTTTCATAAAGGAATAATTTGATGAATCTTCTCATGGATTAAATATATGTTTCATTTCCAATGGTGCTCTACGGGGTGCTTGGAATTTTCATCCGCCCGACGCCACTGTTACCAGACGTCATTCATCTACATCGGTGACAAACAAACTTGCAATCCTGTTTCGGTGAACCGGGTCATCCAAGAATTCGGGAGTGTCCGGTTTGTTTTTTCGTGGCATAAAATTTTGCTTCGAACAAAGGAATTCGTTTTGCCGCGGCGCAGTTGCATCCTTCTAAGGTTCTATTTAAAGAGGATCCTGCGTTGGAGGATTGGCAAATCAGTCGCGACTCTCGTTCGACATTCACAACTGTCTTCACGTTCTCGTGTATACAAAGTTGAGGTACATTGGAGGAAGGCAAGATGATGATCGAAACTTTGATCCTGGCGATCCTGGCAGTTTGTTCCTCCGGCGAAGTCCTGCGAGTTCCGTCCGTCTTCAAGGATGGAATTAAGTGGGAACTGACTCAAGATTCGAGAAAGGGTTTCGCTCGCACGTCTCACTTTGACCACTTTGTGGGAACCGACGATCATCTTCACGTGGACGTCTCGGTCCATCCTGTGGGACATTTGCGTACTCCTGTTGGGGTAGGACACATTCACAACCCTCTTACCGTGGGACAGGTTCATACTACAGTTGGCGGAGCAGCAATCACTGGACCCTTGACCCAGCCACACCTGGACCACCCGATTGGCCGAACCGGCTACGTTCATCCCCATGCTCCTGGAACAGTCGGGGAAATTAAAATCGTCGAGACACAATTGGGCAACAGGGCTGGACTTTTCAGACACTACCCGCAGTACGTCGTCACCGAGACTCACATTCCCATACAGAAAACCCAGAAGACACCTGCTAAGACGTACCTTCCTGCGAAGACGACGAAACCAGTCAAGACCTACCTGCCTTCTCGTCATTGATCGAAGGGTATAAGAAAACCTTTGTTAAGTCGATCCACGCGGTTAAATGTACTCTTTAACACGACCGTTCACGCTTTATAAAAATGGTAAATTGTCAATATCTTTGCATTGTGTACGAACGAATGGAAGTGTGTATGTCAAGCCTGATTCTGCGCATTCACGGCGTGATTGACGGGTGGACAGGGGAAATGTAGACATTTGTTGGTAGAGCGAAATAAATCAGCCTACGCGCGTTCCCGGCTAATTATTCTGGCCGTTGGCGCGTCAAGGCCTATTAACTGTCCGTCCGGACAAGAATGCCTCGCTGACGGGACAAATATTTCCAGCTCCAGTACGGAATTTCGGCTGGTCGGCGTAAAACACCGTTCGACAGGCCGATTCGCCGGAAAACAGGCCAGTGTTTGCGTTTCAATCAAGTAAATCAACCGTGCGTGATCGACAAATTGTATATTGTAACAACTGTCCGTGCGTGACACGTTTGTACTTCATTTCGCCGTAATACAATATTTGCCGCATTCAACGCGGTTTAGCAGCAACGGTTCGTTTGTTCCGTCGAATTTAGCCCCACTGTCTCCCGAGCGCTTAATTAGAGTCAGCTGCGCGCGTCCAAGCGAATTTCTACAGCGTGCCAAAACCAACGACCAATCGTCGCACGGACGAATCGTCGAACCTTCCGACTTTCCTTACGACTCACTTTTTACGGCACTCGGCACGTCAGTAATTTTACAGCAATATTTCCGGAGAAATTGTATCGCCACGAAAGTCCCGCACGTCAGACCTTTGGCTTAATCTTCGCAGTGGACTCCTTTGCTTGTTTGCTCGCAGCAAATAGACCATGGTAAATCACATCGGGGCCGTATATTTCCCTCCCTTTTACGACCTTCCTCACCTAAGGAAAACATGGCCGATCGATCCACGTTGACTGCATAATGCTTCATTTTCCGTCGCTCCAAATCACAGGCCAAGAATTCTCCGGAACCGGGTGGGAAGGGGGGAAAGTTTTCGGAATTTCCTCGGGCTTCCGTAACGCGAAAGAAGCCATTGTAAATGCGAGGTAATGGCGTAGTTGGTCGAGGCGGCTGGGGACAATTTCTCATTGTCCGTGCAATGCACCCTCGTTGCAGCGTGTTTGAGCGACGTTTACGAGGCGGGCAAACAACATTGCCGGCATAATAGCCCTCAATCAGGGTGCAATTATGTAATTAGATTTATCGCTTTACAGCCGGTTTTTCGCCGGATCACGTAGAGTACGGCGAAAAGCCTCGAACGACGCGTCGCCCGTAGATAGCATCGACGGCGGCCCGTAATTGCGCTGACTAAGCTGTCTTTACCGGCGATCATAATTGCCAGCGCCGTTGAAAAAGAAAACGTGTCCCCTCGCCCTTCGTGCAAACCCTCGAAATCCACTGGAATCGTTCGTCGGTGAAATACCTCATGTAACAGACTCGTCGGAAGCTATACGATAAAGCAAAGAAAACGAGGCGGCAGATAAGCGTTTATTTGCTGAAAAAATATTTACATCGCGTGACTAATTCGGCTTTTAATTAAGGAATATTGGAGTCTCGTCGATAAGGATTATTTATGCGACGTTCGATTTGTTTTCCACGCGGCCATATTTCTCCGTGCTATCGAACCGAACGAGCACTATCCTTCGACGCCGCAGGTCGTTTTATTTATTGCGAAAAACTGCCCATGCGAATTATGAATTTCAAGATCGTACATCATCGTACGCCGCCGTTACACGGCTATTTTTTCGCCGACGGCTAAATATTCCGACGGAACTACGACTCGATTGCCCGCTGGTTTCTTCACTTTCCAAAAATACCACATGACGATAAGCAAACGATTTATCCACGTTCGGACGTTTCGATGAATTATTTCCGTTGACGTGCTTTTACGAGTCGCCATGTCGATAACATTCGACGATCTCTCTCTCCGTTCCTCCCCCCTCCCCTGTGACATATCCGCGGCACAGAATCGCCGGAGGAGGCGAAACGTCGCGGGGGAAAAAGGAAACGTCTGTTCTTCCTTCCTTGGAAGTCGTTCTCGGCGTCGGACGATAATCGTCGCTGGGTGCTCGCGGATCGCGAAGCCTTCACAATGCACTTAATTAAACGTCTCAATAGCAGACGCCTTGCCCAGGGCTGATTAGGCGTGCTGTGCCGAGAGAACACGCGGGGAAACGAGGGGTGCCGTGCAAGACGAAAGAGAAAAGACAGGAAGAAGGAAGAGAGAGAGAGAGAGAGAGTGACAGAGTCTGGAGTGGGAGTGAAATAGCGATGAGAATAAAGGGGACAGCGAAGGAGCGGAAAGAAGGAAACGAAGGGACATTATTGCCGAGATAGAGGAGGTGAGGGAAAGGTGAGGGGAAATGAGAAAGAGTAGAAGGTGAGGATACAATGCAGGTGACAGTTGGTGCGGCCCTCAGTTTCGTTTCTTCCTGTCTCTCTCTCTCTCTCTCATGGGCGGCCTTTCTCCTCGTCCTTCCCCGTATCCCCGGGGCTGTCTCGTCTCCTTTGTTCCTGGCGTTTCGCCGGGATTTCTTCCCTGACGGCAAGACAACCGTGTGGCCAGGGCCGTGTCGTGTCCCTCGGCCGGCACACTGAAATTGCTCAAATGGAAACGAGTGTGTCATTCTCACTCCGTCCGCCTGTCACTCCTCGACCCATCGTCTTTTCCTCCCCCTCTGCCCCACCCCCGGGACGTCACCCTTCCTCGAATCATCGGCCTGTCGCACCTGCGACGAAAAAAAAGGACGAGATGAATGACTCATTAAGGTCCTCATGAGCCCTTCGAAGGAGTAACTTTTATTGTCCGTGCTTTCGACGACGTTGAACGGTGTTGAACCAAGAGACACGCGCGGCTTCAACGATCCTGATTCGCGTCAGTGGTATTTCATTGGAGGGAAAGACGGTCGCTCTGGCGGTCGCATTCCGTTCTGCCGGGGGGAACAGCTTTATATACGACGGTAATTAAACGAGTCAACGAGCTGATAAAATAACGGCGAGGATCGGGCGTGAAAAGAAAATGAACCTCAATAAGCGCGGGCGCGTCTCCTGAGTAGAAATATAGGTCCTTCCTTTTGGCGTGTGCCACATTGAAAAGCTGATAAGACGCGGCACAGGGGCTTCCGGTTACGGTACCCGCATGGAGAAAAGGAAGAATCTCGCGAGGGACAAGTGCGCCGTTATATTTCGTTATCGTCGGTACAAATGCAGGAGCGTCGATCGATGCCGAGCGTTCGAGCGATATTTCGCGCGAGCCGGCTTGATTTACGACCGGCCAGGAGGACCGTTTTATATCGGCGCGTTAAAGAGAATCGCAGGAATCCGGTGGGCTGGGTGCGGTTTCACTCGGGTCGGCCGCAACAGCGTGTTCCGATCCGACGCACAACCTCCACGATCAACCCGTGTGTTGGCGTGATCGTGCCGATTTATACACGACACGAACACACGACCTCCTCCTCCCCCTTCTCCTGGCCTCCCTCTCAGTGCGACAAAGAGAAGCACGGCGGGAACGGTAGCGGCGTGTTCGGAAGTGCGCTAAAAAGTGTAAACACTCTGGCGCTAAATTATCGTCCCCTTTAGAATGAACGACGAAGGTGGAAAGTACGGGCTGAGGGAGATAAGGATCGCGCGTCTCGTTCCGAGGCCGGCGAACAACGTAGCCTGTCAACGTGGTAGGCGGTGTGTCGGCCCCCGCGTGTTGGTTGTTGTTGGTGTCGGCGACGGAGTAGCTTGCGCGCCGGTGAAAAGGCAAATCGAAATACCGGCCGTGTCGTGTTGCCGATTAGCCGCGACGGAAGGGAAGATCGTAAAGGAAATTTCAGTCGGCCAAAACTGACGACCCTCGCGACAATTTCTCTCTTTCTCAGTCACGTGCCTTGCAAAAGAGAGACGAGAAGACCGTACGTTTCTCTTATCCGCCGAGGTCCTACAAATTATGAGAAAGCAGATGCCCCCTCGCTGTTCTGACCTTTTCTTCTTATCTAATTTATGGCCAGATTAATTGGGTTATCGGTCCCAGCAAACCCTTTTTTGCCGGCTATTCTTAGAAGACGGCCACGTGATTCCCCTGCTCGCCGAAATCGTCTTAAAAATACGTTAATAAACAAGGGAATCGATGCCGTGACTTTCGAAGTCCGCCGGAGCGTAATTTAGGACGTTGCAACGAGAACTGCATAATGCACCTTAATCGCACCGGTTTGACTGTCACGCAGTATATTTTCAAACATTAACCGACGTCCTCGAAGATACGCCCCGCCGTTATCGCCGGCTAATGGCAAATAATTTTACAGATAACCCAATTATTAGTTATCGCTCCGGTTTTTCTGTAAGCACTTACGTCGGCAAAACGCGTGGCCACTTAGTTTCGCTTAACCTTTCGGCTTATCCGTCGTTGACAATTTTACAAATGACACGTTTCCAACTAATTTCGCTATCCTAACGAAACGGGGACAGTCACGGATACCCAATCACACGAGACATAAATTACCAGATTTTCGAATGACTATTTACCTCGCGAAAAATTCTTTCTCTCGTCATTCTTGTAAAACGTTTCTGACGTGGTTGATTCGAAGGGAGATCTCGCTAGAATGCAAGGCAAAATTCTGGTATGGACGACAACTTTTCCCCGTTGCACGTGGCCACGTCGATGGAAGTAAGTAGACGTCCTTCCCCGGCAGGACAGGAGACATTTGCGTTGTGTAGCTGCGGATAAATCACGTCTGTCATACGGCAGGTGTTTCCCGCTGTCGTCCGTCGCGTCTACGTGGTGGAACGGCCAGACGGAATCCGCTTTCGTCCGGGCAAATATACAAATTACGGCGGATCCCCCGGTCGCCGGCAGCAGCAGTCGTTGGCTTTGTGCCGCGATTATCCCGGTGACTGGCAATTGCGTGTAACGCACCGCCGAGAAATATCTCGCGGTGCCGTCTCCGGCCGTCAAAGCACGGGGGAAAAAAAGAGGACGTACGAGGAAACACGTCGGCCTGGCATAAACAAAATTTGCCCGCGCTCCCCCTGCGTTTGTCATATTTCAAAAACATCCAGCCCCGTAATGCCCCCGACGACTTTGATGCTGTTTCTCCTGTACAAAAAAAAAGAAGCGTAAAAAATCGCCCCGGGGCCGGCAAAAGAAGAGGAAGTTGCGAGCGGACGGCTATTTCCGTGATTCGCCATGCACCGGACGTACGTGCAAAAATCCTCTGGAATTTCCACGTGCCATTCTTTTCGGCTCCGTGGATCATCGCTCGCACGGGTTATTATTGACGACTGGAATGAAATCTCTAACGTATTTCCTTTGATTTTTGTTTTCTCTGTTTCGCTTCGTACGAGAGAGATCGCGCGAAAGAATGGTGTTTGCCCGTGGGGCTTTCGTCTGTCAGGACGATTTCCGGTGGTTCGTTGAGTATCGGATGTGGCAAGCGACGACGAAGACGACGTCGAGGAGAATGACGTCCGCCGTGTCGGATGAGAGACGGCCGTCATGTTCCGAGCAGACGGCCGAGTGACGAGGCGTCTGGGGGACTTTCGCGAGAAGCCAGGAACGCGACGTCGTCTTCCGTTACCTTCAACCCCGGCCGAAATTCCGCGGCAACTCGCCGGGACCCGCAATGACACGTTAATGCTCCATTAACGTTGTCGTCGGCCCAACGGTACGGGAAGGATGAAGCTTACAATCGGAATTCCTCGTTTAAGATTCAGAAAAACCGACATCTGCGACTCGGAGGAACGATGATAGAGTTTGGCCAGTGGTAAAATGAGTTAGCGCTGTGAGGAACAGTGGTGGGGATGCGCAGTAGTCGACTAGTAATGGTATACGGCTACTGCGCATTCCCCCACCACCTCTCCCACGATCCAAGTAATTCTGGACAAACTCTGCTGTTCGAGTGTTCTTTGGATTGTCGATTCTGAGTAACTGAGCGAATGGGAGTGTATAATGTCGCGAGTCGTTGGATTATCAGGAGGATCTTGGTCCTTACGGGTCGGTGAGTTCGTGACTTCCGATAGTAAGGCACCGGTGGTCGGGTTGTCCGGTGGTAGGTGTATCTCGCGGGGATAAGGATCGGCGGCTTCCATTTTAATAACACGATGCGCGAGGGGGTCGTCCCGGGCATTGTCATTACGCGGCACCGGGTGATTTCGAGGGAAATAATTAGCAGTCCCGGCGGAGAGGGTTGGCCAGCGCGTAACGGTAATAGCAGGGCGCTCATGGCAATTCCAGCGAGCGAGGATGGGGACCTACGGGGCCAGGAATTAAGCGTCGGACCGATGGAAGGACGTCGCCGACATGCTAACCTGTCCGTAACGAGTCGAGGCGCCAGATAAATAAAGGGCACCCTTTGCCGCGGCTTTTCCAGAAACCAAATACCAAATTTATGGAGGATCGCTCCCACGCCTTAACCTCAACATTTCCGGCCTCGTCTAGTGCCCACTTAATTGCCGGACTTTTTATTATCCTGGACGATTTTTAACGAGCCGAAACCTCCCCCTAGACCTCCAATTTCCTTAAATCGTAATCTTCGAAATCACCGTACTTAGGAGCGGCTCGTGAATAACGAATTTTATTCCCTGGAAACGAATGATCTCCCGTGAGAAGTGGATATCCCGCCACGCGAGGGGATATATTTTATTTGTCGGATCTGCTAAGGAGATTCAGGTACCGTCCGACAGTCCGCCGGTAACAAGCACGAATAAAACGTGTATATAAATACACATCAGCAATTCGAGGAAGATAAAGCGAGGTTTGCGTAAAGGCTCTTCGGATTTCATGCCGATATGGTTTTATCCGGGTAATGCCTCCGACCAACCGTCGGCAATACTGTTTGCAAGTTCCCAACGACGTTCACCGTTCTCATCTCTTTCCGTTCCTTCTGCATACTCCTCCGTCCTTCTCCCCCCTGTCTATCCCTCCGCGCTTGGCCGCTCTTTTTATCTTGCCCAATTCTGTGATCCTTCTCCCTCGTGAAGGTTTCTCCTCTCTCCTCGTACTATCTGCCTATCTGCCGTTCTCTCCTCTCCTTCCTGTTTTCGGTTTCGAGAAAATCTGTACGCGGATCTGGCGCGGACATAAAAATGCAGGTCGTGCGCGCAGGCGCTGGTTTGCCTGGGCCGACATCGGTGTTTTATGGCCGACAGCTTTGTGTGTTCCGCGGTAGGCATTATTTTTCCTTCTAAACTCCGTTATACCTGGAACAATGGGGAGATTAAAACATAAAATATGATCCCGTGGGGGGGTGTACGGGCGGGTGGGGTGGGGCGAGGCTCGCGGCCCGAGGGGCAATGTCTACGGTAAATTCGGTATACCTGCGAGAGGTGGTCCCCTTCTGGCTGACCCTTTTTTCCGTCACGCTGGCACGTGAAATTAATTTATAGATTCCCTAATCCCTAAATTTATAAAGAAAGCCATTTCTTCGGTCCGTAAAGTACACTTTTTCGAAGATCTTCATTTTACCGTGGCGACGGTGCACGATGTTAATTTTTATCCGTGAACGTTCTCGTGCCTCGTTGGATTCTACGCCGAGGAGAATGAAGAAATAGCAAAACATTACTGAAATTTATGACGTTTGCCTGACAAATGCTTCGCGACCGCCGTCGTATATCAGACGAGTGGCATTTAAATATCGAGTACTTCGAACGTCGCCGATAATTCCTCAGCTTTCCCGGAACCTGCGTTAATTTCATATAACTCGGAGCGACTACTGACACAGCTCCGTAAAGGTTTCTCTGGTGGGGAGCGGAAAATTCTTATCGGTTCGTCTCCCGGTGGCGCATAATTTTTTCCCGAGTAACCGGCTCGTCGGTGCGATATAAATTTCAAGCAAGTCATTTAATCGATAATCACGCGCGTGTACTGGCTGCACGCGAGCCTCGCTGACGATTGACAAAGTGCTACGTCAGCCGTCGTCTCAATTAAGCGATTATCCGGATCGACCGGACGTCGTATTATTTATTGCTCAGTCCTCATTTTCTGCCTCTTCGTTTGCCCTGTGTGTGCGTATGCTATCGGCGCGGTTCGCTGAACGCGTATAAATTTGACTTGTGACGTTGATGAATTGCCGTTCGCCCGAGACGATCGCTCGTACTTTATAATCACGTAAGAAAAAGGTCGAGCGCGCGCAATCGTCAAAGCATGGCGGCGCGATGAAAATGGAGTAACAGGTCGAAGCTTCCGTGGGCGGACGTGGAAGGGGAGAGATCAGGGGGGGAGGGGGGGAGGGTCGACAGGCGAGCGAAAACGGGGGCAAGGGTCGTCGGAGAAAAATTGCGAACGAGGGTGGAAATCGGCGATGATGAGGATAATAACGCGAAGCGTAATAACGGGCGACGATGGAGACGTAGGCAGAAACGCGAAGCTGCTGGTGCAGCAGAGACAACTCGGCAAGGGCCTCGACGCCTCATGTTTAAATCAGCGATAACGAGAAGCCTCGGTGACATATGTCACTGTCGCTGTCAGCCGGCTACACAATCAATATAGTCACCCGGCCGTCCGTCTGTCCGTCCGTCCGTACGTCCATCCGCCCGCTCGTTCGTTCGCTCACTCCGCTGCTTTTCAGCCTTCACATGCATAGACCGTATTCCGTTCGATAATGTATTCGGTACGTGACTTCGTATTCGACAAATACAAGAGCGGACCAACCCAACAACGTCTTTTCCCGT
This sequence comes from Hedychridium roseum, assembly GCA_963989215.1. Taxonomy (NCBI): domain Eukaryota; kingdom Metazoa; phylum Arthropoda; class Insecta; order Hymenoptera; family Chrysididae; genus Hedychridium; species Hedychridium roseum. The sequence goes on along the minus strand of OZ022310.1, from coordinate 8,844,924 downwards.
CCGCCCCCGGGTCGACCTGGCCATCAGCGTTTTCCTCCGCGACGAAAAATTCCCCTCGCATGCATTATATTTACGAGTCCTCCCCCCCTTTTTTCTGTCAACTCGACGGCCAGATTTTTCAAAGTCTGGCGCATCTCCAATGCCGCTTTTCCCGGATATTACGAGAAACCCCGTGGAGGGGGGAGAGAGGAAATGTCGTAGAGGAAAATTGTAGCGCGTAAACGGGTAGCCTAGGAAGGATCGGGTAATGAGCTTTCGACGAGTCTGTTAATACTTTCCGGGGGATATCGATAACGCGGTATACGCGTCTGCCGTTGACATTTGCCGGACGTGTAAAATCGGATCACGTAACGAACGTCTCCCCCCCCTTTTTTTCCGCGACAACGTTTCCCCCATGTCGACGGCCATGTCGCGGCTCTATATTTTCACTTTACGTTTCGACCGTTCGACTTCGGTTGACGCGTGCGTCAGCGAGGAATCCCGCCCGGGGCGTACCATAATCCAGGGAATTGGCTGTCGATAACGTCCCGGCGAAACGTTTCCGAGGCGTACGGCGCGCGTTTGTAATATGACGTTTTTAATGGAGCTGCCGATAAACGGGGCGTCGTCAGCGGCGTGTCGTTGCCGCGCGGATTTAGACGTTCTAAAACGTCTGCGGCTGGTAAAGCTGACGGGGAATTTGAGCGAGAGCCGCGGGCTCGGTACGCGTTTTCCAAGGGACTCTTAAAGGCCGGATAATAAAGCTCGCCGCGAGAGCAGCTTTCGAGGTGGAAATCGATACAGGAAATATGTCGAATCCGGCTGGGCTGAGGCGCGTTAGGGACGAACGCTCAAGTTCCCTGTCACTCAGCGCCCGAGTCCTCGGCGCAGAAGAAACAAGGGAAGAGGAAGACGCGGCTATGATTTATCACCCGCGGCAAATTCTCTTTCTCTCGTCCGTCCCCATGAACCGTCTTCATCCATCTTTTTCCCTTTCACGGCTCAACGAGCAAACTCTCCCCTCTGTCCCGTTGAAGCCCTCTTTGTTCCGCGCCATCTCTCAAAGTGACTGACTGCCTCCTTTATTATCCGCTTGTCAGCATTTTTACACTTTTATCCAGCGCTCTAGTATCCATTGTCCCGGAGCGAATTCGTACGGTCACAATACGGCACGACGTCGACGGCTGTAATGTATTGTTATGCGCCGACGCAGTCGATCCGCGAGGAATTGCCGTTTAATGCCCGCTTGACGTTTCGCCCGGGTGCACAAATAAAGGGTGCTCCGATTGTCACAATACAGGCTTTCCGAGCACCTCGATACACCGCATTCTATCTACCGAAATTACTCTTCGATGTACATTACTAACCATTTACAGGCAGAGAGGGACAATGAATTTCCCCTCGTGGCGGCGTGTAATCGTTTTGACAAATATCTTCCTACGACGGCAGTTAATTTTTGGTTTCCCCTGGCGAATTTTCTCGTGTCCAAACGTCCAGCTAAGCGAGAGAAATTTTACGACCGTAAGAAAGTATCTTGCGAGCTGCAGCTGGACCGACAGGGATTATCCTTTATGGCCGTAGAGTAATTTAAGCGAAAACGACTGTTTTATTGAGAGCAATATTCCGATAGGATTCGCTAATCCGAAGCTTGCCGGCCAGTGATTCTAAATATTTTGCGTCTGTCTCTGTGACCGGTGGGTCGGGCCTTCTGCGAACTGGACGAAATTTTTACTGTCCCCTCGTAGCCCCTATCCTTCTTTCTACGGTCCTCTGCGTAGAGAACCGACGAATCCTAATCCCGTCCGACAATACTCGGCTACATTATTACCTTGTCACAACAGATCGTGCGGGTCGCGCTGCACCGCACTTACAAAAGGTAAAGCCTGCAGGCTGTTTAGTGTCCTGCCTCGTCCCTTCCTCACTGACACGTACTCAGTATTGGCTCCCTCTGAACCTGTACAGCGACATATTTTCGCCCCGACCGTTGCCCCAGGATCTCACCGTCCGAGCATGTAAATTCGAAAGCGTCGTCCGGTGAGCCTGGAGCCATCGTAAATCGGAAGGTCGAAGATACCGAAGCTCTGCGTCAGCTACGATCCTCAAGATCGGCCCACCCTGAACGCTCGAGAAAAACAACAGGCCGGCCCTTATAATTCCCAGGGGAAGGGATACTTATTACGTGGTGATTTGCCGCTGACGGTCGGCTTTACCGCGAAGGAAGTATGGCCGCGATAATAACAATCGAGTGCGCGCGGTAATCCGACGCTAGACTTGTTTACACCTCTTGTCTCGCCGTTGAACACGGTATCGGGTCTCAATGACATCAAATAAATCGTCTGATAAAGGAGAAACGTGCACGGAAAGCGGGAGAAGTCGACGGGCACGTTCGTGCGAGGAAGGCAACGACGAACGAAGATGCGTGCGCGCTTTGCCTTCGAGGCACCGTATAAACTGAAATTTATGGTAATTCTTTCATGCAATTCCGACATTAACTTTATACAATTCTTACATCTGTCATCCCGTATTTCCATCGGCACTGCGCATAATGCCACTATAAAATAAAACGTCCGCGGTCCAGGGAATACCATTTCGTCGTTCGACCGACGTCTGCCTCTATCTACATATGTTTTTCTTTCTCAAAATGACCGAACTATCGTCCGTATAATACCGGCAATCAACAGGGAATTAACATCGCTCTTCATCGTGTTCTTTCGGAGAACTGATGATGGGTCGTAAAAGTTTACGTCGTGGCGCAGTTTCCTTCGGCGGTTCGATATTAACGGTTGGTAATTAAATAACGTAAGCTTGTAAAAACATTTTAACGTCCTCCCGCGGACGTCGGCAGAAGAAAAACGGTTTCTCCTTTTTTTATCGCAAATTGCACAATCATTGCACGGTGCACCGGAGGAGAGCATTTAGATTTTCCAGGTAGGGGGTAGGTTTGGGGGATTGGTGGAGGGCGTAAGACGTTTCCCGTAATGATTTCCCAGCGGCACTCGATATCGGCCGGGGGGGTTTTACTTGTAAAACATTGTTTGTGAAGGTGCACGCGTCGACACGGCTTTCGTTGGGTTGCCTTTGTCGGCGCGTTGGCGGCTGACGTTTCGAAGTCTTCGCCGGGCGTCTTGGAGCGCGCTCGGCGGAGATGAAAGAGAACTATATTAGCCGTAAACTCATCCGTCAGCGTCAAAACGTCAAAGACGTTCCCGTCGGGGGTATTAGCGGCGCCATAACATCAGAGGAGTCGGTCCACGGAAGCCAACTCGAAGGCCTTCATTTCTTCTGGGAAATATTACATGACGCGTAGAGATTTTCCTATTGACGTTCCGCCGACGGGCCAAAGAACAGCGGGAAATCCTAACGTTACGCTGAATTTCCCCATCGATCATACAAATCCGGGGAAAAAGTTGCTCCTGGCGAATGGAGCGTTAGGCGAAGAGCGCCAGATAAATCAGCGTTCCCACTTACGAATCGCCGTCCCGCTAAATTACCGTCTGACCGATAGCTCAGGGCGATGTTGCGTCGGTCTTAAAAAACTTTCTAAAATTAGTCAGCCACGTTGGGCTGAAATACGAGCATCCTTGTAATTGATTAAAAACTTGCCTTGTCGGAAACAATCTGTTTTCCGTAACGGCCAACGTATAGCGCCTCCAAGTTTACGATAGCTCCTATTCGCTTCGTATATTATAACAGTTAATGACGGCCCGGGGAACGTTAATGAATTCCGCTGTAAATTACGCCGATGCATAGCTATGCATTTCTCAGATACTGCTCAGTCGCATTCCCGGGGAGAAGAGCGTGTTCCCGGGGTTAATTATTGTTTACCACGAGTGTACGTTCCTCCGTCTTCCTTCTCCCTCGTGCGTGAAAGTCTGAGCGAGTGAGAGAGCGAGCGGATATCGTCATAATTCGTTGTAATTGCCTTGTAACATAGTTATTTCATCGATCGCTTTATCTTCCTTAGGCACACTTAACGGAACGGCCTCGTAATCGACCATCCACTCCGGAGACGTCGTAGTTGGTGCGCCCCGATGGCTGATTTTCTTCCAACGGTCTTCGGCATTTCGCTTTGCACGCGCCAACGGCTCCGCGGATTTCGTATAAATACGGCTGACGTTTACAGCGACGTTACGACGGGTCTGCCGTTGGCAACTTATCGGGAGAGCCAGATGAATGCGCGTATATTTCGCGAGGAATAACGACGATGGATGTCGTAAGCACGTCGGGGCTCTTCAACGTCGAGGAAAGATACTATGTAAATAAGGTTGATATTCACCGACGGCGTTGCGATAGACTGACGTTAACGATCTTCCTCGCGTAGAAAATATTTTTTCTCCTCCGAGCTGAAAATACCGGGTAATTTGGAGAACCGGCTGAATCCCGACGGTCCATCGTGTTTCGTCTTGCCACGCACGAAAATGACGTTTCTTCGCGGATGAAATTCCTTTAAACGTCTGGCATGAGCATCGAGAGAAAATCCGCCGTATTATCCGTTCGCCGGAGTCGTAAATTTTCGGATACTCCGAGCGAAGGTACGGCTATGACTTTCGGTATTGCAGAAACTCGGAGCCCTGAGGGGGAGGAATCACGTGGAATCGGAGTCCAGTTTGGCCTGAGAGCCGCGTGAAAAAGTCACGCCGAGGGAATAATACTCTCCGGTGGCGTTAAGCGCTCGTAAAGCCGGGCGAAATGGTTCAAAGGAAAAGTAAGAACGAGAAAGCCCATTAGAGACTCGCGCCGGTGGATACACGTCGGAGACGTATGCGCGCCTTGCCAATGGTTTCCTCCGGGTTCGTGGAGCCGTGGCCCAGCCGCGCGATAATTAAAACGCTTTTACAAAACTGTAGGCAAACAGCGCTTAAGTGGCTGTCATTCGTTACCCCTGTGGCGGCCTTCGTGGCAGTCGGTAAGTCGCTGAGCGAGCAATCAATCACCCGACATCCCTTCCGCCGGGCCATTACATTTCTATTTTGAAAGCTGCTTATTAAGCGAGGCCGGCTGGAGAGACAGACAGGTTTCACGGTATAAAATATCGGGTTGCCGTGGCGGAGGGACGACGGTTCCGTGTCAGAACGGAATAGAGGCTGCGGAGGGGGCTGGAAGCTCGAGAGAGCGAATACGAATGGCCGGCGGTGCGACAGAGAGAGAGGGAGTGACTGAGAGGGAGGGGTACTAGGGCGCAAGGGGATGAGACGGATGGAAGGGAGGGAAGAACGGCTGTAAAAGCGGTGAAATATCAAAGCCGGGATGGGAGCTGTCATCGTCGGGCCAACATCATGGGTGGCGTGTTGAATTAGAATGCCTTCCCACACCCCACACGCAGCCCTGGGCCGAACCCCACCGCAATACCCCCACCATCTCTGCCACTAGCCAAGAGTGGGGGGGACAGGTTATGCACCTCCGTGTGTTTCTTCTTAGGTGGAGGGGAGGAAGCTTCCCCGCCAGACGGCGCCACTGTCACACTTGGCTCTGCATTGGCCGAGCGATCGCTACCCTCGTCACTGTTTTCTTGGATTTCGTACCGTGAACGTCGATCGTCCTCGTACTCCTGTCGACTGAGTCGACGGCCGTGTATATTCCGCAGTATCCCGACACGCTTCGTGTGCGTGGATCTCGCGAATCTCCAGGAGGAGTAATCCCCTATTCGCCCGATTCATCGAATTTATCCCATCGATCCTGTGAACAATTGTGGATTTTAGTGCAGTGAGATATTAAACAGTGAAAAGTAACCAAATGGTGGTGCTCGAAGAAGGCGGTATGTTGACTACCGGACACAATCAGTATTTACAGCCGGATTATCTTTCTCCGCTTCCGACTACGGTTAGTATAGAATTATTTCAGATTTTCCATATTGCGCAATTTCTCCGCGCAACTTCTTTGTTCACCCCTCCTTGCCGCGTAACAATGTGTGTATGGAACGCGTGAGAAATCTTTTCTCCGGGTAATTCAATTGTCTCGTTTTTATTTCCAAAGGGTGCTTACTGAGGGCATCTTTTTTTTTTTATTTTCAAGTACATAGTTTCATAGTTCGCTATCCGACGGCCGCGGTTCGAACACCATCCGACGGCGAACGCCCGACCCGCAAGGGGGTTGAAACATTCCATTCCCACGAAACCTAATATCTGCCATAAGACGAACACAAATTTAATATTGTACAGTTTAATGAAACATTTTTTCTTAAAAATTTCATGTATCTTAAATATTCGTTGAGAACATTACACAATAGTTTCCGGTGTACAAGGCAGTTCCAACGGCTGAGCCGTAGTTTACAAGATGTTTATAATTTGAATTGTTCGATCTTGACCGTATTATTATCCTGTGATTACAGTTGGACGCGAAGAAGAGTCCGTTGGCTCTGCTGGCGCAAACATGCAGTCAAATCGGCGCGGATTCGCCGTCGAAGCCTTTGATTTCCCCTTTGGAGAAGGGTTCGAAGAGCTTGAGTTCCGGGACAAACGCGAAATCCCCACCGGCGGCTAAATTGGAGCGCAACACGCGCGGCAGCCCGTCGGACAGCAAATCCTTGGCTTTCAAGCCCTACGAGAATAACGTGCTGACGAAGAAGACGAGCGACGAGGGTCGACCGACCTCGAAGGCTAGTGTGCATAGTGTGAGTGGCATGGACAGTGCGAGTGCGAGTGAAGGGGCACACGGGGACAAGAAATCCACCGGAAGTCGAACTCCCGTCGGCCGGAAGTCCGCCTCTCCGGCCAGTCATGCGACGTCGGTTGACCGCAAGACCCCGGCGGATCGTGAGAAAATCGAGGCTTCATCGCCGCGAAACAACAACAGTTCAACCAGCAGCAGCAGTACCAGCAGTAGTACCAGCAGCAACAACAACAACAACAACAACAATGGAGCTAGCCCAATAATCCGCTCGGGAATGGAGATCCTCTCCGGCGGTCACGGCAAGGAGTCGAACCTGGCTGCTTACAAGCCAGGATTGTCCGGATACACGGGAAATCCTCTGTGCTGTCCTCCTGGGTTATCTGAGAACCCAGCCTTCAGGCCACCGTTCGCGGGTGCTTCGCCCTTTTCTCATCACCATGCTGCTGCAGCTGCACTTCTTGGTTATCCGTCCAGCCAGCCAGCGGGAGCGAATCCTTACTTGAGCTACGCCCGTGTCAAGACCCCAGCCGGAGGCGAGGCCCTGGTACCAGTGTGCAAGGATCCATATTGCACGGGTTGTCAGTACAGCATGCACAATGTTCAGCTGATGATGGGTTCCGGCGCTTGTCCCAGCGGTTGCACCCAGTGTGACCATCAGAAGTACGGATTGGCAATGGCTCTGTCATCCCTTGGTCCGATGCCACCACCGTCGCTGTCTTATCCGTCCACGTTGGCCGCCGCAGCCGCTGCCGGCGGCAGACCCTACGTCTGCAACTGGATCGCCGGGGAATCGTATTGCGGCAAACGGTTCACCACGTCGGAGGAACTCCTTCAGCATTTACGCAACCACACCAGCCTGGCAAACGGGGAACACGCGAGCTCGACAGCGGGACTTCTCAGCAACCCTCATCCTCACCCTTTGCTTTCGCCGACGGCGGCCTTGCATCGCGCCAGCGGCGGTAGCTACCCAGCACCGTCCCTGAGCCCTCTCGGAGCCAGATATCATCCTTATGGGAAACCACCGACGGGACCGTTGCCTGCCTCCCTCGCGGCCTCACCGTATAGCGCGTTCAACGCTCTGGGACCGTACTATTCGCCCTACGCTATCTACGGACAAAGGATTGGCGCCGCTGTTCATCCGTAATTTCCATACTTCGCGCGAGAAGGAACGTCGAAGAGGGGATACCCTGCGGTGCATCGGTTCTCCAATCATTGTCCAAGAGAAATCTCGACCGTGACGCCTTCCTGGTCTCAGTTTCCAAAGTGATAGAAGCCTCTGCTGGCTCGTCGACGTAGAACTCTCACGTCTCTAGTGGAGGAAAAATGTTGCACAGGTCCGCAACGGACCACCGTATCGATGTTGATATTCATCCCCGTGGCGATTTTATCGAGCACGATCGTTTCACGAGCGAACCCGGAAATGCAGGCCCGCCCGCGTCGTCCTGGCTCTCCCCAGTGCATCCTTCAAGGTGGGTTCTCCTCGACAAAACCATCTCGGCCGCGCTCGTGAACAAAACCCAAAAGAAAAGGAGACCCCGAGTGGACAGTTCTCTGTCCGAAAGAAAGACAAAGGGACACGGCGAGAAGAATCGTGGAGAGACTGTTTATTGTGTAAATAATGATTGTGTAATATAGAAATGCTATTTAAAAGAATTCTATATATATATAAAAAGTATATATATAAAGATAAATATATATATATATAAATGTGTAAATGAATACTATGGTTTCAAAGTCTCTATGAAAACTGAATCGGCGGTTCGAAACGTCACACCGCGGCACCGTTTCTTTGTGGAATTTCTCATAGTAATATCGTCTCCATTAAAGTCGCCCTATCTATGTAAGGAGCAGCAGGAGAGAAGAAAGAAGGCGAGAGCCAAGGTTCCGTCGGAATTTCGATGCGCGACGATCGCCGTTCTCTGCCGTCGCTCGAATGGCTCGCGAGCTATTTCGGGCCCCGCCGTTTTGGAGCGAAGCGAGCTCGCATACTAGGCTTCCTCTACGTATCCATCGACGTGCAGAAACATAGTAATCTCTCGACCCCGCTGAAACCGTAATCGTTGACCAAAGCGACGGCGATGCTCTGCGCCCGCGATTCTCCGAGTGCTTTTTTTTTTTAATCCACGGAACAGAAGGAAGGACTCTGCGTTAAATTCTTCCGAAGTCCTGAGACTCGCTGACTCGAGTCTTGCGCGGAGGAAAACAGTTTCGTCTCTCTCAATCATTGTCTCTCTCTCTCTCTCTCTTTCTATCTTTGTGAAATTTTGCGCGATTATATGCGAATGTACGCACGTACCGCTGAAAGACGGTCGTGCGAGTTCTATGTCCACGATGTAACTGTGATATTACGCTACTTTTTTTTTCGATGGATGGGAGGGAGAGGGGTGCGCCCTTAAGGTCGCGCCCGAGGGTTGTGTCTCGCCGGTGAAAAAAGGTCCTCAACTTATTGGCAGGCTAGCGAGTGAGCCAGCGGAACTGCGAGAGCCATTTTCTCAGCTCTCATTCAGCTTGAAATTGCGATCTTTCGCGGATCGATTCCGAGGGCCGATTTCGCGTCGATTCTATCATTATCGGCTAAAAGAATGTTCATGTAAACGGTCTCGCACACACGATTGTACGATACACGAATTATTCGCACCTGTAAATACCTCTTGTAAATATCGTTGAGTTTCCATACCGCTTTAATAAAAACATGTTTGTAGAATCACTAAATCCAAGGGTGTTGTTTTCTTTCGAAATGCACATACAGCTATGTTAGGTACATGTACGGCACATAGGAACGTGGCGTTGGGATTAAATCATCCCGGCCATTACCAGAGCCGCTTACTAGGAGTCCTCTCTCCTCAGAGGGACCGCCTGGGTCTTGCCATCTTTTCCTTCCCTCGTTCTTCCCCCGACACTCTCGGTTGGCCCGTGCAGCGACCGACGAGCGCCCCTTTCCAGCATCTGCAACGGCATAACCGACTTTCATAACTCTCTTTTATCCTTCTCTCGGCCGAGCCGGATAGTAAAGGTTAACGTGGGCGTTTGCGTGTAATGGAATGGATGTCTCGCCCCGCGCCGGGCACATAAAGAGAAGACCAAGGCGAGCGAGGGGAGAAGTAGTAAGGAGAACGACGTAGGAATGGTTAGGGGGGAAGGGGGGAGGAAGTGGTGTTTGAGACCGCACGCTCCTGAGACGGTTTCTCCTGGGGCCCCTCTTTTCCTCCGCCGACGGCGAGTCTCAATCCTCGGGGCAACGGAGAGTAAATTTATTTCTTTCATTACGAACCGAGCGGGTCGTGAGTTCTCGGATATCAGCGCTGCAAGGCGGGACGCATAAATCTGCTCGGCTAGAGTCCCAAGGAGGAGATGCGGGGGCAAAGCCAGAGGAAGAGAGAGAGATAGAGTGATGGAAGGAAGAGGGGAGAGAGACAGAGTGTGCGCGGGTGGCAATGGTGTGCGGAGGGTTTCCTACGTGTCCGAAGGGAGAGAAGGAAGGTCTGCTCAGCGACTGGCAGCACGGCCGACGGCTCAGCTGGCTCAGCAAAGTGAAATATTCGGCGATTTTACGCGCCGGATGAATGGCTGGCCATATTTCGCCGGGCCGTTTCTCAGATTGGAATTCGTGTTATTTCGGGACCATTATGCGCCTCGGTGAATCTCAATTAGTAGCTCGTCGGGACCTCACCCCCCTCCAAATTCAAGAGTGTTTCCAGTTGCTCCGATTTTCTCTGGACAGGAGGACCCAGAGAAAAATCTTGCAGACCTGCCAACACCGTTCGGCAAATAAATACACAATCCCGCTCGTTAAGTTTTCGAAAGTAACGCAGCTGCGAAACGAAACGGTCCGCGCTTTATTGCTTAATAAAACTTAACGACAGTCAATCAACAATCCATACTTCACAGTGACATTTAATAACCGTCGAGAATTGTATAATGAAAACGATTTCTCCGGGTTTATTACATTTCTGCGCCGGCCGAGCCAATCTGGTACATATTCAAATGTATCTAATAACGTATTTCCTTGATTTACTCGATTACGCCAGCTTTTTTTCTCTTACGTATGCCATATTTACCGTCGCCGAGAAGGCAGTCCCTTATCGTTATGCAAATTTGACTTAAATTCAAGTACAAGCGTGTCTTATATAAAAGAAGTCGAAGTTACGAGGAGTCTGAGCCTCGGTCATTCATAAGACTCTTATGTTCGGCTTATCCGTTTACTTTCGTCAGCATAAAACATCAACTGCGTCGTTACATATTTATGGCTGCAAACTAAATATAGTGGACAGCAAAGAATGTATTTCAACAGCGTGCGCTCCATTTCTCAAAGTAACGTGCGTGAAATACACACAAATGGAGCAATATTTATTGTATTTTATATTTGATTTCCCTGCATCTAAGGACGCACCTGCAAAAAGATGTCAGTGTGTTGGATGGTTTAACGAGCGAGCAAGCCCGGGGAAATTCGAACGGGAGAAATACGTGTTGTAAGAGGAGCAATAAATTATTCCCCGCAGTTCGAATTACTGTATATACCTTTCGAGACGCATTAAAGATAAGCTAATGGGTTTTCCTTTTTTTCAGAAAGGGGGATTTTATCTTAATTCCTCCGTCCACGAAAGAATTCCAGTTACGAGTGTATATTCGTGTAGCCCGGTCGTATCGTAGGATCGTTGTCTTTAGTTTTATCATTACGTTCCTTCCTGTTAACGTTATTAAAGCGCATAAAGTCTGGGAATCGGCGAGTTAACGGCTCCGAATAGACGGCCGGTTTATTTCGGTTACAAAGAGAAACGCGCCGTACAATCGGGCCAGCAGTTGGCAAGAAGCTCAGGGCGGATATTCAGAATGCGGAGGCTTCTTCGAGACTTTCTTCCTCTTTACGACTTGATAGATTCGAGCCAGCTGATAAAGCCGGTCCCCGGCGCGCGGACTACTCGTTCGGATCTTTAAATCTTCCCCCCGGCAGTCTATCACGCTGACATTAATGCGCCGCCCGTAAAACCCGCGGGCATTAATGCCGGAGCCGAGCGTGTAAATCCGCCGTCAAACATTTTCCGGAAAGACGAGTCTGCCGGTCGTGCCTGTTTCACGGCGTTTAACGGCCCTGTCAGCCGTACGGAGCGTGTCTCTTTGTCGGCCAAAGACGAGTCACGATTAGTGCGTCCCTGAGCGACGCCTGTCAGCCGGCCACGGCGAGCTCTTTCAATATACACCAGCCGGACAATTTAACGCGTCAATAGCGAGAGACAAGCGGCGGCCAATGCCGATGGCCTCCTTCGCCCCGTCGATTTCTCCTCGCGAAATACGCGCCACAGTCTCCCCCGGGGAATGCTTCCCCCCACGGTTCCCAGGCATGTCTCTTGACCGCTCGGCATTAGCGTCAGAACCGGTAGCGCAAATCAGTCTTGGCGCGTTTTCTGCAAAACCCTCTCGGACGAACATCGGGTTCCCCTGCTCGCTTGAGAATCGTTTCCGGCGCCGTTTCTTCGGTCGGAGCTTCTGTTTCAAGTCTGCCGGTTTTTTCGGAACCCTTGACGAGCGAGCCGCTGCCGGTTCTCCCGAGGGCAATGCTGACATTAATGCGCCGCCTCCGAAGCTCGCCGGACTCCTGCGGGCATTAACGCCAGAACCAGTCGCGTAAATCTACCTTTAGATATTTTCTGTTAAACCGCGCGCTGCCTGCGCTCGTATTTCATAGGGACGTAAAGCCGTAAGATCTTTTTCCACGTGCCTACGTGTCGCGATTACCCCCTGAGCTTCTGCTCAATTGACAATACTCATCGTTTTCTGCGGGTCTCTAAAAATCTGCTTACCCTATGCGCGAAATTCCGATCGCCCCTGAACGAGTGAGACCTTAGGCCAATACCCGTGGCAAAGTAAACGTCCGTCGCATTATTTACTGCATCGTAATTCTCCGGGCGAAGATTGCAAAGCCAACAGGAGTTGAAAAGATTTCGTCACGCGTCGAGGATCGAGAGTTAAATTTTCGCGGTGAGATCAATGCCATGGAATTCGTAGATGAGGGTGAAGGGGGGAGGGGGAGGGGGGTTTGCTGGCGGGCCTTTTGGGGTCGACAGGAGGGTAGGACGGGGGAGTGAGTAAATGAGAGAGATCTCTTTGTCAGCGAGACGGTGTCACGATTAGTGCGCTCGCGCGTCCCTGAGCGACGTCTATCAGCCATCCCGTCGGGGCCCGGTCTTACGAGTCAGCGCAGACAATTTAGCACATCAATAACAGGCCGCAGATAAAAGGCAGCCCATACATCGTGGCTGACGTATCGTTTGTAATAAAACACAAAGGGGGTTCTAGCCGCCAGCGGCATCTGTGTACCGTGCAGGAAGAGGCCAACGAGGGAGAAAGAGACGGGCTATCGAGTTTCCTACGTGTCTGGCTGCGTGCGACGGAGAGGGGGTTAAACACCGGCTCGGAGAGAGCAGGAAAGAGCCGTTCGTTCATTCTTGCTGTTATTAACAGGCCGTACATCGTGGATGTTTTCTACCTACCGTCTCTCCCGCTGAGTCATACATCACCGTTGAATGCGCCACGGCAAAGAGCAACTATAATTCATCTATAAGCTATACGGCCCTGGCGATCCCTCTCGGCTGCCGTTGCTGCTGAAATTGTCCAGGACGAAATCGATAGGTCAAACCTGCTTGCTTCTCAGCCTTTTCCACCATTCTACCGCCACCGGAGGAGGGGGGGGGGGACTTTAATTTCGTGTACCGTCTTGCCACCTCCGACAGTTTGCATTCACTCGGCGCGTTTGCGTACACGCGGCTACGTGGGCCACGTGATTTACGATCGTCCGACTGAGATTCACGCGAGATAAGGAATCGTCGTCACGTTCGCCCGGCGTCGCATCTCCCTGAGTAGAAGGGCTAGAGGCGAGAGGGGAGGGGTGGAAGAAGGGGTCGCCGGCGGGTAGATGAAACACGTTCGGATGATTAATGTAAATGTACCGGGAATCGATGGTTACGATCATTATCGTTTGTCTTGCGGTTTACGCCGCGTATTTACAGCGAGTTTTATGCCGGGCTATTTCAATTTATAATCAAGCGTGCCCGAGACGAGCCGCTTTGAAATACAGTTGTAAGAGACTTATGATCAATGCCGCGGACGTGCCTCGTAAAGATCCAGCGATATGAATTACCGCCGCTTTTTGCCCGGGCCCCACCATTTTTTCCCGCATTACGGGGGGTACAGCTTTTTTTCCCTTTCCTCAACGAAACGCCATTGAAAGACGTCGACGGTGATTTTGCTGAATGAGTGGCACTTTACAACGGAGAAACCGGAGTGTACTAATATCCTCGTAATCCTCTCACAAGTCATGCTTCCTCGTACAACAAGACTTTTATTTACGGCTTCTCACGTCCATCAACATCACCGGGAAATCGCTGTCTCAATTCGACATTTTCGGATCTTAAGTTCCAGGTTTACGTCGCATCAGAGGGACATGGAGGGGGATGGGGTTAATTTTCTTCGAGATTCTGGTTCTCCACCCCGTTAGCCATGAACGGTGTTAGGTCTCGATGTGAGACAGACGGACGTAAGGACGTACGGAGGGTCGATTTGGTTCTCGAAGCACGTCGGTATCTCCCGCGGAGTGGCTCGGGCCCCGCTGGGCCCCGCGATGCAAGAATCGAGTTCGCGATGGTGATGCATTGCGCCTCCTTGTTACTTCCATTTACACCCAGCGTGAGGGCCAGCCACTGTTTGTGTATGAGCGCATTTAATTTCAGATCCCCGACGAGAGACCTGCCCGCGGGGTGCGGGTTCCTCCGTTCTCTTTGCCTCCTTTCTCTCTCTCTCTCTCTCTCTCTCTCTGTCCCTTTCTCTTTCACCGTCTCTCCTGTCGTGTAGCGAATCGATCCTCCCCGTCGGCCGCGTGTCCGAGGAGAGGCACGCACGCGTGTCCCTTTGACAAATTGCGGCAACGCCGTGGAAAATCAAATCTTAGAGGTACAACCGGCTTCCTCTCCGACAGAGACGATCCTTTTCGTTCTACCGACGCGCCGGTGTGCGTAAATTCCTGTCGACTCGTGCCGTTCGGGACAAGCGTACTAACGTAAACACATAAACCGAGAGTCAGTCTACTCAGGAGACACTTGGCCCTTGTCAATTATCATTATAACCGCAGGAGGATTACTTTCTTCTACCCAAGCACGTGGATTAGGTATACACTCTTCGGTTGATGGAGCATTTAATTGCTTTGGAACAACATTAACTCGTCCGTAGAACGTCGCGGATATGTATATGTAGACGTATTCCCGCTGGGTGAAAGGTCCCCTACCCCGGTTATGTATACCTCTCGAGGTTGGAAGCAAGCATTGTGACATAAACAGATTAATCCGCGCGATCCCCGGCGCTATAGCGATCTCAAAAGGAACGTTAGACGGCTACCGCATTATTTCCATCGATCACGTCGAGTCAAGGAGACGAGGAGGACGCCGACCAAGAGGTATCGCCATGACACGTCCTCTCGGGGAAGACGTTCCTCCCTCCTGGGGGGAGGGTCGACAGTGTGGGAAGCCTCGGTTCCTCTTGATCCCCCCCCCGTAACCGGCAACGTCACGGCGCCAACTGTTAGGCCTTCGCTCGACTGGAACCTGGAAACGTCCGCAAGGAGGTTGAAACCGCGACAAGTACACGGGGGTTATACGTAGCGTACAAGAGAGTGTGTGTGCGCGCGTTGTGTGGCTGAGAGAGATAAATAAGGCGAGAGATACGTCGGGCTACAAACAAGGAGAAAGAGGGAGAGCCCGGAGGGTAGGGGAGGGACGGGAGGAGAAGGAGAGTAGAAGGGAGAGTAAGCGCGACGGACCGGATGATGAATTAGCCGAGGTGACCTCTCGCGCGAAATCTCTCCTGCTAGCTCTGGCGGTAGGCAGCTCCCGTGATGTCGGCTGAGATGATGGATCGGCCCGCGTCACGGAGCCATTCATCACCTCCATCTATCAGCCACCCCTTCACCTTGCTTTAGAAAGCGAGCATTCGACGGCTATCTACTCGCTTCGGATAGTGATTAATGTTGATCGGAGCACACCCTGTTATTCGACCTCACCTCGCTTCACCTCTTCCCTCACCGGCTTCCCCCTACCTCCCCCCCCCCCCTCCTTCCTCTCTATCTTTCTCTCAGCTCTCTTGCAGGGCTTACGGTGGACGTTGACTTCTGTCTGAAACGACCGGAGTTCTTTCCGCTCGGCCAAGTGCCGGGCAGGTGATCTCCTTTTAGTGACGTCAAACAGATACTCGTCCTAGCTCGGAGGACGTTCTACTTTTGGGGATCGATCGAACGAGAGGGAGAGGTGTCGGATCGGTCCTCGGGAAATGCGCGATAAATAAATCTTCCCCCGGAGCTACGTCAATCCGCGTGCTATTTTTTCCGCGGATGCGGAGCAAGGAATGAATTCGGGGGAGGCGAATAGCGATCGGATATGCCGGTAATAAGATTCCCCGAGGTGAAGCTTCTGACAGCCGTTGTCGTTTGGCAACCGAGTGTTAAGCCCTCGGCTGTAGAGTGGGGGAAGACACGGCCGACGAGTCCGTAATGCGCCGACGGAAATAACCGTCGGCCGTTATTTCAGCGATGAAGAAATCATTTTATCGTCTACACCTGTCAGCGAGCGTTGTTGTTTGGACTGGCTACACGTCAATCTGCGCGATATCTCTCTCAGCGCGAGCTTGTTAGACGACTTTATGGCATGTAAATCTCGCTATGATATCAACCGAGAGATTTCCCGATATCGCTAAGATTCATTGTCGTTGATCAGCGCGGTTGATTAATTCTAATTCGATGAAGTAATCGATGACCGAGCGAGATCCGAGCGTCGATATTCCTTTTCGCGCAAGGCCGTTTCGAACCAACAGACTTTTATCGTAGTAAGTGATTTCATTTTCCCCGGATTTTCGTGTGAACATGAGACGGGGATGGAAATCGGGACCGACACCTGTCTCGTACAAGACGACGTGCACGTGCTTCCGTGCATCTGTCAACGGAATACCATTAGATCCTCATGCGAGATCGTTGGGAATTTCATAAGGAAAAGACCGAAAGCCCCTTAGAGACGTGCGTATGGGAATAACTAATTGCGAGGGTCAGCCAGTGTGAGGAATTTACATAACACGACAGCGGCGTAAGCGATCAGCCGGTCGACGGTCCTCGTCTTTATCCATGCATTTATCTATCTCTCTCTCTCTCTCTGTTGTTCGTTTCGAGGGCGAATACGATGCGCGAGAAGCGGCGATAATCCTAAGCGACCGTCGGTCCTCTCGGACGTCTGACATTAATGACTGGCGCATTGCGAAAGCACCGAGGCTCCGAGTAGGTATGCTTTGTAGCTATTTGCCGGAGCCGGGGGAAGACGATTGCACGTTTCACTCAATACGCATTACCGTCGGGCTTGACGGCTCGAGAGGCACGATCGGTACGTGCAATTTCCGCCGGCTGGTTAAAGAACAATGCACATTTTTATCCGTCTGTAGGTGTTGTTAAATAGACCGGCCGGAAAGGACTGATAAATTGCTTTACCACGGACGTCCCGTATCTTCGTAGTAATGGCGTTTGTGTGTCAAGTGGATTTTCGACTATCGCTCATGGCGATTAATAGCCCGGCTTGCATTATACATCGCTCGTTTCCTGCCGACGACAGTATCTTACGGCGAAGGTCATCTGTCGATGCGACCACTCGAGCGTGTGTTCAGTTTAAACGCGTCCTCTGCAGCGTACCTACCGGCACGACGCGCTCGTAATTACGTGAAATTATTGGATCGAGCATGAACGCTCGGGTTATCTCTCAATCTAACCGACTACAAAGGGGCCGACGGAGTAATTGTGATTGGTGTAACGGATCCGCCGCGGGAATCGTCCAGGGAGGGAGAGAAAGCCAGTGTCACGAAGGGAAAGGATCGGAAGATATCCAGCGGAGGAGGGGGGGAAGGTTTAGAATGAAAAAGCGTAAGGCAGAAGTGAAGAGGGGCTGGAACGATAGAAGGAGAAGCTCAATCACTTCTCTGTGTGTGTGTATGTGTGTGTGTATATGTATATACGTTCGCACACGTAGAAGTGGAGTTTAACACGAAGAAGCTGTATATAAGCGTAATGTATCTCTGTCCGCTGGCAGGGCGCTCGCCGGCGATACGGGAGACAGCCGCCGTCCGTTAATGACAATTAATGATTTTCGAGGATTAATCGATGAGAAGGAAAGTCTAGGGGTAACTGGAGCTCACGGCGATGCCCCGTCAGTCAGATTGATTAATGAGTCCGAAGCGTAGGTGCGGCTTGACCGGCTCTCCGCGAGATTACACGTTTCGTAAACACTCTATCGGAGGAATACATTAAGGACTTGTAATCCCTTTGATGTGTCCCGTGCACGGCCTCGGGATCGCCCGGGAAATTATCCAACGCGTCAATTAGTCGACTTCTCTCGTTTAATCGCAGCGCGGCTACTTGATCGTTCGGTATTTAATAGATCCTAATGCCACTCCGAGCGTGACATTAGAAACGTCGAGAAAGCCAGTTTCCGGCTCATCGTGAGGCAATTTTTCTGTATTCCATGTTCGTCTAATCTTTACACCTATCGACCAAGAGGCTTCGGAAGAGTTTACCTTACCGGTTGTATCGTGACGAACGAGTTGTTTAGCGTTTGAAAAAGTCAGGCCGAAAGAAAGCGCCGGAAGTACGTAGAGCGGGTACGTAATACGGGCCTCGACGATGCCCGCGGCGTCGCTGTATTTAACGGGGAACAGTAATTTCCAAGTAAAATGCCGCCGACAAAAGCCGCCAAGGGTGGTGACCAGGGGAGGTGGAGGGTGGAGAGGGGAAGGGTCGGTAAGGCAGGAAGTCGCAGAGGCGACGCGGATGGGACATTGATGAGGAAACTTGGCTTGGTTATAGCCCTGACTGGTGATAAGGAGAGCCCAAGGAGTTCCTAAGTAAGAGAGCCCATGCGCCAGCGCGGGACGAGGGGTGGCTGCCAAGGGGGTGGCTTTAACCCCCGCTATCTCGGAACAGCGTTATCCCGTAGCCAGGCAAAAGCGTATATCCGGCAGAATAGAGGGTAGATATACCACGGTCTCTGCTCAGCGCGCTCCTTATCGCGCCGTTTTACAATCTCAACGCGAGGATTCAGGAAGGATCAACCGACCCGACTACTCCTAATCAACCGCGACGTCTTCGCCTCTTCGCCAGACAAGCCTCGACAACTCGGACGTTCAATCGATAA